>WQNJ02000031.1:1215000-1857500 GCA_016584745.2 Phylloscopus trochilus trochilus | reverse complement strand
ATTAAAGCTTTTTATTCCCTCCAACTCCCAGCCCTTCCACATTCCCGAACATTTGCCCCCCTCCCTCCTCGGCGGATTTATTCCTGGAGTTCCTCAGTGCCTCCAGCCCCATTTCATATATATATATAATTTATTTTTTTTTCTCTTTTCTCTCCCCTCCTGTATTTACCGCGGAGCTAATGGGGGAATAAACGAGGAGCAAAAGGAAGCCGGCTCCGTCTATAAATAATTGATGGACACGGCGGCTCCTCACGGATCCCACACAGGTCCCGGCGCACGTGGGCACGGAACCAGCGCGAGCTGAGAAATTCCGGCACAGACGGGAGAGAGAGATAAAAAAAAAAAAATCACAAAAAAAAAAAAAAAAAATCACAAAAAAACCCACAAAAAACTCACAAAAAAACACAAAAAAAAATCGCACCCCCCCAAAAAAAACCCACAAAAAAATCACAAAAAAATCGCAACCCCCCCCCAAAAAAATCACAGAAAAAAATCACAAAAAAATCACAAAAAATAATCACAGAAAAATCGCAACCCCCCCCAAAAAATCACAAAAAAATCACAAAAAAATCACAAAAAATAATCACAAAAAATCACCAAAAGAATCACAAACAAATCACAAAAAAAAATCACAAAAAAATCACAAAATCACAAAAAAATCCCACAAAAAATCCACAAAAAAACCCCCAAAAAAAAACCACAAAAAAAAAATCGCAAAAAAACCCACAAAAAATCACAAAAAAAATCACAAAAGAATCCACAAAAAAATCACACACACACAAAAAAAAAAAAAAAAAAAAGCACCAAGAAAAAGGAGAAGGCTCCTGCCTGACCCCTTTCCAGCTCTAAACCCAGGTATCACCCCCGGGGCGGTGCCACCCGCGGCTGTCCCGGCCCCCGGCCCCGCGCGGGCCCGGCCACAATGCGGCGGAACAGCCGCGGATAATTAAACTTCGCGGTGAGGAGATAAAGCCGAGATGGGCTTTTTCCTTCTTTTTCTTTTTTTCTTTTTTTTTCTTTCCTCGGAGCTTTTCACATCCCAGCTGGAGGCAGCAGAGAAGGTGGAAATTGGCCTATTTTCCAGCCCGGAGTGGCTTCGCTTGCGAGAGAACGCGGAGAAATTTCGGATTTTTTTTTTTTTATTATTATTATTATTTTTTTTATTTTTTTCTGGCCCCTTCTTTGAAATCGAGATTTGAGGGGTTTCGTGGTGAGACCCTCCCCCCACTCTGGGAATGCGGCTTCTCCTGGGATCGACGGGATGTGTTTCCTGGTGGGAATGAGGGGAAAAGCCTGGGGGTGATCCTGAATCCTTTCCCGGGATGGTTTCCTGGGATGCTGAGGGTTGTTGTTGTACCCAGTGCCGGGATCCCCGGGGTCACCAGAAATCAGCTTTAGATCCCAAATCTGCTGGGATCTCCTCAAATTCCAGCCCTGCCTGGCTGGGGATGAATCCCACGAGCACAGGGTGAGCCAGGAGGGGACACGAGAGTGATCAGGGGTGTCCAAAACCCCTGCAGGGCCCCAACAACAACAGCTTCTGCCGTCCTTGGGTTGAAAACCCTGATTTTGGGGGGATTTGGGAGCTCTGGAGTTTGGACTCGGCGTGGTTTCCTAGGAAAATCATCTCCATGTGATCTGCTGGGAATGGGAATTGTGGGAGTGGGAATCAAGGAGCACCCAGAGCACCCAGGGGAGTGAAAGCCGGGATTGATGATCGTTTGGGATTTGGGAGGCAGTGGGAATTCAGTTAGCTGGGATTCATCCAGGGCTTGACTAACTGTGATTCTGTGCCCATATAAATATACATGGACAACTACGGATGTGGGCCTGCCAGCATTCCGGGCTGGAATAGCTTGGGATTCCCGGTGGGATTTCCAGTGGAAAGTGTCCATTCCTATGGAATGGACGGGATTTAAGGACCCTCCAACCCAAATCATTCCACAATTCCATGATTTATTTAGTTAAAGGAGGGCTCCCAGCCCTCTCATTCTCCATGATTTCCCTCTTCATCCACCAGGCATTCCTGGCTTTTCCAGATATTCCCTCCACTCCCTCCTTACTCAGGTTCCTCTGCTCCAGTCCAGACTCGGAGTACCCACCAATGGGGCAGGTTTTGCTGCAAAACTCCCCCCAAAAAGGAATCAAAACCTCAAGGAGAACGAGAACCGGACGGAGAAGGAGCTGGGATGGAGCTGCTGGGATGGATCCATCTCCATGGGGAATGGACGGGTGACACTGTTTGAGATTAACAACGGCACAGACTCCGAGCTCAGAAGGCTGAAATGACTCCAATCAATCTTTATTACCTGGGAATTCCTTCCCTTGATGCTGTTTTACAAAGAACCACCCAAAGGGGTGGAAGAAAGACAAAACTTCTTCAGCTGCATTGGTCAAGTCAGAGGGACATCAAGAGAAGGTCCCTCCTAGGGAAAGGAATGTAAAACATGGGATATGGTGAGGAAAAGGTGTCTGTTGTTGGCAGAAGAGTGCCTGGGAAAGAGTTTCAGAGAAACCAAAACATCACAGCACCAACCATGGCTACAGAACCCCACTTCCCCAGGTGAACACAACCCCACTTTCCCCAGAGGAATAGAACCCTGACGCTGCTCAAGATCACAACGACACGGACCCCGAACTTTTCAGAAGGCTGAAATGACTCTAAATCTTTATTACCTGGGAATTTCTTCCCTTGATGCTGTTTTACAAAGAACCCACCCAAGGGTGGAAGAAAGACAAAACTTCTTCAACTGCATTGGTCAAGTCAGAGGGACATCAAGAGAAGGTCCCTCCCAGGGAAAGGATGTAAACATAGGACACGGTGAGGAAAACGTGTCTGTTGTTGGCAGAACAGTGCCTGGGAAAGAGTTTCAGAGAAACCAAAACATCACAGCACCAACCATGGCTACAGATGGGCCCCACTTTTCCTGGAGCTGGAATCCTCCCCCAGGGCGGCAGTGTCGGGGCATCCTGGCAAAGTCCGGGTAACAATTCCTGCTTTTCCTGGCTGTGTCCCGCAGGGAGGGCGAGGCTGAGTGGGGAGAGGTTCATCTGCAGCCCAGGTTGGTGCCTGAGATGTTTTGGTTTCTCTGAAACTCTTTTCCCAGAGAGTTTTCTGCCAACCAGAGACACGTTTTTCTGACTGGAACCTTTGTTTGCATCCCTTTCCCTGGGAGGGACTTCTCCTTGCTGTCCCTCTGCTCTGACCAATGTCAGTGAAGAAGTTTGTCTTTGTTTCACCCACTGGGTTGTTCTCTGTGTGTAGCCATGGTTGGTGCTGTGATGTTTTGGTTTCTCTGAAACTCTTTCCCAGGCACTGTTCTGCCAACAACAGACACGTTTTCCTCACCATATCCCATGTTTTACATTCCTTTCCCTGGGAGGAACCTTCTCTTGATGTCCCTCTGACTTGACCAATGCAGTTGAAGAAGTTTTGTCTTTCTTCCACCCCTTGGGTGGGTTCTTTGTAAAACAGCATCAAGGGAAGAAATTCCCAGGTAATAAAGATTGATTTGGAGTCATTTCAGCCTTCTGACCTCGGAGTCCATGTCGTTGTTAATCTTGAACAGTGTCAGGGGGCAGGAGGTGACCCCCCAAAGCCACCGGGGCTGGTGGCTCACAGTGCCACCCCTGCCCCTGGCAGCGATTCCCAGCCCCTCCCCAGGTCCCTGCGGGTCTGTCCCACCCAGCCCTGGCGCAGGGGGTCCTGCCGGGGTGGCAGATGTCACCAATGTCACATCAATGCCACACTCGGGAGTCCGTGTCGTCGTTAATCTTGAACGGCGTCATCTGTAAAATAATATAAAAAAGGGAAAAAATGACCAAAAACAAACAAAGTCATTGTCGGCCTCCTGAAGTCAAAATCTGTGTCGTTGGGATCTTCAACAGCGCCGTTCAGCTCCCGGCGCATCCCAATCCCGTTGGGATCAGGGCCATCGCCTCCAAACCCGCAGGGCCTGGATCTCCTTTGGATGGAGGGATCTTTGGTGGATACACACTGCTGGGAAAACAGACAGAGGCTGGAAAACGGATGTGGGCCGGGAAAACCCCCTGGATCCGGGCTGGAAAAGCAGCTACGCGCCATCCATTCCTTGCGGGAAGCGAGGCTGTGCTATCGACGCCAGGAATCTTCTCCCGACTTCCATCCGGCCCGGAGGGGCTCTGTGGGTGATAAAACCTCCTGCTCTGCCGCCCCCTCCCCGGCCCCAAACCGAGGCGCTGAGGGCTCCAAAATAAATACTTAAAAAAAAAAAAAAAAAAAAAAAAAAAGAAAAAGAGAGAGAAATTACAGATAAACCCCAAACCCTTTGGAAGAAATCCGTCTGCGCCGAGATAACTCTGCTTATGTAACACATTATCTGCCTTTCTCTTGGCCGCGGATTTTCGCTTCTCGGGGACATTTGCATGAGAACGGGAGCGTTGTTGCTTAGGAAATTCAGCTGCCACCCGCCGCCGCTGCTCGGTGGAGTGACAGCCCTTTGTGCTCCTGCTCCCTTCCTCGGGAATGATATCCCGGCTTTTCAAGGGAAAAAAAGGGGCCTGGGAATGCTCTTCCTGGAGGGGCCGCGGGGAGGGAGCGCAAAATGGCTCCTTCAGAGCAGGGATGGGGGTTTTTTTGGGGGGGAAAAGGGATTTTTGGGGAATCGGTGGGAGGGGTTGGGCGTGGTTAGGAGGGTTTGGGAGGGGAGTGTCCCTCTTCTCCAGCCTTTGGTTTTCCAGGGATTCCCATTGGAAATCCAGGGCCTGAGTGAGGGATGCTGAGGGATTGGGGGGAAAAAGGGATATTTTGGGGGGAATAAATGGGAAGGGTGTTCAGGAGGGATTGGGAGGGGAGTGTCCCTCTTCTCCAGCCTCACATTTTCCAAGGATTCCCATTGGGCGGGAGATAGTCATGGGTTGGGATTTAGGGGGGGAAAAGGAGTTTTTGGAGGAATAAATGGGAATGGCTGGGGGCACTTAGGAGGGTTTGGGGGTTCTGCACTCCAGCCTTGGGTTTTCCAAGGATTCCCGCCGGGAATCCAGAGAGCAAGGCAAGATCAGGAGGTCACCAGGGGCCTCAGGACTCCTTTGGGTATCCATGGATTCTCTCTCTGAGGTGGGGTTGGCCCCTGCAGGAAACACCCATGGAAACACGAGGGAAAATTCCATGGCGAGCTTCGGAACGACACAAATTAAAAAAACCTTCCCGGCCCGAAGCACAAACGAAGGTGGTTTTGTGGGTTATTGTCTTGGGTTATGGAACCAAAAACATGTATTCTATTCCACCTGCTGAAAGCAGCTGGAGAACTGTTCTTCTTTACTCTGGGAGGAGGGAAGTGGATGCCTTCTGATCATGGGCCAACTGTCAAAACTCGGTAGGGCAAACAAGATAACTTGTTTGTTATCTCTGTCACCACCCTGTCCTCCCTCCAGGGGATATTTTCTGCTGATGGGCCATTAATGCATCGCCAAAGCAGAACATCCACATTCCATCATCCCAGGGTGAGATGCTCCACCCAGTGCGGGGAGCCAACCATTCCCACCTGGATAAAACTGAGACACAGGAACACAGAAAGGATCCAGCTTCAGCCGATTCCTGGAGGAAGACTGGACCCTTCTCACCACCCCTGGACCCTTCTCACCACCCCTGGACCCTTCTCACCACCCCTGGACCCATCTCACCGCCTCTGGACCCTTCTCACCACCCCTGGACCCATCTCACCGCCTCTGGACCCTTCTCACCATCACTGGACCCTTCTCACCACCCCTGGACCCTTCTCACCACCCCTGGACCCTTCTCACCACCCCTGGACCCTTCTCACCATCACTGGACCCTTGTTCTACAGGATCATCTCTGCCCCACCAGAACCATCTCTGCCACTCCAGGAGGACTCACTTTGGGGCTGCTCCCAACCCCCTGACCAACAGGGTGTCAGGTTGTAGCTCTGACTCTGTCAGGGTTCTCCAGGATTGCTGTTTGTTTGTTTGCTGGTTTGGTTGGGTGGTTTTGTTTTCTACTCCATTTGTATTGTTAATATTCCCAGTAAAGAACTGTTATTCCCATTCCCAAATCTTTGCCTGAAAGCCCTTGATTGCAAAATTATAATTTGGGTAGAGGGTGAGGGGTTTACATTCCCCATTCCAAGGGAAACTCCAGCTTTCCCTGGCAGATCCCTGTCTGTCCAAACCCAGACAGTTATGAGCCCCCGCTTTCCCACATTTCACTCCCTGGTGCCACCCTGGGCTTTTGTGGATCCTGAAGAAGAGGAAAAGGGTGGGAACTGTTCCGAGGAGGACACGGATGAGATCCAGGGCTGTTCCCCAGCAGTGGGATCCTCCCCTCCCCGCGCTCCGCCGCTCTCCAGGTGTATGAACCATCCAGGCCAGGGGCAGGGATCCTTCCGGGGGATCCTGCCCGGCTCCAGGCATTCCAGCAGGGATCAAAGACAAAGATAAAAACCCCGGGACAGCGGTGCCGCCACCTTTGATGAAAAATTCACCCTGATCAGGGCCTTGAAATTTAAAAAGGAAGCAGTGGGGGATTAAAAAAAACATCTCCCAGCTGCAGAATCAGCCGGGTGAGGAAGGGCAGGGCCGGGCCGGGGTGTCCTCCCTACCCGGGGCCTGAGCGAGGGATGCTGAGGGGATATGTGCTCAAAAAAAAAAATGGAAATGTGCTGGAAAATATGGATATGCACTGGGAAAACACGTGTGTGTGTGTGTGTGTGATCAAAAAAAAAAAAAAAAAGAAAAATGAAATACACTGGAAAAATGGAAATGCACTGGAAAAAATGGATATAGACTGGAAAAATGGAAATACACTGGAAAAACACGTGTGTATGATCAAAAAGATGGAAATGCACTGGAAAAATGGAAATACGCTGGAAAAATGGATATAGACTGGAAAAACACAGGTGTACATGCTCAAGAAGATGGAAATACACTGGAAAATGGAAATACACTGGAAAAATGGAAATGCACCGGAAAAACATGTGTGTATATGATCAAAAAATGGATATTCACTGGAAAAATGGAAATGCACTGGAAAAACACAGGTGTATATGCTCAAAAAAATGGAAATACACTGGAAAATGGATATACAGTGGAGAAATACATGGATACAGACCAGGAAATGGATATACTCTGGAAAATATAAATGGATATACACTGGAAAAATACATGGATACACACTGGGAAATGGATACACACTGGGAAATGGATATAGACTGGAAAAATACATGGATACAGACTGGAAAATGGATACACACTGGAAAAATAAATGGATACACTCTGGAAAAGTAGATGGATACACACTGGGAAATGGATATGGACTGGAAAAGTACATGGATACAGACTGGAAAATGGATACAGACTGAGAAATGGATACAGACTGGAGAAGCCCCCTGGATATTCCCCCAAAAGCCCACGGAGGCCCCGGGGGGGGACAGGGTGGCAGCAGTGGCATTTCCCCCCGCAGGGGTGGCACTCCCAGCCCGCATTCCCAGCCCTTTCCCGGGATTTTCCATCCCCTCTGCCAGCACCAGAACGGCTTCCCTGGCACATTCCCATTCGAACAGAAATTATAGAGGGGAAGAGCGATGATGTGGCACTTGAAACTGAAACCCAGCTATTTCTTCCATCTTTATCATCCCGGGAAAGGCAATATTTTGACATTTCCAAGGAGCTGCAGCGCTGTGGGCTTCGTTGGGTTGGTTTGTTTTTTTTCCCAACGTGTTTTATCATTCCCTGTAGGATACCAGCCCAGCTCCTCTCTGTTTTTTTTTAATTTCATTAACTGGCACCCAGGATAAACCCCTTTATTTGCCCCAAAATCCAACCACTCAACGTTTTCCGTTCCCCCATTCCATAAAGATATTCCACGGAAGACATTTTCCCAGCCTGGTTGCTCTGGGGGAAAAAATAAAAAATAAAAAATATAAAATAAAAATTAAAATTAAAATAAAAAATAAAATAAAAAATAAAAACTAAAAACTAAAAAATAAATAATAAAAAATAAATAATAAAAAATAAAATAATAATAAAAAAATAAATTGCAGGGGAGACAAACTCCACGTGCGAGCCCAGGGATCTGGGAATTGGCTTTTGTCCCAGGGCAAAGCTGAGCAATCCCAAAGGGGAAAAAAAATGGGAATATGGACCCCACTGATGCACTTTGCTCAGGGAGTGCTTTTGTTCCAGGGCAGAGCTGAGGAATTCCCGTGGAAATTGGGAATGTGGATCCAATGAGAGCTCTCCAACCTCCTTCTGACCACCCCAACCTTCCCTCTGCCCCCCCAAAAAAACCCCACCCGGAGCATCCCAAACCTCGCAGCAGCAGCTCAACAATTCCAGCCCAAGCACGAGGTGAAATAATCCCGGAAAAACCAGGAATGGATGGATTTAGGGACAGATGCTCCTGGCTCCCAGCTCTCCATGCCCTCCCAGGGTCTTCCCAGCCCTTCCCAGCCTTTCCCAGGGATGCGGAAAAACAAAAAAACAAAAAACAAAAAACAAAACAAACAAAGAAACAAAAAACCCACCAAAAACAACAACAAACAAACAAAAAACCCACCCCAAAACAAAAACAAACAAACAAAAAACCAACCAACCAAAAAAACAAAAACAAAAACAAAAACAAAAAAAAACCCAAAACCCAAAAACCACAAAAAAAAAAAAAAAAAAAAAAAAAAAGGCAAAAAAACACACACAAAAAAAAAAACAACCCCAAAAAAAAGGGAGGAAAAGCCGGGAATAATCCTTTACCCGGCTGTAACAAGGCCCAGGTTAAATATGCATTGCGAGCTAATGAACATTTTAATTCCGTGTACTTCCCCCCGCCCCCACCACCGCTCTCCTCCTTCTCCTTTAAATAAATATTTCAGCATCTCCCGAGCTGCCGGGAGCGGGGCCCCGCAGGTTGATTTAATCTTCGCCGAGCAGGAATTCTCTCATCCTGCCTCCCGCACATCACAAATCCTCGCCGGGGGAAGGGGAGGGGAGCGGGAGGGGGGGGATGGATCAGAGCCCATCCAGCGCTTCCCTCCTTCCCTTTGGAAGTCCTTCAAGGGTTTGGAGGGAGATGTGATTCACGGCTTTTAAATCGTTAACTCCTTGGGGTGCGAACTCACCCGAGGTTCCCTCAATCCCCATGGCAACGGATTTCCCAGGGGACGAGGCCACCGGCTCATCCCGCAGAGGCGAATTCCCCCCCTGGTCTTTCCAGAACTTTCCCCCGGCTTGGCTTGGTTTGGGGTCCGTTTATCCCGGGATTGGCAGGAAATCCCTGAGAAGAGAAATTGAATCCCCACAGCCCTGCCAAGCCCTGGGGCTCCCAGCCTGGGTCCAGGCAGCATCCAGCTCTGCCAAGGGGATGTTTGATGTGGATCCTGGAGCAAATCATTCCTGATTTCCCACCCTCCCGGGGCAGGGATGGATGGATGGAGAGCAGGGATTGATTCCCTTTTCCTGGCCTGGAAAAGAGCCCCAGCTGAGCTCAGCACCAGGCCTGGGCAGGTCAGCGTCCAGGCAGGGAGGGAGCACAAAAGGAGAATTATTTCTGTTTAATCCTTGCAGCATTAAGGGGAAAAATATCCCCAGCAATGGTGAGGTTCTTGGGGGAAAAAAAATGGAAAAGGGAAAAAAAAGAGTTTAAAAAAGCCTGGAGTCTGCACAGAAAAAAAAAACCAGCACCGGAAAATTGAAATAATAACCACAGAGCTGGAAAAGAGCTCCTGGAAAATCCTGACTCGGCAGAGACCTTGGAGCTGATTCCTCTGACTCCTCATCTCCTGGAAGCTGCCCCGTGGCCGAGGCCAGGCCGGGCTCGGAGAGCTTTCCCCAGGGTGGGAGTGCAAACATTCCACACATCTCCTGGAAAGCTCCCCGGGGAGGAGCTGCCCCCTTTCCCTTCCCATGCAGCAAAAAAAAACCCCAAACCCTTCCCATTTCCCAGTTTCACACTTTGTGCTCCAAATCTTCACTTCCCTGGGGACAGGGAAAGGCGGACACGAGGGTTTGGGGCTGATTTATGGCTCCCAAAATACCCAAACCCTGAGCCCTGCCCAGCCCAGATTCCAGATCCCAGGAAACATTTCTGGGAATGCTGGCGCTGATCCATCGTTCTCCTGCTGCCCTGCCCGACCCTGCTGACCACGTTTCCCCCACGGAAAGCTCCACACCGGGATGTTCCTCCGCAGGGCACGGCTGAGGCAAAAGGAGATCGGGCCTGGGTGGGATCCCGGGATCCCTGAGGTTGGAAAAGCTTTCCAAGGTCACCGAGCCCCGGCTGTGCCCCAGCTCTGAGTGTCACCCCCAGGAATTCCTTTGGCACCCTTGGGAATTCCTTTGGCACCTCCGGGAATTCCTTGGGTACCCCCGGGAATTCCTTTGGCACCTCTGGGAATTCCTTGGGCACTCCCAGGAATTCCTTGGGCACCCCCAGGAATTCCTTTGGCACCCCCAGGAATTCCTTGGGCACCCCGGGAATTCCTTGGGCACCCCCAGGAATTCCTTGGGCACCCCTGGGAATTCCTTGGGCGCCTCCAGGAATTCCTTGGGCACCCCTGGGAATTCCTTGGGCACCCCCAGGAATTCCTTGGGCACCTCCAGGAATTCCTTTGGCACCCCCAGGAATTCCTTGGGCACCTCTGTGAATTCCTTGGGCACCCCCAGGAATTCCTTGGGCACCCCTGGGAATTCCTTGGGCACCCTGGGAATTCCTTAGGCACCCCCACAAATTCCTTGGGAGCCCCCAGGAATTCCTTTGGCACCTCCGGGAATTCCTTTGGCACCCCCAGGAATTCCTTGGGCACCTCCAGGAATTCCTTGGGCACCTCCCAGGAATTCCTTGGGCACCCCCAGGAATTCCTTGGGCACCTCCAGGAATTCCTTTGGCACCCCTGGGAATTCCTTTGGGCACCCCCAGGAATTCCTTGGGCATCCCAGGAATTCCTTTGGCACCCCTGGGAATTCCTTGGGCACCCGTGGGAATTCCTTTGGCACTCCTGGGAATTCCTTGGGCGCCCCCAGGAATTCCTTGGGCGCCCCCAGGAATTCCTTTGGCACCCTGGGAATTCCTTGGGCACCTCCAGGGATGGGGATCCCAAACCTCCCTGGGCAGCCCCAGCACCCAAATCCCCTCTCCCCGCTTCCATTCCCGTTATCCCGCAGGGAATAGCGGGAAGCTCCGGGTGATTCATTAACGCTGGAGTGTTTAATTACCCTCGGAACATCCAGTGGCCGTCGCCAGCTCCGTCTCCCAAGCGCTGGGCCATTCCCAATTAGCTGTAATTACGGATTTATGATGAATCCCCGTGTTTGCACCGCCCTGTAAAATCCCCAATTTTGGTCATTCCCAGTCCCTGCGTGCCCCTTGGGAAAAGGCTCCTTGGAAAAGGCTCCTTGGAAAAGGCCCCTTGGAAAAGGCTCCTTGGGAAAGACTCCTTGGAAAAGGCTCCTTGGGAAAGGCTCCTTGGAAAAGGCTCCTTGGGAAAGGCTCCTTGGAAAAGGCCCCTTGGAAAAGGCTCCTTGGGAAAGACTCCTTGGAAAAGGCTCCTTGGGAAAGGCTCCTTGGGAAAGGCTCCTTGGGAAAAGGCTCCTTGGAAAAGGCTCCTTGGGAAAGGCCCCTTGGAAAAGGCTCCTTGGAAAAGGCTCCTTGGAAAAGGCTCCTTGGGAAAGGCCCCTTGGAAAAGGCTCCTTGGGAAAAGCTCCTTGGGAAAGGCTCCTTGGAAAAGGCTCCTTGGGAAAAGGCTCCTTGGGAAAAGCTCCTTGGAAAAGGCCCCTTGGAAAAGGCTCCTTGGGAAAAGGCTCCTTGGGAAAAGCTCCTTGGAAAAGGCCCCTTGGAAAAGGCTCCTTGAAAAATGCCCCTTGGAAAAGGCTCCTTGGAAAAGGCCCCTTGGGAAAGGCTCCTTGGAAAAGGCCCCTTGGGAAAGGCCCCTTGGGAAAGGCTCCTTGGAAAAGGCTCCTTGGAAAAGGCTCCTTGGGAAAGGCTCCTTGGAAAAGGCTCCTTGGGAAAGGCCCCTTGGAAAAGGCTCCTTGGGAAAAGCTCCTTGGGAAAGGTTCCTTGGAAAAGGCTCCTTGGAAAAGGCTCCTTGGGATAGGCTCTTTGGGAAAGGCTCCTTGGAAAAGGCTCCTTGGGAAAGGCCCCTTGGAAAAGGCTCCTTGGGAAAAGCTCCTTGGGAAAGGTTCCTTGGAAAAGGCTCCTTGGAAAAGGCTCCTTGGGATAGGCTCCTTGGAAAAGGCCCCTTGGAAAAGGCCCCTTGGGAAAAGGCTCCTTGGAAAAGGCTCCTTGGGAAAAGGCTCCTTGGAAAAGGCTCCTTGGGAAAGGCTCCTTGGGAAAGGCTCCTTGGAAGAGGCTCCTTGGAAAAGGCTCCTTGGGAAAGGCTCCTCCGGGCCCTGCTCTGTGCAGGGGTCAGGGAGAGAGAAACTCGGGAAAAAATCCAAACTCCGGTTTTCCAAGGCTGCAATTCCCGCTGAACTGCACCAGGAGCGAACCCGCTGCCGTTGTTTACCTCCCGGGCTGACGATGCAGATTTATGCAAATGAGAGCCCGGGCAGATGTTTGTCTGCCGGTTAATTAGCGGCTCGTTCCGGGCCACGGGAACCGGGCTGAGAGAATTCCCGGTTGGATCTCTTCCCGGCCTTCCCTTCCCCACTCCCCGGGGCTCTGCCGCCGAGGTTTTTGGGATGCGGCAAAAACCCCACTGTGAAAAACGACGTTTCGCCTTTTTGTATTAATTTATAAGTTTAATAAAAATAAAATAAAATAAAATAAAATAGAATAAAATAGAATAAAATAAAATAAAATAAAATAAAATAAAATAAAATAAAATAGAATAAAATAAAATAAAATAGAATAAAATAGAATAAAATAGAATAGAACAAAATAAAATAAAATAAAATAAAATAAAATAGAATAGAATAGAATAGAATAAAATAAAATAAAATAAAATAAAATAAAATAAAAATAGACAATAAAGGAGACAAAAGAGTTAGCTTCTCAGCTGAGGGTGCAAAGCCACACCCCTGTTCCAGATTTCTTGGTATTTAAAAGTCCTGGTGTTACATATTTAAATGAGCCAATGCATGATTCAAATGTTCATTTTGGTTTCAAGACCCCCCACTTTAAGTACACGGTTTATTTGTGGGGCTCCGTAGAGTCTGGATGGAGGTGGGAAATCAGCCTTCTTCAACCAGGCTCAATTGTTCCTCATCTTCAGGAATTCCAGATCCCCCTCCTGTCTTCTATCTATTTGAGGAGTTACAAAAAAACACAACAATCCCACCCCTACTTTGTTACAATTTAAGAATATTCATCTATTACGTTTTTCAAACTCTATTAATAAAAGAACACGCAACACAACCTCCCCATGTTATACATAAAGCAATCAGCTTCCTCTATGCAAAAAGCCAACCCCAAAATGTGCATTTCACACCCACCATGGACATCCTGGGGCTCCTGGGCTCGGGAACAGGGAAAGAGGGATCCAGGGAAAAGGGGGAAAATTTAGATTTGGGAAGAGGTGAGCGGCAGCTTTTGTGTAAATCTGGGTTTTTTCTTCCGATTTCTTGGTGCAGTGGTGATGTCACAGAATTATGGAATTGTTTGGGGCGGGGGGGGAAAAACCCTTCAGAGAATCATGGAATTGCTGGGGTGAGAGACCTTTCATAGGGGGCACGGAATTTCATTTTAAATTAAATATTTAAATATATTTAAATCCATAAATTTACCCTTTATGAAGGGGTAAGAGACCTTTCATAGGGGCACGGAATTTCATTTTAAATTAAATATTTAGATATATTTAAATCCAAAAATTTACCCTTTATGAAGGGGTAAGAGACCTTTCATAAAGTCATGGAGATGTTTGGGTTGCAAAAGTCTTTTCAGAGAATGGCGGAGTTGTTTGGGTGGGAAAAAGACCTCTCAGGGAATCACAGAATCATCAGAAAGGGGTGGGAAAAAAAAACAAACTGTTGGAGAGGATGAAGTAGCTGGGCCCTGCAGAGATAATTTATTAGTAAAAGACTCTGAAAGTATGAAACCCACAAGAGGAATAGAATTAAAAGCAAAGTTTGAACTGTAAGGGTGAGCAGGAAGAAGGTGATTAGACAGCTGAAAAGACTGGGCTGGGTGAGTCAGTGACACCCCTGCCAAGACAAAAGGATGAATAAGGGGTTGGACCTTCTCAGGTATCAGGGATAAGGTGGTTTTTCAGGATTTTGGTCTGTAGAGTAGCATTGTAATGCTGTAGTTCCCATAGGCTGTATGTAGATTCTGTAGGTTTTGTATCTGGAGGTGATTGGTTGATGCTCATTAGAATATTCACGATAGAAAGGGTTAAAGTGGAATGTAACAAGGAGCTTTATTAGAACGCACGCTGGTTGTGTCCGATGAGGGAGATGATCTGAGGATCAGGATGCTCTTTGGAACACGTGCTTTATTGGCCGTGGGAAGGCAGCCTGACTGGGGAAGGGTCCAGGGATCCAGTGCAAAGTCCAAGAGGGTCCAAGGGAAGGTGCACAAAGAGGCCAAGCTCCTTATTACATTCCATTTTAACCCTTTCTATCGTGAATATGCTAATGAGCATCAACCAATCACCTCAAGATACAAAAGCTACAGAATCTACATACAGCCTATGGGAACTACAGCATTACAATACTACTCTACAGACCAAAATCCTGAAAAACCACCTTATCCCTGATACCTGAGAAGGTCCAACCCTTTATTCATCCTTTTGTCTTGACAGGGGTGTCACTGATTCACTCAGCCAAGTCCTTTTCAGCTGTCTAATCACCTTCTTCCTGTTCACCCTTACAGTTCAAATCTTGCTTTTAATTCCATTCCTCTTGTGGGTTTCATATTTTTAGAATCTTTTACTAATAAATTATCTCTGCAGGGCCTAGCAACTTCATCCTCCCCAACAGAGCTTGGTCTCTTTTTGCTCGCCTTCCCTTGGACCCTCTTGCCCTCTTGGACTCTTTGCACTGGATCCCTGGACCCTTCCCCAGTCAGGCTGCCTCCCCACCACCAATAAACCACGTGTCCCAAAGAGCATCCTGCTCTTCAGATCATCTCTCTCGTCGGACACAACCAGCTTGGTTTCTAATAAAAAACCAAAACCCAAGACGGTCTTGCTCTCCCTGAGGCGCACCAACCATCCCAAACAGGCGAAATTTGGGGTGAATTCCTGGCAGATGTGTCCAAACTGCCAGTGAGCAAACACCTAAACAACCCCTGGGATGTTTTACTCCCCCCAAAAAAAACCTGGATCAGCTCCAAGTGCTGGGCACAGCCACGGCCCTGCCCCGGCTGAGCTTTGTCTGGGAACGCCGTGGGATCAGACACAGCCTCCCAGGGCTTCCCCAATTTCCCCCTGTCCTCTGCTTCCCTCAGGGACAATTCCCTTGCCTGGATTTACACCTTTATTTACAAACCCAGAGCGCCCTGGGGAGGGGGGGGATCCCGGCACCCGCAGGATTCCGGCACCTCTTTCCAAGCTGGCCTCTCCCGGTGTTTCCTCTGCAATCTCTGCACACACAGCCCCGGCAAAATGGGCCTAAACACTGCAATTTTCCAACCGTTTTCATCCAAATTGCCGGCAATTTCCCAATGGTCCCGGCACCAAATTATAACTGAGTGCTCGGAGACGCGGCGAGGCCGCCTGGGCCCCCGCGGGCAGGCCAGGGAGGGGGGAGTGTTGGGATGAGGTGGCAGCAGCTGGAACACAAACCCTTCAAAAATGTTTTTTTTTTAGGTTATTAGCGGCCGCTTCTCGGGCCTGGAGTCATCGAAGGGGGAGAGGTGAGGCCGTTCCCGTGATGGGTTTGGATGTGACGCTGTCTTGGTTTGGACAGACAGGTCTCTGCCAGGGAAAGATGGAGTTTCCCTTGGAATGGGGAATGCAAACCCCTCACCCCTGCCAAATTATAATTTTGCAATCAAGGGCTTTCAGGCAAAGATTTGGGAATGGGAATAACAGTTCTTTACTGGGAATATTAACAATACAAATGGAGTAGAAAAACAAAACCACCCAACCAAACCAGCAAACAAACAAACAGCAATCCTGGAGAACCCTGACAGAGTCAGAGCTACAACCTGACACCCTGTTGGTCAGGGGGTTGGGAGCAGCCCCAAAGTGAGTCCTCCTGGAGTGGCAGAGGTGGTTCTGGTGGGGCAGAGATGATCCTGTAGAACAAGGGTCCAGTGATGGTGAGAAGGGTCCAGGGGTGGTGAGAAGGGTCCAGGGATGGTGAGAAGGGTCCAGTGATGGTGAGAAGGGTCCAGTGATGGTGAGAAGGGTCCAGGGGTGGTGAGAAGGGTCCAGGGACGGTGAGAAGGGTCCAGTGATGGTGAGAAGGGTCCAGGGATGGTGAGAAGGGTCCAGGGGTGGTGAGAAGGGTCCAGGGGTGGTGAGAAGGGTCCAGGGGTGGTGAGAAGGGTCCAGAGATGGTGAGAAGGGCCCAGGGGTGGTGAGAAGGGTCCAGGGGTGGTGAGAAGGGTCCAGGGGTGGTGAGAAGGGTCCAGTCTTCCTCCAGGAATCAGGTGAAGCTGGATCCTTTCTGTGTTCCTGTGTCTCAGTTTTATCCAGGCAGGAATGCCTGGCTCCCCCCACTCCCAGGGGGATGTGATCCATCTCACCATGGGATGATGGAATGTGGATGCACCGCTCTGGGGAGGGCACAGCCTGGGGAGGTGTTCATGGCCCAGGATCAGAAGGCATCCAGCCCGTCTCCCCCCTTGAGTTACAAGAGATAAAGAAAAAAACACCTCCCCAGCTGCTTTTAACAAATGAAAATAGAATACACATTTTTGGTAACTGAAGACAGACGCCGTTGATCCCCCCGGGGGGCGGGGATGTGGGTTTGTTTTAGCGGGGTTTGTTTGTGGCTGGGGATGGCAAAAGAGAAATGGATCCCAAAATAAATCAGGGCAATGGTTCAGACTGAGGGGTCACCTTAGTTCAGGCACTTGGGAAGCAATTCCAGCCTGGAAGAGGGGATGGCCCAGGGATACCAGGGGGGGATGCAGGGGGGGTTTGCATAGATCCCAAAACGCCCAGTTCCACCGTTTTTGGGGGATATCACATCCCTGGGAGTGCCCAAATCCAGGCTGGAAGGGGCTGGGAGCAGCCTGGCATTGTGGAGGGTGTCCCTGCCCATAGAAAATCCCACCCTGGGACAGGCTGGAATGGAACAGATCCCACCCTGAGATGGGATCTCCAGTCTCTCCCACCCAGAGCGTTCCAGGATTGGATCTGGGTGTGGAAAGGGGCAGGAAAACCGGGATGTTTGGGGAAGGAGAGGCCGAGATTTGAAGCAGAACATTCCCCAGCCCCAGCAGCGGCTCCTGGGCCACCATCCCCACCCTGGGGGTCACCCCGTCCCCTCTCTGCCTTGGAAAAGCAATGGAATGGAATCTGTGGGGTCACAGTCCATCTGTGGCACTCGACACAGACTCTGCACTCGAGGAGCTTCCTTGGCATCATCAGGAGGCTTCAAGTATCAGCATCTTGATATTCAAAAAGTCTCCCCTGTACCTTTTCTCTGTGTCTCCCAGGAGCAGCTCCACACAGCTCTGGCTCTGTCTCTCTCCTTCAGTTCTGGCTCTGTCCCTTCCTGTCCCTGGCAGGGCCACCTCACCCTGTCTGTCCCACCTGCAGCAGCTCACCTTTGCTGGCCCTGGCACCACCTCCTGTCCCTGGCTCTGCACAGCCCAGCCAGCAGCCTCCAGCTGACCCTGCCCAGCTCACTCACCCTTTATCACCCCCATGGCTGTCAGGGCAGGGCTGTTTCTACTCCAGGGTAATTAACACAGCTGTAATTATCACAGAGGGGAGACTGCCCTCAGCAGCATCTCCTTTGGTGTCCCCACAATTCCCCATTTCTTTTTTTTTTTTTAATTAAACATTTCTAGAAACACATGCTTAGGTAAATTGACATTATAACATTCAAATACTACATACAAATGCTGTCTCCAGTTTCTTCTGTAAGATATCAGAGGGGAGACTGCCCTCAGCAGCACCTCCTTTGGTCTCCCCACCCTGTGGAGATGCAGTGCCATGGAATGGAATTCCCAAAGGGAATTTGATGCCGTTGAACACCACAAGGACACCGACTCCGACTCAGAGGCCTGACAGTGACCTCGTTTATTTTTGGGAATTTCTCCCCTTTTATCCTGTTCTACAGAGAACAACCCACTGGGTGAAACAAAGACAAACTTCTTCACTCACATTGGTCAGAGCAGAGGGACAGCAAGGAGAAGTCCCTCCCAGGGAAAGGGATGCAAACAAAGGTTCCAGTCAGGAAAACGTGTCTCTGGTTGGCAGAAAACTCTCTGGGAAAAGAGTTTCAGAGAAACAAAAACATCTCAGGCACCAACCAGGGATGCAATGTCCCTGTGCTCTGACCAATGTGAGTGAAGAAGTTTGTCTTTGTTTCACCCACTGGGTTGTTCTCTGTAGAACAGGAGAAAAGGGAAGAAATTCCTGGAAATAAACGGAGTCACTCTCAGCCTGCTGAGCTGGAGTCGGTGTCCTTGTGATCTTGAACAGCGTCAGTGGACAAAGACTCCAGCGCTCCCTGGGTGCTGCTGTACACGACAACGACACAGACTGTGATTTCAGAAGGCTGACAACGACTCTGTTTATTTGGGGGAATTTTTTTATCTTTTATGCCATTTTACAGAGAATAACTTAATTGGTCAAATAAAGATAAACTTTTTTTTTTTCTTTATTACATTGGTTAAACTAGAGGGACAGCAAGGAGAAGCCCCTCCCAGGGAAAGGGATGCAAACAAAGGTCACAGTCAGAAAAACGTGTCTCTGGTTGGCAGAAAACTCTCTGGGAAAAGAGTTTCAGAGAAACCAAAACATCTCAGGCACCAACCAGGGCTGCAGGAATTTGGGATCCAGTTCTCCCGGATTTACCCCTGGAGCTCTGTCGCTCCCGGTGCCTCTGCTGCCACCCCCCTGCTGCTGCTGCCGCTTCCCACACGGATCTCACACTCCCTGCTCCCCCCGCCGGTGCCAGGAACCCGCCGGATATTTTTGTGCCTCTCACAGATGGCCTCGGTTTCAAACCCGACCACGCTGCAGGCACGGGGAATGTATTAATAATTACACGAGGTGTTAATTGCTTCCCAGGCAGGGCTTTTGTCTCTCCTTCCTCTGCTGAGGCAGCGACGGGGAAAGTCAACAAGTGTCAAGCGCGGTGCCTCGCTCCCCGAGCCGAGAGCATTTATTAAAATTGCTAATGAATCTAATAATTAAACACATAAATACACGTTACCTCAGGTATTAAATCTCATTATTGGGCCGTCCGAAATCAATTTGGGGGCGTATGCATATTAACACATGGGCAAAGTTAATTAGAAATGTCCAGATCAATATTTGAGTAATTCTTAACCGGTGGAATCCCTGTCTGCAGAGCTGTGAATAAGTTATATCCCAGAAATTAATGCCTCCTCCTAATGGAGTTTATCCTGGGAAATTAATAATACTCCAGGAAAACGGCGAAAATAAATGACAAACCTGTTTGCCTGAGCACTGCCCTGGGGGAAATCATTAAATATCCTTTGTCAGAGCCCGGGCTCTGCTCCAGCTCCGGAGAACTTGGAGAGGTGGGACAGAGCTGGGATGGAGCCAGCAGGGCTCTGACCCTCCTTCCCTGCTCCAGGGATTCAATTCCATCCCACTTTTCCAGGAAACTGGGGCTCCTGCAAGTCAGGATGGGGCTGGTGGGGCTCAGACCCTCATTCCCTGCTCCAGGGTTTCCAGCTCAATCCCACTTTTCCAGGAAATGGAGCCCCACCCGCCCCTGCAGCCTGGACAGAGCTCATCCCACAGCTCATCCCACACACCCAGTGGAGCTCATCCCACAGCTCCAGCTCATCCCACAGCTCCAGCTCATCCCACTTCTCATCCCACACATCCAGCAGAGCTCATCCCACAGCTCATCCCACTTCAGACAAAGCTCATCCCACAGCTCATCCCACAGCTCATCCCACTTCTCATCCCACACACCCAGCAGAGCTCATCCCACCTCTCCTCCCACCTCCAGCAAAACCCACCCACGGAATTGTCCCGGCCCCTCTTGGGAACCTGACCTGGGTGAAGGTCCCAAATCTGTGCTGGTGCAGATCGGGGGCGTGATGGATCCCAGCTCAGATCCTGACCCCAAACCCAGGGAATCCAGCAGCTCTGGCTCTCCTGGAGCTCTCCCAGCCCAAGGAGAAAAACTCTGCTGTGTTTTAAAGGCGCCTCCTGGGCTTTGGAAAGAGCAGGAAGGATCCAGAACCTGATCCTGGGAGGAACTGGGGGCAGCAGCACCCGGGGTGGGTTTATCCCATCCCATCCCATCCCTCCCTCTTGTCCCTGCCCAAATCATCCATCCCCACATCCCCCCCGGGTTCCTCAGGCCGGCACCGAGGGGGTTAAAAAGCAGGGAAAGAGGAAAAAAAAAAAAAAAAAAAAAAGAGAAAGGCAGCAAATCCGTTTATTTCTGCCTGGAGCTGCTTGTTTCACCGCGGAGCTCCACCTTTCCCTCTCCATGGTCCTGGCACGCTCCCGGCCCCTGGATTATCCTGCTGGGCTGCAGGGAGATCAAACAAACAGCTGGAAGTGGGCACGGGATGTGTCCAACACATCCCAAATAATCCCCTCCATGGGATGTGTCCAGCACATCCCAAATCATCCCCTCTGCATCCCAAATCATCCCCTCCATGTGGGGTGCATCCAACACATCCTAAATCCTCCTCTCCACATCCCAAATCATCCCCTCCACATGGAATATGTCCAGTACATCCCAAATCATCCCTCCCACATCCCAAATCATCCCCTCCACGTGGAATATGTCCAGCACATCCCAAATCATCCCCTCCATGTGGGATGTGTCCAGCACATCCCAAATCATCCCTCCCACATCCCAAATCATCCCCTCCACGTGGAATATGTCCAACACATCCCAAATAATTCTCTCTGCATCCCAAATCATCCCCTTCTTGTGGAATATGTCCAGCACATCCTAAATCATCTCCCCCACGTGAGATGTGTCCAACACATCCCAAATCATCCCCTCCATGTGGGATATGTCTGACACATCCCAAACCATTCCCTCTGCATCCCAAATCACCCCCTCCACGTGAGATGCGTTCAGTACATCCCAAATCATTCTCTCCACATCCCAAATCATCCCCTTCATGTGGGATGTGTCCAGTACATCCCAAACCATTCCCTCTGCATCCCAAATCATCCCCTCCACGTAGGATGTGTTCAGCACTTCCCAAATCATCACTTCCACATCCCAAATCATCCCCTCCATGTGGGATATGTCCAACACATCCCAGATCATTCTCTCCACATCCCAAATAATTCCCTCCACAGGAGATGTGTTCAATACATCCCAAAACGTCCCCTCCACATGGAATATGTCCAACACATCCCAAATCTTTTCCTCTGCATCCCAAATCATCCTCTCCATGTGGGATGTGTCCAGTACTTCCCAAATCATCCCCTCCACTTGGAATATGTCCAACACGTCCCAGATCATTCCCTCTGCATCCAAATCACCCCCTCCACATCCCAAATCACCTCCTCCATGTGGGATATGTCCAACACATCCCAAATCATCCCCTCCAAGTGAGATGTGTTCAACACATCCCAAATAATTCCCTCCACATCCCAAATAATTCCCTCCACATGGAATATGTCCAACACATCCCAAATAATTCCCCCTGCATCCAAATCATCCCCTCCACATCCCAAATCCTCCCCTCCATGTGGGATGTGTCCAGCACTTCCCAAGTCATCCCTCCCACATCCCAAATCATCCCCTCCATGAGATGTGCCCAATACATCCCAAATCATTCCTCCTACATCCCAGATCACCCCCTGCACAGGGATGGGGAAGGGCTGAAGCAGCTCCTGGGAAGGGCAGGTGCTGATTTCGGGGCTGCCTCGTTCATCAGGGATTTTTGGGGGAAATCTGCACCTGGAGGACAGCGGGGACAGGAGGGGGGCTCAGGGCCGGGGGGCACAGAGCCCCACCTCAGCCTGCGGTGACAAACGCAGCCCCAGCCCCGGGGACAGCCCGGCAGCGCTTGGTGGAGCCGCGGGCTCCTCCCGCAATTAATTCTCCGCTCATTAACCTCCTGGCTGTCATTTATCCGCCCTGCCGGTGCTGTTTGGGGTTTTATCGCTGCTGAGGGGCAGCCGGGGTCTCTGCGGAGGAGAGGGCGAGCAGAGCAGGATCCCGCGGGGTCTCCCCCGACTTCCAGCAGCTTCCCTGTCTGGGTTTGTTTCCGTCTCTGCTCGCCTCCCCTGGGATAACGCCATCCCTCAATCTGCTCTGACACATTCCTTTCCCGAGGGCAATTTACGCGGAGAATGATTCCCTGATTGCTCACTTTGCCTCCTCCTCTCTTCTTCTGCCGAGCTGCCTTTTTATTTTTTTTCTTTTATTTTTTTCATTTTTTTCTTCTTTTCTTCTTTTTTTTCTTCTTTTTTTTAATTTTTTTCTTTTTTTTTCTTTTTTTCATTTTTTTCTTATTTCTTTTTTTTAATTTCTTTCTTTTTTTTCTTTTTTTCTTTTTTCTTTATTTTTTCATTTTTTCATTTTTTTTCTTTTTTTTCTTTTTTTTCGTATTTTTTCTTTCTCTTTTTTGTATTTTTTGGGGTTTTTTTAATGTTTTTTTAATTTTATTTTTATATTTTTATTTCTATTCTCATTTTTTAAATTTTGATATTTTTTATTATTTTTTTTAACCCTTTCCAGGCCACCTGGATCCCCCCAGATCCCCAAACCCCTCCCTGGCACGGCCGGTGTGGGGCTCCTCAGGGGATCCACGTCTCTGGAATCTGTGTGTGGGGTTCAGGTGTTCCTGGAGACCTTTCTGGGGGCATTTACGGCAGGGCTGCTGCTCCTGGGCCAAATATTGATCTGTAAGGACAGGAACGTGCCCGTGAGGGTGAAACCAGCCCGAGCCAGGGCACGGACTGGAAACGCCGGAGAGAACGGGGCTGGGGTCACATCCCTGTGCCTGCTCGGGTGGGAAACCGGGGGGAAAGGGGAAGGGAACGGCCACGGGGCTGCTCCGTGCTCCTGGGGCTGCCTCGATAATAATAATAATATCAATATTATTATTATTAATAATAATAATAATAATGATGATGATAATCATCATCAAATAATAATAATAGTAATAATAATCAATAATAATCAATAACAATCAATAACCATCAATAACCATCAATAACAATCAATAACTGCCACCACGGTGCCACCTCGATGCCACCATGATTGCCATCACGATGCCACCACAACCGCAATGCCACCACCATGTCACTGCAATGCCACCACAGTGCCACCACGATTGCTACCACAGTGCCACCACGATTGCCACCATGATTGCCACTGCAATGCCACCATGACCCCACTGCGATGCCACCATGATGCCACCACCGTGATGCCACCACGGTTGCCACCGCGATTGCTACCACGATTGCCACCATGATTGCCACCACAATGCCACCACAATGCCACCACGATTACCACCATGGTGCCACCTCGATTGCCACGATTGCCACCATGATGGCACTGTGATGCCACCATGATGCCACCGTGATTACCACCACAATTGCCACCACAGTGCCACTACGATGCCACTGTGATGCCACCTCGATTGCCACCATGGTTGCCACCTCAATTGCCACCACGATTGCCACCACCGTGATGCCACCACCGTGATGCCACCGCGATGCCACCATGACGCCACCGTGATGGCATCACGATGCCACTGTGATGCCACCTCGATTGCCACCTTGATTGC
This sequence comes from Phylloscopus trochilus trochilus, assembly GCA_016584745.2. NCBI lineage: Eukaryota > Metazoa > Chordata > Aves > Passeriformes > Phylloscopidae > Phylloscopus > Phylloscopus trochilus. The sequence continues at coordinate 1,833,700 of WQNJ02000031.1, read as the reverse complement.
CACCACCATGATGCCACCAGGATGCCACCGTGGTGCCACCACAATTGACACCACGACACCACCATGATGCCACCACGATTGCCACCACAGTGCCACCACGATGCCACCGTGGTGCCACCCCCCTGGCAGCGCTCCCAGGGCTGGGATTTTCCGGAGCAGGGACAGACCCGGGAGCTCCGCTGCCCCTTCCCCTTCCCCGCCCAGCCCCGGGGCTGTGCCGGAGCGAGCCCTCAGAGGGGCTTTGTTCTCTATTTTCCAGTTGTTTTCCACTCAAAAATTCCCCTTTTTTCATTTTTCCCTCCCCTCCTGGGAGCAGAGAGGGAGCAGCAAAGGTCAGGCTCGGCCCGGGGCGCTGGGGCCGGGCAGAGCGCGCGGACACCTTCGGATTCCGGGAGGGAAAAAAAAAGGGGCAGCGCTGGGTGGAATTGGGGAGGGGCAGAGATGAACCCCCCTGCCCGGGGCCGCCTCTCAGAGGGTCCCTGTGCTGGGGGGACAAAGGTCTCACACAGCTGAGGCCGGGGAAAAAGGGAATGACTCGTCCGAGGGCTCAAAAAAACAGAATGACTCATCCAAGGGCAGGAAAAATGGGGAATAATCTGTCCAAGGGCACAAAAAATGGGAATAACCCATCCAAGGGCTGCAGAAATGGGGATAACCCATCCAAAGACACACAGAAAAGGGAATAACCCATCCAAGGACTCAAAAAAAAATGGGGATAACCCCTCCAAGGGCACAAAAAATGGGAATAACCTGTCCAAGGGCTGCAGAAATGGGGATAAGCCATCCAAAGGCTGCAAAAGTGGGAATAACCCATCCAAAGACACAAACGAAAGGGAATAACTCATCCAAGGACTCAAAAAAAAATGGGGATAACCCATCCAAGGGTTGCAGAACTGGGGATAACCCATCCAAAAACACACAAAAATGGGAATAACCCATCCAAGGGCTGCAGAAATGGGGATAACCCATCCAGAGACACCAAAAAAAAAGGGAATAACCCTTCAAGGGCACAAAAAATGGGGAATAATCTGTCCAAGGGCTGCAGAAATGGGGATAATCCATCCAAAGACAGACAAAAAAGGGAATAACCCATCCAAGGACTCAAAAAAAATGGGGATAACCCATCCAAGGGCTGCAGAAATGGGAATAAGCCATCCAAAGACACACAGAAAAGGGAATAACCCATCCAAGGGCTCAAAAAAAAAAAAAATGGGGATAACACCTCCAAGGGCACAAAAACGGGGAAGAGCTCATCCAAGGGAACAAAAAATGAGAATAGCCTGTCCAAGGGCACAAAAGAGGGGAATAACTCCTCCAAGGGCTCAAAAAATGGGGAATAATCTGTTCAAGGACACAGAAAATGGGAATAACCCATCTAAAGGCACAAAAAAATAGGAAAAACCCATCCAAGGGCACAAAAAAAATGGAATAACCCCTCCAAGGGCACAAAAAGATGGGAGTAACCCCCCAAGGGCACAAAAAAAAAATGGAAATAACCCATCCAAGGGCTCAAAAAAGGGGAATAACCCATCCAAGGGCACAAATAAAATGGAATAACCCAACCAAGGGCACCAAAAACATGGAATAACCCATCCAAGGGCTCAAAAAATGGGGATAACCCATCCAAGGGCTCAAAAAAATGGCAATAACCCAACTAAGGGCTCAAAAAAAAAAAGGGAATAACCCCTCCAAGGGCACAAGCGACAAGGCCATGTCCTGCCCTGCCATCGCTCCCATCCAAAATCGCCCCAGGGGATTCAGGGGTGAGACAAAAGCTCCCCCAGTCCCGGATCCCGGTGCCAGGGGGAGGTTTTTGGTTCCCGGGTGTGGACAAACAGCTTTTGTCGGGAGAGCCGGGCCCGGCCCGGTGCCGGGCACACCAGGAAAGCGGGATAAACGTTCCAGGGAAGCTGAGGAGAGGAGGCAGCGCAGGAGGAGCCTCTGATCGCCGCCCGGCTCCCGCTGAATCATTCATGGAGCTCCCCGCCTGCTCCGGGAGAGCCAATTATCCCCATCTGCGGCTGAACATCCAGGTTATGGAATTCTGTGGTTGGGAAAGGGAAAGGGAAAGGGAAAGGGAAAGGGAAAGGGAAAGGGAAAGGGAAAGGGAAAGGGAGAGGGTGTTGGGGCAGGGCTGAAGCTCCGAGGAGGTCCCAGCCCCGCCTGGATCATCCAGGGGAAAATCCCAGCACATCCTCCCCAGAGCTGGCTGGAGGGCAGCGCCATCAAGATCTGGAGTTGAGGTTTCCCAAATATTCATTTAATTCGGAATTAACGGGATGATTTTTATTTCTACCCCCCCTCTCCCCTTGCCTTTGTGACAATTGAAAGGGGAAATGAAAATAGAAATAAAAATAGAAATAAAAACAGAAATAAAAATAAAAATAAAAGTAAAAATAAAAATCAACATTTGGAGTTGAGATTTCCCAAATATTCATTTAATTTGGAATTAATAGGATGATTTTTATTTCTATCCCTCCCCTCCCCCCTTGCCTTTGCAATAATTGAAAATAAAAAAAAAGTAAAAATAAAAGTAAAAATAAAAATAAAAAATACAAATATAAAAATAAAAATATAAAAATAAAAATAAAGATAAAAATAAAAAATTATTATTAAGCACAGTGTTGTGTCTGAGCCCTGAGAACGAGGTGGGAAACATCCACCCGGCACGTTGGCTGCTAATTCCCAATAAATACCTTTCTCTCAATCACCAGCTGGTTTTAATTCAACAAACAAAGAGCTGCCTGCTGAAATCAGAATTAATTGAGTGTTTGGAGACCTCGGTGGGAAGCAGCAGCCGGGGCTCAGCCCCCACCCCTGGTGCAACATCCCCATCCCAGCGGGAACGTGGAGATGGATCCTGGGAATGTTCGGTACCACCTTGTGCTGGTTTGAAAGCAAAAACCAGTGAGACTCCCAGTCAGAGATAGAATTTAATAGGAGAAGAGAGAAAAAAAAGGTAAAATAAAATAAATGGAACAATACAACCTGACACCCTGTTGGTCAGGGGGTTGGGAGCAGCCCCAAAGTGAGTCCTCCTGGAGTGGCAGAGGTGGTTCTGGTGGGGCAGAGATGATCCTGTAGAACAAGGGTCCAGGGATGGTGAGAAGGGTCCAGTGATGGTGAGAAGGGTCCAGGGGTGGTGAGAAGGGTCCAGTCTTCCTCCAGGAATCGGGTGAAGCTGGATCCTTTCTGTGTTCCTGTGTCTCAGTTTTATCCAGGTGGGAATGGTTGGCTCCCCGCACTGGGTGGAGCATCTCACCCTGGGATGATGGAATGTGGATGTTCTGCTTTGGGGATGTGGCTTTTAGGGGTGTCTGAATGGCCCATCAGCAGAAAATATCCCCTGGAGGGAGGACAGGGGTGACAGAGATAACAAACACTGCCCCACCTGGTTTATCAGCTGGGCCAGGATCAGAAGGCACCCGCCCCTCTCCCCCCAGAGTTACAAGAGATAAAGAAGAAAAAAAAAACATCTCCCCAGCTGCTTTTAACAGATGAAAATAAAATACACGTTTTTGGTTCTATAATCCAAGACACACCTCAATCCCAAATTTCTGGGATTAATTTTATTTTATTTTTTCTGCTTTATTTATATTAAAATAATTTTTTTTTTTGGTGCTTTCCCTGCAATCCGCACCAACCCTTCCCAGGAGCTGGCCTGGAGTAAATGATGATGAAATGAAACCAAAATGAGCGTTGGGCCCCTCTTGGAGCTCTGGCTCTGACCAGCTCGGGAGGTGTGGGAATGGGATTTCCAACGTTTTTCCCTGAGAATCAGGGTGTTAAGGGGAAAAGTCTCAATTCTGCATCAAAAATGTGAAACACCTCGATAAAAAAATGGGGTTTGGATGTGGTTCCCATGGGATTTCCTGCAGTTCCAGTGTCGGGCCCTGGTTCCTGATGGTCCCGTTGGTGCTGCTGTGGGGTGGTGGCATTTGGGGGTTGGGCACAGAATCCCAAATCCTGCATCCCAAATCCTGCATCCCAAATCCTGCATTCTGCATGCCAAGTCACACATCACAAATCTCACACCCCAAATCCCACATCCCTCACCCCAAAACCCCAAATCCCTCCCCCTGCACCCCAAATCCCTTCCCCCACACCCCAAATCCCAAATCCTTCCCCTGCACCCCAAATCCCTTCCCCTGCACCCCAAATCCCGTCCCCTGCCCCCCAAATCGCACATCCCAAATCCCACATCCCAAATCCCACGTCCCTCACCCCAAAACCCAATTCCCTCCCCTGGCACCCCAAATCTCCCACCCCTCACCCCAAATCCTGCCCCCCACCCCCCAAATCCCTCACCCCAAATCCCAATTCCCTCCCCCCGCACCCCAAATCCCGCATCCGTCACCCCACATCCCAAATCCCGCACCCCAAATCCGTCCCCCCGCACCTCAAATCCCAATTCCCTCTCCCTGCACCCGAAATCCCAGACCCCTCCCCCAAATCCCAAATCCCTCCCCCTGCCCCCCGCACCCCAAATCCCAAATCCCTCCCCCTGCCCCCCGCACCCCAAATCCCAAATCCCTCCCCCTGCACCCCAGATCCCTTCCCCCGCACCCCAAATCTCCCACTGCTCACCCCAAATTCCTCACCCCAAATCCTGCCCCCCAAATCGCACATTCCAAATCCCGCATCCCTCACTCCAAAACCCAATTCCCTCCCTCGGCACCCCAAATCTCCCACCCCTCACCCCAAATCCTGTCCCCCGCCCCCCAAATCCCTCACCCCAAATCCCAATTCCCTCCCCCCGCACCCCAAATCCCAATTCCCGCCCCTCAAATCCCAATTCCCTCCCCCCGCACCCCAAATCCCGCATCCGTCACCCCAAATCCCAAATCCCGCACCCCAAATCCCAAATCCCACCCCCCTGCCCCCCCGCTCCCCCGCCGCCCCCGCCGCGCTCGCTCATTAGCGGCTCCTCATTTCCATCAATTCCCCGGGAACGGGATCCAAACCGACCCCCGGCTCGGAGCGATCAAAACAAATCAGGCGCGACATGAAAGCGGAGAGGTTGAAGCAGAGGTGAGCAGCTCCAGGAGCGATTTTCACACTTTTATCCCTTTTATTTTTATTTTTTTGGTGTTTTTTTTTTCTTTCCCCCCCCGCCATCCTCTCCATCATCCCTGGCGGAGCGGGGAAGTTCTGGCGGGGATTTGATGGCTCGGAGATCTGAGGGCTCGGCTGTCAGGGGATGCTCCGCGTTTAGCATCGGTAATCACTCATCGGTAATCACTTCTTCTCCTCTCGCCGAGTCCCCAAAAATCCCCTCCCAGCAAATCCCAAATCCTGCCCGAGCCCGCGGTGCCGCAGCGGGGGTGACCCTCGCATCACCCCAGTTTCTGCTGTTTTTTCTTCTCCTTTTCTCTGCTCTCTGTAAATTTGCAATTCCGTAACCCCTTCCATTAATAACCCCTTTTCTCAGGAATTTCCCACACCCGGATTTCCCACACCCGAATTTTCCACACTCGGTTTTCCCACACCTGAATTTCCCACACCTGGATTTCCCACACCTGAAATTCCCACACCCGAATTTTCCTGCACCCGAATCTCCCTGCACCCGGATTTCCCACACTCGATTTTCCCACACCTGAATTTCCGACATCCAGATTTTCCACACCCGGATTTCCCAAACCTGAATTTCCCGCACCTGATTTTTCCACACCAGAATTTTCCTGCACCCGAATTTTCCGCACCCGAATTTTCCGCACCCGAATTTTCCTGCACCCGAATTTTCCTGCACCCAGATTTTCCACACCCGGATTTCCCACACTACAAATTCCAGACCTCCAAAAACAGGACCTGACCGTCCTTCTAATTTATTTTTGTGTCAATTCTGCGGATTTTCCAAAGAGATAAAACCCGCGTTGACCCCGTGTGAGCGCTCTTCATCTTCCCGTGACTGCCCCCGAAGGCCTCCCGGTAAAGATCCACCTTTTATCTTCCCTCTGCACTAAAATCACCTCCATTTTCACTTCCAGATCAGGAAAAAAAAAAAAGAGGTTGGGAGGGGCGGGAATTTGGGATTTGCCTTTCCCGAAAAGCCGAGGTGAGCTGCCGGCTCAGCAGGGATTGGCCTCTCTGGGGTGGGGATTCCATGCTGGGAGAAGCCCAAATATTCCCTGTGATTTTTATTTTCCCGGCAGCCAGACCTTTCCCCGGTGGTGGAAAACCCCAGGAAGAGATTTTTAAACATTTCTACCAATTAAAAAAAAAAAAAAAAAAAAAAAAAAAAAAAAAAAAAAAAAAAAAGGGGGAAAAAAAAGGAAAAAAAATAGCTCCGTTTCCTCAAACTGCTGAATTGTTCCCTTGAAGAAACCCATGGAAGCTTTTCCCACCAGGAGCTCTGCTGGGACAGAAAAGCAGCTGGAGGAGGGAAAGAGGGAACAGCAGGAATATTTCCTGGCAGGATTCCAGACTGGTTTGGGTGGGAAGGGACCTTAAAGTCACCTCATCCCTTAAAAACACCTCGTCCCCCCCCTGCCCTGGGCAGGGACACCTCCCGCTGTCCCAGGGCACCTCCAGCCACAGCTCCTCTGGGAATTAAATCCCAGACCCTCCCCACCCTCCCAGCCAGGAATTCCTGCTCAAAATCCCACCCATCCCAGCCCTCTGGCAGTGGGAAGCCATTCCCTGTGTCCTGTCCCTCCATCCCTGTGTGTTTGGGTTTTTGCTGCTCTTTGTCTTGGTTTGGACAGACAGGGATCTGCCAGGGAAAGCTGGAGTTTCCCTCGGAATGGGGAATGTAAACCCCTCACCCCCCGCCAAATTATCATTTTGCAATCAAGGGCTTTCAGGCAAAGATTTGGGAATGGGAATAACAGCTCTTTACTGGGAATATTAACAATACACATTGTCCCCAGCCCCTCTCCAGCTCCCCTGGAGCCCCTGCAGGCCCTGCCAGGGGCTCTGAGCTCTCCCTGCAGCTTCTCCAGGTGAGCACCCCCAGCTCGGCCGTCCCCTCCTCTCCAACCACCCACAGCTCCTGCTCCAGCCCAAACCCTCCCGCTGAAGGCTCAGCCCAGGCACTGAAGCAGCCTCAGGAAGGTTCTGGATCCCAGCTGATCCCGGCCTTTGCAGGCTGGGCAGCCAAAGGGGCCGTTCCCAGAGGGAACTCTGACCCACCAGCTGGTTGGAGACATCAGCGTGGTCCTTCCTGGTCATCCCCTCGCCGATGGCAGACTTCATCAGCCGGGACAGCCGAGGGCAGCCGCAGCTCCCGCTGTCCCAGGGCACCTCCAGCCTCAGCTCCGCCGGGAATTCCATCCCAGCGCCTCCCCTGCCTCACGGCCAGGAGCTCCAGCCCCACATCCCACCTAAATATTTCAGCTTGATCCGATTAAAAGCGGAATTTTAAGCTCAAATCCGTCCCTGCTGGCACCTCCCAGACCCCAAAACGCCTCTTGGCTGCAGGGGGGGTTCGGTGGAGCCAGCCACTCCGGCTGGAATTCCCTTTACTGCTGGAATCACCCCTGGAGGCCTCCACGAGGACACCTGAACCAGGGCCTTCCCTTAATTTCCTTAATTCTGCTTAATTGGCCGTGGCTCCATTGTGCCAGGAGCGCTCGTTAAGGCGGCACTAAAACGGGAGGGGAGGGAGGGAACCGGAGCCGAGCCAGGGAAGGGAGGCGTGGAGAGGCCCGAGATTGGCACCTGGGCGCTCATTCCGGCTGGGAAAAGGCCGGGAATGATGGATGGAGGCGCTTACCAGCACCCTGACAGCAATAAAGGGGACGATCCATCCTGGAGCTGGCGGAATTCCAGCGGCTCCAGCCTCGCTCTGCGTCCCTGGGAGAGGCTGGGGAGGGGACGGGGAGCCCCGGAGTGTCGCTGTTGGACACGAAGGAAAGACACGGGCTCGTGATTTCAGAAGGCTGATGCTCCAAAAAGGGGCTGGTTTATTCTCAGAACCTATTTTTATACCTTTTTACAACGTGCCCACCTAAGAGGTGGGATCCTTTGAACCATTGGCCACACCAAGGGTCAACAAGCAAAGTCCCTCCTTAGGAGAGAAATGTGAAAAACGAGAGTTTACAGAGTGTGACCTTGTTGAGCAGTTTAGATCCCTGGGAAGGAGTTTCAGAAAACCCAAACGTGACAGGCAGTGACTCCACTTCTCCTTCTTCTTCCTCTCCGTTTTGTGCAGTGATGATGACACTGAGTAACTTCAGAGGGATTGGGTCAGAGCAGAAGACACCTGTTTAGTGCAGAGTACAGATATTGGTTCGTAATAAATAATGTGCAGGTAATTTTCTGTGTATAAGATGTCGCTGTTGGACACCAAAGAGGAGATGCCAGTCTTGTTCAGAAGGCTGATGCTCCAAAAAGGGGCTGGTTTATTCTCAGAATTTATTTTTATACCTTTCTACAATGTGCCCACCTAAGAGGTGGGATCCTTTGAACCATTGGTCACACCAAGGGTCAACAAGCAAAGCCCCTTCTTAGGAGAGAAATGTGAAAAACAAGAGAGTTTAGAAAGTGTGACTTTGTTTACCAGTTTAGGTCCCTGGGAACAGAATTTCCTAAAACCAAAACATGGCAGGCACCAATCGTGGCAACACCAACGGGCCGGGGTTGTGCTCCCGCTGGGGCCGTTCCGTGGGATTGGGAATTCTGGGGAGCAGCACAGCCCAGCCCGAGCCAGGAGCCGCTCGGGGAGGGTGGGGAAGGAACAAACATCGCCCCGAGCTCCTTCCGGGGGGAAAACGCCGGATCCCAGCCTCTGGAAAAGCTCCAAGGAATTGTATAAATGCTGAAGTTTGTAAATAAATGTCGCTGTGGGACACAAAGAAGGAGACGTGGACTCATCAGAAGGTTGTGTGGGCTCCTGAGGAGGAGCTGTCAGGTTTATTGTCCAAACCCATTTTATACCTTTTCACAAAACACCCACCTTAGAGATGGGACCCCTGGAACCATTGGTCACTCACAGAGACCCTCACACAAAGTCCCTCCCGTGGGAAAGCGTGTGGAAAACATCTCCAGTTTACAAACAGCGTGACCTTGCTCAGGAATTCTGTCCTGGGAGCAGAACTCCCCAAAAATTAAAACATGGACAGGCACAAACCGTGGCAACAAATAAACTGCCTCTTCCCTGCCTTGGACATCTCAATGTGAGTGTCATTCCTTTGTGTCCTGTCCCTCCATCCCTTGTCCCCAGCCCCTCTCCAGCTCCCCTGCCAGGGGCTCTGAGCTCTCCCTGCAGCTTCTCCAGGTGAGCACCCCCAGCTCAGCCGTCCCCTCCTCTCCAGCCACCCACAGCTCCTGCTCCAGCCCAAACCCTCCCGCTGAAGGCTCAGCCCAGGCACTGGAGCAGCCCCCGGGCCTGGCAGGGGCTGCAGGGGGGACAAGGGCAGCTCAGCAGCTCCGTTTTGGGGCTGGAGCTGCTGATTTCTACCAGGACAGGAGGGAAGGGCCTCGGCTGACCCCGGGGAGGGTCCGGTGGGGCACCCGAGGGGATTCCTGCCTGGAAAAGGCTCCGGAATGCTGCCCAGGGAGGCTGGGACTCCCCAGGCCTGGAGGTGTCCCAGGAAGGCCCGTGGGGCTCAGAGTTCTGGGCTGGAGATGAGGTTGGACTCGGTGACCTTGGAGAGCTTTCCAACCTCAGTGATTCCACGATTCCCCTCTGTGATTCCATGATTCGCTCTTGTGATTCAATGATTCCCTTCCATGATTTCACGATTCCCTCCTGTGATTCCACAATTCCCTCCTGCAATTCCACAATTCCTTTCTGTGATTCCACAATTCCCTTCCGTGACTCCATCATTCCCTCCTGGAATTCCACCATTGCCTCCTGTGACTCCACGATTCCCTTCTGTGATTCCATGATTCCTTCCCGTGATTCCATGACCCCCTTCCGTGATTCCAAGATTCCACCATTCCCTTCCGCGATTCCATCATTCCCTCCTGGAATTCCACAATTCCCTTCCCTGACTCCCGGGCGCTGCTCTCCCGGGGCCGTGCTCAGGACCAGGAGCGGAGGCAGCCGAGTTCCCGAGCCCCAGGGCTGCCCCCCAGGGCCATTTCCAGCCCCTCCCAGAGAATTCTTGAGCCCCAGGGCCATTCCCATTCCCATTCCCATCCCCATTCCCAGCCTCTCCCAGAGAATTCCTGAGCCCCAGGGCCACTTCCATTCCCAGCCTCTCCCAGAGAATTCCTGAGCCCCAGGGCCATTCCCATTCCCATTCCCAGCCTCTCCCGGAGAATTCCCGAGCCGCGGGACCATTCCCATTCCCAGCCTCTCCCGGAGAATTCCCGAGCCCCATTCCCATTCCCAGCCTCTCCCGGAGAATTCCCAGCCCCAGGGCCATTCCCATTTCCATTCCCATTCCCATTCCCATCCCCAGCCGCTCCCTCCCCGCCCCACCTGCTCCTCTCCTCCCGCTCCTCAGGTGCAAAGCGCCGCCAGCGCTTTGTAATTCAGTTGAAAGAAAGCAGTTATTTTCTTTTTAATCCCCTAAACGCCACCTTTTTGTTTGTTTTGTTGTGTTTTGTTTGGGGTTTTTTTTTTTGTTTGTTTGGTGGGTTTTTTTTGTTTCCCTGCAAAGCGCCAAATCTCGAGGATTCTTTTTTGAAATATATATATATATATATATATATATTTTTTTTTTTTTTTTTAATTTTGGAGGATAAATTAGCTTAGGGAGCGGAGCAGCGGCGGAGAAGAAAGCGGGAGGGGGTTGGTTTGTGCCCAGCAGAGGCTGCAGATGACAGCCACGCTCCTTCCTGCCTGGCCACCGCAGGTACGGCACAGCTTTGTCTCCTTGCCTTTGATGCCTCAGATTAAAACGTGCCGGAGGACGGTAATTAAAAAAAAAAAAAAAAGCAAAAATAAAAAAAAAGAAACCACAAAGGAAAAAAAAAAACCACAAAAAACACACACAAAAAAAGGAAAAAAAACCCACAAAAAACACACAAAAACAAACAAACAACCCCCCCCAAAAAAACAACAACAAACCAAAAAAAAAAAAACCCACCACACACCAAAGGAAAAAAAAAAACCACAAAAAACACACACGAAAAAAACCCCAAAAAACCAAAAAAAGCCCAAAAACAAACCAAAAAACCCCCACCACACACCAAAGGAAAGAAAAAACAGAAAAAACACACACACACACAAAAAAAGGAAAAAACCCCCACAAAAAACATACACACACACAAAAAAACCAAACAAAAACTCACACACACAGAAAAAAAAAAAAACCAACCAAAAAACACAAACCCAAAAACGACAAAAGCCAAGCCTTGAGAAGCTCTTGGCTTTTTTGGTTTTTTGCATTCGGATCCCTCCTGCCTCCAGGTTTAACCCTGCCAGGGATCCCTCCGGGAATGGGTTTTCCAGAGGAGCTGCGGCCGCTCCATCCCTGGGATGCTCAGGGCGCGGTGGGAGCAGCCCGGGGCGGCGGGAGGTGTCCCCGGGGGTGGCTTTGAGATCCCTCCCTGAGCATTCCAGGATTCCCTGGCCAAGGGAACAGGGCAGGGACTGAGCCGGGTTCCCGGCAGCTCAGGATGAGCCAGAGGGGGGAATTCCCCCATCAATAACTGAGAAAAAAAAAAAGTGAATTAAAGCCCAAATCTGTGTCGTGGTGCTCCAGCCCAGGGGCCTGGGGATGGGAAAAATCACATAAATCCCATCCTGGGGGAGCAAAAGCAGGGTGAAGGGATTCATTTGCATCCATTCCCTGTCCGGATCCCAGTTCCTGATCCCAATTCCTGATCCCAATTCCTGCTCAGAACACACTGCTCCAGCCCTGATCCCAATTCCAGCTCCAGCCCTCATCCCAATTCCTGCTCAGGACAAAGTGCTCCAGCTTTGATCCCAATTGCTGATCCCAATTGCTGATCCCAATTCCTGATCCCAGTTCCTGATCCCAATTCCTGCTCCAGGCCTGATCCCAATTCCCGATCCCAATTGCTGATCCCAATTCCTGCTCAGAACAGACTGCTCCAGCCCTGATCTGAATTGCTGATCCCAGTTCCTGATTCCAATTCCTGATCCCAATTCCTGATCTCAATTCCTGCTCAGAGCTGCTCCAGCCCCGATCAATTGGGATCCCAGCTGAGGGGGATGAACCCAGCCAGGCGATCCCAGAGGCTGAAGTGGGAGCGGAGCAGGGCCTGGCCCCGGAGCAGGGCTCAGTCCCGGAGCAGGGCCCAGTCCCGGAGCAGGGCCCGGCCCCGGAGCAGGGCCTAGCCCGGAGCAGGGCTCAGGCCCAGAGCAGGGCTCAGTCCTGGAGCAGGGCCCGGCACCGGAGCAGGGCTCAGTCCCAGAGCAGGGCCTGGCCCTGGAGCAGGGCTGAGTCCCAGAGCAGGGCTCAGCCCCGGAGCAGGGCTCAGGCCCAGAGCAGGGCCCGGTCCCGGAGCAGGGCTCAGTCCCGGAGCAGGGCTCAGTCCCGGAGCAGGGCCCAGCCCCGGAGCAGGGTTCAGGCACCGGAGCAGGGCCCGGCCCCGGAGCAGGGCTCAGTCCCGGAGCAGGGCTCAGTCCCAGAGCAGGGCCCAGCCCGGAGCAGGGCTCAGTCCCGGAGCAGGGCCCGGCCCCGGAGCAGGGCTCAGTCCCGGAGCAGGGCCCGGCCCCGGAGCAGGGCTCAGTCCCGGAGCAGGGCCCAGCCCGGAGCAGGGCTCAGTCCCGGAGCAGGGCCCAGCCCGGAGCAGGGCTCAGTCCCGGAGCAGGGCCCGGCCCCGGAGCAGGGCCCGGCCCCGGAGCAGGGCTCAGTCCTGGAGCAGGGCTCAGTCCCGGAGCAGGGCTCAGTCCCGGAGCAGGGCTCGGCCCCGGAGCAGGGCCCAGCCGTGGAGCAGGACTCAGTCCCAGAGCAGCCCTGGGAGCAGGGCCCAGTCCTGCAGGAGGCCCAGCCCCGGCTCTGACACTCCCTCACACCCAGGAGGGTCCGGCCCGGTTCGGGGGCTGTGCCAGCAGCTCCTGGAGCACAGGAACGGCCTCTTCCTTAATTATCCCCCCCGGGAATGCACTGCAGCCAGCACTCCAGAGCTGCACACGGTAATTTATGCTGCTGGCTTTGTGTTCAGAACAAGCTGGGCCCTTTTTTGAGGTGGGTTTTTTTTGTGGGTTTGTTTGTTTGGGTTTTTTTTAATTTTATTTTTTTTTCTTTAATTGCTTGATGAGCAGTCCCATCAGCGCTGTCACTGTGAATAACATCCCCAAATCAGAGATGCCCACCTGGCACCCAGTGGCACAGCGGGAATCGGAGCCCCCAAAGGAGCAGGGGGAGGGTGGGGGGCTGTAGCCCTGGTTGGTGCTGTGATGTTTTGGTTTCTCTGAAACTCTTTCCCAGACACTGTTCTGTCAACAAGAGACACGTTTTCCTAACAGTGTCCTGTGTTTTACATTCCTTTCCCTAGGGGGGACCTTCTCTTGCTGTCCCTCTGACTTGACCAATGCAGTTGAAGAAGTTTTGAATTTCTTCCACGCCTTTGGGTGTTTCTTTGTAAAACAGCATCAAGGGAAGAAATTCCCGAGTAATAAAGATTGATTTGGAGTCATTTCAGCCTTCTGACCTCGGAGTCCGTGTTGTTGTTAATCTCAAACAGCGTCAGGGGGCAGGAGGTGACCCCGCCAAAGCCACCGGGGCTGGTGGCACACGGTGCCTTCCCTGCCCCTGGCAGTGATTCCCAGCCCCTCCCCCTGTCCCACCCAGCCCTGGCATGGGGGGTCCTGCCAGGGTGGCTGTCTTGGATTATAGAACCAAAAATGTGCATTCTATTTTCATCTGTTAAAAGCAGCTGGGGAGATGTTTTTTTTCTTTATCTCTTGTAACTCTGGGGGGAGAGGGGCGGGTGCCTTCTGATCCTGGCCCAGCTGATAAACCAGGTGGGGCAGTGTTTGTTATCTCTGTCACCCCTGTCCTCCCTCCAGGGGATATTTTCTGCTGATGGGCCATTGAGGCTCACTCAGGGCAGGACACATCCCAGTGGGAGATGCTCCACCCAGTGGGAGGAGCCAACCATTCCCACCTGGATAAAAACTGAGACACAGGAGCACAAGAGATCTGGTTCCACCTGATTCCTGGAGGAAGACTGGACCCTTCTCACCATCCCTGGACCCTTCTCACCATCCCTGGACCCTTCTCACCACCCCTGGACCCTCCTCACCACCACTGGACCCTTGTTCTACAGGATTATCTCTGCTCCCCCAAAACCACCTCTGCCACTCCAGGAGGACTCACTTTGGGGCTGCTCCCAACCCCCTGACCAACAGGGTGTCAGGTTGTATTGTTCCATTTATTTTATTTTACTTTTTATTTTTTTCTCTCTCTTCTCCTATTAAATTGTATCTCTGACTTGGGAGTCTCACTGGTTTTGGTTTCAAACCAGCACAGTGGCAGATGTCACCAATGCCACACCAATGTCACAGCAGCCTCCCAGCCCTTGCCCAGCCCCCCAAAACTGAGCCCAAGCTCTGGACTGAGCTGGGAACAGATCCCAGCCCAAACCTCGCTTCCCAGCCGGGCTCATGGCAAAAGAAAAGACGGAAAAAAAACGTAAAGAAAAACAAAATCTCGTCATAAAAACCTCAGAATAAACCCCAAGACGGGTTCTGGGTTTGTTTCCCTTCTGTGCTGCGCCAGCAGCAGGGTGAGGATCCATCAGTTTGCTCCCTCTGTGCTGGGATTACTCCCCAGGATTTTTTGGCTGCAGTGCCAGCGGTGATTTTTTGGAGGCGGCGGATCCTCCCCGTGGGCAGCACCCGTTATAAATTTCAAGAGCCAATCTTAAATAAAGAACAATTTATCTCGGACAAGAAATTGACAAAGCCAAATAAAGATATTGACAGAGGCAGAGAAGCAAGGAATGGTCAGTGCCCACTGGGTGAGCCTCCTGACGTGTCCGGGGCACGCCACCCCTGAGGTCTCACCAGTGCCTGAGTCCAGGTCTGCCAGTTTTATACCTGTAGTATATATTAATTCATGTTCCTGGAATATAATTAATTTAGGTATTTGTAGTGGGGAGGAAGATGCATTCCCTACAGTAAAAATATTTCATAGACTGCGTGTTTCAGAGGCTGCCAGCTCAGACAGGAACTGAGTGGTGACTTCACAAGAAACCCTTTTACATTATCCTGGTGTATGTTAGTTTATGTTCACAAATTGTATTTTTGCATGCATGTGCTGGTTTGAAAGCAAAACCAGTGAGACTCCCAGTCAGAGATACAATTTAATAGGAGAAGAGAGGAAGAAAAAAAAAAGGTAAAATAAAATAAATGGAACAATACAACCTGACACCCTGTTGGTCAGGGTGTTTGAAGCAGTCCAAAAGTGAGTCCTCCTGGAGTGGCAGATGTGGTTCTGTTGGAGTAGAGATGATCCTGAGAGAGAAGGGTCCAGTGATGGTGAGAAGGGTCCAGTAATGGTGAGAAGGGCCCAGTGATGGTGAGAAGGGTCCAGTCTTCCTCCAGGAATCCAGTGGAACCAGATGAGATGTTCTTGTCAAAGCAGTGATTCCATCTGGTAGCTCTTGTCTCCTCTGAGGGCCCAGTGGATAAAAAGCTGCCTGTGATGTCTCAAACCCTGGATTATATCCAGGTGGGAATGCTTGGCTCCTCCCCCTGGGCAGAGCATCTCCCAATGGGATGATCTCATTCCATGAGTCATGCAGTGGGTCCTTGATGGCCCATTAACCAGAGATAACTTCTGCTGGGAAGGCATTGTTGGACTCATTAACAGAAGGTAAGGAAAACACGGCCCCACCTTGGCTCCAAGGGCTCATGGGGATGGAATACAGACCCTGGGCACAATTTTACATTGGAACCCAGGACAATGCAATATCGACGGGTGCGGGTGATGGTAAAGTTATACAGCTCTTGTCAGAGCAACTGTCCCAGCTCAGAGAGTCCCCCCAGATCCGGGAAGAGGATAAAAGGATTACCATGTCAATAGAAGGAGCAGTGCCAGAAACCCTGATGTGACCATCTCAGAAGAACAGGCCCTGGCCGAGCCATCAAGGTCACTTGAGGACGGCCAGGAAAACTCATTCAGACCCACTGATGGTGTCACCAGTATCATCAGAAGACAAAAGAAACTATAGAATTCCAGGACTGGGCAGAGACCCAGCTCCAGGCATTCCCAAGCCCTCCGGTACTGGGACCACCAGACTTGTTCAGACTTGTTCACTGAGCTACCCAATGTCGCTGTGGGACACAATAAACGGAGGCAGGGAGTGGACAGAAGGCTGCAGTGGAGCCCTCATCCAGGAGGAGCCCCCGGTTTATTTTCTGGGCTTCTTTTATGCATTTACAGACGTGCCCACCTCAGAGGTGGGACCTTTGGGAACCATTGGTCAGTTCCAGAGACCACCACGTGAAATCCCTCCTCTGGGAAGGTATGTGCAGAACAAGGGAGTTTACACTATGTGACCTTGTGTACCAGAAAGAGTGCCTGGGAACAGAATTTCCTAAAACCAAAACATGGCAGGCACGAAGCGTGGCAACAACCTAACATGTTTAGAGTTGTTCAGTGAGCAAAGAGTGTAAGACTGGCAGGCAGGGGCGCAGACCCCTGTGATGCCTGGGGTGGGGTGTCGTGGGACACTCACGGGGTCTCACCCAGTGCGCTCTGCCTATTTCCTCGCTCCGCTGACTCAGGTCAGTTTCGGCATTGGCTTTGTCAATTTTCGAGCTTGTGGCTTTTTCACCGGCGATCTGGCAATAAATCCTATTTTATTATAATTGACTTTATTCATTTATAACAATACCCTTCCTGGGTTTGGACTCCATGTACAGGAGTGCATGTTTGGACCATTCCAAGACCCAGCCGTTCCAGCTTCCCCCCAGAGCTCCTGGGTGCTGATATTCCCAGAGAAACCCAAGCCAGGAGGGGCTGAAATTCTCTGGGAATTCAGAGGATTATAACCCTGAGAAATTCAAACCCTGAGAAATTCAAACCCCGAGAAAATCAAACCCCTGAAATTCAGACAAAAAGAACCCTGCTGCTGGGAAGCCTGGGGGGCGAGATCCAAACCGATGGGAACCGCTGTGGGTTCGGGATTATCCCAGCCAGGCACCTTCTCCCCTCTGGGAAGGGATTATTCCCAGCACAGGCTCTGATCCCGCTGTTCCCCCACGAGATCGGCAGCTCCATCACAGGGAGATGGAAAATCAGGGCACAGCCCTGGAATTTCTCATTCCACATCAAAATTTTATCCTCTGAGCCATCCCCGAGCGCCGGGCGGGGAGGATGAGCAGATTCCCGGCAGGATCAGGGATGTGGGGATGCAGCTGCAGCCTGGGCCTGGCCGGAGGGGGCTGAGGAACATCTGGGCATGTCTGGACTTGTTTCCCTGGTCCTGGAATGGAGGGGGATGTTGAAACTTGCAGGGCTGGACCCACTGCTCAGTACAGAATTTCTTTAGGTGTAGCCACGGTTGGTGCCTGCCATGTTTTGATTGCAGGGAATTCTGTTCCCAGGAACAGAACTGGTAAACAAGGTCATGCTATTGTGAACTAAGATAATTTTCTACAAGTTTTCCCAAAGGAGGGACTTTGCTTGATGGTCTCTTCAAGTGGCCAATGGGTCCAGAGGTCCCCACCTTTAAGGTGGGTGCATTTGTAGAGAAGCATAAAATAGGTTTGGAAAATAAACCGGGGCTCCTCCTTGGGAGCCACAGCCTTCTGAACGGACTTGTGTTCCCACGGTTTGTGCCTGTCATGTTTGGGTTTTTGGGAGTTCTGCTCCCAGGACAGAATTCCTGAGCAAGGTCACGCTGTTTGTAAACTGGAGATGTTTTCCACACGCTTTCCCATGGGAGGGACTTGGCGTGGTGGTCTCTGTGAGTGACCAATGGTTCCAAGGGTTCCACCTCTAAGGTGGGCACATTGGAAAAAGGTATAAAACAGGTTTGGAAAATAAACCTGGGGGCTCCTCCTCAGGAGTCCACACAGCCTTCTGATGAGTCCAGGTCTCCTTCATTGTGTCCCACAGCGACAAGGACAGCTTGCCTCTTTCCTTCCTGTCCAACAGCAAGATTTAGGTTCCTTTGTCTCTTGATGGTGCAGTTGATAGAATCAGGAGGACCATGGCTGAAACGGTTTCCTGAGTGTGTAGGAAGTTCCTTGGAGTACCCTGAATGTCCCAGATAGGATGTGTTCTCCGGCCCATCAGTCCTTATCAGATGCCAACTGCCTTTCGCCTCCAGCCCTGCCCCCGTTTGGGCTCCCAGTGCCTCCAGGACCTACAAACTTTATTCTTAATTTGCCTATAACGCTGCTATTACAAAGAACACAGTTCACCCTTCATCACTATCACATTATCATAAGAACACGAATTAATCCATCACCACAGCACCCGTCTGTTGCCATGCTCGTGCCTGCCTGTTTTGGTTTTGGGAATTCTATTCCCAGGCACGGTCTTGAGGCACAAGGTCATGTTCTGTAAACTACCAAAGTTCCCACATCTGTTCCCAGAGGAGGGGCTTCGGTGATGGTCTCTGGAAAACGACCAGTGGTTCCCAAGGGTCCCACCTCTGGGGTGGGCACATCTGTAAATGTACAAAAAGAGTCAGGAAAATAAAGGAGGGGTCTCTTGCTTGCAAGAGCTCCACGCAGCCTCATTGATGCACTCCCTGCCTCGTTCCTGTGTGTCCCCCACAGCGATACCCGTCCTTGTTTTGTCATGACTGGGGTGACAATTCACTTAAACTCGGTACCAGGCCCAGATTCCAGCCTGGGCTGGGTGCAGCCTGATGGGATTAGCGGGAATCTCTGCCAGGCCTGGGCGCTGGAGCCTCGGAGCAAAAGGGTTTGGTGAAAAAAAAATGCTGGGATCAAATGATTTTAAAAATAATTTATAGCCGGACCAGCTCCTCCCTCCTGGCCCCCTGGGTGGCTGCCGGGAGGATCCCTGCTGGCACGTTCTTCTCCAGCACTCCAGATCCCGAAGGAGCCGCCCCAAACCGGGATTTGTGGAGTTTTGCTCTGGTCCTTCTGCAGCTCACTCACAGAGCTGGGCAGGTGCCGGGGGCCTGCAGCCCCCTCCCATCAGCCACAACCCCCGGCGCAGCTCCAGCCCCATCCCAGGCTGATTTCCATCCCTCAGCCTCTTCCAAAATCCCTCAGAGGGGCAGGAGGGGCTGCTCAGGAGGGACAGCATGGGATGCTCAGAAGAAACAACGTCGTCTTCTTCCTCTTCCTCCTCCTTCTCCTTTTTTCTCCTTTTCCTCCTTCTCCCTCTTCTCCTCTCTCTCCCTCCTCTTCTCCTCGTTCTCTTCCTTCTCCTCCTCCTCCTGTGTCTCCTCCTCTCTCCCTCCTCCTTCTTCTTCTCTTCCTCCTCCCTCCTTCCTCCTCCTCCTCCTTCTCCTTCTCCTCCTTCTTTCTCCTTTTCCTCCTTCTCTTTCTCTTCCCCCTCTCTCCTCCTCCTCCTCCTCCTCCTCCTCCCCACCTGTGCCTCCCCCGGCCCCCGCCGAGCCCCGGCCCGCCGGGCGCTAACAGAGACGTTGTTTAGCAGCTTGTCAGAGCCGTAAATTGGCCGAGCAGCGGAGCCGTTTGCATTCTCCACGGGGCTTGAACTGAGAATTAAACAGTGGCAGCAACTGCTGCTGCTGCCTGATGGAGCAAATCAATTCTCCCTCCTCCTCCTCCTCCTCCTCCTCCTCCTCCTGCCGGCCCGCATTCGGTGCCCGCCGAGGGCAGGATTTGCCAGGCAGCCCCCGAGGGCCGGCGCAAAAAAGGCAGAGAGAGATCAGGGCAATTAACCTGAAAGGCCCCCGGAGAGCCGGAGAGGAGGAGATCGGGGGGGAAAAAGCCGGATCCGAGCCCTCCGCCTGTCCGCGCGCTGCTTTAATTGATCCGCCGAGTCAATCAAAGCCGCGGCGGCCGCTCCCCGGCTGCGCCGAGCTCAGCGCGGGCAGGGCAGGGCAGGGCAGGGCAGGGCGGGACCCTCCGGCACGGCTCGGGGGGTGGCACGGTGACATCGGGGGACAGCCACGCCGAGACACCTGCACGCCTTCCGGGGTCCTCTCCAGCCCTTCCCAACCTGGCTGCCGGGACTCTGCATCCCAAAAAAAAAAAAAAAAAAAAAAAAAGATTTTGCACCTTCACCCCAGGCTGGGCACGGATAGAAACGCAGCCGGACCCTGCAGTGATGATAATTCCTGATTTCAGGGTTTCAGTGCACCCCTGGAGCTGGAGGAGGGGGTGGGGGAAGCTCCCAGGTGTCCCTGTGTAGGATTTGTGGCTGCACATCCCGGATCCAGAGCGGGGGGAGTTTTTCCAGGGCCAGATGTTGGGGCAGGGAGCAGCTGGCTGCACCTCCTGCCCCTGCCCAGATGTTCCTCAGCCCCCTCCGGCCAGGCCCAGGCTGCAGCTGCATCCCCACATCCCTGATCCTGCCGGGAATCTGCTCATCCTCCCCGCCCGGCGCTCAGGGACGGCCCAGAGGATAAAATTTTGATGTGGAATGAGAAATCCCAGGGCTGTGCCCTGATTTTCCATCTCCCTGTGATGGAGCTGCTGATCTCGTGGGGGAACAGCGGGATCAGAGCCTGTGCTGGGAATAATCCCTTCCCAGAGGGGAGAAGGTGCCTGGCTGGGATAATCCCGAACCCACAGCGATTCCCATCGGTTTGGATCTTGCCCCCCAGGCTTCCCAGCAGCAGGGTTCTTTTTGTCTGAATTTCAGGGGTTTGAATTTCTCGGGGTTTGAATTTCTCAGGGTTATAATCCTCTGAATTCCCAGAGAATTTCAGCCCCTCCTGGCTTGGGTTTCTCTGGGGGAATCTGGAACTGCTGGGTCAGGTAGCAGCCGTTGGATTAGGCCCTGGAATAAAATCTGGGAGTTTGGGAAGAGTTTGGAGCGATGGGAGCTGCCACTGCCTCAGCTGGGGGGTGTTTCTCCTTCTGGGAACTGGGAATATCACAGTTTATGGTCAGAGAGCCTCCAGAGGGGACAGAGCAGGGCTGGGAGCCAGGATTGGGAGCACTGGGATTCCCAGGGCTGGGAGGAGAGGTTGGATCAGCACCTGAGGAACTGGGAGCACTGGGATTTCTCTCCCTCATTCCCAGGGCTGGATCAGATCCCTCGGAACTGGGAGCACTGGGATTTCTCCCCTCATTCCCAGGGCTGGATCAGATCCTTTGGAACTGGGAGCACTGGGATTTCTCCCCTCATTCCCAGGCTGGATTAGATCCTTTGGAACTGGGAGCACTGGGATTTCTCCCCTCATTCCCAGGCTGGATCAGATCCATTGGAACTGGGAGCACTGGGATTTCTCCCTCATTCCCAGGCTGGATCAGATCCATTGGAACTGGGAGCACTGGGATTTCTCCCCTCATTCCCTGGCTGGATCAGATCCCGAGGATTTGGGAGCACTGGGATTTCTCCCTCAGCCCCGGCCGGGAGGAGAGGCCCGGCCCCAATCCCGGCGGTTGTTGGCGGTGAAAGGAGCAATCAGCGGATGAAAGGAGCAATCACCGCCCGGAGCCTCCTCTGCCCTCCCCGCGGGATCTCGGCCTCCCCGGCGCAGCCCCGCGGGGTTCGCTCTGACCCAGATCCCGCCCGGATCCCTCTCCCTGTCCCCTCCTCACCCTCCAACCTCCTCCCTCTCCATCTCCGCCCCGGGAGAGATTCCCAGGGCCAGGAAGGGGAGCGGGAATCGCTCCTGCTGCTGCGGCTCCGAGGTTTGGCACCGATCCTCCCCGTGCTCCGGGTGCCGCGGGGATCGATTCCGCATCAGCTGCCTCCCGCTGGGCTCCGGGGCCCGGCGGTGTCACACGGACACCTCGGGGAGCTCCGGGGGGCCGGGAGAGGCGGCGGCTGCTGCCAGCAGCCCTGAGAGCAGAGCCCCGAGCCCCGAGAACCGAGAACCGAGAGCCGAGAACCGAGAACCGAGCCCCGAGAACCGAGAACGGAGAACCGAGAACCGAAAGCCGAGCCCCGAGAACCGAGAGCCGAGAACCGAGAGCCGAGAACCGAGCCCCGGCCGGGTAAAAATCCTGGCAGGGCCCGGGGCGGTGGAAATGTTTTTCCCCCGTGCCGCTCTCGGGTGCTTGGCCGAGCCACCGAGCTGGGAAGGAAGGAGCTGGAGAGGCTCCAAAGGCGCTCAGCACCTCTGGTTCTGGGATTTTTCTCCCTCTTGGAGTGGCTGGGATTGATCCCCGAAATTTTGTTGGGTGGTTGTGGGGCGATGGCTGGGTGGGGTTTGGGGCTGCGGGTGAAAATCCCCGCGATTCCAGCCCTCGGGAAGGGCCGGGGGAGGCTCTTCATGGACTCCCGGCCACAGATCTGGGCAAAAAACGCCCCCTGAAGAAACCCCACGGACCCCAAAGCCCACAACCCCCGCCCCAAACCCCACAGACCCCAAACCCCACAGACCCCAAACCCCACAGACCGCAGAGCCCACAACCCCCGCCCCAAACCCCACAACCCCCGCCCCAAACCCCACAGACTCCAAGCCCCACAGACCCCAAACCCCACAACCCCCGCCCCAAGCATCAGCAGCAGCATCCCGAGCTCGTCCCGGATCCAAGCCAGGCCTGCAAATCCCCCCAAATCCCAGATCCCATATCCCAGATCCCAAATCCCAGATCCCGCAGCCCGAGCAGGACCCGGCGGGGTCGCTCCCGGAGCGCGGCCGGAGCGGATTCCGGCCCCCGAGCGGGGCCATCCCGGCCCCGAGCGCGGTCCCGGGGCCGCGGGAGCGCATCCCTGCCCAGCGCGGCTGACTCCTGCCACCTAGCGCTGCCCCAAAGCCGCAATTCCCGCAATTCCCGCAATTCCGGCAATCCCCGCAATCCCCGCAATTCCAAAATTCCCCCAATCCCCGCAATTCCCGCAATCCCCGCAATCCCCGCAATCCCCGCAATTCCCGCAATTCCGCCAATTCCCGCAATCCCCGAAATTCCCGCAATCCCCGCAATTCCCCCAATTCCCGCAATCCCCGCAATTCCCGCAATCCCCGCAATTCCCCCAATTCCCGCAATCCCCGAAATTCCCGCAATCCCCGCAATTCCCCCAATTCCCGCAATTCCCCCAATTCCCGCAATTCTCACAATCCCCGCAATTCATGCAATCCCCGCAATTCCCCCTATTCCCCCAATTCCCGAAATCCCCGCAATTCCCGAAATCCCCGCAATTCCCACCATCCCCGCAATTCCCGCAATCCCCCAATTCCCCCAATTCCCGCAATTCCCGCAATCCCCCAATTCCCCCAATTCCGCAATCCCCGCAATTCCCGCAATTCCTGAAATTCCCGTAATCCCCGCAATTCCCGAAATTCCCGCAATTCCCCCATCCCCGCAATTCCCGCTGCCCCAAAAGCCCTGCTGCCCCAGGGCCCAGCAGCTACAACCCCAAAGATCCCGGGAAAGATCCCAGAGAAAGGCGGGACACGGCCCGGGAGGGGAAATCCGGGGAAGGGCAGAGGGAGAGAGAGGGGATGGGGGCACAGAGCCCACAGCGACCCCAAACACCGCTGGGTGACCCCAAACCCGGCTGGGTGACCCCAAACCCGGCTGGGTGGCCCCAAATCTGGCTGAGGGACCCCAAACACGGCTGGGTGACCCCAAACATTGCTGGGTGACCCCAAATCCCACTGGGGACCTCCAAACCTAGATGAGTGACCCCAAATCCAGCTGGGTGACTCCAGACTCTGCTGTGTGACCCCCAAATCCATCAGAGTGACCCTCAAACCCCACTGGGTGACCCCAGATCCCACTGGGTGACCCCAAACACAGCTGGGTGACCCCAAACCCGCCTGAGTCTCCCCAGACCCTGCTGAGTGATCCCAAATTCTGCTGGGTGACCCCAAATCCATCTGGGTGACCCCAAATCTGGCTGCGTGACCCCAAATCCAGCTGGGTGATCCCAAACCCTGAGTGTCCCCAGACCCCACTGGGTGTCCCCAAACCCCACTGGGTGACCCCAGACCCCCCTGGGTGACCCCAAACCCACTCTGGGTGACCCCCACTGACACCCCCCCCCCCCGGGGTGCTCCCCCCATCCCAACAAATCCCTTTTTTCCGGGTCAGTGGGATCACGGGGCCGATCCCTTCCCGGCTGCAGCCCCTCAGGCCACGGGGGGTTTATTATTTTGGGGGGGACTTCACAGCACCAGGAATAATAAAAAATAATTTAAAAATTTAAATAATAATAACAATAATAAAATAATGAAAATAATTTAAAAATAATAAAAATAATGAAAAATGAATAAAAATAATGAAAAATAATAAAAATAATAAAACAAATAAGAAATAATAAGACATAATAAGAAATAATAAAAATGAATAAAAATAATGAAAAATAACAAAAATAATAAGAAATAATAAAAAATAAAAAGTAAAAATAACAATAAGATAACAAAAATAATAAAAATAATAACAAAAATAATAAAATAATAAAAATAATAATAAAATAAAATTAACAAAAAATAACAAAAAAAACCAAAATAACAAAAAATAACAAAATAATAATAAATAATAATAATTAATAATAAAAATAATAAAAAATAATAAAAAGTGCACTTTATCCTGTGGGATTTATGGGCTGGCAAAGCAGCTTTGGAGCCCCCTTGGGAAGCCGGGGGTTAGAGGGGCGTTAAACACCTCGGGAGAAAAAAATTCCACTCGGGTGAAAAAAAGGGGAATTCAAGGGCCAGGAGGGAAAATGGGAGTTTAATTTATTATCGGAAGGATGAAAGCCTCATAAAAAAAATAATAATAAAAAAATAATAAAAGCCTCCCAATAAATAATATTAATAATAAATAAAAATAAAACCTTCCCGCCGGGCAGGAGGAATCCATAATCCCACTGCTGCTGGCGGCTGCTCCCAAGATAAGGGAGGAAAAGCGGGATCAAAGCAGGACAGAGAGGGGAGGGCGGAAAACACCGGGAAAAACGCCCCCTGAAGAAACCCCACTGACCCCAAAACCTACAACCCCCGCCCCAAACCCCACAGACCCCAAACCCCACAGACCCCAAACCCCACAACCCCCGCCCCAAGCAGCAGCAGCAGCAGCCCGAGCTCGTCCCGGATCCGAGCCAGGCCTGCAAATCCCCCCAAATCCCAGATCCCATATCCCAGATCCCAAATCCCAGATCCCAGATCCCAGATCCCAGATCCCGCAGCCCGAGCAGGACCCGGTGGGGACGCTCCAAATGCCTCCCGCTCCAGAGCAACCCCGCTGCTCCTCCGAAGCCGGAGAGAATTCCAGGCAGGAAATTCCCAGATTTCCAGGCAGGAGATTCTTGGAATTCCAGGCAGGAAATTCCCAGATTTCCAGGCAGGAAATTCCCGGATTTCCAGGCAGGAGATGCCCATATTTCCAGGCAGCAGATTCCTGGATTTCCAGGCAGGAAATTCCCAGATTTCCAGGCGGGAGATTCCTGGATTTCCAGGCAGGAAATTCCCAGATTTCCAGGCAGCAGATTCCCGGATTTCCAGGCAGATTCCCGGATTTCCAGGCAGGAGATTCCTGGATTTCTAGGCAGGAAATTCCCGGATTTCCAGGCAGGAGATGCCTGGATTTCCAGGCAGGAGATTCCCAGATTTCCAGGCAGGAAATTCCCGAATTTCCAGGCAGGAGACTCCCAGATTTCCAGGCAGGAGATTCCCGGAATTCCAGACAGGAGATTCCGAGATTTCCAGGCAGGAGATTCTCGGATTTCCAGGCAGGAGATTCTCAGATTTCCACGCAGGAAATTCCCAGATTTCCAGCTCCCGGAAATTCCTGGATTTCCAGGCAGGAAATTCCCGGATTTCCAGGCAGGAGATTCCCGGTTTTCCAGCTCCAGGAGGGGCGGCCGTGCCCCAGGTCCCACCCCAGCCCGGTCTCGTCTCCCCCGGAGCCTCCAGCGGCGCCGGGCTGGCTCCGGGTCGGAAACGTTATCCCAAATTCGGGGTGAAAACACCAGGACGACGCCAAACCTTTGTTCCCGCCAGGAATCGCTTCCCGCGGGATCTGTGAACCCCGGGATCCGCAGGGAACCTCTGAAATCCCCACAGCCGCTGATCCCAGCCCCGTCCCCGGGAGTTTCCCGGGATTCCGGGAGCAGCCGGAGCCCAATCCCCGCCCGAGCCGGGGCGCTCAATTCCGCTTTTCCACGGATTTCAGCCAAAGGAGTCAATTAAATCGGGATTTTATTTTTTTTTTCCCCCAATCCATCCTTTCCAGGACTGAATCGGGAGAGGATGAGGCTGGAATTCTGGAGAGGATAGAACTGGAATTTGGGAGAGGATAAAGCCAGAATTTGGGAGAGGATGGGGCTGGAATTCAGGAAATGATAGGGCTGGAATTTGGGAAGGATGAGGTTGGAATTCGGGAAGAATGGGGCTGGAATTCCAGAGGGATGAGGCTGGAATTCCAGAGGGATGGGGCTGGAATTCCAGAGGGATGAGGCTGGAATTCGGGAAGAATGGGGCTGGAATTCCAGAGGGATGGGGCTGGAATTCCAGGAGAGGATGAGGCTGGAATCCGGGACAGAATGAAGCTGGAATTCCGGAGGGATGAGGCTGGAATTCGGGAGATGATGAGGCTGGAATTCCGGAGGGATGGAGCTGGAATTCCGGAGGGATGGAGCTGGAATCCGGGACGGTTCCAAACGGCACCAGCAGCCTCTGGCGGGCGGGGCGGGTCCTGCAGCAGAGCCGGGATTCCCGTCCCAGCTCATTCCAGCCGGGAAAAGCCGGGACAGGGAGCGGCCCGGAATTCCTCCCCCCCTCCCCCTGGACACCCCCCGCAGCCTCTGGATGCCGTTTGTCCCTCTCCTTTGGCCAGGAGCCCTCGGGAAAGTTCTCCCGGAACAAAGCCCCGGCTGGAGCCCGAATTAATCCCGGGAGGGCGTTAATGGCACCGGAACAGCTGGAGTTATCCAAGGAAAAGCCAATAAACACCCCCGGGGACGGTAAACATCCCGTAAATCTCCCGGCAGGAGCATTCCCGGCTCCTCCCGAACCCAGCTCGGCTTGGGAATCCCGGCCAGGCTGGGATGGATCCTTCCTTCCTTCCTTCCTTCCTTCCTTCCTTCCTTCCTTCCTTCCTTCCTTCCTTCCTTCCTTCCTTCCTTCCTTCCTTCCTTCCTTCCTTCCTTCCTTCCTTCCTTCCTTCCTTCCTTCCTTCCTTCCTTCCTTCCTTCCAGAATCTGGGAGAGGACAGAACTGGAATTTGGGAGAGGATGGGGCTGGGAATCGGGAAGGATGAGGCTGGAATCTGGGAGAGGATGAAGCTGGAATCTGGGAGAGGATGAGGCTGGAATTCTGGAGGGATGGGGCTGGAATTCCAGGAGAGGATGAGGCTGGAATCTGGGAAGGATGAGGCTGGAATTTGGGAGAGGATGAGGCTGGAATTCCGGAGGGATGAGGCTGGAATTTGGAAGAGGATGGAGCTGGAATTCCGGAGGGATGGAGCTGGAATCCGGGAAGGATGAGGCTGGAATTCTGGAGGGATGAGGCTGGAATTCCGGAGGGATGGAGCTGGAATTCCGGAGGGATGGAGCTGGAATCCGGGACGGTTCCAAACGGCACCAGCAGCCTCTGGCGGGCGAGGCGCGTCCTGCAGCGGAGCCGGGATTCCCGTCCCAGCTCATTCCAGCCGGGAAAAGCCGGGACAGGGAGCGGCAGCTTCGCCTCCTTCCAGATCCAGAGGGGGAAAAGCCGCTGATCCGGAGCAGAAACCTTCTGAGCCAGAGTGAAAAATGAAAATAAATCCGCTTTTCCGAGGTAAAAACCACTTTTCCTGAGTTTAAAAAACCTGATCCAGAGTAAAAAAAAAAAAAAAAAAAACCAAAAAAAACCCAAAAAACCAAAAAAACCCAAACATACAAAAAAACCCACACTTATCCAGAGTCAAAACCACTCATCTGGAGTAAAAATCCACTTTTCCAAAGTAAAAAGCTGCTTGTGCAGAGTAAAATCCACTTTTTTCAGGGTAAAACAAACAAACAAACTCCCCCGCCAAAAAAATCCCCAAAAAAACCCAAAAAACCCCTTATCCAGAGTAAAAAAAAAAAAAAAAAAAAAAAAAAAAAAAAAAAAAAAAAAAAAAAAAAAAAAAAAATCCAGAGTAAAGATTTATCCACTTATCCAGAATAAAAAATTGCTTATTCAGAGAAAAATCCCCAACTTTTCCAGGCTAAAAACCACTTTTCCAGAGTGGGGAAAAAAAACAAACAAAAAAACCCCAAACAAACAAACACACAAAATACCAAAACCCCCCAAAACCCAAAACAAACAAACAAACAAAAACAAAACCAAAACCAAAAAAAAAACCCAAAACCAAACAAACAAAAAGCCAAACCAAACAGAAAAACCAACCCACTTATCCAGGGTAAAACCCAATCCTAGAACAGGATTTTTTTGGGGAAAAAAAAAAAAAAGTCATTTCCTGAGAAGATTTTGGGTCTGCCTTTATTTGCTAAAGGTGCAGGTCCAGCCGTCTGGGATGGGCTGGGAAATTTCGGAGCATCCCTGCTTTCCCAGGGCCGGGAATTTCATCTCTGCCACCTCCCCTCTCCAGGCCCAGGCTGAGTTTAAATCAACCTGAGCCCGGCTTAAGGGGCTCTGGGGAATCAGCGGGGAGGAAAAGCTCGGCTCTGATTCAGCGGCTGGGACACAACGAAGGGAGCGGCGGAGTGGTGATTTCAGAAGGCTGCTGGACTCCTGAGGAGGAGCCGCAGGTTTATTTTCCAAACCTCTTTTATACCTTTTACAAACGTGCCCACCTTAGAGGTGGGACCCCTGGAACCATTGGTCACTCGCAGAGACCACCAGGTGAAGTCTCTCCCATGGGAAAGTGTCACTGTTTGTCCTGGGTTCCAATGTCAAATTGTGCCCAAGGTCTGTATTCCATCCCCATGAGCCTTGGAGCCAAGGTGGGGCAGTGTTTTCCTTATCTCCTGTTAACGAGCCTAACGATGCCTTGCCACGTGACTCATGGATAACTTCCTCAGGGAGTTATCTCTGGTTAATGGGCCATCAAGGACCCACTGCAGGACTCATGGAATGAGATCATCCCATTGGGAGATGCTCCGCCCAGGGGGAGGAGCCAAGCATTCCCACCTGGATAGAATCCAGGGTTTGAGACATCACAGGCAGCTTTTATCCACTGGACTCCCAGAGGAGACAAGAGCTACCAAATGGAATCACTGCTTTGACAAGAACATCTCATCTGGTTCCACTGGATTCCTGGAGGAAGACTGGACCCTTCTCACCATCACTGGACCCTTCTCACCATCACTGGACCCTTCTCTCTCAGGATCATCTCTACTCCAACAGAACCACCTCTGCCACTCCAGGAGGATTTCCGGACTGCTTCAAACACCCTGACCAACAGGGTGTTAGGCTGTATCATTCCATTTATTTTACCTTTTTTCCTCTCTTCTCCTATTAAATTGTATCTCTGACTGGGAGTCTCACTGGTTTTGCTTTCCAACCAGCACATTGTTGGACACAATAAACGGAGGCAGGGAGTGGACAGAAGGCTGCGTGGACCCCTCATCCAGGAGGAGCCGCCGGTTTATTTCTCGGGCTTCTTTTATGCATTTACAGACGTGCCCACCTTAGAGGTGGGACCTTTGGGAACCATTGGTCAGTTCCAGAGACCACCACGCAAAATCCCTCCTCTGGGAAGGTATGTGCAGAACAAGGTAGTTTACAGTGTGTGACCTTGTTTACCAGAAAGAGTGCCTGGGAACAGAATTTCCTAAAACCAAAACACGGCAGGCACGAAGTGTGGCAACAGGAAAGCGTGTGGAAAACACGAGAGTTTAGAGAGAGTGACCTTGTTTGCCAGTTTCGGTCCCTCTCGGGGTCTCTGCTGCCCGAGATCAGGGTGGTCGCTGCCCTTGGTCCTTCGGAGAGCCCCGAGCCGCCCGCAGAAATGACGAGGAGTCTTCAGATGTTCTTTTTCAAGGTTTCTCTCCTTGTTTATTTTATCTTATCTCTACACTTTTCTCTGAGCTCTGCCAAGGTCTGGACAGCACGGGCAACAGGTGACGACTGCCCCGCCTGCCCCCAGCTCGTCACTTTTATACAGATAATTACCTGCACTTTATTTACAATTGTGGCCCAATGCATGCACTTGACACTAGACAGGTGTCTTCTACTCTGACCCAATCCCTCTAAATCTACTTCATGTCATCACCACTGTGCAAAATGGAGACAAAGAAGAAGGAGAAGACTCTGGGGTAACGCCCAGAATCCTCCATCTTGTCTCTGGTCCTTCTTATCTTAAAACCCCTAAAGTGAAAATATTAATACTTTCTGTTACCTTTGAGGGTTTGCAATTCCTCCCAGAGTGTTGGTAGCTTTTCCCATGGACTGTAATCGAGGCCCTTGCCTGTCTGGGGTCTGTGCCAGGGTCTGCAACCCCCCCTGTAGAAATCTCAGACCCCCCTGTACAGGTTTTAAACCCCCCTGTACAGGTTTCTGTTCGTCCCAATCCCAATCCCCAACCCAATCACAATCCCAATCCCAAACACAACCCCAAACCCGATCCCAATCCTGATCCCAATCCCAATCCCCAACCCAATCACAATCCCAATCCCAAACACAACCCCA
The DNA here is from genome assembly GCA_016584745.2 of Phylloscopus trochilus trochilus. NCBI lineage: Eukaryota > Metazoa > Chordata > Aves > Passeriformes > Phylloscopidae > Phylloscopus > Phylloscopus trochilus. Next base: position 1,803,202 of record WQNJ02000031.1, on the reverse strand, counting down.
ATCCCAATCCCAATCCCACCTCACACCCCGTGCCCGGATCTGTTTCAAATCCACCTGGAAAAAAAAAATAAATAAATCAAGGTGCACTCGATTTCCCTGCCCCACCCCCGGCTGCTCCCTCCAATCCTCTTTGGAAGTTTCATTTTCCTTTTCCAGCCCTTGCCTCGCTCCTCCGATCTTCCCTCGTGGCTCTGTGTGGGGGAAAAAAAATGAAATAAAAGTGATTAAACACACACCTACTTCTTGCTTTTATCGCTGATCTGATTATCTTGTAATTCCCTCCCCGAGCAGCAAACGGGGATGAGACGAGTTCTATCCAATTTCAAGGGATTTGTAAATAATCTGGAGTGGTGAAAAAAAGGGAAAAAAGAAAAAAAAAAAAAGGGAGGGGGTGAGAAATCCTGTCTTTGTCATTTCTGCTTCTCCTTTGTGTGGAAATGTGAGGGGTTTTATTCCAAGTATCCACGAAAATCCACTTAGGGCTGTGTCCGGGTGATGGAGGAGGGAGGGGAGGGACTCCCGGAGCTGCCAGGGGTGAGCCAGGCCCGGGAACCATTCCCTGCCCAAATTCCCTGCAGGGGAACAAATCCCTGGAATTTCCCTGCCCAAATTCTCTCCAGGAAAACAAATCCCTGAAATTTCCCGGCCCGAATTCCCTGCAGGGAAACAAATCCCTGGAATTTCCCTGCCCAAATTCCCTCCAGGAAAACAAATTCCTGAAATTTCCCTGCCCAAATTCCCTCCAGAGGAACAAATCCCTGGAATTTCCCTGCCCGAATTCCCTCCAGGTGAACAAATCCCCCAAATATTTCTGCCAAAATTCCCTCCAGGGGAACAAATTCCTGGAATTTCCCTGCCCAAATTCCCTCCAGGGAAACAAATCACCCGTGGCCCTCCCCTTTGCAGCCAAACTCCAAAAAGTGGATTATTGTGAATTTATTACATTATTTTTTTCCTGGTTGGGATTTGCCGGAGGAATTTTTAAACCCTGTTGGGGGGTGGGAGGTGGGGATGGGATGGGATCCATGGGATGGGATGGGATGGGATGGGATGGGATGGGATGGGATGGGATGGGATGGGATGGGATGGGATGGGATGGGATGGGATGGGATGGGATGGGATGGGATGGGGTGGGGTGGGGTGGGGTGGGGTGGGATCCATGGGATGGGATGGGATGGATGGGATCCATGGGATGGAATGGGATGGGATCCATGGGATGGGATGGGATGGATGGGATCCATGGGATGGAATGGGATGGGATCCATGGGATGGGATGGGATGGGATCCATGGGATGGGGTGGGATGGGATGGGATGGGATGGGATGGGATGGGATGGGATGGGATGGGATGGAGCAGCCGGGCAGGGAAAGTTCCAGCCCAGAGGAGCTGAGGAGGGCGAGTTCCCAGCCTGGAGAAGCCGAGCACATCCTCGGGAACAGCCAAGGGACAGCCAGGGGACACCGCAGGACACTTCAATCCCTCCGTGGTGGGGGAGCTGCTGAGCTCCCAGCCCAGAGCATTCCCGGGAGCTGCGGCTGCGGCGGGTGCGGGGCCCCGCCTGTGGTTTGCTATGGAAACACCGGGCCCTGCTGGAAGTGAATCACCAGCGCTCCTTTCCCCCGTGGAATCCGGCTGAGCCACCTCTGTGCTCACGTGAGCTCGCTTTCGGCTTCCTCTCCTTCCCCTTGTCCCCCTCCTCCTTCTCTTTCTACTTCTGATTCTCCCTCTTCTCCTCCTTCTCCTCCCTCTCCTCTTTCTTCTTCTCCTCTTCCTTCTCCTCCTCCTCCTTCTCCTCCTCCCTCTCCCTCTCCTCTTTCTCTTCCTCCTCCTCTTCCTCCTCCTCATTCTCTTCCTTCTCCTCCTCCTCCTTCATCTCCTCCTCTTTCTCCTCCTTCTCCTTTTTTTCTCCTTTTCCTCCTTCTCCCTCTTCTCCTTCTCTCTCTCCCTCCTCTTCTTTCTCTTCCTTCTCCTCTTCCTCCTGTGTCTCCTCCTCTCTCCCTTCTCCTTCTCCTCCTTCTCCTTCTCCTCCTTCTCCTTTTCCTTTTTTTCTCCTTCTCCTCCTTCTCCATCTCCCTCTTCTCTTTCTCCCCTCTCCCTCTCCTCCTCTCCTTCCCCTCCCTTTCCCTTCGGAGCTCCCAAAATAGCAAATCCCAGCCTCCTGCTCCGGCGGCAGCCGCGGGATGGCGGGAGCGCTGCTGGGCTCGGCAGAGACAGCGAGGGAGCGGCCGGGAAACGGCGGCAGGAGAGGGCTGGGGGTGGATCCGGCCTGCCGAGCGACAGAAATCACTGAAACCACTGAAATCAATCACAGAAACCATTCACTGAAATCACTGAAACCAATCCCTGAAATCACAGAAACCATTCACTGAAATCACTGAAACCACAGAAATCACAGAAACCATTCACTGAAATCACTGAAACCACTGAAATCAATCACAGAAACCAATCACTGAAATAATGGAAATAAATTACAGAAATCACTCACAGAAATCACAGCAATCACAGAAACCACTGAAATCACAGAAACCATTCACTGAAATCACTGAAATCACTGAAACCACTGAAATCAATCACAGAAACTATTCACTGAAATCACTGAAACCACTGAAATCACTGAAACCACTGAAATCACTGAAATCACAGAAACCATTCACTGAAATCAGAGAAACCAATCACTGAAACCATGGAAATCAATCACTGAAATCACTGAAATCACTGAAATCACTGAAATCACTCACAGAAATCACAGAAATCACAGAAATCATGGAAATCACGGTAATCAATCACTGAAATCACAGAAATCATGGAAATCATGGAAATCACGGAAATCCCAGGATTGGGGTCACATCTCCTGCCTGTTCCTGAGGTGCTGGCGTGGCTCCCAGAGCCAATCCCAGTGCTGAGCTCCTCCAGCCTGCCAGGGCTGGAGCTCCATCCCTGGGACACCATCCCAATCCCATGGGACACCATCCCAATCCCATAGAGCACCATCCCAATTCCCTGAGACACCATCCCAATCCCATGGGACACCATCCCAATCCCATAGAGCACCATCAGTGCAGCCCAGTGTCAGACTGGCTTAGTCCCTGCCCCTGAGGCCTGGAGTCCTCTCATCCCTGGAATGGGGATCCTGGACTGGGATGGGGATCCTGAGTTGGGATGGGGATCCTGAGCTGGGATGAGGGATCCTGGACTGGGATGGGGATCCTGGACTGGGATGAGGGATCCTGGACTGGGATGGGGGATCCTGTGCTGGAATGGGGGATCCTGTGCTGTTCCAGGGGATCCTGTGCTGGGATGGGATCTGTGCTGGGATGGGGATCCTGTGCTGTTCCAGGGGATCCTGTGCTGTTCCAGGGGATCCTGTGCTGGGATGGGATCTGTGCTGGAATGGGGGATCCTGTGCTCTTCCAGGGGATCCTGAGCTGGGATGGGGATCCTGAGCTGGGATGGGGGATCCTGTGCTGTTCCAGGGGATCCTGAGCTGGGATGGGGATCCTGTGCTCTTCCAGGGGATCCTGAGCTGGGATGGGGGATCCTGTGCTGTTCCAGGGGATCCTGAGCTGGGATGGGGGATCCTGTGCTGGGATGGGGAATCCTGTGCTGTTCCAGGGGATCCTGTGCTGGAATGGGGAATCCTGTGCTGTTCCAGGGGATCCTGTGCTGTTCCAGGGGATCCTGTGCTGGGATGGGGATCCTGTGCTCTTCCAGGGGATCCTGTGCTGCACTGGGATCCCGTTCCGGATCCTCCCTCCCGCCCTCCCCGCATTCCGGCCGGGCCGCTCCGTGCCCGGGACAAGCCCAGATGTGCCGGCAGCTGCCCGGAGGATTCCTGAGCGCTGCGTCAGCGCGGGCAGGGAAACCGCGGGGAGGGAGAAATTCCCGAGCAGGTGAGGAGGGGGAAGAGGCGAGCAGCCTCCCCAGGGCCCTGGGAAGGTCACGGGGCTGCCGGGGAACAACGGGAACAGCAACGGGGACAATCCCCGGGACAGCAGCGGGACAGACCTCACCTGCGGGCAAGCACAGGCAGCTCGGGCTGCAGAGAGCGGGGCCCAGCCTGGGTTATTTACATTCAAATAATTTGAATTATTTGGTGTCCCATGCGTTGTTCTTTAGGGCGCCCCTCGCAGGGGTCAGGTCCGGCCCTGGCCCAGCAGTTCCGGGCCTCACGGGGTTCCCGTGTCCCCGCCGGTGCCACCGGGGCTGGCTGCGGCGGGAGCCGGGCACACCCCGGGCCGGGATTTCGGAGCTCTCGCTCCCAATCAAGCAGAACAGGAACTTCAGCCCGGACCTTCCCCGGCCGGGCGGGCTCCCCGCTCCCGCTGCCTCCCCCGGGCTCTGGGCTCCGTTCCCGCTGAGCTTCCCAAGGCGCCAGAGCCGATCCCAGCGCCGGGAGAGTCCAAATCCACAAATCCCCCGCTTCTCCCTCAGCCTCAGCCGCGGAGCCAGCGGCCAATCTCGCTCTTGCCCAATTCCCGGGCCCGGGGCGCGGAGGAGGGGCCGGGGGCGCGGAGGAGGGGCCGGGGGCCGGCGCACAAAGCCGGGGGCTGCGCCGGGGCGGGCCCGGTGCGCGGGGGTCGAGGCTCCTCCTCCGCCGCCGCGCCGGGGATGCTGCGGCCGGGCCGGCTCCGGGAGCCCCGCGGAGCCCCGCGCCGCGCCGAGGAGCCAGCGGCCACCCCAGGTGGGCACGGGGGGGACACCGGGTGGGCTGAGCCCGAGGGGCTGCGGGCAGGGGCACGGAGGGGACCCGCGGGGGAAGCGCTGGAAGCGCCGGGGGACGCTGCCCGGGGAGCTGCGCGGACCGAGGGGACCCGGAGGGGCTGAGATGCGCGGTCGGGGGTCCCCACGGTGCGATGGCTTTGGGGTGACCCCCCCCGCCCGCCGGGCACAGCGGCGCCGGGGATGCCCCGCACTGCCCCTCTCCCAGCTCGGCACCGCGGGGACGGGGCTGGGGGCTCGGGGACACGGCTCGGGCTCGGTGACAAAGCGTCGGGATCGCCCCGGGAGAGCGGCCGGGCTCGGCCCCGTTCCCTGCTCCCATCCCCTCTGCCCGCCCGGAGCCGCCCGCGGCTCCCCCGGGGCTCAGCTCCGGCTTTTCGCTTTCCCTCTGAAGTCTGGAAAACTTCTTTTCACACGGCAGCGAGAAAAAATTCCGCCTGTTCAGCACCTCGGGGCTGCAGAGCCCCGGAGCCGCCGGGCAGGAGGGGAAGGAAGGGCAGGAGCGGATGCCTTTGGTTTGTTGTCATCAGCTCGGAGCCATCCCGGGAAAGGGGCTGCCTGCTCCCGCAGGAATTCTCTGCCGCTGGAGCGTGGGTGGGTGGGTGGGAGGGGATGAACCAGCGCGGGGGCCGCGCCTGGCGCGGGCATCGGGGACCCTGCGGGAAACGCCAACCGCACCTGGATGCGGCACCGCCGCCCCGGAGCCTCTGGAAAAGGGGTTCGGCCTCTCCCGGCGGTGCCCCCAGCTCCGTGCCGGGCTCTGCACCCCGCGGGAGGCGCGGGAGCGAGGGCAGCGCGGCCCGGAGGCTGCGCGGCTCCCGCGGGTGCAGCCCCTGGAGAGCCGGGGGTTGATCTCGCCTGGAAAAGCGGCGCTGGAGAGCGGCCGGGGGTGTCAGCGCTGGGCTGTCACCGCCGCCCCGGGGACACTGAGGGCTCGGGGACAGAACTGCACCGCCCGGGGCTCCGTGAGGGGAGAGAGCGTGGGGACAGGTCCTGGCAGGCGACATTCCCGTCCTGGCAGGGGACATTCCCGTCCCGGCAGGCGACATTCCCGTCCGGGCTCAGCCCCCTGGGCGCTGTTTCTGACACCTCCGGAGGGGCTGCCTGGGCTTTCCCTCCCGGTTCAGGAAGGGAAGGTCCCCCCCCACCCCGCCCAGGTGTGGCAGGAGGGTCCCACCCCCTGATGAGGTCCCGGGGTTGTTGTGGGACCCCCAGTGCTGCTCCGCCCCCTCCCCAGGGATGTGCCCGCAGCCCTCGGTGCCGCCTGCAGGGGTGGCACAGCTGCATCCCTGCCGTGCATCCCTGCCGTGCATCCCGGCCCTGCACCCCTGCCCTGCACCCCTGCCGTGCATCCCAGCCGTGCATCCCAGCCGTGCATCCCGTCCCTGCATCCCGGCCCTGCATCCCGGCCCTGCATCCCGGCCCTGCACCCCTGCCCTGCACCCCTGCCCTGCATCCCGGCCCTGCACCCCTGCCCTGCATCCCAGCCGTGCATCCCGGCCCTGCAGCCCTTTCTCCCGGGCTCTCTGGCCTCGCTGTCCTGCTGTCCCCTTCTGCCGCCTCCCCCAGGCAGCGCCGAGCCCCGGGCGCCCCCTCAGCCAGAGGGTGTTTCTGTCTCTCTCCCGCTCCCACCGCCACCTTCTCCTCCCCCCTGCGCCTCCAGGGACCAGCGCCGGGCTCGTTTTGGGGGTTTTTGGGGGTTTTGGGGTTTTTGGGTTTTTTGGGAGCAGCAGGCCCCTGCCTTCCCACAGGAGCAGTTCCCATGGCTGCCCAGACCCCTCCCCAGAGCTCGGGCTCTGCACCCGCGGCTGCGGCCAGGGCAAAACGCAATGAAAACGGAAAATTTTCATTCAGGGAAATGAAAAAAACCCAAACCTCCTCCGCTCCACCGTCGGCCAGACCCTGATCCCGCCCTCCCCGGGAAGCTCTGCAGGGATTCCTGTCCTGCCCAGGCTCCCACACCAGTGTCACACACTGTCCCTTGTGCCCCAACCAGGCTTTTCCAGTGCCACACTCTGTCCCCTGTGCCCCAGCCCGGCTTTTCCAGTGCCACACTGTCCCTTGGTGTGTCCAGCCTGGCTTTTCCAGTGCCACACTGTCCCCTGGTGTGTCCACCTCACCCCTGTGCCCTGAGCCAGGCTTTTCTGGTGCCACACTCTGTCCCCTGGTGTGTCCAGCCCAGCTTTTCTGGTGTCACACTGTCCCCTGTGCCCCAGCCTGGCTTTTCCAGTGTCACACACTGTCCCCTTGGTGTGTCCACCCCACCCCCGTGCCCTGAGCCAGGCTTTTCCGGTGCCCACCTCACCCCCGTGCCCCAGCCGGGTTTTCCCGGGGCCCCGTTAATCACCGGGCTCATTAACCAGCGGCACAAAGAGCTGCGAGCGCGGAGTCCCTCGCCCCACCAGCGTTTGTGGCGGGGGGGCAATTAATGGCAGCTGCCAAAGCGCACTCGGCGGCACAACCGCGGCTCCGGGGATGCTCCCGGGCTGCGGGACTCCCCGGAGCCCCCGGCGCTGCCCGTGGCCCCGGCGCTGCCCCGGTGAGCCCCGCCTGGCTCGGCAGGGCCGCTGGATCGGGCCGGAGCCGTTCCGTCCCACCCACCCGTTAGTCACCGTTCCCTGGCAGGCAGCGCTGCCGAGCCGGGGGGGGAGGAGGAGAAGGCAGGCGAGGCTCAGGCAGCAGAACGAGAGCTCCAGAGGAGCCCCGAGCCCCTGCAGAGCCCCCCCAGCTGCGGGGGTGCCAGGGCTGGGTTCCTGTGGCCAGGTACAGGGGGTGCCCGCGGTGGCAGTGGAGGGGACAAGGATCAGTGCCAGGGACAAGGAGCTGTCCCAGGGACAAGGATCAGTGCCAGGGACCTGCTGCTCCTCCTGCACCCCTTGCTCTCTGCTCGGCCCCAAGCCCCTCTTCTCCCCCTCTTGGAAAGGCTCAGCCTGCAGCGGGCGGGTCCAGTCACGCTCAGGTGAGGCTCAGGTGAGGCTCAGGTGAGGCTCAGGCAGAGATGGGCAGCACAGAGCAGCTCCAGGGCAGCCGAGGCCGGGGCAGGAATCTGATCCTTGGCACCATCCCCGCAATCCCCCGGAGGCAGAGCCCAGCTCCAGGGTCCCTCCCCGGGACACCGAGTCACCCAGGGCCGCCGGCAGCGCTGCGTGGCCGAGTGTGAAACCGTAGTAGCACCGCAGCTATTCCGGGAGCTGCTGCCAAACCTGCTGCTAAAACTGCTCCTAAAACTGCTGCTCAAACTGCTCCTGGAGCAGCCCAGCCTGGCACAGACACGGCTGTGGCCCCGCACGGCCCCACGGCACCTCCATCCTGCAGCACCTGGGGATGCTCAGCCCCCGCAGGAAGCTCGGAGAGGTTTTTTTGGTTTTTTTCTCCTGTCCCCCCCACCCCCTGGCCGCTGCCTGGCGGGTTTATAAATATCCCTGGCTCTCGGGAGGTCTCAAATCCACCCCCTGCCTGATTTATTCGGTGCTCCACATTCGCCAGCTGCCCTTGGTTGGGGAGGGGGGGTGGATTTTTCCAGGAGCTGCAGAGCCCTGGGTCAGGCGGAGCGGCAGGGAAGGAGCTGGGAGCGGGGTTTCCATTTGGGATTAGTTAAAAATAGCAGGGAATGCACGGAGATCGGGCACGTGGGTCACAGAGGCTTTCCCTGCGCTGCTGCTGCTGCTGCGGCCGGGGTTCTGTGCCGCCTCCCTCGGCTGGGAGAGGCCCCGGCCAGCAGGGAGGCTCCAGCCATTCCCGGATTTTTTTTTGTTGTGGGAAGCCCTGAGCGCGCCCAGGCCTGGGATTTGGGGAGCCACGTCCTGGGGAAGGAGCTGCAGGAGCAGTGCTGGGAGCCCTGCAGCAGCAAACGCCTGGATCTCCTCTGCAGCCTTCCCAGCCAGACCTTCCTCCTCCTCCTCTTCCTCCTCCTCCTCCTCCTCCTCCTCCTCCTCCTCCTCCTCCTCCTCCTCCTCCTCCTCCTCCTCCTCCGCCTCACAGCCAGAACTTCTCCCTGCCAGGCTGAAATATTCCCCTTTCTCCCCTCATGGCAGCAGCAGCAGGCCTCAGCAGCAGGCAGCTCCTGCCAGAAGGGAATTTTTAATCATTTGAGGGAGAGCCTCAGACCCCAGCTCTGCCCTGGGGAGAAGAGAGAGCCCTCCAAGGCTTGGGAGTGGAAAAGAACCCTCCAAGGCTTGGGGGAAATGAGAGCCCTCCAAGGCCTGGGGAGAAGGGAGAGCCCTCCAAGCTCTGGGAGAAAGGAGAACCCTCCAAGCTCTGGGAGAAAGGAGAACCCTCCAAGCTCTGGGAGAACAGGGAACCCTCCAAGGCCGGGGAGAACAGGGAACCCTCCAAGGCCTGGGAGAGGAAAAGAACCCTCCAAGGCTTGGGGAGAAGGGAGAACCCTCCAAGGCCTGGGAGAATAGGGAACCCTCCAAGGCTTGGGGAGAAGGGAGAGCCCTCCAAGGCCTGGGAGAGGAAAAGAACCCTCCAAGGCCTGGGAGATGCAGTGGATGCCCCTGGGAGCTTCCTGGAGAAGGAAAAGCCTCCTGAGTGTCCCTGCTGCCGTCCCCCAAGCGTTCCCCCGCAGCTCTCCCAGCTTTCCCAGAGGCAGGGCTGTGGATTTGCTGGATTTTTTGTGGCTTTGGCCCCTTGCCCAAGCCAAGGTCAGAGGTTCCAGCTCAGCATCCAGGAACATCTGGATCTTCAGCTGCCCCCTTCCCCCGGCAGCCGGAGCCGCCTCCTCCCAGAGCCTGCGCTCGATTTTCGGAACAATTAAGTGACATCCCCGCCAGCCACTTAGGGAAGAGCTCCTTTAAAGGTTAATTAAATATTCCCTGCAACTTTGATGTACATTTCCCTGTCGGGAGAGCTGCTCTATTTGGCAGCCAGGCATTAAAGGGGTGGATTTCACCACGGGCCAAGTCTGCGAAAGAGAGGAAGAGGAAAACAGGAAGCGAGAACTGAATTTGCCATTTTTATTTTTTTTTCCCCCCTCTCTCCCTTCTGCTGCTGCATGGGAGCGTTGGGATGGGCTGTGACACTCTGGGAAGCAGGAGAAGAGCTGGGGGTGAGGAGGCAGCGGCAGCAGATGCTCCTCACAGCGAGGACAGAGCTTGGCTCCTCATCAGCCAGCACAAGTTGCCTTTTCCCAGCCCCGAGCAGCAGGCAGGAGAACGAAAATCCCCAAATTTGGACAAGCCTGGGGTGCCACAGGAAGGGAAGGGCAGAACAGGAGGAATCGCAGTAAAGCCCAGCCTGGATCTGCCAGGGGGTTTAGTTTGAGGAGGATCTTTAGGCCCTGTCTGGGAGAGGTTCTCGCTCTGACTCTGTTTTCCTCAGGCTGGCAGCGGAGATTTGGGGCTTTCAGCTGCTGCCAGCACCAGTTACTCCCCCTCCTGCTCCTCAGGCAGCACCTGGCTTTAGGAAAAAGCCCCAAACCAGCCGGATTTCAGCCCCTGTCCCCCCCTTCCCGCCCCCGCAGCCGGCAGGGAGGAGGGGACAGCAGCGGGTGGCTCCCGGTGCCCAGGGGGTCTGAGCAGAGCAGAGCTGAGCTGAGCTGAGCAGAGGAGCCCAAATTCGCTTTCTAGCCCCCAGAGACGGCCGGGGGGTGCAAAAGTGGCCCTGAGAGGGGCTGAGGGAGCAGGGAGGGGTCCCAGGTGGGCACCCCGTGGGCGCTGCAGGAGCAGGGGGGGCAGCCAGGCAGTGCCAGCCCTGCTGCTCCCCCCGGCTGCTTTTCAGCCGCTCGGGAGAGGGGGAGAGAGAGAGAGAGAGAGACAATAAAAGGCGCGGAGATTGCAAACACGGCCCCGTCTCCATGGCAGCCCGAGCGCCGCTTCTAAATTTTGCCTGTGTGCGCGGAGAGGATGCTGCTCCCCTCCGCGTGTGCCTGGCAGCGGGGCGGGGGGGTTGTGCAGCACAAAGAGCCTCGGGCCGGGCGTTTCCTGCGGGTTCTGGGGGGCTCGGGGGCTCCTGGATGGAGCCCTGGGTGCTCGCAGCTGGTCACAGCCTGAGGGAGGCGGGTTTGCTGCCCCTGGTTTATCCCGGGTTTATCCATAATTCAGGAGCCACGTGCGCAGCCCGTGGAAAGCTGCGGAGAGCTGGGAGGAGAAGTATTTCGGGCTCATCTCGAGTTACACCAAGTTTCTGCTATTTTTAGCCGGACAGACAAAGCCTTTCCATCAAGCAGACCCCGGGGACAGCGCGTGGGAGGCGGGTGGGACACGCAGCCCTGCCGGTGCTGCACGGGCAGGAATTGAGGGATTCATCCCTGGGATGGAATTGAGGGATTCATCCCCGGGCTGGAGCTCAGGGATTCATCCCCGGGCTGGAGCTCAGGGATTCATCCCCAGGGCTGGAGCTCAGGGATTCATCCCCGGGATTCATCCCCAGGCTGGAACTCAGGGATTCATCCCCGGGATGGAATTGAGGGATTCATCCCTGGGCTGGAACTCAGGGATTCATCCTCGGGCTGGAGCTCAGGGATTCATCCCTGGGCTGGAACTCAGGGATTCATCCCCGGGCTGGAATTGAGGGATTCATCCCTGGGATGCAATTGAGGGATTCATCCCCGGGCTGGAGCTCAGGGATTCATCCCCGGGCTGGAATTGAGGGATTCATCCCTGGGATGCAATTGAGGGATTCATCCCCGGGCTGGAGCTCAGGGATTCATCCCCGGGGCAGGAGCTCAGGGATTCATCCCTGGGATGGAATTGAGGGATTCATCCCCAGGCTGGAACTGAGGGATTCATCCCCGACCCCTCCCAGAGCCGCCCGAGGCCCGGCAGCCCCTGGCAGCCCGGGAACCGCAGCTCCCAGCCCGGCAGATTGTGCGGAGCGGGGTCGGGAATAGCAGCGCGAGCAGGGCCTGGCGGCTCCCGAGCGAAAGCCGCGCTCAGCTGTCACCACCCCGGCACCACCTGCCAGCCCCAGACGGCTCCCAAAATATCGCAGCCCGTGCGGGGGGGCCGGGCAGGAGGGGCCGCTCCTCACCTGCCGCTGCTGCGGGGACGGGACCCCCCCGCCAGCCGCCCCCTTTTTTTTGGGAACGGCGGCTCCGTGTCCCCCCCCAGCACCCCCGGGAGGCCGAGCTGTCCCCAGACTCGTTCCCCGCGGACCGGGGGGTGCCTGGCACGGGAGGGGTGTGAGCCCCCCCAGGCTGGACCCGGCGTTATCACCCCTCAGGTATCCCCCAGCAGAGCAGAGCGTTTCTGCCTTGCCAATTAGCGGGGCTCTAATTGCCGTCTCAGCCGCTCATTAGCGCGAAAAGCCAGATGCTGGGGAGGGAGGGGTGGAGGGGAGAGAATTACGGGAGCTGAAAAGCTCTTTTCTCTCCGCCCCGGGAATATTGAGCGGTGCCTCACACGCGTTCCCTTTGTACCCGCGGCATGACTGACGCGGCTCGTGTGGGTGCTCCGTGAATCACCCAGCTCCGAGCCCGGGACGGAACCGGGCGGCTCCGGCTGGCACGGGGAGAGACTGGCACGTGCTGGGGCCGGGGATGGGAGTTTGGGGAGGCCTGGAGTGGATTTAACCCCCCCCCCCAAAAAAAAAAGAGGGAGGGAGAGCGCGGGTTCTGCTCCCCGGGCACGGCGCGGGCAGGGCGGAGGGTTGCTCGCTCACACAGGTGGTGGTGACAGGAGGATGGAAAAGGGGCTGGAGACCGAGCCGAGGAGGGTGGAACAGGGATCCCCAAGCTCCTGGGATGTTCCTGCATCCAGGAGGGAGCGTCCATCCCCATCCTGGGATCAGGCCTGGGCACGGGGCCGGGGCGGCTCCCAGCCCAGCTCCCGAAAACGCCCGGAGTTCCTGGGCTCTGGAGCTCTCTGACACAAACTGCAGCTGCCTGGGGGGAGCTGAGGGCTTTGGGCCCCAGGAATGGCTCCTGGCTCGGCTCAGGGCTGGCCTGGGAGCAGCAGAGCCCCAAACAGATTTTTGGGGACCCCGTTCCCGGCCTACCCGGGCTGGCAGCTGCGGGGGAGGTGCAGCAAGGGACGTCCTCATCACCCGTGGTCTGGTGCCATTCCAGAGGATGAATTACGGAATCACAGAGTGTCCTGAGCTGGAAGGGACCCGCCAGGATCAGAGCCCCAGCCTGGCCCTGCACAGACCCCAGCGAGCTCATCCCCGGCAGCTCCGGCAGCCCCGGGGCCGCGCCCGTTCCCTGGGGAGCCTGGGCAGTGCCTGGGGGGGCAGAGCCTTCTCCTTCCCTGCACCTTCTGGGAGGGCAGAGCCTTTTCCAGCCCTGAACCCTCGGGGGGGGCAGAGCCTTTTCCAGCCCTGAACCCTCAGTTGGGGCAGAGCCTTTTCCTGCCCCACTCCCCACCCTGCCCTTTGCTCGTGCCCGGCTCTCCCCGGGGCTGTCACTCCCTGCGGGATCCCCGCGGATCCGGCAGCTGCTGGGGCCTCCCAGGCCCTGTGTCAGCCCCGGGTCCCGCGGGGGCTGCGAGGCTCGGGGCAGAGGAACCAATCCCTTCCCCGGGCCGGGGATTTGCTGGGCTGAGGCTGCCGGGGCAGAGGAACCGATCCCTTCCCCGGGCCGGGATTTGCTGGGCTGAGGCTGCCGGGGCTCTGCAGCTGCGGGAGGTCACGGGACGCTGCCGACACCGATTTTCGGCGGGTTGAGCAATCGGCCCCGGGCAGGGCCGGGAGGCTCTCCCCGCTGTCCCCGGGGCAGCGCTGCCCTTCCCCGCGCAGGGCGGGGCGGTGGCCGCGGAGCCGGGCTGTGACTCAGCGCAGGGATCGCTCCTGCTCTGCCCCGGCCGCTCGGAGCCCTGGGCTCGCCCAGGTCCCGCCGGGGCCGGTCCCACGCTGCCGGCCCGGTGCTGACACATCCCGGGCGGGACCCGCGCCGCGGCCGCTCCTCGGGTGCCCGCAGCTGCTGCAAAGCCCTGCCCGAAGCTGCTGCTGAGCTCGGCGGTGATTTCTGCCTTTCCCAGCAGGAGGAAGGGTGACACAAGTGACCTTGACCTGAGCCACCCTCCCGCAGGAGCTGGTGCTGCGGCTGCCATGCAAACAGTCCCTTTATTTTATTCTTATTTTATTTTTATTTTTTTATTTTATTTTAATTTCTTTTATTTTATTATTTTATTTCATTTTATTTTTATTTTTTATTTTTATTTTATTTAATTTTCTTTATTTTTATTATTATTTTATTTTATTATTTTAATTTTATTTTATTATTATTTTATTTTGTTTTATTTTATTTTATTATTTTATTTCATTTTCTTTTTTATTTTTATTTAATTTTCATTTTATTTTTTATTTTATTTTTTAATTATTATTATTGTTTTATTTTATTTTATTTTATTTTATTTTATTTTATTTTATTTTATTTTATTTTTTATTTCCCTTTTTTGTTGTTGTTGCTGTTGAGCGGTCTCATCTTCCCCCCGCAGCCCAGCTGCCCGGGCACAGCGGCCGGGCCCGGCCGGCACGGAGCCCACCCAGCCCCGGCTGAGGCACCGCGGGCTCCCCCAGGGAGCGGCGGCTGCGAACTCTCCCGGTGCCCCCTGACGGGGCGTGGAGCGCGATGGATCCGCTGGAGGGGCCGGAACGCGTCATTGCTCCGCTCTCGGTGTCCCCCGGCCCGGCCCGGGGCACACGGGGAGCGCTCTGTGCTCCATCCACCGCCCGCCCGGGATCAAAAACCAGCCCGGGACACTGAGCGGCGGGGAGTGAAGGGCTCCTGGTGGGACCCCGGGGCACGAAGGAGCCCCCCCAGCCGGAGCCTGCCCGGGTAGGGGCTGAGCTCGGCCCCCGGGGCGCAGGGAGGGGCTCGGGCAGCGGCTGCGGGCAAGGTGGGCTGAGCTCGGGGCTCGGCAGGGCCGGGGTGCTGCCCTGGGTTGGGGGAGCAAAACCAGCAGGGACTGGGGGGCAAAACCAGCAGGGACTGGGGGGCAAAACCAGCAGGGATTGGGGAGCAAAACCAGCAGGGACTGCGGGGCAAAGGGGCAGGGTTTGGGGAGCAAATGGAGCAGGGTTTTGGGGCAGAAGGAGCAGGGTTTTGGGGCAGAAAGAGCAGGGTTTAGGGAGTAAAAGGAGCAGGGTTTTGGGGAGTAAACGGGGCAGGGTTTGGGGCAGAAAAAGCAGGGTTTTGGGAATAAAAGGAGCTGGGTTTGGGGAGTAAAAGAAGAAAGTTTTGGGGAGTAAAGAGCAGAGTTTGGAGGGCAAAAGGAGCAGGATTTGGGGAGTAAAAGGAGCAGGGTTTGGGGCCAAAACCAGCAGGGTTTGAGGAGCAAAAGGAGCAGGGTTTGGAGAGCCTGGCCCCAGGTGGGTGCTGGGAGAGCTGCAGGAGCTGGAGCAGAGCCGGGCAGACGCTCACATAGCCCAGGGTGGCTTTGTCCCCTAACCCCGGGGGCTCAGCAGCGTTTGAGGGTCCTGGAGGCTCAGGCCGGGTTCGGTGCAGCTCCCAAGCCCAGCTCAGTGCGAGCTCAGTTCTGCACGGAGCCATTCCCTTCACCAGAGCACAGCTCGGATGCTCCGGGAGCATTTTTCACCATGGAAATGCCCCGTTCCCCCCATCCAGGGCCACATTCCCGGTGTCCCCGAGCCCCAAATCACCGAGTGGGACAGGGGCAGAGCACCTGGCAGCGCCGCAGGGGAAGGGGAAGGAGGCTGAGCCCCGAGCCGGGCTCTCGGCAGCTGCTCCGTGTTATCCCTGCATCTCCCAACAAACACCCGAATGTGTGGGAGCATCTGCACGGCGAGGATGAATAATAATCCAGGAGGGAAAAGGAGTGGGAGAGAGCTCGGGGCGGGGAGCGGGGGGTGGGGGGAGAAGGGAGCGCTGGCATTCCAGAGGAGAGAGGGATGGGGGGGAAGAACAGGATGGGCAGGGAGCAGAGGGAGGGAAGCCGGGGGTGACCCGCCCGGGGAGGTGCGGGGGGAGCTGAAGGGGCTGAGGGGGGTGGGGTTGGATCGGAGCCGCCCCTGGGGAAGGAGGCGACGGCGGGGCTGCCACGTGCAGGGCAGCACGGCTGCCACCGGCAGGTGCCGTTCGCTTCCTTCCCCCCGCTTCCCGCACAAGCCCGAGTGGGAGAATCCACGTGTCTGCCCCGATCCGCCCCGCCCCGCGGGCTCTGCCCACGCTCTTTGCTGGGGTGTGCCCCCCCAGGGCCCCCAGGATCCCCAGGACCTTCAGGACCCTCAGGACCCTCAGGATCCTCAGGACCCTCAGGATCCCCGGGACCCTCAGGATCCCCAGGACCCTCAAGACCCTCAGGACCCCCAGGACCCCCAGGGTCCCCAGGACCCTCAGGATCCCACCCCAGGGGCTGCACTGGGTGATTCTGCAGGCACCGTGACCACTCCAGGAATCCCTGACCCAGGGGAGCTGGAATGCCCTGGAAGGGTCATGGGGAGAGCTGGAAGGCCCTGGAAGGGTCACAGTGACCATTCCAGGAATCCCTGATCCAGGGGAGCTGGAAGGTCCTGGAAGGGTCACAGATGTTGCTCGGGAAGGGGACACGGGGCTGGTGCTGCTGCCACCCCGGTGCTGACAGGAGACCCTCGAGAGGCTCCTTTGCTGCAGGCACAGAGCCTGAGGGGCTGCAGTGATTCCTGGTTTGATTAATCAGGCAGTGGCAGCACGTCCAGCCCCGGGGCTCAGCCGGCGGCCCTGGGGACAGCCAGGCTGTGCAGTGACACCCACGGGGGACTCCGTGACCCCACAGGCAGATCCAGTCCCCCTCTCACTGCGGGGGCACTTCTGGGCTGCAGGTTGGGCTCGATCTCAAAGATCTTTTCTTTAAATTCCGTGGTTTTGGGGCCTCTGGCCGTGTCACAGCCCCCCAGGCCCCCGGTGCTCTCCACCCATGGGACACCCCCATTTTTCCCTCCCTGCACTCTCAGTATCATTGACATTTATTTTTGTTCTCCCCAACCCCTCAAACCCCCAACCCCGATAAATCTGTGTGCGTGGCTGTCCCAGTGACGGGGTTTGGTGGCTCAGCAAACCCCTCAGGACCCCTGCACTTCACACAGGAAAGATGCTGAGCTCCCCCAAGACCCCCAGGACCCCCAGGATCCCCCCAGGATGCCCCCCCAGGGCACAACTCTGACCCTTCCTGGAGCTCCCCACAGCTGGAGCCTCCCAGCTCCGCTGTCTCCAGAACCTTCTCTCTCTCCTCGCCACCCTTGCCCGTCAGCCCCAACCCCTCCACGGCTTTCTGAGTGTTCCTTTTGAAGGGGGAAGGAGAAGAAAAAACGTGCCCAACCCTCTGGGGCGTGCGTGGGAGGGCTGGGGTTGATGGAAACGCCTCCTGCCAAGGGGCTGGGAAGTCCCAGCGCTGCCTCCCCCCCACTTCTCCCGCCTCCCTCCCGCGGGCACCCAAAATCCGGGGGCGGGGGGGGCAGCGAGCCCGGCTGTTTGCTGGGGTGAGCCCCCCCAGGACCCCCAGGGCCCCCAGGACCCCCAGGAACCCCAGGAACCCCACACCCCCCGCCCCAGGGGCTGCGCTGGGTGATTCCGCAGGTGCCCTGGGAATCCCAGATCCAGGGGAGCTGGCTGGCCCTGGAAGGGTCATGGTGACCATTCCAGGAATCCCTGATCCGAGGGAGCTGGAACGCCCTGGAAGGGTCACAGTGACCATGCTGGGAGTCCCTGATCCAGGGGAGTTGGATGGTCCTGGAAGGGTCACAGTGACCACTCTGGGAATTCCTGATCCAGGGGAGTTGGGAGGTCCTGGAAGGGTCACAGTGACCACGCTGGGAGTGCAGCCCCGGGCAGCAGCTCCGAGCTCTTCAGGGCATCAAACCCGCCCAGCCCGGCCGTGGGTGCCTGCGGATCCCCCGGGGTGTGAAACGCTCAGGGAGCTGTCCCGGCCCGGGTGTGACAAACGCTCAGGGAGCTGTCCCGGCCCGGGTGTGACACAAACACGCAGGGAGCTGTCCCAGCCCGGGTGTGACACAAACACGCAGGGAGCTGTCCCGGCCCGGGCTGTGACACAAACGCACAGGGAGCTGTCCCAGCCCAGGCTGTGACACAAACGCTCAGGGAGCTGTCCCAGCCCAGGCTGTGACACAAACGTGCAGGGAGCTGTCCCAGCCCGGGTGTGACAAACGCGCAGGGAGCTGTCCCGGCCCGGGGTGTGACACAAACGCTCAGGGAGCTGTCCCGGCCCGGGTGTGACAAACGCTCAGGGAGCTGTCCCGGCCCGGGTGTGACACAAACGCTCAGGGAGCTGTCCCAGCCCGGGCTGTGACACAAACGCACAGGGAGCTGTCCCAGGCCGGGTGTGACACAAACGCACAGGGAGCTGTCCCAGGCCGGGCTGTGACACAAACGCTCAGGGAGCTGTCCCAGCCCGGGGTGTGACAAACGCGCAGGGAGCTGTCCCAGCCCGGGTGTGACACAAATGCGCAGGGAGCTGTCCCAGCCCAGGTGTGACACAAACGCGCAGGGAGCTGTCCCAGCCCGGGGTGTGACACAAACGCTCAGGGAGCTGTCCCGGCCCGGGGCTGCCGGGGGACGCGGTGGCCGCAGGTCGCAGCGCTGTCGCCGCCGTGACACCGCCACCCCCGCGGGCTGTGGGGACGATTGTCACGCTGGGGACAATTATCGCCTCTCCCCCCGCAGCCATCCCGGTCCCTCCGCTGCTCCGGTTATCGCTGGGACCGTGTCGGCAGCATCCCGGCAGCCGCCCGGGCCCCGGGCCATTCTCGCCTCCCTCAATCCCCCAGAAATGGATTTGGGGATGAGGGAGGTGGCGGGTCCGTCTGCCCAGGGCTGCCCCCGCGTCCCGGTGCTCCGGGAGCGGCGAGAGGAAAGCAAAGGAGGCTGAGGGATGAGCGCGGGTGGGGCGGCCGCGTCTGGGGCAGCCGGGGCCGAGCGGGTGGAGCAGGAGCGGGGAAAGGGGAGAGGGGGAAGAGAGGAGAGGGGAAAAGGGAGTGGGAAAACAGGGAAATGGGGAAACAGGGAAATGGGAAAACAGAGAAGTGGGAAAACAGGGAAGTGGGAAAACAGGGAAATGGGAAAACAGAGAAATGGGAAAACAGGGAAATTGGAAAATCGGAAAATTGGAAAACAGGGTAATGGGAAAACAGACAAGTGGGAAAACAGAGACGTGGGAAAACAGGGAAATGGGAAAACAGAGATGTAGGAAAGCAGGGAAATGGGAAAAAAAGGGAAATGGGAAAACAGGACTGACTCTGGGATGGAGAATGGGGCAGCGAGGAGGCTCTGGCACAGCGTTCCTGCGCCCCCTCCACCCCCCAACCCTCTCCCAGCCCCAGTTTAAGCCCCAAATTCCTGCTTGGACCGTGGGAACTCGGTCTGGGGAGCTCTGGAGAGGACTGGAGCACCCAGTGGGAGCTCTGAGCTGCTCGGAGCACAGCGCGGAGCAGAAACCTTCCCTCCCTCTGCAGCGCAAACAGGACCCGGCTGATTTTATTGCCGTGCCTTCCCCTCTCTCGCAGCCCACCCCTAATTACCGAGCTGGAGCTGCATCCCCATCAGAGCCGAGTGGCACAGAGGCCACCAGGAGCTGGGGTTTTGTTTTATTCCCATTATTTCCGCCCCACGGCGAAGCGGATGAGCGGCACCCGCAGGGCCTCTTGTCCCCTGGAGTGCCGCCCAGCCATTAACGCTAATTAAGCCTCTCCGAGCCCCTTTTCAGGCGGGTTAAGAGGAGCGCTGGGAGCTGGAGAGGAATCCGGGATGCGGGCGGGGTGGTGGCGCCCAGAGCAGCCGGGATCCGTCCAGGAGCCGGCGGGATTGTTGGGATTGCGCCTGGAAATCGCCCCAAATCCCTTTTCCTCCTCTGGGCAGCTTCAGAGAGAACTTTGCTGGCTTTACCCAGGATGTTCCCGACCTTCTCTGGAGGAAGAACCTCCCCCTGATGTGAACCTTTCCCCGGCACAGCTCTGGGCACTGTCCCTGTCACACAGAGCTGGGCAGGGGCTGAGGGCCCCCCCAGTCCCAGCTCCCACCTGCTGGTCTCTTCTCTTCTCTTCTCTTCTCTTCTCTTCTCTTCTCTTCTCTTCTCTTCTCTTCTCTTCTCTTCTCTTCTCTTCTCTTCTCTTCTCTTCTCTTCTCTTCTCTTCTCTTCTCTTCTCTTCTCTTCTCTTCTCTCCTCTCCTCTCCTCTCCTCTCCTCTCCTCCCCTCCCCTCCCCTCCCCTCCCCTCCCCTCCCCTCCCCTCCCCTCCCCTCCCCTCCCCTCCCCTCCCCTCCCCTCCCCTTCCCTTCCCTTCCCTTCCCTTCCCTTCCCTTCCCTTCCCTTCCCTTCCCTTCCCTTCCCTTCCCTTCCCTTCCCTTCCCTTCCCTTCCCTTCCCTTCCCTTCCCTTCCCTTCCCTTCCCTTCCCTTCCCTTCCCTTCCCTTCTCCCTTCCCTTCCCCTCACCAGCCCTGAGCTCGAACTAGCGAGGTAGAAAACGGAGACGTCTCTGACTCTTCCCAAGGTTATTTAAGCGATAATCACCCAATAACGAGGTGACACCTAATTATCGTCACCTAATAGAGGTGGCCCCTCTATTATTTATATTTTTGACCCAATAGTGACCACCCCAGGCCCACAGTGCAGATCTTTTTCACCCAATTAGAAAAAAAACACCCCAAACCAAGAAGGTGAAGAAGAAGGACCTAGGGCAGCACCCAAAATCCTCCATCTTCCCCCATATATACACCAAAGTCTTAAATTCTAAGTTTTTCACCCTGTGGGATTGTCGCTGTTGGACACGAAAGAAAGACACAGGTCTGGTTTAGAAGGCTGTGACTCCAAAAGAGTCTCGGTTTATTCTCTAAACCTATTTTATCCCTTTCTACAATGCACCCACCTTAGAGGTGGAGACCCCTGGACCCACTGGTCACTTGAAGAGACCATCAAACGAAGCCCCTCCTTTGGGAAAACATGTAGAAAAATACCTTAGTTTATAATAACATGTCCTTGTTTACCAGTTTAGTTCTCTTGGGAAAGAATTCCCTGAAATCAAAACATGGCAGGCACCAACTGTAGCTATACATCTGTTGATCAATTCCCTTGTTTTTTGTTACAAGCCCAGGTTACACGAACATGAACTTGACAGGCAATGAGTTCTTAGATCCGGGATAGCTTATCTAAACCCCGGTCTCGCTTAACCATCCTCTGAATTTTAACTGATTTCAGCAAAGCTTATTTTTTCCAGCTAAATCAGCAATATAACCTTAATTTTTTAAAAGTCTTCGAAAATCAGCGTCTCGGTGGCTTCCCCCGCTGACGCCGTGTCCCCGTGTCCCCAGGCTGGCCGCTCCCGGCCACACCGAGGGCTCTGCTATGATCTGGGAGCAGCATGGGCAGCGTCAGCAGCCTGATCTCCGGGCACAGCTTCCACAGCAAGCACTGCCGCGCCTCGCAGTACAAGCTCCGCAAGTCCTCGCACCTCAAGAAGCTCAACCGCTACTCGGACGGGCTGCTGCGCTTCGGCTTCTCGCAGGACTCCGGACACAAGTCCGGCTCCAAGAGCAGCAAGAATGAGGATTTCTTTTACATCAAGGTCAGCCAGAAGGTGCAGGGCTCCCAGCGGCCGGACTACGCGGCGCTGGGCGGCGGGGAGCTGGGCGTGCCGGCCGGCGGCGGCGGGATGGACTTCGGGACGCCCACGCCGCAGAAGCTGATGCCCTTCCCCGGCCAACTGGAGGTGGTGAGTGGGGAAAGGCGGCGCTGGGAGTGGGGGAATGTCCCGCTGGGATCTGTCTGTCCCCCTCAGGTCCCACCGTGGGGCTGTGCTGGTTGTGTGGCCCATGAGGGAGAACGGGGGCACCCTCTGCTTCGGGGGGTTTGGATGGTGAGCCACGTGACCCCAAGGATTTGGATCCTTTCATTTCCAAAGGCAGCGAGTTTAGCCCCCTGAGCATCCCCCCAAACCCTCAGGGGACACGGGCACTGTCCCCTTTGGGGCACTGTCCCCTTCGGGGTGCTGTTCCCTCGGGGGTGCTGTCCCCTTGGGGGTGCTGTCCCTTCGGGGGTGCTGTCCCTTCAGGGGTGCTGTCCCCTCAGGGGTACTGTCCCCTCGGGGGTGCTGTCCCTTTGGGGGTGCTGTCCCCTCAGGGGTGCTGTCCCCTCGGGGGTGCTGTCCCGGGGTGAAGTTTTCCCTCCCTCTGCCCTCCTGGCCGGGCTGCTAGCTCACATTCTGGGGGGCTTTGGGCAAGAAAGACTCCAAGATAGGGAAAGAGACCCAAAAGAGGCTCCTTACCTCGGGGTGTTCCAAGGCTTTATTCTTGAAGGGGTTTGGAGGCAAAGAGACCGAACAAGGAAGAGCCTGGGTTTATCCAGACCCTCTGTCCCAGGACAGATAGCTGGCACTGAGCCAATTGGTCAGAGATAGGGGGGAAGGTAGGGTCAAACTTACATGGTTACAGGCTTTGGGGCTCCTTTTGGGTAAACCAATCCCCAGAGGGACACAACACTGGGGGGCAGAGGGGGCGGGAGGACACGGGAGGAGCTGGGCTCGGTGCTGACGGGCTCCGCTCTCCCCTGGCAGGGCGGGGAGAAGCCGCTGCCTCGTCCCACGGCCTTCAAGCCGGTGCTGCCGCGCTCTGGGGCCATCCTGCACTCCTCCCCCGAGGGCGGGGGGGCCCTGCCCCAGCAGCTGCACCCCCCGGAGAAGGCCAAGGAGCAGGAGCTGCGGCCGCTGCCCTGCTCGGGGGGCCTCTCCGACTCCGGCCGCAACTCCATGTCCAGCCTGCCCACGCACAGCACCAGCAGCAGCTACCAGCTGGAGCCCCTGGTCACCCCCATGGGCCCCATCAGCCGCTTCGGGGGCTCTGCCCACAACATCCTGCAGTGCGCCGTCATCCAGGACAGCAACATGATGAGCCTCAAGGCCATGTCCTTCTCCGACGGCGGCAACAAGATCCTGAACCCCGGCAAGGCCCCCCAGCACCACCGCCCCGAGAAGAGCACCTGCCTGCGCTCGCCCCTGGCCACCGATGAATGCACCATCCAGGAGCTGGAGCAGAAGCTGCTGGAGAGGGAGGGGGAGCTGCAGGAGCTGCAGTCGAGCTTCGAGGAGAAGGAGATCAGCTCCTGCCAGGCCTACGAAGAGAAGCAGCGGCGCTGCAAGGAGGAGCTGGAGGGGCTGAAGCAGAAGTGCAACAGCAAGCTGAAGCAGACCTCGCAGAAAACGCAGCGGACGCAGCAGGTGCTGCACCTGCAGGTGTTCCAGCTGCAGCAGGAGAAGCAGCAGCTGCGGGAGGAGCTGGAGAAACTCATGAAGGAGCAGAACCTGCTGGAGACCAAGCTGAGGTCCTACGAGAAGGAGAAGACCAGCTTTGCCCCGGCGCTGGAGGAGACGCAGTGGGAGGTGAGAGGCACAAGGGGGGGGAGTTCTGAAGCCCCCCACCCTTCCCACCTCCATTCCTGCGCCCAGCAGGAGCGTCCCAGGCTGCAGGGAATGGGTGTGAAATCCCAAAGGGAGCTCCAGGCTGTGCCCTGGGGAGCTGGGACCGAGGTTCTCACTGCCCCTCTGTGCTGGTTTGAAAGCAAAACCAGTGAGACTCGCAGTCAGAGATACAATTTAATAGGAGAAGAGAGGAAAAAAAGGTAAAATAAAATAAATGGAACAATACAACCTGACACCCTGTTGGTCAAGGTGTTTGAAGCAGTCCAAAAGTGAGTCCTCCTGGAGTGGCAGATGTGGTTCTGGTGGAGTAGAGATGATCCTGAGGGAGAAGGGTCCAGTGATGGTGAGAAGGGTCCAGTGATGGTGAGAAGGGTCCAGTCTTCCTCCAAGAATCCAGTGGAACCAGATGAGATGTTCTTGTCAAAGCAGTGATTCTGTCTGGTAGCTCTTGTCTCCTCTGGGAGTCCAGTGGATAAAAGCTCCCTGTGATGTCTCAAACCCTGGATTATATCCAGGTGGGAATGCTTGGCTCCTCCCCCTGGGCAGAGCATCTCCCAATGGGATGATCTCATTCCATGAGTCATGCAGTGGGTCCTTGATGGCCCATTAACCAGAGATAACTCCCAGAGGAAGTTATCTATGAGTCATGTGCCAAGGCATCGTTAGGCTCGTTAACAGGAGATAAGGAAAACACGGCCCCACCTTGGCTCCAAGGGCTCATGGGGATGGAATACAGACCCTGGGCACAATTTGACATTGGAACCCAGGACACCCTCTGAACCCTTCCCCTCACCCGAGGGAACAAGCACGGCACAAACCCCCTCAGGCATTAAAACAACTCGGCCTTCCCCGGGGTTTTCCTGCCCCAGGGGAGCTGGGAAGCTGCCCTCCCACAGGGAAATAGGAACCATCGGGGCTTTGCCACGACCGTTTTGTCCAGGAGTAGTAAAAACTTCCACCCTCTCTGCTCAGGCTTCATTTGCTCAGCTCCTTGGAAAGGGCTGAGCAAACACCGTTAATCTGCTGGGAATTCTGATGCATTTGTAATATTCATAATTAATCATAAATAATAATGAAATTGATAATAATATAGAACAATAATATTGGAATGGAACGGAACGGAATGGAATGGAATAGAACATAGAATAGAATAGAATGGAATAGAATGGAACAGAATGGAATGGAATAAAATGGAATGGAATAGAATAGAATAGAATATAGTAGAATAGAATAGAATAGACTATAGTAGAACAGAATATAACATACCATAATTCATAAAATAATGAATACTCTTTAAAAAGTTAAATTCAGGGTCTCCACGTGCTGGGCCCCAGCTGTGCCCGGCTCACACGGGGTGCCCTAGGCTCTCCCCGTGCTCCAGCCCTAACTCAGGCCTTCGTTCCCCGCCCCAGGTGTGCCAGAAATCCGGGGAGATCTCACTGCTGAAGCAGCAGCTGAAGGAGTCGCAGACCGAGCTCACCACCAAGACCACGGAGATCCTGAGCCTGAAGGCGCAGCTGAAGGAGGTGAGGCTGAAGATGGAGGGGCTGGAGATGAAGGCCCAGGAGCTGGAGGTGTCGCTGCGCACCAAGGCCATGGAGCTGGAGGTGTGCGAGAACGAGCTGCAGCGCAAGAAGAACGAGTCGGAGCTGCTGCGGGAGAAGGTGAACCTGCTGGAGCAGGAGATCCTGGAGCTGCGCTCCGAGCTGGCCGTGCTCCGGGAGCAGCTCAGCGAGGCCCGCGAGGGGCCCCGGCCGGGCGGGGAGGACGCCCAGGCCCTGCAGGGGCAGCTGGAGAGGCTGCGGGCGGAGCTGAAGGCGGAACGGGACAACAACGAGCAGATGAGCTGCAGCTTCCAGCACGAGCGGCAGACGTGGAAGGAGGAGAAGGAGAAGGTGATCCACTACCAGAAGCAGCTGCAGCAGAGCTACCTGCACATGTACAAGCGGAACCAGAGCCTGGAGAAGATGCTGCAGCAGCTGGCGGCGGGTGAGGACGGCAAGGAGCCCATCGAGCTGGAGATCCCCGGCGCCGACGTCCCCTACGAGGACATCATCGCCACCGAGATCTGAGCCGCCGCGCCCTCCTCGCAGCCCGGGGAGAGGCTCGGCCCCCTTGTACAGCTGAGCTGAGCCGTGTCCCGCCTGTCCCTCCGCCGCCCGTCGTGTTCCAGAGGTGACCAAGCCACTCGTGCCAATGGTGACGTGCTCGCAGCTCCCCCGCCCCGGCACCGCCCCGGAACCGCCCCGGAACCGCCCTGGTACTGCCCCGGTACAGTCCCGGAACCGCCCTGGTACCGCCCCGGTACTGCCCCGGTACCGCCCCGGAACCGCCCCGGTACAGCCCCGGAACCGCCCCGGTATCGCTCCGGTACCGCCCCGGAACCGTCCCGGTATAGACCCGGTACCGCCTCGGAACCGTCCCAGCACCGCCCCGGAACTGCCCCGGAACCGCCCCGGTATCGTCCCGGCACCGCCCCGGTATCGCCCCGGGACCGCCCCGGTACCGCCCCGGAACCGCCCTGGTATTGTCCCGGTACCGCCCCGGTATCGCCCCGGGACCGCCCCGGTATCGCCCCGGGACCGCCCCGGAACCGCCCGCTCTGCCCCCCGAGGAGCCGCCGGCCGGCGGGGCGGGCAGGGATCGGGACTCCAGGGATTGGGACTCCAGGGAATTCTCTGCCATCCGTGCCCAGCGCCCAGGGGATGCTCCACCCCAGGCTGGGGGGAGCCTGGCCCAGCGCAGCCCCGGGATGGCACAGCACCGTCCTGCCCGGGATAGGAACCAGCCCCAGCTCCCTGGAGGGAGCTCCCGCTCCTCCTCAGCCTCCGTCAGCGCCGATCCCAGCGCCGTGGGAGCACAGAGCCGCCTCCTGCCGCTGCCACATCCACCCCTGCCAGCCCCTGAGGGCCTCAGGAAGGTCCCCACCCGCACACACACACCCCCCAGTACAGCCCAAGCCCCCCAAATCACCGTTGAGTCCGAGCACAGCCCACCCTGCACTGCACCCACAGCACCCACAGCCCCCCCTGCCCGGCATTCCCAGCTCCCAGCACAAGGACTCTGTCCCTTTTCCCGGCTGCCAGACAGCAGCTGGACCCAGGAATTCCCAAGAATGTCCCAGCCACGGTCTGACCAAGGAATGGGGTCTGTGTTCACCCCACAGCCTCGCACTCACCAGGGTTGTCCCTCCCGGGACCCCCGGCTGCCTTATCTCCCCCCGTGCCCCGATCCCGCGGGATCCCGCCAAGGGGAGCTGGATAAAACACCCCAAACCAACCACTGCCACCTTAATTTCTACCCCAGCTCTTAAAGTTTCCCCCTGCCACCAGCGAGTGGCTCCAGGGATGATGAGGTGGCGCTGCTGGTGACCCTCGTGTCCCCCTGCCCGGGGCCCTCCTGGTGGGGTGAGGACCCCTCTGTGCCAGTGCAATGATATTTTTGCTGCAATTATTTACCCACTGCCCCATTCCAGGGGTCTGGGGGGGAGGGGGGCCTTGCACAATCCCAACGCCGCCAATTCGGCCAAGGGCTCCGAGCTGTGCAAAATTCCGCATCCCTCGCGCCGTTCCAGCCTGGAAAGGTGACACACAGGAACCAGTCTGTGCCTTCTGCGCCCGGCCCTGAGCACCCCAAACCACGGCCCCAGCTCTCCTGGCTGGGCCTGGCACTGCCCAGCCTGTCCTGGCACTGCCAAATCTGCCCTGGCACTGCCCAACTGAGTCTGACACTGTCTGGGCACTGCCCAGCTGGACTTGGCACTGCCCAGCTGAGTCTGACACTGCCCAGCCTGCCCTGGTACTGCCCAACCCATCCTGGCACTCCTCACCTTGTCCTGGCACTGTCCAGCTGAGTCTGACACTGGCCAGCCTTTCCTGGCACTGCCCGGCCTGTCCTGGCACTGCCCACCCCGTCCTGGCACTGCCCAGCTGGACCTGGCACTGTCCTGGCACTGCCCAGCTGAGTCTGACACTGCCCAGTCTGCCCTGGCCCTGTCCTGGCACTGCCCAGCCTGCCCTGGCACTGTCCTGGCACTGTCCTGGTGCCGGCACAGCCGATCCCCACCCTCGGCCCGCTGGCAAAGCCCAGCTCGGATTCCCGCGGGTGCAGCGCGGGGCCGGGGCTCTGCCCCGGGGATGCTCTGGGCAGGAAGGACCAGGGCCGGGCCGGGCCGGGCCGGGCCGGGCCGGGCCAGGAGGGGTTCCGTGCATCCCCCGAGGCACAGCCCCGCGCCCGGGGCCCTGCGGCCGGAGCCCCCCGGGTGCCGAGGGGAGCGGAGCCCTTCCCGACCCCGCCCCGGCAGTTCCCCGCTCCCGCTGCCGCTGGTGGCACCGCCGCTGTCCCCAGCCGTGTCCCCTCGGCCCCGTGTCCCCCTCCCCAGCTCGATGATGTGATTGATCTCCAGAGGCCTCGCCCTGCTGCCTTTGCACAACTCCGCTGTGTGTGCCCGTCGCATTCCAGGTGTGTCGCTCCAGGTGGGAGCCGGGCCACGCCCCGGCCCCAGCCCGGACAGAGAAATATTTTTCTGCAGGTTTTTTTTTTTTTGGTTGTTGTTGTTGGTTGGTTTTTTTTGTACTTTCTTTCTGGTGACTGATGTAAACTACTGGTTAATTTTATGGTTTTATTTATAAATAAATTTTTTAAAACTTCCCCCCCGGCCTCTCCGGGCGCTCGGTGGCGTTCTGGGGGATTTTCCACGCACAAAATTTATCACAGCTCGCCAGGGTCCCCTCTGGGGACATCTTGCACCTGGCCCTGCTTTTTTCCAGCCCCGAGTTATCTCTGCTCTGCAGCTGGGATAACCCAAGCATGGAAAAGCAGGGATTGGGGGATCAGGGAGGGTGGGATAATGCATCCCGCCCCGCTCCCAGCCGGAGCCCCCCAGCTTCCCCCTCCTGCTCCGCAGGTGAGCCTGACCTTCACCCTGAGCCCATCCCCAGCACCCCTGGGCAGGCGGGTCCCGGCCCTGAGGAGATCCAGGGAGAACAATTCCCGAGGGTGATGGGAAGCGTGGCTGCTGTGACAAACCCGAGCTCATGTTTTTGACTATTTCAGCTGCTCTGCCTCCAAACCAAACCAGCTCCACAAAAACAAAAACAAAAAATCCCCAAAACAAACAAGCAAACCCCCAAACCCAACCCCCCCCCAAAAAAAAAAAAAAAAACAAACCAGCCCAGGGGGAGGCAAAGGGGGAGGTTGGGCAGCAGAAATTGGGGAAAACTCTCCGATTTCGGGAGATTCTGCTCATTCTGCCCCAATCTGGCTGCACCCACGGGGCAGGGGGTGGTGATCTGGGCACCCCAAAAAGCCGCCTGGCACCAGCTGCTGCTTTCCAGGGAAATCTTGGCAGGGGAAAATCATCCTCTGGTGACAGCCAGAGCTCCCTGCAGCACGAGCAGGGCGGCTCCGGAAGCACCTGGGGGGCCCCGCCGGCTCAGGTTTTGGGGGGCAAACAGGAGAAGGAGCCCAGCTGGGGCATCCCCCGGCCCGGGGAGCCCCTGCTCTGCTCCAGCCCCGCTGCAGCTGCCGCGGGAGCCGCGCGGATCGTTGGACTAATGAGCGCATGCAAATCAGCCCCGAGACGGAGAAAAGCCGATTTGCATCTCCTTTGAACGGCCCGGCGGCACCGCCGCGTGTCTGCCTGTGCGGAGGGCAGAGGCAGCCCCAAACCCAACCCGAACCGAACCCAAACCCTAAACCCAAACCCTAAACCCAAACCCGAACCCGAACTCAACCCAAACCGAACCCAAGCCCTAAACCCAAACCCGAACCCAAACCCAAACCGAACCCAAACCCCAAACCCAAACCCTAAACCCAAACCCGAACTCAACCCAAACCGAACCCAAGCCCTAAGCCCAAACCCGAACCCAAACCCGAACCCAAACCCTAAACCCAAACCAAATCGAACCCAAATCCTAAACCCAAACCCTAAACCCAACCCAACCCAAACCGAACCCAAACCCAAACTGAACCCAAACCGACCCCAAACCCAAACCGACCCCAAACCCAAACCCCAACCCCTCCGCGGCGCTGCTCTGGGCCGGAGAACTGAACGGAGCCACCCCGCGCTCGCAGGGCCGCGTTCGGTGCCCAAAAGCGCCGCTCTTGATGTGCAAATGAACCCCGGCAGCTCTGCCCACCAGCCCGGAGCTGGCCCTGCCTCGCATCTGCCACCGGCCCCGAGCCCCCGGGCCAGGAGGGACCCGCCCGGCGCTGTCCCCTCCCCTCCCCTCCCCAGCGAGGGGACAGCTGGCGTGTGCCCGCGGCAGGGACCGGCTGCCAGCCCTTGGCGAGGGGCTGAGCCCCCGGGCGGTGCTCGTTACTCATTATCGGATAAAAAAAAAAAAAAAAAAAAAAATCTGAATTAAAAAAGCAGCCGGCCTTGAAAGGTCCGGCGGCGGCGGCGGCAGCTGGGAGAGCAGCACGGCCCTTTGAGCCGGTACCTGCTGTCCCCGCTGTCCCCAGCCCGGCAGAGCCGTGCCAGGAGCTGCCAGGGGACACGGGGGCAGCCCCGAGGCCTTTGTTCAGCGGGCAGCACTGGGGGGAAAACGCTGTGCTGGGCACCAGGGCCTGTGCAGAGAGGAGCCAAAGCTGGGCTTGCCAGTCCTGGGTTGGGTTTGGTCACTCCCAGGTTGGGTCGTTCTCAGGTTTGGTTTGGTTATTCCTGGATTTGGTTTGGTCCCTCCCAGGTTTGGTTTGGTCACTCCCGGGTTGGGTCACTCCCGGGTCGGATTTGGTCATTCCAGGTTGGGTTTGGTCACTCCTGGGTTTGGTCATTCCCCAGTTTGGTCATTCCTGGATTTGGTTTGGTCACTCCTGGGTTGGGTTTGGTCATTCCCAGGTCGGGTTTGGTCACTCCCGGGTCAGGTTTGGTCACTCCCGGGTCGGGTTTGGTCACTCCCCGGTTGGGTTTGGTCACTCCTGGGTTTGCCATCCCCATTTTCCAGGGCCCTGTGCCAGCTCAGGCTGTCCCCACCTGGGCCAGGGTCTGTCCTAACCCTGGGCGGGCCCAGGGGAGACAGCGACGCCCAGGGAGGGGAAGGGGCTGGGGTCACACTGACCTCCCCCCTCCCCGCTGCTGCTCACACCCCAAATCCCACCCAAACCGGGGCCTGAAGCTCATTTCCCAGCAGTTTGAGGTTTCTGAGCCTCCCCCAGCACCAAGAGCGTACAGGGAGGGAGGGAGGTGAGGACACAGGGATCACATTCCTGCAAAGCCTTTCCCCGTGACTGCTGGGGCTGAGGCTGAAGGTCAGACCCTCCTCCTCCTCAGCCACCAGCTCCAGGGACAACGTGGGGGTGGCTCCAGTGACCCTGCACTGCTCCACTCCAGGATCCCTGGGGACAGGAACCCCCCCAGCCCCTGCTGCACGGCCCCAGTGACTTCTCACCCCCAGAACCACTCCAGCTCCCGCCTGTTCAACACCTTCCATATTTAATTTATTTAGAGATTCTCTACATTAAAGTATTTTCATGCCAAGGCTCCCGCCCTCCCATCCTGACCTCGGGGAAGAAGAGACTTGGGCACAGCTTTGGGCTGGAATGCACTGGAACAAAGTTTGCTGTTGCAGCCACAGAGAACACGGAGAACAAAACCAGAGAACTGCACACAGGGGAGGGGGGGAGGAGGCGTCAGGGAAAGCTGGAATTAGCACATTCCAGTCATGTTAGCACCTTCCCAGACGGGCCTGAAGGCGTGCAGGGAGGTGCAACATGCTCTGCTGAGCCAGAGCAGAGCTCAGACTACAGGGAAGCCTGGGGAAAGCAGGGAATTGTGCCAGCAGCAGCAGCGGGCCCGGAGCCTCGGCTGAACCCGTTGGAAAAGGAACAACACGGAATTTGCCCAGCCAGGATCGCCGGGTTTGGGAATGCTGAGCTCAGGGCTGAGGCAAATCTGTGCCTGGAGTGCAAACCACAACAGCTCCAGCCACGGCGCGGGCCCAGCAGGCCTGGAGCAGGTTTGAAATATCCTTTCTCAGGTGAAAAGCTGCCTTTTTTATCAACTCCTGGTGCCTGGTGTAGTACTGGCCACGGTTTAAAAAGCTGAGCTGGCACCAACACACCTGGGCCAGGTTTTGGGTTGGTTTTCACCTCAGCATCCCCTGCAGCAGCAGCACAAAGCCTGGAATCACCAACAGCTTCTGAGCTCAGACTGAGCTGCTGGTTCTGTTTGGCATCTCCAGAATTCAACCAAAAAAAAAAAAAAAAAGAAAACGGTGAAGGAGGAAATTCACTCTGCAAGCTTCAATTTAAAACCTGTAATCCAATAATTCAGCTTTATCCTGCTACTTTCAGGTAGCACCTCACTGGCCCTTGGCCTCTGAAAGGACTTTTCCACCTTTGCTGGTGGGGAAGTTCCCAGTGTCACCTCCCCCTGCCCTCAGTTCACCCAAACCTTTCAGAAAGCGTTAAAATCCTGCATTTTTCACCGAGGAATGTTCTCCTGCAAGTCCCCTTTCCTCTCTCGTGTTTTCTAACCCGTGGTTTGAAAGTGAAGATTTGCAATTTCTGGTCACGCTCAGCCTTGAAAACCCCACAAAAGTCTCACTTCAAAGCCCAAACACCTCGTGGTGGCTATTGCACGTTTTTAGAGCTGGCCTAAACCTCCTCCTGGAGACGCAGGCTGGGGGGAGAAGGGATATTTTCCAAACTGCTCTCAGTGGGAACAGCCCCACGAGCGTCACCTGCTGCTGGTCGGAGCTGGGAGGGCGACAGGGAAACACCAACACATGGAAAAGGAAAAACCAAACCAGCGCCTCAGGGAGCAGGGCACAGGGAGCCGGGCTAGTGCTTGGCATCCCGAGGGTAGAACTCGGCCAGGGTGCTCTGGGGGATCCTCTTGAGCATCTCCTTGGGGAAGATCCGGAGCAGCTGCCAGCCGATGTCCAGGGTCTCGAACACGGTGCGGTTCTCGTAGGGCCCTGCGGGGACAGCCCGGGGGGGATCAGGGGCAGGGGAGGCCACGGGCAGCCCTGGGACCAGCCCTGGGACCAGCCCTGCCCCAGTGACCAGCCCAGTGACCAGCCCTGCCCCAGTGACCAGCCCTGAGACCAGCCCTGGGACCAGTGACCAGCCCTGCCCCTGGGACTGGCCCTGGGACCAGCCGTTGCCCCAGCCCTGCCCCAGCCCCTAGGACCAGCCCTGCCCTGGGACCAGCCCTGCCCCAGTGACCAGCCCTGCCCCAGTGACCAGCCCTGGGACCAGCCCTGCCCTGGGACCAGCTCTGGGACCAGCCCTGCCCCAGTGACCAGCCCAGTGACCAGCCCTGCCCCAGTGACCAGCCCTGAGACCAGCCCTGGGACCAGCCCAGTGACCAGCCCTGGGACCAGTGACCAGCCCTGCCCCTGGGACTGGCCCTGGGACCAGCCGTTGCCCCAGCCCTGCCCCAGCCCCTAGGACCAGCCCTGCCCTGGGACCAGCCCTGCCCCTGTGACCGGCCCTTGCCCCAGCCCTGCCCTGGGACCAGCCCCTGGGACCAGCCCCAGCCCCTGGGGATCCATCCATCCACCATCCATCCATCCATCCATCCCTGCCCCAGCCCTTGGGACCAGCCCTGGGACCAGCCCTGCCCCAGCACCAGGGACCAGCTCTGGGACCAGCCCTGGGACCAGCCCCTGGGGATCCATCCATCCATCCACCATCCATCCATCCATCCCTGCCCAGCCCTGGGACCTGCCCCAGGACCAGCCCTGCCCCGCTGGGATCCTCACCCTGAGCGATGAAGTTCTTCTCAAACTTCTGCAGGAACTCCAGGTACAGCAGATCGTCCGAGGTCAGGGCTTCCTCACCCACCACGGCCTTCATGGCCTGCACGTCCTTGCCGATGGCGTAGCAGGCGTACTGTGGGGGGACAGGGAGCCTGGAGTGCCTGCCAGGACCTTCCAACGTCACCTCATCCCACCCCTGCCACGGCAGGGACACCTCCCATGGGCACCTCGGGTTATCCCAGCCTGGCCTTGGGCAGGGATCCAGGGGCAGCCACAGCAAATCTGGGAATTCCAGCCCAGCCAGGAATTCCCAATTCCCAATCTCCCATCCATCCCTGCCCTCTGGCAGTGGGAAGCCATTCCCTGTGTCCTGTCCCTCCACCCCTTGTCCCCAGCCCCACTCCAGCTCCCCTGGAGCCCCTGCAGGCCCTGCCAGGGGCTCTGAGCTCTCCCTGCAGCTTCTCCAGGTGAGCACCCCCAGCTCGGCCGTCCCCTCCTCTCCAGCCACCCACAGCTCCTGCTCCAGCCCAAACCCTCCCACTGAAGGCTCAGCCCAGGCACTGGAGCAGCCTCAGGAAGGTTCTGGATCCCAGCTGATCCTGCCCTTTGCAGGCTGGGCAGCCAAAGGGGCCGTTCCCAGAGGGAACTCTGACCCACCAGCTGGTTGGAGACATCAGCGTGGTCCTTCCTGGTCATCCCCTCGCCGATGGCAGACTTCATCAGCCGGGACAGCGAGGGCAGGACGTTGATGGGAGGGTAAATCTGGGGGGAAAAAAAACACCCAGGAATTAACAGGAATCCTTCAAAAAAAAAAAAAATGGGAACAGCCCATAGCACCTTGTGAGCAGCCAGGCACACACCTGCCTGTTGTGCAGCTGCCTGTCCACGTAGATCTGCCCCTCAGTGATGTACCCAGTCAAGTCAGGGATGGGATGAGTAATATCTGTGGGGGGAAAAAAAAAATAAAAAAAATAAATGGTTTGAAAGTTTTCAGCCCTTTTGTACCCATCTCAGCACTGAGCTGCAGCTTTTTGTTGCCAGGTGCCTTCAGCAATTGTTCATTCCACAAATCCCAAGTGCTCTTGGATCGGGGCTGTGAGCACCCACGAGGCCCCAAAAGGACAAAACCAAAACATTTTGATCAGAAGGCAGCCAAAAAATGGAATATCAGGGAAACCTAATGGCCACAGGGCTCCTGTGTGGCTGGAACCCTGGAGGCTGGGAATTTCAGGCTTTCTGTGCTAAAAGCTGCTGACCCCTCAGGTAAGCACCAGGTTTGACTGAGGGCATGGAACAGATTAAGTGATGGACTGGGGCTGTGGGTGTGTGGTTTGAATGGAACTGTGTGATCCCACAGGGTGGTGGAGCTGCAGATTTAAGGTTTTATATAAACCTAGATTTAAGATCTTATATACTAATTTCATATAGTATGAATACTAATACTAATTTCATATAGTATTTTCATATAAATTTATAGTATAACTTTAATTTATAAATTTTATATAGTAATATAATTAAGATTTTATAAAGTAATGCATGTGAGTCAAGATGGAGGATTTTGGGCGTTGTTTGAGTTCTTCTTCACCTTCTTCCCTCTTCCCCATGGGTTTGGATGTTTTTTTTCTGTAATTAGGATCCACATTGCAGGCCTTGGGTGGTCATTACTGGGTCAAAAGTATAAACAACATCGGTGTCACCTCGTTATTGGGTAATTATTGCTTAAACAACCTTGGGAAGAGTCACAGACACCTCCATTTCACCTCATTTCTCTAACCTGCTACTTAGAGCTCATGAGGCTGTAAATAGATAAGAAATCACAAACACCCAAGCCTGGACTCAAACCCAACATTTCCCGTGTGTTATTCACCCTGACCCTGGGGAGAGGGAGGAGAGGGAGGAGAGGGAGGAGAGGGAGGAGAGGCAGGAGAGGCAGGAGAGGGAGGAGAGGGAGGAGAGGCAGGAGAGGCAGGAGAGGCAGGAGAGGCAGGAGAGGCAGGAGAGGCAGGAGAGGCAGGAGAGGCAGGAGAGGCAGGAGAGGCAGGAGAGGCAGGAGAGGCAGGAGAGGCAGGAGAGGCAGGAGAGGCAGGAGAGGCAGGAGAGGCAGGAGGCAGAGCTTTTCCTGCTGTTCCTGAGGGCCCCCTGGCTGTGACTCACCGTCGTTGGGCATGGTGAGGATGGGGATCTGGGTGATGGAGCCGTTCCTGCCCTCCACGCGCCCGGCGCGCTCGTAGATGGTGGCCAGGTCGGTGTACATGTAGCCGGGGAAGCCACGGCGCCCAGGCACCTCCTCCCGGGCTGCTGACACCTGGGGCAGCCACAAAAAACGTTCCCAAGGGGTCAGAGCCTGCCCAGGGAGCTGCTGTCTGCCCGGCTTTAGGGCTCTTCAAGCACGACTTGCTGCCACACGAACCCCCCAGTGTGTGACAGGAGAAGGCAAACCCAGAATTAGGGTCTCAAACCGCTGGTTCATGGAATTACAGGGGGGTTTGGGAACTTCCAGTGCCACCCCTGCCACGGCAGGGACACCTCCCACTGTCCCAGGCTGCTCCAAGCCCCATCCCACCTGGCCTCAGACACTTGCAGGGGCGGAATTGCCACTGAAATAAATCCCAGCCCATCCAGGCTCAACTGAAAGCCCCACTGGCTGCTCCCGACCACTCCAAGGAACGTTAACTCCGGCAGCTCAAGCAGCAGCTTCGCTGCTTGTTTCACAGCAGCCCTTCTCTGCCAATAAGCAGGTTAATTAACCCCTTAACGACCCCCCACAGACCTCTCGGAGCGCCTCGGCGTAGGAGCTCATGTCTGTCAGGATGACCAGCACGTGTTTCTCGCACTGGTAGGCCAGGAACTCGGCCGTGGTCAGGGCCAGGCGCGGTGTGATGATGCGCTCGATGCTGCAACACAACCCCCAGGTCAGCGGGGCTGCCAGGGACACCTGGGAGCCACAGGGAGCTGCCAGCACCACCTGCAGCAGCAGCATTGCAGCTGCACCTCCAGTATTGCAGTTACAGCACTGGCACTGCAGCTGGAGCTGCACCGGCACTGCACCTGCAGCTCCACCAGCACCACTGCCCCACCTGCAGCTCCACCAGCACCGCCCCACCTGCAGCTCCATCATCATGATTCCACCTGCAGCTCCACCAGCACCACCGCCCCACCTGCAACTCCACCTGCACCGCTCCACCTGCAGCTCCACCACCGCCACCATCCCACCTGCAGCTCCACCACCACCACCACCCCACCTGCAGCTCCACCAGCACCATCCCACCTGCAGCTCCACCAGCACCACCACCCCACCTGCAGCTCCACCACCACCACCATCCCACCTGCAGCTCCACCACCACCACCATCCCACCTGCAGCTCCAGCTCTGCACCCACAAACCCCTCCCCAGGTGGCACCTGCAGCACACCAGCCAGGCTCCATCCCCCCCAGCAGGTTTGTCCCCCTGCCCAGGGAGGGGACACTCACGTGGGGTCGTTGGCCAGGTTCAGGAACAGGCACACGTTGTCCATGGAGCCGTTCTCCTCAAAGTCTGACTTGAAGAACCGAGCGGTTTCCATGTTCACCTAAAGCACAGTGCTGGGATTAACTCTGCACACTTTGCATCCAATTAAGGGCTGATGAGCTCATTAATACCCCACAGGAAAGATCTGCATCCACCAGGCTCCTCTACACTCCCAGAGTGAGCAACTTGTGGAGTTCCAGGCCGGAGATCGAGTCTGAGATGCTCCACCCTGCTCAGCCAGGCTTTGTGAGACTCATGGAACGGTTTGGGTGGGAGAGGGACCCCAAAAACCCCTCCAGTGCCACGGGCAGGGACACCTCCCACCAGCCCAGGGTGCTCCAAGCCTCACCCACCCTTGGACACTCCCAGGGATGGGGCAGCCACAGCCTCTCTGGGCAGCCTGTTCCCGAGGCAGATTCCAGCACTTCCAGCCCTTGGGACCCTCCCCAATTCTTTAACTCCACACACACAAAACCTGCTCAGACCTCAGCCACCCTCAGGGTCCCCCCCTGATTCCCACTGCCCCCCAGCACTGTGGGCTCACCCCCATGGCAGCAAAGACGATGGCAAAGTTCTCCTCGCTGTAATCCATCACATCCTTGGATTTCTTCACCAAGCCAGCCTGCCGGCAGATCTGAGCTGCAATCTAGGCAGGAAACATCCCAGGGTTTGCATTTGGTGCTGTTCCACGGCCCCAGAATTAAATTTAGTTTTGACTCCCACCAGGCTGAGAGCAGCTCTGAGGCCTCACCTCGTTGTGGGGCAGCCCAGCAGCTGAGAAAATGGGGATTTTCTGGCCCCTGGCAATACTGTTCATGCCATCTATGGCTGAAATCCCAGTCTGGATCATTTCCTCTGGATAGATCCGACACTGGGGGTTGATGGGCTGGCCTGTGGGATTTTGGGAGAGAACAGTGTTACTCCCTGGACGTGCTGGGAGCTTTATCAAACACCCCCTGATCAATGGGTACAATGGGTACCCATTAATACCCCACAGCAAAGATCTGCATCCACCAGGCTCCTCTACACTCCCAGAGTGAGCAACTTGTGGAGTTCCAGGCCGGAGATCGAGTCTGAGATGCCTCACCCTGCTCAGCCAGGCTTTGTGAGACTCATGGAACGGTTTGGGTGGGAGGGGGACCCCAAAAACCCCTGCAGTGCCATGGGCAGGGACACCTCCCACCACCCCAGGGTGCCACTGTGACCCTGACACACCTTCAGCTGCACCTGGTGACACCTGAGCCTTTCAGAGCCCAGGACTCAGGTGTGCAATGTTCATGTCAGGGGTAAAAGTGATTGAAAACCCTGCCAGGTTATCAGCATTTCACCTTTAGGTGTTGCAGAATTAAGTCTACAAATCACAAAGAGCAGCTTCCCAACGCTGCAGGAAGTTTTTCTGCTCCCTCACCTCCCTGCACTTGGGTAATTTAATTAGAATTTGGTGACACAGACATACTCAAAAATGAGATGAAGCTCCTCCCAAGACAGAGCTTGTCTTCTAAACCAAATACATAAATTCAGAAAGCTGAAACAAGGTTTGATTTTAGTCCCCCTCAGAAAAAGGATTAAGAACAAACCCATAATGTCCAGGAAATCCTCAGCCAAGACGATGGGGCCTCTGTCTATGGGTTTTCCTGATCCATTGAACACTCTGCCTGCAGGAAGCAGCAATAAAAAAGGAGAATTTCTGTGCAAACCAGCTCATTTTGGATAAAGCTGCTGGTTCCCCAGGTGCCCAGGTCAATCCTCACCCAGCATGTCCTCCGAGACCGGGGTTCGCAGGATGTCCCCGGTGAACTCACAGGAGGTTTTCTTGGCATCGATCCCTGAAGTGCCCTCAAACACCTGCAAAGGCAGCAGGAAAAAATCAAAACAGATGACAGGACAGAAGGACTGGGCTTCGCAAAGTAACTCCTGAATGCTGCTTCAGCTGCAGCCCCAGGGCACGAGGCAGGAGCTGCCCTGGGAAGGGCTTCAGGAGCTGGTAGGAAACACCACAAAACCTTGGTTTAAAAAAAAATAATCTGTGAATTCTATCAGCAGCCACCACCAAAGCTGGTGCCATTCCTCTGATCTCAAGTGTTTCCCCCCTGCCAAGTCCCTCAGATAAAATAACGTGAGCAGGAAACAGCTTTTTAGGAAGAAACGCCAGCACCCACTTGGCACAGGGCTGATCCGGAATCCAACCCTGCAGATTCCAGGGGATTCCTTCAATCCAGGAGCAGAGGAATCCAGGGAGGATGGAAATAAATCCAGTGGGGTGGAAATAAATCCAGGGAGGATGGAAACAAATCCAGAGGGGACGGGAACAAACCCAGAGGGGACGGGAACAAACCCAGAGGGGACGGGAACAAAGGAGGATGGAAATAAATCCAGGGAGGATGGAAACAAATCCAGTGGGGTGGAAAAAAATCCAGGGAGGATGGAAACAAACCCAGAGGGGATGGAAACAAATCCAGAGGGGATGGAAACAAAGGAGGAAGGAAATAAATCCAGGGAGGATGGAAACAAATCCAGGGGGGACGGAAACAAATCCCAAGGGGATGGAAATACAAACTGCCACAGTGCACTATCAGAAATCTCCTAAAATCATTGATGCCACCTGTGCTAGGCATAAGCAGCTGATTTGCTGTTTTCATTCAGAAACAACACATCTCCAGCCAGGTTTGGTTTGGTTCAGGGGCTCACCCTGATTAATAAACGAGGGGAAAAGAGGCTCCTGCTCCTACCTGAACCACAGCTTTGGAGCCGCTGACCTCCAGCACCTGCCCGCTCCTCCTGGTGCCGTCGGGCAGGGTCAGGTGCACGATCTCGGCGTACCTGGGGAACTGAGAGAGGCAAAGGCAGGAGGGCAGGCATCAGCAAACAAAAAACACCAGCTCCAAGCCTGGAAACCACTCGGTTTTTAAGGATAATTTTATCATCAGAACCAAACTCCTTCCCAGGTTATCACACCTCCCAGGTTAAAGCTGTTTTTTATAGGAATAAACAATATTGGGTTGGAGCTGCCAGAATCAGTTCTGGTTCCAGAGAGTGGCACAGAGCCCCAGGGCAGCCTCTGACAAGAGGAAAAACCTGCAGCAGCTTTGGCCTTTGAGAGCAGGCTGAAAAGAAGCCAGGAGCGTGCACAGCTTCCCTTTCCAGGGCGCTGATGTGGAAAGAGAAAGGTTGGGAACAAAGCAAGCAGGTTCCTTCCAGCTTGGAAACGAATCAATGTTCCAGGGGGTTGGTAAAAGTTAAATTCCTTCTTTCCCCAAGGACTCTCCCTCTCCTCCAGCCTGGGAGGAACTCCCACACTCCCCTTTACCCCCCCAGTCAGAAATGTGTCAAAATGGCTCTGGGGGACTTCCCAGCAGTCAGGATTTCACCTTTCTTGGGATTTTCACCTTTCCCACCAGTCAGGATTTTTACCTTTCTCAGCAGTCGGGATTTTTATCTTTCCCAGGATTTTACCTTTCCCAGGATTTTACCTTTCCCACCAGTCGGGATTTTTTACCCTTCCCACCAGTCGGGATTTTTTACCTTTCCCAGCAGTCAGGATTTTCACCTTTTCTACCAGTTGGGATTTCACCCTTTCCCAGGATTTTTACCAATCCCACCAGCTGGGATTTTTACCTCACCCACCAGTCAGGATTTCACCTTTCCCAGCACCTGGGATTTTACCTTTCCCACCAGTCAGGATTTCACCTTTCCCACCAGTCAGGATTTTTTCCTTTCCCACCAGTCAGGATTTTTTCCTTTCCCACCAGTCGGGATTTTTTCCTTTCCCAGGATTTCACCTTTCCCAGCCTCTCCTGCAAACTCTCCCTCCAAAAGCCTCGTGCCCAGCTGAGAATTTACCTTGACCTGGTCCAGGATGACCAGGGGCCCATTCACACCCGACACGGTTTTGTAAGCTGCAAAAAAAACCACACCAGGCACGGGTCAGGCACTTCCTCAGGAACATCCCCCAGCCCATTTTTCCAGCCCGTTCCTCCCACCAGGCTCAGCTCTGGGGCCTGATTCCTGCTCCTTAGGGACAGGGTTGGGTGTCCAGCACCTTTCCTGCTCCCTGGAGGTGACACTGAGGTGACCCTGGTGCTCTCCTCTCCCTGACAGGAGCTCCCTGCTCAGCCTGGGGCAGCAGAAGGTGTCCCCACAGCAGGGGTGGTGGCACTGGACGGGCTCTGGGTCCCTCCCAAGCCAAACCATTCCGTGATTCTGTGACTCCAAGTCAGGCTTTTGCTGCCAGCTCAGGGGAAAAAGCATCACTTGACCCCCCAGCTGGAGGAAACCCTGAGTCAGAGCTGCCTCAGGGTCACGAGGGGCAGCTGGGGCTGCTCCTCCCCGGTGCCCAGGAGGGGAAATGGGGGAGTGGGGCCACCCAGAGCCCGGCCAGGATCTCAGATCCCAGCAGCAGCAGGGGATCACCCCAGCCCTGGCAGCTCCCCAGGTGCTGTCTGCACTGTCAACAGCCCCGTGTTTACCCTGCAACAAAACAGCTGAAACTGTTGCAATCTCAGCTCTAAACGGGCAATAACCAAACTGCCCCGGGCTCAGGGGAGCTGGGCTTTAACTCAACTCCTCTGTTTTACCCCTGAAGTCCTTCTGAACAGAGCCCTGGCCCTTCCTCACTCCTGAACTGCTCCTGTGCCCTGGGCAGGGAGAGGCACCCGGGATTATCCAGGGGGAGGAATCGGCTCAGGGAATCCCGAGGGTCTGAGGCAGCTCAGAGACCCCCGAGGGTCTGAGGCAGCTCAGAGCCCTCTGAGGGGACCAGGCAGCTCAGAGCCCCCCCCAAGGGTTGGAATCAGCTCAGAGCCCCCGAAGGGTCTGAGGCAGCTCAGAGCCCCCCCAAGGGTTGAAATTATCTCAGAGCCCCCCGAGGGTCCCAGGCAGCTCAGAGCCCCCTCCGAGGGTTGGAATTATCTCAGAGACCCCCGAGGGTCTGAGGCAGCTCAGAGACCCCCAGGGGTTGGAATCAGCTTGGAACCCCCTAGGGGTTGGAATCATCTCAGAGACCCCCAAGGGTCCCAGGCAGCTCAGAGCCCCCCAAGGGTCCCAGGCAGCTCGGAGACCTCTGAAGGTCTCAGGCAGCTCAGAGCCCTCTGAGGGGACCAGGCAGCTCAGAGCCCCCTGAGGGCTGGAATCATCTCAGAGACCCCCGAGGGTTGGAATCATCTCAGAGACCCCCGAGGGTCCCAGGCAGCTCAGAGCCCCCCAAGGGTTGGGATCATCTCAGAGCCCCCCCTCGAGGGTTTGCAGCCCTTTCAGGCCATGGAAAACCTGCCCCTGGCTGAGGCGCCTCACCCCGTGACTGCCTCATGAGCTCCTTCCTCAATCAGCCTCCCGAGCAGCTCCAAGACAAACCCAAAGCAGCCCCGGAACATTTCCCATCCCCAGCTCAGGGGAAAAGCCAGAATCCACACGGAATAAACCTGGAGTCACCTTGGCTCCGACCCCGACAGCAGCCTCTGCGGCAGAGTAAAGCCCTGGAATCGCAGAGGTGGATTTGGCTCCCAAACCTGACGGGAATCTCCAAAGGATCCGTGAGCCAGAAGCTGCCCAGGGCAGCACCTGGAAGGTCCTGGTGCTATTTAGGGCACAGGTAAAGCCATTTTATGTAATTGCTGCCAGAAGAAAAACACCTTCACACGCTCTGGTGCCTCCCCACTGCGCTGCCACAAAGGGATTTTACCAAAGCCCCGCATTTCCCCTTTTTCGGCCGATTTCTCAATTCAGTGTTCAAGAACACACTCCAACCCATCTCCAGTTCCCGGTACGAGCCCCGGCTTTGCAGGAAGGCCACGGGACGAGCCGTGTCACCAGCGGGCTGAGCTGCCCAATTCCCCCGCTCCCGGAGTTAATTACAGTGGTTAATTACCGC
Source organism: Phylloscopus trochilus trochilus (assembly GCA_016584745.2). Taxonomy (NCBI): domain Eukaryota; kingdom Metazoa; phylum Chordata; class Aves; order Passeriformes; family Phylloscopidae; genus Phylloscopus; species Phylloscopus trochilus. The sequence continues at coordinate 1,761,105 of WQNJ02000031.1, read as the reverse complement.
CCGAGCCCGGACTGCTCTGAGGGGGGTGGGCAAACCCGGGGCTGCGGCCTGCGCGGGCGCGGGGCTGCGGCAGCCGAGCCGGGCCGATCCCCCCCTCTCCCCGCAGCCCCCCGGGTCCCCCCGCACTCACTGAGGCGCGGCTGGGACAGGAAGTCGCGGGTCAGCGCCGCCGCCTGCTCGCGGGGCCCGCCGGGCCCGGCGCCGTTCACGGCCCCGCGCAGCGCCCGCACCGCCGCCATGTTGGACCGGCTGCTGAGGGGGGGCGGCAGCGCATGCGTTGTTATAGCCGGGACAGGGCCACGCCCATGCACGCACGGGACACGCCCATGCACGCACGGCGGCGAGGGGGCGGGGCCGGAGCTGTCCCGGGTCCTGAAAGGGAAAAGGAAAATGGAAAGGGAAGAGGAAGAGAAAGAGGAAGAGGAAGAGGAAAATGAAGAGGAAAATGAAGAGGAGGAGGAAAGGTAAGAGGCAGAGGAAAGAGAAGAGGAAGAGGAAGAGGAAGAGAATGAGGAAGAGAATGAGGAAAGGGAAGAGGAAGGGGTTAATGGCTAATCAAAATTTGAAAAGTCAAAAAAGGGAAAGGCATGAGGTGAAAGGGCAAGAGAAAAAAAAAAGAAGAGGAAAATAAGGAAAAGGAAAGAAAAAAAAATGAAAATAGTGAGAGATGGCAAAATGGTGAAAAAGATAGACAAAAAAGCAAAAGGGAGAAAAAAGGAAAGAAGGGGAGAAAGGCGGAGCAGCGAGCCAGAAGGGATTGGGGTTTCAAATCAATTCCCTCCATCCTGCTGGCTCGGAACTGGAAATGTTTTGGGGGAAACACCTGCAGAGAGCTCCGGGTGGTTCTGCGCTGGCCGGGCACAGGAGGCAGAGGGAAAGGAAACCTCCCCGGGAGGCAGCAAGCAGAGGTGATAACGCCCCAGGAAGGATGGCATTAGGAAAAAAAGAGGAGAGTCTCGAGGTGTCTGCTTCCCGAGAATGAGGGTGGGTTTGGCCCTTTGCCCTTCAGGAGAGCCCCGAGCTGCCCGCAGAAATGATGAGGAGTCTTCAGATGTTCTTTTTCAAGGTTTCTCTCCTTGTTTATTTTATCTTATCTTTACACTTTTCTCTGAGCTCTGCCAAGGTCTGGACAGTGCGGGCAACAGGTGACGACTGCCCCGCCTGCCCACAGCTGGTGCTTCCCCCCGGGGCTGGCTGCCAGCTCAGGTTTGGGGAGTTTTGGGTGAGGGGATCTTCAGGACAGGGAAATAAATCCAAGAGAGGCCCTGACCTTAGGCCGTATTCCAAGGTTTATTCCAAGAAGGGATCCCAAAGGCCAAGAGGGAGGACATGGAGGGATGGATGGGGGTTTTTATCTCTTTAAAAAACCTGGCCATCGGTCAGAGCCAAGGGGCAGGTGGGCTCAGACCAAAGGTTACAACCTCAGAGGGGCAGAGCACGCCAGAGGAATACAACAGGAGAGAAATGTGAACAACGAGAGAGTTTAAAAAGTGTGACCTTGCTTACTCTCGGGGTCTCTGCTTCCCGAGAAGGAGGGTGGGTTTGGGCCCCTTGCCCTTCAGGAGAGCCCCGAGCCGCTCGCAGAAATGACGAGGAGCCTTGGATGTTCTTTTTCAAGGTTTCTCTCCTTGTTTATTTTATCTTATCTCTGTACTCTTCTCTGAGCTCTGCCAAGGTCTGGACAGCTCGAGCAACAGGTGATGACTGCCCCGCCTGCCCACAGCTCGTCATCTTATAGACAGATAATTAATTACGTGCACTTTATTTACAATTGTGACCCAATGCATGCACTTGACACTGGACAGGTGTCTTCTACTCTAACCCAATCCCTCTAAATCTACTTCATGTCATCACCACTGCACAGAATGGAGACGAAGAAGAAGGAGAAGACTCCAGGGTAACGCCCAGAATCCTCCATCTTGTCCCTGGTCATCCCTATTCTAAAACCCCAACTGTACAAATATTTTTACTTTCCACTACCTTTGAGGGTTTGCAATTCCTCCCATAACGTTGGCAACCTTTCCCATGGACTGCAGTTGAATCCCTTCTCTGTCTGGGGCCCATGCCAGGGTCTGCAACCCCCCTGTACAAACCCCAGACCCCCCTGTATCACAACCGACATAAAGAACTCACACCCACACCTTGCAATGTCTGAGGTGGAAAGAAGAAAAACTTCATTTACAGAACCAGCATTTCTCGAATTCCAGCAGTGATCATGGATTGGAGGAAGAAAATCTTCTCCTCCAACCACACTGGACTATGCAGCAGTCTATTAACAGTCTCCTCCTTTATGAAAAGAATGTAAACACCTCTAGATTTCACCATAACAAATGGCTTCTTTATATGAAAGCGTATCTGACTCCAAAGACACAGAAGGCTAAAAACAAGACTTTTACAAACTCCTTAAAGGAGACAGAGGAGAACGGCAAAAACCCGGACAACACCCCTGTAAAGGTTTTTGTTCAGGCTTCTTTTGGCCAGGATGTCCAGAGGGAACAGCCTGGACTCCTACAGGAGGGGAAAGGCAAAAAGGGAAAAGAAACTCTCCGGCTGCTGCGGGAGAGTTCGGGTGCTGTCCCGGCCCCGCAGCCCCGCGCTCCCGCAGCAGATGGTGCTGCCGCACCGCCCGTGCCCCGCCTCGGCTCCCGGCAGCGGCAAAACCATTCCCAACTCCTGAAATCCATTTAAAAGCTTCAGCTCCGCCTCTGATGCTCGCCCAGGGAATTCCCGGGCAGGATGTTCTCATCCCCGTTACTGGCGGTGGTTTTGGGGCCGGGCAGGAGGCGGCAGATTGACGTGCCAGCGGAGGAAAGGTGAATGTTTTTGGGATTTATTCCCTCCCCCTGCAGTAAATCTCCGTGCCCTGGGTGAAGGATGGCGGCGGTTTGGGGTTTAAAAGGGAAATCGCGGAGCCAGGTGTCACAAGTTTAGGAGAACAGAGATGATGGAAGGGAAGAGGGAGCCCCCGAGGCAGAGCCTGGCCAGGCACGGGGGGAATTTCCATCCAGCCCGGCTGGCCCAGGGAGCATCCCCTGCTCCCTGGAGGCAGGGAAACAGCACCGGGAAAAGCCACGGAGAGCAGGAGGCAGCCCTGAGGTGAGGAGCGACCACAACCTGTCCGTGTCAACATCCCCGGAGCTCCGGAATCCCGGGACAGACCCCGATCCGGGCAGGAATCCCAGAGCTCCGGAATCCCGGGACAGACCCCGATCCAGGCAGGAATCCCAGAGCTCCGGAATCCCGGGACAGACCCCGATCCAGGCAGGAATCCCAGAGCTCCGGAATCCCGGGACAATGCCCCGATCCGGGCAGGAATCCCAGAGCCCAGAAATCCTGGTGCTCCAAAATCCCAGTGCTCTGGAATCCCAGAGCTCAGAAATCCCGGGCCTGTCCCCGATCTCAGAAATCCCGGGCCAATGCCCCGATCCAGGCAGGAATCCCGGAGCTCAGGAAGGGATCCAGCCCTGCTGGAAGTCGGGAGTGAGGACAAACCTTCCTGCCCCCGCGGGCAGCTCTGCTGACGCAGGGAGAGCTCCAGGACACCCGTGCGAGGTTCAGTGAGAGCCGCGGGGAGCGGGGACGGGACACTCCTCTCCCTCTCCTGGAAATCTCCTCGAAACCCTCTCGAAATCTCTCCTCTCCTCTCCTCTCCTCTCCTCTCCTCTCCTCTCCTCTCCTCTCCTCTCCTCTCCTCTCCTCTCCTCTCCTCTCCTCTCCTCTCCTCTCCTCTCCTCTCCTCTCCTCTCCTCTCCTCTCCTCGAAATCTCCTCTCCTCGAAATCTCCTCTCCTCGAAATCTCCTCTCCTCTCCTCGAAATCTCCTCTCCTCGAAATCTCCTCTCCTCTCCTCGAAATCTCCTCGAAATCTCCTCTCCTCGAAATCTCCTCGAAATCTCCTCGAAATCTCCTCGAAATCTCCTCTCCTCGAAATCTCCTGAAATCTCCTCTCCTCGAAATCTCCTCTCCTCGAAATCTCCTCGAAATCTCCTCGAAATCTCCTCGAAATCTCCTGAAATCTCCTCTCCTGAAATCTCCTCTCCTCTCCCGGGCCAGCAGAGCTCAGCCGGGTGCCGTGCCGGGGTAAGAACATTTCCCGCAGGGCAGAGGAGGGGGTCGGGGTTTGTGCCGGGCGGGTTAAAGGAGGATAAACTTCATCGCCTCTGCTTTCGCTGCCTTTAAATTTATTTATCTCGATGTTCTCCGGCATTCATTTGCTCGAGGAGCCGGCCCTGTTCTCCCCCTCGTGCGGTGGCAAAAGCGTCCGGAGCGTTTTGCTTTTTGATTGAAATTTAAAACCCGACAGCTGCCATCGCCTGGGGTTTCGGAAAAGGCCGGGATTTTTGGGAGGAGGCAGAGCTCGGGCTCAGCTCCGTCCAGTTTGCTGCTCAGTCCCCAAGGGCTGGGGGATTCAATGGGGCATTGGTTGGTTTGATGGGAATTTCGGAGGGATTTTTTGGGAGTGAATTTCGGAGGGATTTTTTGGAAGTGACATGGGATTCACTGGTCCATTGGTCAGTTTAATGTGAATTTCAGGGGGAATTTTTGGGAGTGAGGTGGGATTCATTGGTCCATTGGTCAGTCTAATGCGAATTTTGAAGGCATTTTTTGATGTGAATTTCAGAGGGATTTTTTGGGAGTGAGTGATGTGGGATTCATTGGTCCATTGGTCGGTTTGATGGGAATTTCAGAGGGATTTTTTTGATGTGAATTTCAGAGGGATTTTTTGGGAGTGACCTGGGGTTCATTGGTCCATTGGTCCATTTAATGTGGAATTTCAAAGGGATTTTTTGGGAGTGAGGTGGGATTCATTGGTCCATTGGTTGGTCTAATGGGAATTTCAGAGGGATTTTTTGATGTGAATTTCAGAGGGATTTCTTGGGAGTGAGTGGGATACAGGGATTCATTGGTCCATTGGTCAGTTTAATGTGAATTTCAGAGGGATTTTTTGGGACTGACGTTTTGGATTCATTGGTCCATTGGTCGGTTTAATGTGGAATTTCAGAGGGATTTTTTGGGAGTGAATCTCAGAGGGATTTTTTTGGGAGTGACGTGGGATTCATTGGTCCATTGGTTGGTCTAATGGGAATTTCAGAGGGATTTCTTGATGTGAATTTCAGCGGGATTTTTTGGGAGTGACGTGGGATTCAGGGATTCCTTGGTCCATTGGTTGGTTTGATGCAAATTTTGGAGGGATTTTTTGATGTGAATTTTGGGGGCATTTTTTGATGCAAATTTCAGAGGGATTTTTTGGGAGTGAGGTGGGATTCATTGGTCCATTGGTCGGTCTAATGTGAATTTCAGAGGGATTTTTTTGAGAGTGAATTTCAGAGGGATTTTTTGGGAGTGAATTTTGGGGGGATTTTTTGGGAGTGATGTGGGATTCAGGGATTCATTGGTCCATTGGTCAGTTTAATGTGAATTTCAGAGGGATTTTTTGGGACTGGCATTTTGGATTCATTGGTCCATTGGTCTGTTTAATGTGGAATTTTGGAGGGATTTTTTGGGAGTGAATTTCAGAGGGATTTTTTGGGAGTGAATTTCAGAGGGAATTTTTGGGAGTGACATGGGATTCAGGGATTCATTGGTCCATGGGTTGGTTTAATGTGAATTTCAAAGGGATTTTTTTGGGAGTGAGGTGGGATTCATTGGTCCATTGGTCGGCCTAATGTGAATTTCAGGGGGAATTTTTGGGAGTGAATTTCAGAGGGATCTTTTGGAAGTGATGTGGGATTCATTGGTCCATTGGTCGGTTTGATGGGAATTTCAGAGGGAATTTTTGATGCAAATTTCAGAGGGATTTTTTTGATGGGAATTTCAGAGGGATTTTTTTGGGAGTGATGTTTCCTTGGAAGCCTCCATTTTGACACCACCCTTGAGGCTTTGAAGAGCCCTGCCTGGCCCCGACATTCCAATCAGGAAAGACAACCAGGGAGGTAAAGGAGCTTCCTTCGACGCCCAATTGAACCTCTGCAGAACAAACAGGGAATGGAAGGTGTCGAGATCACCTGGGATGAGCTGGGGCTTGATCTGTGCTCAGAGAGTTAAACGATGCCCTGCAGCAGGGATGAGATGTCTGGGGAGAGCGGGAATGCTGGGGGAAGGCTCCAGCTGGGAATGCAAAAGCAGGATTGATGGAAATGGCCTTTGGTAGCGGAGCTGGAGGGCTCAGCTCCTGGGGAAAGCTCACAGATCCTGGGAAAAGGACCCAGACCATGGGGAATGGCACCCAGCTCCTGGGAAAAGCACCCAGATCCTGGGAAAAGCACCCAGCTCTCGGGGGCAGCATCCAGGTTTTGGGAAGAGCACCCAGATCCTGTGGAACAGAGCCCAGATCCTGGGAAAACCACACAGATCCTGGGAAAACCATCCAGATCCTGGGAAAAGGATCATGGGGAATGGCACCCAGATCCTGGGAAAACCATCCAGATCCTGGGGAAAACACCCAGATCCTGGGAAAAGCATACAGAGCCTGGGAAAAACATACAGATGCTGGGAAAAACACACAGATCCTGGGAAAAATGTACAGATCCTGGGGAAAACACCCAGATTCTGGGGGAAATGTACAGATCCTGCGAAAAACCACACAGATCCTGGGAAAAACATACAGAGCCTGGGAAAAGGATCATGGGGAATGGCACCCAGATCCTAGGAAAAGCACCCAGATCCTGGGAAACACACACAGATCCTGGGAAAAACATAGAGATCCTGGGAAAACATACAGATCCTGGGAAAAGCACCAGATCCTGGGAAAAGGATGATGGGGAATGGCATCCAGCTCCTGGGAAAAGCTCCCAGCTCCCGTCAAAAAACCCACTCAGCTCCTGGAAAAAGCAGCCAGATCCTATAACTGCCAGCTCCTGGGGACAGCACAGGGATCCTGGAGAGAGCACAGGGATCCTGGAGAGAGCACAGGGATCCTGGGGACAGCACAGGAATTCCAGGAGTTGCTTTCCCAAGGGAGAAGCCATGACCTGTGGGAGGATTAACCTGGAACGTTCTCTTGGCAGGTTTTTGGGGCGCCTGGATCCCTGAGCCCAGGAGCCTGCAGGAGCCTGGCTGAGCTCTGGGCCCCTGGCCATGTCCCCAGCCGTGTCCCCAGCCGTGTCCCAGCCCTGGCTGGCCGCGGGCAGGGCCTCGCCCAGGCTGGTGCTGGCCGTGGTGTTCGTGGCTCTGCTGCTGGACAACATCCTGCTCACCGTTGTGGGTACGGGGCTGGGGCTGCTTGGGGCACGCTCTGGGGTCCTCTGGGGCTGCCTGGCTCTGCAGTGTGGGGTTCTTTGGGGCTGTCTCATGGATAAAATGTGGGGCTCTTTGGGGCTGTCTCATGGGCACAGTGTGGGCTTCTTTGGGGTTGTTTCATAGATAAAATGTGGGGTTCTTTGGGACTGTGTCAGGGTACAGTGTGGGATTCTTTGGGGTTGTCTCATGGGTACAGTGTGGGGTTCCTTGGGGCTGCTTGTGGGTACAGAGTAGAGGTCTTTGGGGGGCTGCCTCAGGGTACATTGGGGGTTCTTTGGGGTGTTCTCATGGGTACAGTATGGGCTTCTTTGGGGCTGTCTCATGGGTAAAATGTGGGGTTCTTTGGGGTTGTCTCATGGATAAAGTGTGGAGTTCTTTGGGGCTGTCTCATGGGTACATTGTGGGGCTCTGAGGTGTTCTCATGGGTAGAGTGTGGGGTTCTTTGGGGCTGCTTGTGGGTACAGAGTAGGGCTCTTTGGGGGACTGCCTCAGGGTACAGTGTGGGATTCTTTGGGGCTGCCTCATGGGTAAAATGTAGAGTTCTTTGGGGTGTTCTTATGGATGAATTGTGGGGCTCTTCGGGGTGTTCTTATGGGTACATTGCGGGGTTCTTTGGGGTTGTCTCATGGGCATAGTATGGACTTCTTTGGGTTGTTTCATGGGTAAAATGTGGCTTCTTTGGGGTTATCTCATGGGTAAAATGTGGCTTCTTTGGGGTTGTCTGAGGGGTACATTGTGGGGCTCTTTGGGGGCTGTCTCAGGGCACATTGTGGGGCTCTTTGGGGCTGCCACTCCGGGGTTCTTTGGGCACACAGCGCGGGGCTCTTCAGGGCTGCCCTGGGTACTTGGCTCCATCAGTCCCTGCCCAGGTGACCTTCCAGGACCCCCCAACCCACGCCAGAAAATTCAGGAAAACCCCCTCACTAATCCCTTCCCCGGAAAACCCCTCACGAATCCCTTCCCTGGAATACCCCTCACTAATCCCTTCCCCGGCTTTTTTCCCCCCCAGTGCCCATCGTCCCCACCTTCCTCTACACCACAGAGTACGAAGGTGCCAACAGCTCCGCCAGCCCGGCCCTGCCCGGGCCAGCTCCTGCAGCCCCCAGGGCTCCTCCCTTCTCCTCCCTGCTCTCCTACTTCGACAACACCACCCTGCCCGTTCGGGGCTTCAGCAGCGCCCTGGAGCTGCCAGATGGGACGGGGAGCAGCCGCCCAGGACACCCCTTGAACAGCCTCCCAGGACACCTCCCCAGTGCACCCCCAGGACACCCCCTGAGCAGCCCCCCAGGACACCCTCCCAGGGCACCCCCAGGAAACCCCCTGAGCAGCCCCCCAGGACACCCCCCAAACAGCCCCCCAGGACACCCCCTGAGCAGCCCCCCAGGACATCCCCCCAGGGCACCCCCAGGACACCCCCCAAGCAGCCCCCAGGGGCACCCCCCGAGCAGCCCCCCAGGACACCTCCCCAGTGCACCCCCAGGACATCCCCTGAACAGCCCCCCAGGACACCCTCCCAGGGCACCCCCAGGGCACCCACTGAGCAGCCCCCCAAGCAGCCCCCCAGGACACTCGTTTAGCAGCTCCCCAGGACACTTCCCAAACAGCCCCCCAGGACACCCCCCAAACAGCCCCCCAGGACACCCCTTGAGCAAACCCCCAGGACACACCCCCCAGAGCACCCCCAGGACACCCCCCGAGCAGCCCCCCAGGACATTCCCCGAGCAACCCCCCAGAATATCCCCCCAGGGCACCCCCAGGACACCCCCCGAACAGCCCCCCAGGACACTCATTGAGCACCCCCCCAGGACACCCACCCAGGGCACCCCCAGCCCCAGGCAGGAGCTGCCTGCAGGGTGGGGAGTTCCTGGCCCAGGAGAACACCCGGGTGGGGCTGCTCTTCGCCTCCAAGGCTCTGGTCCAGCTGCTGGTCAACCCCTGGGTGGGTCTGCTGACCAACAGGTAGGTCAGACCCCGGGCTTCCCGCGGTTCCCTGCGATTCCTGCCGGCTGCTGGAATCAGCAGGAGCCGAGGAATGGCCTGGAATTGCAGGGATTGCTGGGGTGGGTGGGGAAGGGAAATAGCAAGAGGTAAAATGCATCCATGTGAGTGGCAGGGATTTTTACCTTTCCTGTGAGTTTATGCCCCAGCACAAAGCTCACTGATGCTCTCCTCGGGTGCTGGCAGATGCTGTGCATCACTAGCAACCACGGAACAAACAAACAAACACACAGCCCCCCGGCCCGCTGGGCGTGGATAAAATGTTATTTTCATGTTTTCTTTCCCTCCTGTGGACACTGGGCTGCGCTGGGGTGGGCTGGGGAGCAGAGCTGTGTCCCTGGGGTGGGCCTTGCAGAGTCATTTGGGGGGCACTGGGGGTCTCTCCGAGCAGCACATCACCCCCCTCAGGAGCTGCTTTCCCAGCCCACAGACATCCCCCCAGGGGGGGCAGGAGGAGCCCTCCTGAGCTGGGGCCTCTTTTTGCCCGTTCCAGGATCGGGTACCACATCCCCATGTTCCTGGGCTTCACCATCATGTTCCTCTCCAGCCTCAGTGAGTATCGCCCTCGCCGCCCTGCGTGGCGGAGAATCACCCGTGAGCAGGGACAGAGCAGAGCCCCCGGCTCGGGAAAGGGTGACCAGGACCAGCTCTCTGCCCTCTCACCCCTTCCAGTGCCTGGGGCTGGGGCCAGCCCTGCCCTCCGCTGCAGCTTTCAGCCCGGCTCTCCCCTCCCTCTGCAGTGTTTGCCTTCTCAGGCACCTACACCCTGCTCTTCATCGCCAGAGCCCTCCAGGGCGTCGGCTCCTCCTTCTCATCGGTGGCAGGTGAAGGTTTTGGCTGCCCCTGCATCAGCTCCCCTCGGCTGGGTTCTCCTTCTCCTTCTCCTTCTCCTTCTCCTTCTCCTTCTCCTTCTCCTTCTCCTTCTCCTTCTCCTTCTCCTTCTCCTTCTCCTTCTCCTTCTCCTTCTCCTTCTCCTTCTCCTTCTCCTTCTCCTTCTCCTTCTCCTTCTCCTTCTCCTTCTCCTTCCCCTCCTCCTCCTCCTCCCTGCACCCACCCCCAGCCCAGGAGCAGCTGAACCCCCTAAACCCCAGCTGCTCCCAGAGAGGAGCCCTCCGGCCCCAGCCGGGCTGAGGTGGGCTCTGTCTGTGCCCCCAGGCCTGGGGCTGCTGGCCAGCGTCTACCCCGACGACTCGGAGAGGGGCAGAGCCATGGGGATCGCCCTGGGGGGCCTGGCCTTGGGAGTGCTGAGTAAGGAGCCCCCGATCCCAGCAGGACATGGCCACGGCAGCTGCTGCTCCGGCAATCCCCCCGGCCCAGCCGGGCACTGCCTGGGCTGGGGGCTCCCCTTCCTGCCCCCTCCCTGGGCTGGGTGCTCCCCTTCCCGGGCTGGGTGCTCCCCTCCCTGGGCTGGGTGTTCCCCTCCCTGGTCTGGGTGCTCCCCGGGCTGGTCTGCATGTTCCCCTCCCTGGTCTGGGTGCTCCCCGGGCTGGTCTGCATGTTCCCCTCCCTGGGCTGGGTGCTCCTCTCCCCAGGCTGAGTGCTCCCCTTTCTGTGCCCCCTTCCTGGGCTGGGTGCTGCCCTTCCTGTCCCCTCCCCGGGCTGGGTGCTCCCCTCCCTGTCCCCTCCCTGTCCCCTCCCCGGGCTGGGTGCCCCCCTCTCTCCCTCCCTGTGCCCCCTCCCTGGCACTGCCTGTGGCCCTGACACCTCCCCAGACACCCAGCAGGGGCTCGGAGCAGCTCCAGGCTCTGGGCACACTGACACTGCCAGGCTCTGGGGACAGTGGCACTGCCAGGCTCTGGGGACAGTGGCAATGCTGGGCTGTGGGGACAGTGGCACCGCTGGGCTCTGGGGACGGTGGCACTGCCAGGCTCTGGGCACACTGACACTGCCAGGCTCTGGGGACAGTGGCACTGCCAGGCTGTGGGCACACTGACACTGCCAGGCTCTGGGGACAGTGGCACTGCCAGGCTCTGGGGACAGTGGCAATGCTGGGCTGTGGGGACAGTGGCACCGCTGGGCTCTGGGGACGGTGGCACTGCCAGGCTGTGGGGGCAGTGACACTGCCAGGCTCTGGGGACAGTGACACTGCCAGGCTGTGGGGGCAGTGGCACTGCCAGGCTCTGGGGATGGTGGCACTGCCAGGCTCTGGGGACAGTGGCACTGCTGGGCTCTGGGGACAGTGGCACTGCCAGGCTCTGGGGACAGTGACACTGCCGGGCTGTGGGGACAGTGGCACTGCCAGGCTCTGACCCAGCCCTCCCCCTGCAGTCGGGGCGCCCTTCGGGAGCCTCATGTACGAATTCGTGGGGAAAGCGTCGCCCTTCCTGGTGCTGGCCTTCCTCGCCCTCTTGGATGGAGGTGAGAAACCAAAGGGCTGAACCCTACAAAAACAGAAAATCACTGAAATGTGGGTGTTTTGGGGAGAGCCTGCGGGGAGGAGGGGGCACAGCAGCACAGATGGGTGACACCACCAGCACCGGTTCTTCCATCAGGGCTAAATCTGATTTTTGGCATCTCCAGCACCAGAGCAGGAATTAACCCCTCATTGCTTAATAACCCCCCTGATTGCTTTAACGGCTGGAACAGCACATTCAGTAAATGTGAATTCACAGTTCAGAATTCTCTGAACTGTGAGTTCTTTGGCAAGACACCCTTGTCTGCAGCCTCCGGGCGCCAGGGAGGACTCAGGCTTTGCCAGCAGGGATGGCACCTCGCTCTTGCTCCCAGACAGAGGCCACGGCAGCTTTCTGAGCGCCCCAGCAAAGTTCCAGCCAGCAGGAGCAGCATTTGCAGCAGCAAGCATGGAGCTAATTAAATTCCAGCCCCCAGTTACCCCCCTTGCCTGGCTGTAAAGCAAGATGTCCCTAACGAGGCGTGTAAGAGCCGCTGGAAAATGAAACGCGGGCCCCGTGTGTTGGGGAAGATGGGAAAGGAAAACCTTACAAATAGGACTGCTTAGGTTTTGGGAATATGAAACCTATGGGTGAAATAGAATTGAAAGCGAGTTTGGATGTTTAGAGCTTTAGTTACTGGACAACTGGAGAACAACAGTGTGGCTGCTGAAGGTAATCAATCCCCTTCGGATTAAACAACGCCCTTCTCCTCACCCAAAGTCCAAGGGTCAGAGCAGAAGGGGGTCCAAAGAACAGTTTTTAGGTTTTAAAATATAACACAGCATGGTAATGTAATGATTCTTACAGGCTGTATGTAAATGCTGTAGGATTTGTATCCTGTATTAGATTGGTTGGTGTCAGTTAGAATATTCAGTAGAGAAGAAGATTTAATATATTGTAGTGGGAACTTTGCTCTCTTACTGCTCTTACTACTCTCTCACTGCTCTTACTACTCTTCAGTCTCTCTCTCTTGCTCTTCTCTCTCTCCCAGCTCTGCCCCGAGCTGCAGCTGGCAGCTCTCAGCAGGGCCCTTCCACCCACGCCCTGTGCAATAAACCACTGCTCCAGGACCAGCCCTGACTCCAGAGATCTCTCATCACCGCAGCAACCTCGGTTCTCACACCCGTGCCTATCCCACTTCTGCTTTCATCCTTTTCTCTTCCTCATCCCATTCCTGTCAGGCTCCAGGGGCAGCTCCCCAGCTGGCAGCCCGACGGGAGCGTTTGCACTCTGAGCGGCTTTCAGGGCTTGGCAAAACCCCCTTCCAAAGCTCTCACTGTTGGACACGAAAGAAAGCCACGGGCTCGTGATTTCAGAAGGATGATGCTCCCAAAAAGGGGCTGGTTTATTCTCAGAAGCTATTTTTATACCTTTCTACAACGTGCCCACCTAAGAGGTGGGATCCTTTGATCCAAGGGTCAACAAGCAAAGTCCCTCCTTGGGAGAGTGAAGTTTTCCCCTCCCCTCTTCCCCCGGGGCTGGCTGCCAGCTCAGGTTTGGGGAGTTTTGGGCGAGGGGATCTTCAGGACAGGGAAATAAATCCAAGAGAGGCCCTCACCTTAGGACGTATTCCAAGGTTTATTCCAAGAAGGGATCCCAAAGGCCAAGAGGGAGGACATGGAGGGATGGATGGGGGTTTTTATCTCTTTAAAAAACCTGACCATCGGTCAGACCCAAGGGGCAGGTGGGGTCAGACCAAAGGTTACAACCTCAGAGGGGCAGACCACGCCAGAGGAATACAACAGGAGAGAAATGTGAACAACGAGAGAGTTTAAAAAGTGTGACCTTGTTTACCAGGTAAGGTCCCTGGGAAAGAACTTCAGAAAACCCAACCATGACAGGCAGTGACCACACAAACCTCCACGGGCGGTTTTGCTGCTCCCTCCTGTCGCTGTTGTGGTGGTCACGACAATGAAGAGACCTCAAAGCCGTCTCAAGTGGCAACTGTTTATTAGCAAAGATCTTTTATACCCTTTCTAATTGTTTACCCTTCTTCTATCCCGACTATTGGCCACAGTAAATCAACGTAACACCATTGGTGAAACCTAACAGTAACTTCTAAAAATGCATCCAACTTATCTTCTTCCTGTTCTTTTCTTCTCTTGGTCTCTTTAGTAGCTGTAGTCACTGCTTGTCATGTTTGAGTTTTTCTGAAGTTCTTTCCCAGAGATCTAAAATAGTAAACAAGGTCACTCTCTGTAAACTCTCTTGTTTTTCACATTTCTCTCCTGAGGAGGGACTTTGCTTGTTGACCCTTGGTGTGACCAATGAGTCAAAAGATCCCACCTCTTAGGTGGGCACATTGTAAAAAAAGTATAAAAATAAGTTCTAAGAATAAACCAGCCCCTTTTTCAGAGCATCAGCCTTCTGAAACCACGAGCCCGCGTCTCATTCGTTGTGTCCCACAGCGACAAGTGGCAGCCTTGAAAAAAAACCTCCTTATCCTTTTATCAGCTTCTTCTTTTCTCTCAGCTTTCTTTAGCTACCCAGGCCTGCTGGTAGCTGTCGCTGTGGGACACAATGAAGGGAGAGGCGGAGTAGTGATTTCAGAAGGCTGCTGGACTCCTGAGGAGGAGCCGCAGGTTTATTTTCCAAACCTCTTTTACACTTTTTACAAATGTGCCCACCTCAGAGGTGGGACCCCTGGAACCACTGATCACTCGCAGAGATCACCACGTGAAATCCCTCCTCTGGGAAAGCGTGTGGAAAACACGAGAGTTTACAGAGAGTGACCTTGTTTACCAGTTTGGGTCCCTGGGAACAGAATTTCCTAAAAGCAAAGCATGGCAGGCACCAATCTATTGGAAACGCGCTGGTGGTGTCCGATGAGAGAGATGATCTGAAGAGCAGGAGGCTCTTTGGGACACGTGGTTTATTGGTCGTGGTTTATTGGTCGTGGTTTATTGGTCGTGGGAAGGCAGCCTGACTGGGGAAGAGTCCAAAGGTCTGAAGGGACAGGGACCCAGGGGAGCAAGAGCCCGAGTGACCTGTTCCATTCCATTTGAATCCTTTCTATCGTGAATATTCTAATAAGCATCAACCAATCACCTCAAGATACAAACCCTACAGAATCTACATCCAGCCTATGGGAACTACAGCATTACAATACTACTCTACAGACCAAAATCCTGAAAAACCACCTTATCCCTGATACCTGAGAAGGTCCAACCCTTTATTCATCCTTTTGTCCTGGCAGGGGTGTCACTGACTCACCCAGCCCAGTCTCTCAGCTGGTTTAATCACCCTCTCTCTGCCCAGCACCCTACAGTTCAAATTTTGCTTTCAACTCCATCTCTTTTGTAGGTTTCATACTCTTAGAATCTTTCACTAACAATCTCTGCAGGGTCCTCCTGCTTCCTCCTCTCCAACAGAGATGCGAAGTAGTGATTCCAGAAGGCTGCTGGACTCCTGAGGAGGAGCCGCAGGTTTATTTTCCAAACCTCTTTTACACTTTTTACAAATGTGCCCACCTCAGAGGTGGGACCCCTGGAATCATTGGTCACTCACAGAGACCACCAGACGAAGTCCCTCCCATGGGAAAGCGTGTGGAAAACACGAGAGTTTACAGAGAGTGACCTTGTTTACCAGTTTCGGTCCCTGGGAACAGAATTTCCCAAAACCAAAGCATGGCAGGCACGAACCGTGGCAACGGGTGGCTCCTTCTGCTCCCTCCCGCCCTGCCCGCTCCAGCCGGGTCCCCAAACGGCTCCTGCGTGCCCGGAGGTGGCACTCAGCGCTCTGGGCCGGCCACAGCGCTGGCATCAGTCACTCTTTCTCTTCCTTTTCTCCCTTTTTTCTCCCTTTTCTCCCTTTTTTTTCTTCCTTTTCTCCTATTTCTCCTCCACTCCCTTTTCTCCCTTTTCTCCCTTTTCTTCCTTTTCTCTCTTTCCTCGCTTTTCTCTCTTTTT
This sequence comes from Phylloscopus trochilus trochilus, assembly GCA_016584745.2. Lineage (NCBI taxonomy): Eukaryota > Metazoa > Chordata > Aves > Passeriformes > Phylloscopidae > Phylloscopus > Phylloscopus trochilus. The sequence continues at coordinate 1,745,568 of WQNJ02000031.1, read as the reverse complement.
CCTCCCTTTTCTCCCTTTTCTCCCATTTCTCCCTCTTTTCTCCCATTTCACCCTCTTTTCTCCCTGTTCTCCCTTTTCTCCCTTTTTCCTCCCTTTTCTCCCTTTTTTCTCCCTTCTCTCCCTTTTCTCTCCCATTTCTCCCTTTTCTCCCATTTCTCCCTTTTCTCCCTTTTTTTCTCCCTTTTCTCCCATTTCTCCCTTCTGGGAGGGGTTGTTTTTTTCTGGGATTCCAAACTCTCTGGAGCGGGGTTGGGCTGAGAGGGGGGAAAGGACAGGGGCACGGCAGGAGCGGAGCCCGCAGGAAGGAGCCCACCAGCAGTGTTGTGTCCCCAGCCCTGCAGCTGTGCATCCTGCAGCCCTCCCGGATCTCCCCGGAGGTGAGCGGGCACTGCCCCGGGGGCTGGGCTGGGGGGGCTGTGCCGGGGGCCAGCTGAGCCCCCCCAGCCCCACCTCACCCCCCTTTTGCAGAGCACCAAAGCCACCCCCGGTGTCCACCCTGCTGCGAGACCCCTACATCCTGGTGGCTGCAGGTAAAGGAGGGCCCGTGCACCCCAAGGTGAAAGATTCCCTGGTGCCTGCTGGAAACAGCACCCAAAGGGCTAAAGCAGAGCTGTTCTCACTTTTCTCTCCTTTTTCTCCCATTTCTCCCTTCTCTTCCTTTTCTCCCTTTTTTTCTCCCTTTTCTCCCTTTTTTTTCTTCCTTTTCTCCTATTTCTCCTTCGCTCCCTTTTCTCCCTTTTCTTCCTTTCTCCTTTTCCCCCCCTTTTCTCCCTTTTTCCTCCCTTTTCTACCTTTTCTCCCTTTCTCCTTTTCCTCCCTTTTCTCCCTTTTTCCTCCCTTTTCTCCCATTTATCCTTTCTCTCCCATTTCTCCCTGTTCTCCCTTTTCTCCCTTCTCTCCCTTTTCTCCCTGTTCTCCCTTCTCTTCCTTCTCTCCCCTTTTTTCTCCCTTCTCTCCTTTTTTTTTCCCATTTCTCTCCTTTTTTTTCCCTTTTCCAGGAGCCCTCTGTTTCTCCAACATGGGCGTGGCCATGGCTGGAGCCCACGCTGCCCATCTGGATGCTGCAGACCATGTGCTCCCCGCAGTGGCAGCTCGGTGGGTTCCCTGCTCTGCAGCCCCTTCCCCACCCTCGAGCTCCAGAGAGTTCAGAACCCCAAAAAAAAACCCCTCCCGAGAGCCGGCGAGCCCAGCCCGTGACCGATCCCGGCCCGGAGCACTCAGTGCCACCTCCAGGCGTTCCTGGGACACTTCCAGGGACCAAGATTGTGGCCCCGGCAGGACTGAATCATCTTTTATATCCAAAAGAAAGGAAAGGAAAGGAAAGGAAAGGAAAGGAAAGGAAAGGAAAGGAAAGGAAAGGAAAGAAAGGAAAGGAAAGGAAAGGAAGAAGGAAAGGAAAGGAAAGGGAAAGGGAAGGGAAGGAAGGGAAGGGAAAGGAAGGGAAAGGGAAGGGAAAGGGAAGGGAAAGGGAAGGGAAAGGGAAGGGAAAGGGAAGGGAAAGGGAAGGAAAGGGAAAGGGAAAGGGAAAGGGAAAGGGAAAGGGAAAGGGAAAGGGAAAGGGAAAGGGAAAGGGAAAGGGAAAGGGAAAGGGAAAGGGAAAGGAAAGGGAAAGGGAAAGGGAAAGGGAAAGGGAAAGGGAAAGGGAAAGGGAAAGGGAAAGGGAAAGGGAAAGGGAAAGGGAAAGGGAAAGGGAAAGGGAAAGGGAAAGGGAAAGGGAAAGGAAAGGGAAAGGGAAAGGGAAAGGGAAAGGGAAAGGGAAAGGGAAAGGGAAAGGAAAGGGAAAGGGAAAGGGAAAGGGAAAGGGAAGGGAAGGGAAGGGAAGGGAAGGGAAGGAAGGGAGGGAAGGGAAGGGAAGGGAAAAGGGAAGGGAAAGGAAGAAAGGAAGGAAAGGAAACGGAAAGGAAAGGAAAGAAAGGAAAGGAAAGGAAAGGAAAGGAAAGGAAAGGAAGAAGGAAAGGAAAGGAAAGGAAAGGAAAAAGGAAAGATCTGCCCCTCCTGCCCGCGCAGCCAGCGATCCCAGCCTGGGCACGGCTCCAATTCCAGCTGGAAACGGCCTCGGTGGTGGCTGCTCTGCTCGTTATTGAGGGAATTGCATGGAATTTGCTGCCCAGCAGGGCAATAAGCGGGCGGGGAGGCGGCGGGGAGCCCATCTTCTGCAGGGCAGGGAACGGGCCCGTGCTGGGCTGGAGGCGGGGAGGGCAGATGGGCTCTGCAGAGGCAGCTCCCGGGGAGATGAGGCCGCTCCCAGCACCCCAGGCAGGGCAGGATGGGCCGTGCTGATCGCCAGCTGCCCGGAAAATGGGATGTGGAGATAACGGCAGCGCCTGTGTTCCCGCAGAAATAACCGGGAACGAAGGGTGATAAAAACCCAAGCGGTGATAAAAAACCCAAGCGGCAGCAGGAACGGCCCCGGGGGGTGCCCCCGGGCTGCACTTAGATGGCAAATTGGATTGCAGGCTGCGAGCAGGGGGCTGGAATTGCTCCTGATCGAGTTATCCTCAACAGCAGCCAGGCACTGAAAGCTCCTCCGGAGCGAGGGAGGCGAGGGGAGAGCGGCAGCCAGGGGGAAGGGGCAGAGCCCAGGCAAAGAGCACTCAGGGCTCCCCTGCCACCGCTGCAGCTTCACTCCAGAAGCTTCTTTAACAGGAGAAAATCCCAAATACGTTCCCTAAGGTGCCCTGGGACCTGAGATTTGAGAGCGGTTTGGGTTCAGAGTTTGACACCAACCCACCCCTCTCTCATGAGCTGCTCAAATCTCCAGGGGCTGCTTTATTTTATCTCTTCCTCCCGTAATTCTGGGGGGAAAAAAAAGAACCCAGAAGAGCCTGGGCTAACCCTGCAGGATTAACCACGTCCTGCAGCCGTTAGAGGAGAGGAAATTAAACACAAATCAGCGTGCTCCAATAAGGAAGCTGTCCCGGGGAAACGGAGCTGATCGCTCTTATTTATCGCCAGCAAAAGAGGATATGAAAAATAAACAACGGGTAGAGCAGCAGGGAGAGCAAATATTTAATTGTGAGCTACATAATCATCCCCGAGGTTTTTAGTTAAGTGGCTTTATTCCTCTTTATTTAGAGAGGGAAAAGGTGGAAGGGTGGAAGAGGGAGAAAGTGTGAGAGGAGATGTTCACGTGCCTGGCCTGGCTCGTGACATTCTCCAGCTGAGGCAGCTGGGGAGTGAAAAATGCGTGCAAATCTGTATTTTCTCGGGCACAAGAGACTTTCTGATCCTTTCTGTCCCCCAGGGATGGCGTTTCTGCCCGCCAGCATCTCCTACCTCATTGGCACCAACCTCTTTGGGGTTCTGGCTAACAGGATGGGCAGGTGAGTGGGATGTTAAGGGTTTGGGCTCAGCCCAGTTTCGGCGTGTTCTGCCCGAGGCTGAGAGCTCTGTCACACATGACACAAAGAACTGACACCTACACCATGCGCTGTCCGAGGCAGAAAGGAGGAAGGGTTTATTTAACACTTATTTATATTAACATATATATTAACATATTCAACATTTATCGAATTCCGGCAGTGACCGTGGATTGGGGGAAGAAAATCTTCCTCCTCAACCACACTGGGCAACCCAACAGTTTCCTTCTTATGAGAAGCATGCAAACATTGTTAGATTTGACTATGACAAAAAAAGGTTATTTGTAGCCACGGTTCCCTGCCTGCCACGTTTTGGTTTCAGGAAATTCTGTTCCCAGGGGGAGAACTGGTAAACAGGGTCATGTTATTGTAAACCAAGATATTTTTCTACAAGTTTTCCCAAAGGAGGGACTTTGCTTGATGGTCTCTTCCAAGTAGCCAATGGGTCGAGAGGTCCCCACCTCTAAGGTGGATGCATTTGTAGAAAGGGATAAAACAGGTTTGGAGAATAAACCAGGGTTCCTCCTGTGAGGGGTCTGCAGCCTTCTGAACCAGACTCGTGTCCTTCCTTCGTGTCCAACAGTGACAAACAGACCCCAAAACCACAAGATGATTGCAAACCCTCTATCCCCAGAAACGGTCCTGAGAACAGGAAACGACAGGTTTTTCCAAGGAGTCATTTGTCAGGTATGCATCGAAAGGTTGAAAGCTTAGAACGGGGAAGACCAGTTTTACTTCCTCCTGTTGGTGACCACACCCCACATCAGACCCCCGACCCATTTCAGAGAACAAACCACGCATGCTTAACGGCCTTTGTGTCAATTAGCATAATTGACAAAATTAGAAGAGAAAAGGAGGTGACAAAGGAGGTGAAAAGAGAAGAGGAGGTGACAGGGGGGTGAATATGCGTTTGTATTTTGTGTGTTCAACACTTCTGTGGATAAAAGGCTTGATGGTCTCTTCAAGTGACCAATGTGGTCCAAGGATCCCACCCCTTGGGTGGGTGCGTTTGCAGAAAGATATAAAATAGGTTTGGACAATAAACCGGGGCTCCTCCTTGGGAACAGAATTTCCTGAAACCAAAACACAGCAGGGCACTATAACTGGTGAAGACGCTCAGGAACGAGGCAGGGAGTGCATCAAAGAGGCTGCGTGGAGCTCTTGCAAGCAAGAGACCCCTCCTTTATTTTCCTGACTCCTTTTGTACATTTACAGATGTGCCCACCCCAGAGGTGGGACCCTTGGGAACCACTGGTCGTTTTCCAGAGACCATCACTGAAGCCCCTCCTCTGGGAACAGATGTGGGAGCTTCGGTAGTTTACAGAACATGACCTTGTGCATCAAGACCGTGCCTGGGAACAGAATTTCCCAAAACCAAAACAGGCAGGCACGAGAGCATGGCAACAGGGCACGAACCTGTGGCTACAGGTGTTGCTGTGGGACACACAGGAACGAGGCAGGGAGTGCATTCAGAGGCTGCGTGATCCCTCCAAGCAAGAGAGACCACGGTTTATTTTTCTGATTCCTGTTATACTTTCTCAGATGTGCCCACCTCAGAGGTGGGACCTTTGGGAACCATTGGTCAGACCCAGAGACCATCACAAAAGTCCCTCCTCTGGGAACAGATGTGGAAAACACACAATAGTTTACATTGCATGTCCTTGTGTACGAAAACTGTGCCTGGGAATGGAATCTCCCAAAACCAAAACAGGCAGGCACGAGCATAGCAACATACAGGTATTGATATAAAATTGTATCTGACTCCATAACAAAAGGCTAAAAATAAGACTTTACAAAGCTCCTTAAAGGGACAGAGGAGAACAGAAAAAAAAAAAAAAAAAAAAAACCAAAAAAAAAAAACCAAAACACAAAAACCCGACAAACGCCTCTGCTCCTGCTGCAGGTGGCTGTGCTCCATGATTGGAATGGCTGTGGTGGGAATCAGCCTCCTCTGTGTGAGTAGCACAGGGGAACCCCGGGCGCCTCTGCAGGAGAACCTGCCAGGATCTGCACGGTCCTGGCACAGCAAATGCTCGGGGGCGGCACCTCTGGGTGGGTTTGGCAGCTCCGGGAAAGGTCTCCAGACCTTAAGGCTGAGAGATTTGGGATTGTTCAGCCTGGAAAAGGCTGAGGGGTGACCCAATTCTGGCTGTCCAGCAGGGAGCCTGCAGGGGAGATGGGGAGAGAGGGTCCCCAAGGGATGGAGGGACAGGACAAGGGGAAAGGCTTCAAAGTGACAGAGCACAGGGTTAGGTGGGATTTTGGGAAGAAATTCCTCCCTGTGAGGGTGGGGAGGGGCTGGGATGGAATTCCCAGAGGAGCTGTGGCTGCCCCTGGATCCCTGGCAGTGCCCAAGGCCAGGCTGGACCACCCTGGGACAGCGGGAGGTGTCCCTGCCCATGGCAGGGGTGGGACAGAAAGAGCTTTAAGGTCCCTTTAAAGTTCCCAGCCCTATGTCCCACAGCTCTGCTGCCCTCACAAGTCTCCTCTCTCCTCTCCTCTCCTCTCCTCTCCTCTCCTCTCCTCTCCTCTCCTCTCCTCTCCTCTCCTCTCCTCTCCTCTCCTCTCCTCTCCTCTCCTCTCCTCTCCTCTCCTCTCCTCTCCTCTCCTCTCCTCTCCTCTCCTCTCCTCTCCTCTCCTCTCCCAGGTCCCTCTGGCCACCACCATTTATGGGCTGATCGGCCCCAACGCCGGCCTGGGCTTTGCCATAGGTAAGCCGAGGGTGCTGGGGCTGCTCCGGGGCAGCTCCCCGGGGGTCAGCGGGCACTGAGGAGCCCCACTGCTCCGGGCAGGCATGGTGGACTCCTCCATGATGCCCATCATGGGCTACCTGGTGGACCTGCGCCACACCTCAGCCTACGGCACCGTCTACGCCATCGCCGACGTGGCCTTCTGCATGGGCTTTGCCATCGGTCGGTAGGAGGGTTTTACTCGTGGTGTAGCTGCTCAGGGAGCATCTCCCCGGTGGGGTTGTGTGGTGTTTTCCATCTCATCTCCCTGGTGGGGTTGTTTGGTGTTTTCCATCTCATCTCCCTGGTGGGGTTGTGTGGTGTTTTCCATCTCATCTCCCCGGTGGGGTTGTGTGGTGTTTTCCATCTCATCTCCCCGGTGGGGTTGTGTGGTGTTTTCCATCTCATCTCCCCGGTGGGGTTGTGTGGTGTTTTCCATCTCATCTCCCCGGTGGGGTTGTGTGGTGTTTTCCATCTCATCTCCCTGGTGGGGTTGTGTGGTGTTTTCCGTCTCATCTCCCCGGTGGGGTTGTGTGGTGTTTTCCATCTCATCTCCCCAGTGGGGTTGTGTGGTGTTTTTCTTTTTGACGTTCGGGTTTGCAGGTCCCTCCACGGGCGGGGCGATCGTGCGAGCCCTGGGCTTCCCCTGGCTGATGGTGATGGTCGGGGCGCTGAACGTGGCCTACGCCCCGCTCTGCTGGCTCCTGCGCAGCCCCCCGGCCGCCGAGGAGAGGATGGTCAGTCAGGGACGCTGTCCCGGAGTTCCCTATCCCAAGGGGTTTGAGGGAGTTGGGAATTAATTTGCCAGGGGGTGTGTCTTCCCATGGGGCTCCCTCAAAAATGGGCAAAAAACCCCCTCAGATATGGTCAGTCAGGGATGTTTTCCCGGAGTTCCCTGTCCCAAGGGATTTGAGGGAGTCAAGAATTAATTTGCCAGGGGTCACACCTACCCTTGCGGGGCTCCACGCCGCCCTCAAAAATAGGCAAAAACCCCTCAGATATGGTCAGTCAGGGACGTTTTCCCGGAGTTCCCTATCCCAAGGGGTTTGAGGGAGTTGGGAATTAATTTGCCAGGGTTGTGTCTTCCCCTGTGGGGCTCCCTCAAAAATGGGCAAAAACCCCCCTCAGATATGGTCAGTCAGGGACGTTTTCCCGGAGTTCCCTGTCCCAAGGGGTTTGAGGGAGTCGGGAATTAATTTGCCAGGGGTCACGTCTACCCTTGCGGGGCTCCACACCACCCTGAAAAATGTGTTAAAATACCCCTCAGATATGGTCAGTCAGGGACGCTGTCCCGGAGTTCCCAAGGGATTTGAGGGAGTCAAGAATTAATTTGCCAGGGGTCACGTCTACCCTTGCGGGGCTCCACGCTGCCCTCAAAAATGGGCAAAAAACCCCTCAGATATGGTCAGTCAGGGACGTTTTCCCGGAGTTCCCTGTCCCAAGGGGTTTGAGGGAGTTGAGAATTAATTTGCCAGGGGTCGCGTCTTCCCCGTGGGGCTCCACACTGCCCTCAAAAATGGGCAAAAATACCCCTCAGATATGATCAGTCAGGGACGCTGTCCCGGAGTTCCCTGTCCCAAGGGGTTTGAGGGAGTCGGGAATTAATTTGCCAGGGGTCACGTCTACCCTTGCGGGGCTCCACGCCACCCTCAAAAATGTGTTAAAATACCCCTCAGATATGGTCAGTCAGGGACTCTGTCCCGGAGTTCCCAAGGGGTCTCAGGGAGTCAAGAATTAATTTGCCAGGGTTCCATCTTCCCCTGTGGGGCTCCCTCAAAAATGGGCAAAAATCCCCCTCAGATATGGTCAGTCAGGGATGTTTTCCCAGAGTTCCCTGTCCCAAGGGGTTTGAGGGAGTCGGGAATTAATTTGCCAGGGGTTGTATCTTCTCGTGGGGCTCCCTCAAAAATGGGCAAAAAACCCTCTCAGATAAAAGTTTAGAGGGTCCTTCCCTGCACTCGCAGCTTCTGTTCCCTGGGGGAAACTCTGCTTTGGCTTTTTCCCAGTGTGGTAATGCTCGCTAACCTTGAGAATGAGCCGTTGTTTTTTACTAAAGCGGGATTCCTTTAGTAAAGAAATCTTCTCTGCTCCACCCAGGCCATCCTGAGCCAGGAGTGCCCCATGCAACCCAAAAGCTACACCCGGAGCGAATTCCCCCTCAGGGAGGAGAGCGACGGGGAGGCGGAACACGGGGAATAGCCGGGGCAGGAATGCGATCCCTGCTGTGGAGTCAATATTCTGGTTATTCTTATAAATGCATATTTTAGAGTTGGCTTTTCGCAAATATTGAAATGAATGTTATGCATGTGATGTAAGAAGGTTGTACTGTGTTTCCTTTTATTTGTAGAATTTAAAATGTAATGGAGGGATATTTTCAGATAGAAGACAGAAGAGACGTCTGAAATTCCTGAACTAAAGATTTCTGATAAGAAACAATTAAGCCTTTGAGGGTCTAAATCTCCTGAAGACCGATTTACAACATTCATCTGGACTTTGTGGAGCCTCATAGAAAACTTTAATGCTTAGGGAGGACTTGAAACCAAAATGAATATTTGAATCATGCATTAGGTTATTTAAATATGTAACACCAAGACTTTTAAATACCAAAGAATTTAGAACGGGCGGTGTGTGTTGCTCTACACCCTCAGCTGAGAGCTAGCTTATTTGTCTCCTTAATGTCTATTTTTATTCTATTTTATTTTATTTTTTATTAAACTTATGAATTAATATAAAAAGGTGAAACGTCGTTTTTCACAGTTATGAACACGGATGTGTCAGCAGGCACGGCTGAATTTCCAAGCTCTTCTCCAAGCACCAGGATTTAGAGGCTCCATCCATTTAGTGACCTCAGCATGGGATCAGCCTGGGGTAAAGATGTCACTGCCGTGTCACCGCTCCCCCGAGGACGCTAAAAACATTTCATTTGTGTCCTGCCATAGCCTGATGGATTGCGCTATGTCTGTGCCACTCGTGTGTCCTTTCCAACGTACATTAAATTAATTGACTCGTCTGAAGAACTCTAAAGAAGCTGAGGTGGGAGTAAGGTTTAGACGCAGCCAGCAACGCCAGTTAGAATATTGTGTTTAAAGTGGCTATGTCAGGTGCTGCAGCCGGGGGGTCTCGGAAGCTCTGAGGGAAGAGCTTGGCAGAGAATCCGCAGTATCTCCCACGGCTCCAGAGTGCAGAATTAACCTGCCCCAAACACATCGCTCGGGGGCCCTGGGTGCCTGTTTGTACCAGGGTTTGTTTGATCTCAGCCCTGAGGGGAAGCGGCGCCGCCGCCATGACAGCGCGGCCCGCCCTCCTGCCCGCCCCGTTTCCCGCCCTTTTTCCCGCCCCGGGGTCTCTGCTCTCGCGAGATTTCGCGCCCCCCGCCCCTTCCTGTAATGGCGGCGCCCTAGACCGCGCGGCCGGGTCCCTCAGCGCCGTCCGTCCCCGCACGTCCCCGCCACCGCCGTCCCCGCCACCGCCGTCTCTGTCACCGCCGCCACCTCTGTCACCGCCACCATGCATTCGGACGATGTGAGTCCGACCGTTCTTTCGGCCCCGTGCCCCGCCGCTGGGCCCGGCCGTGCGCCCGCCCCGCGTGGCCGGGGGTGCCGTGTCCCCAGCGCGGCCGCGGCCCCAGGCGGGCAGAAGGGCCGGGGGCTGTCAGTGGGGACTGGGCGGCAGCAGATGTGCTGTGCCTGCCGGGGGCACACCGAGAAAACCCCAATGTTTGTGGGGTGTGCCCCGTCAGAGCCGCGCCGGAGGCTGCCGGAGCCGGCGGGGGCGTGGGGGGCCGGGTGAGGGGTCTGAGCCGCTGTTTGTGCCCGCAGGTTGTGTGGAGCATGCTGGGGAACAGGCAGTTCTGCTCCTACAAGATGACGTGAGTTTGGGTTTGGGCTGAGCCCGGGGGGCTTTGGGGGGGATCCAGCAGGGGAAGGAACGGGAGGGACACGCTCGGGAACCCCCCAAACCCCACAGTGCCACCTCTGCCACCACACCTGAGAGTCACAGAGCTGCGGGAGCAGTCCGCTCTTCCTGCCCTTCCCTCATGGATTCCTTGTTCCGTTTTTCCAAAGCACCAAAACGCAGAACTTCTGCCGGAACGAGTACAACCTGACGGGGCTGTGCAACCGCTCCTCCTGCCCGCTGGCCAACAGCCAGTACGCCACTGTCCGTGAGGAGAAAGGTGGGAGCAGGGACAGCAGCGGGGGGGATTCATCCATGGAAAGGTGCTCAGGCCTTGGAAAGGGCTCCCGGGGCAGGTTGGGAGTCCCCAGCCCTGCAGGGGTCAGGGCAATGCCTGGGTGTGGCACTGGTGCTCTGGGCTGGGGTCAGGCTGGGGATCAAAGGCTGGGTTTGGTTTTGGAAGTCCTTCCCAGCCTGGATGATGGTGGGATCAAGGGAGGGGTGGGTGGGGAGCAGTGGCTGCTCTGGGGAGGGGCTCAGCAGGGTTTGTTCCCCGTTCCAGCGGGGTTTGTTCCCTGTGCCCAGTGGGGTTTGTTCCCCGTTCCCAGTGGGGTTTGTTCCCCGTTCCCAGCGGGGTTTGTTCCCCGTTCCCAGCGGGGTTTGTTCCCCGTTCCCAGCGGGGTTTGTTCCCCGTTCCCAGCGGGGTTTGTTCCCCGTTCCCAGTGGGGTTTGTTCCCCGTTCCCAGCGGGGTTTGTTCCCCGTTCCCAGCGGGGTTTGTTCCCCGTTCCCAGCGGGGTTTGTTCCCCGTTCCCAGCGGGGTTTGTTCCCCGTCCCAGCGGGGTTTGTTCCCTGTTCCCAGCGGGGTTTGTTCCCCGTTCCAGCGGGGTTTGTTCCCAGTGGGGTTTGTTCCCTGTGCCCAGCTGGGTTTGTTCCCTGTTCCAGTGGGGTTTGTTCCCGTTCCCAGTGGGGTTTGTTCCAGCAGGGTTTGTTCCCTGTTCCCAGGTCGTTGTTATCTCTACATGAAAGTCATCGAGCGGGCAGCGTTCCCCCGGCGCCTCTGGGAGCGGGTGAGCTTGGGGACAGGAGGTGACAGTGGGGACACGGCAGGGACATGGCAGTGCCAGGGGGGACACAGCAGTAATGGAGGGGACACAGAATGACAGCGAGGACATGGCAGTGATGGGGGTCACGGCAGTGCCAGGAGGGACATGGCAGTGATGGGGGACATGGCAGTGCCAGAGGGGACACAGCAATGACAGCGAGGACACGGCAGTGATGGGGGACATGGCAGTGCCGGGGGGAACACGGCAGTGCTGGGGGGGACATGGCAGTGTCAGGGGGGACATGGCAGTGCCAGGGGGGACACGGCAGTGCCAGGGGGGACATGGCAGTGCCAGTGGCAGTGCCAGCAGCACTGGTGTCCCCACAGAGTGGGGAGATGCTGTCCTCGGAGAGGGAACGGCCCCGAGCTGTGCCAGGGGAGGCTCAGATCAGACAGCAGGAGGAATTTCTCCATGGAAAGGCTGGTCAGGCATTGGAGCTGCCCAGGGATCCCCATCCCTGGAGGTGTCCATGGAAGGACAGGAGGTGGCACTCAGTGCTGGGGGCAAGGGGGGATCCACCTTGGAGGGCTTTTCCTGAACCATTCCGTGACTCTGGAGCGATGCAGCCCCTCCCAGACGTCCCTTTTTTGTCCTGCTCTGTCACCCAGCCCTTCCCCTGTCCCCGCAGGTGCTGCTGAGCAAGAACTACGAGAAGGCCCTGGAGGAGATCGACGAGAACCTCATCTACTGGCCCCGCTTCATCCGGCACAAGTGCAAGCAGAGGTTCACCAAGATCACGCAGTACCTGATCCGCATCCGCAAGCTGACCCTCAAGAGGCAGTAAGGGACAGTAAGGGACACGGGCAGTGGCCCTGGCAGGGACCACTGGGGGCTTCTGCAGCCACTGCCCCTCTCCTGAGCTGCTGGAACAAGGAGCCCGTGCCCGTTTTCCTGAGGTGGATCTGAGGTGGATGAGCTGCAGGAATCCAGTGTGTAAATGCTCTGAGGGGATGTGCTGAGCTGGAAGGGACCCACAGGGATCATTGATCCCAAATCCTGGCCCTGCACAGACACCCCAGCCACCTCACCTGGGAGCAGTGTCCATCTTGGAGCTCTGGCAGCCTCGGGGCCGTGCCCAGCACCCTTGGGGGGAAGAACCTTTCCCTAAATTCCAACCTAACCCTGCCCTGGCACAGCTGCAGCCATTCCCTGCTCCTGTCCCTGTCCCAGGGAGCAGAGATCAGAGCTGTCCCTCGGGAGGAGCTGATTCAGCTGTGACCCCTCCAGACCCTTCCGCATCCTTTGGATGCCCTGGCAGCTTCAGATCCTCCTTCTCCTGAGGCACCCAGAATGTCCCCAGGACCTTTGGAGCGCTGCAGCTGCTGGCTGCTGCTGCCAGGGGCTGTGGGTGGGATTCCCCAGTGCCTGTTCCCTGCAGGAGGAAGCTGGTCCCGCTGCGCAGGAAGATCGAGAGGCGCGAGAACAGGCGAGAGGTGAGGACTGCTGCGTGTCACCTGCTGTCACTGCTGCGTGTCACCTGCTGTCACTGCTGCGTGTCACCTGCTGTCACTGCTGCGTGTCACCTCCTGTCACTGCTGCGTGTCACCTGCTGTCACTGCTGCGTGTCACCTGCTGGCACTGCTGCGTGTCACCTCCTGGCACTGCTCCTGTCCCCAGGGACTGCTCTGTGTCACCTCCTGTCCCCAATGACTGCTCCGTGTCACCTCCTATCACTGCCCCATGTCACCTCCTGTCCCCAGGGACTGCTGTGTGTTCCCTCCTGTCACTGCTCCTGTCCCCAGGGACTGCCCCATGTCACCTCCTGTCCCTGCCCCTGTCCCAGTGACTGCTCTGTGTCACCTCCTGTCCCCAGTGACTGCTGCATGTCACCTCATGTTACTGCTCGTGTCCCCAATGACTGCCCCATGTCACCTCCTGTCCCCAGGGACTGCTCTGTGTCACCTCCTGCCCCCAATGACTGCTCCATGTCACCTCCTGTCCCCAATGACTGCCCCATGTCACCTCCTGTCCCCAGGGACTGCTCTGCTTCACCTCCTGTCCCTGCCCCTGTCCCCAGTGCCCCTGGGTCTCTCACAGCTGCCCTGTGTTCTGTAGGAGAAAGCCCTGATCGCTGCCCAGCTGGAAAACGCCATCGAGAAGGAGCTGCTGGAGAGGCTGAAGCAGGACACGGTGAGGGTCACCCCGAGCCCACGGGGCCTGGGGGGGAATGGGGGGTGCCTGGCTCCCCAAAACACCGGAGCTCTCCCCTCCTGCTCTGTGCACAGTGAGCCCCAAAACACCGGGGCTCTCCCCTCCTGCTCTGTGCACCGTGAGCCCCAAAACACCGGGGCTCTCCCCTCCTGCTCTGTGCACAGCGAGCCCCAAAACACCAGGGCTCTCCCCTCCTGCTCTGTGCACTGTGAGCCCCAAAACACCGGGGCTCTCCCCTCCTGCTCTGTGCACAGTGAACCCCAAAACACCGGGGCTGCCCTGCTCTCTGCAGCAGTGTGGGCTCAGATCCACCCCTCAGTCTGGTGCTGCCCCGTGCCCCCCCAGCCCAAACTCCATCCTTCTCCTGTGGCTTATGGAAAATCCCGATTTTCCTTTCAGTACGGAGACATTTACAACTTCCCCATCCACGCCTTTGACAAGGCCCTCCAGCAGCAAGAGGCAGAGAGCGAGAGCGAGTCGGAGGCAGAGAGGGAAGAGGATGAGGATGATGATGATGAGGTAAAGCTTCCAGCCCTGCCCTGCTGCTGAGCTGGGCTGCTCCTTCCTGCTCAGGACAGCTCAGAAGGACGCTGTGGTGGCCTTGGTGGCCCTGCTGTGCTCAGTCCCTGCCCCTGTTCCTTGCAGGATAAAAGGGAGTTTGTGGAAGCAGAGGACAGCGAGCTCAGCGACTTTGAGGTGGGTGAAGCACCAGGTGCAAACAGAGGCTGAGCTGCACCCTTGGGTGCCTCTGGGGATGGGCAAGAGGCAGCAGAATCAGAGCTCTGGGAGAGAATTGTACAGTGGGACCCCGGCCCAGCTCCTCTGGAGCCAGGGATTGTGCAGTGGGGTTGTCCTCAAGGTGATTTTGGGCTAAGGGGAGGTTTGGTGACACAGCCTGCTCTGATGTCACTCTGGTCACTCAATCCTTCCTCAGGACATGGATAAGTTGGAGACGAGCAGTGAAGAGGAGCAGGAAGAGGAGGAGGAAGTAGAGAAGAAAGCCTCCCACTCCAAATCCAAGGGGAAAACGCCCCTGAAGGGCCCAGCCAGGAGAAAACGTCCCCACATTGAGATCGAGTACGAGGAGGAAACAGAGCCCAGCACCAAGACAAAAGCAGCCTGAGCCCCCCCGGCCCCGTTTTGTACTGACTGACAGAACTCCAGCTGTGCCTCCACATCTGCCACCCACCTCCCAGCCCTGCACAGGACCCTCAGCAGCTCCTGGGTTCATCCTGCACACATTTCCTGCAAGAACAGCGGGGTTCCTGCCCCCAGCCCAGGCACTCGCAGGGGGTTTGTACAAGTGGGTGAAGCCCAGCTGGCAGGAACATCCCCCACCTCCTCTGCAGGCACAGAAAGCTCAGCCCAGACTCTGCTGCAAGGCTGGAGAAACCTCCCGTGGCCCTGGGGGGCCCTGGGCTGTGTCTGGGGGAGCTGTGGGGCTGACAGGTGGGACAGGAACGACAGAACTCTTCAATAAACACCAGGATTTTATTGTACAAAACAGGGGGGGTGAGCAGTGTCGGGCAGCTCAGGTGCTCTCCTGCACCTTCCTGAGGCATTCCCGCACCCGGTTCTCCTCACAGCTGCTGTGCACCCCTTCCAGCAGCACCTGCAGAGAGAGGAGCAGCACTCCCAGGGCCCTGGCAGGGACACTCACTCTGGTGTCACTGTGGGACACGAAAGAAGAGACACCAGTCTTGTTCAGAAGGCTGATGCTCCAAAAAAAAGGCTGGTTTATTCTCCAAACCTATTTTTATACCATTTTACAACGTGCCCACCTAAGAGGTCTTTTTGACCCATTGGTCACATCAGGGGTAAACAAGGAAAGCCCCTCCTTAGGAGAGAAATGTGAAAAATGAGATAGTTTAGAAAAACGTGCCCTTGTTTACCAGTTTTCATCCCTGAGAAGGAACTTCAGAAAACCCAAACCATGACAGGCAGTGACTACAGTGTGGTGTCACCCAGCCTCTGGTGGAGCACAGCACAGACTGATCCCCAAAATCCCCAAAGTGGCTGTCGAGTCACTTATCGGTCACAATCATCAGATTACTGATGCTGGGGAGGGGGTGGAAATCCCAAATCCTGCTGGAGGGAGAGGGAAGAGGCCCCTGCAGGCCGCAGGGAGCCCTGACTCACCTTCACCTGGCCCTGGGAGCAGCGGTCCAGCAGGATCAGGCACTGGGTGGCCCTGTGGAGCAGGGCAGCCCTGACGGGCTCGGGGGTCGGGCCCCGCTCGCTGTGAACGTCCCAGAGCAGCCTCAGCAGGGCCTTGAGGAGCACGGGGAGCCTGCAGGGCATCCTGCAAAGGGAAACACCTCAGCCCAAAGCCTGCCTGGGCACGGGGGCAGCACAGCCTGGGGCTGGTGGTGCAGGAAGCTCGGGAGGGTGTTGGGAATGCTGTCACTGCACAGCACAGGGTTCACTCCACACTGCTTGAATTTCTGCTTTTGGGGCAAGAACAAATGGGATCAAAATGAGGTCCCAGCTTAGTTTTGGAGCCAGGTTTTCCAGTAATGCCAGTGAGCACTTCCTGGGGCAGGTTTTCCCCTTAGGATTTCAGGGCCTTTTTCCTCAAGGGAAAGTAACTTTGGGTCTTAAAGTGGAACCAGTCAGGATAAGAATGAAAAGTCCATGTCAGGACAGGCTTCCAGGCCAGCTTTTCATTGTGCAATCCCCCCAGAGAGGTACCTGGGCCAGGCGTGCTCTATGGTGCACTGCAGAGTCTCCAGGATTCCCAGTCTGGCCTCTTCCTCGGGGCCATCAGAGACCTCCAGGTAGCCCAGGATGACTCTCTCCAGCCTCTTCAGGTGCCTCACGATGAGGATGCCCAGTCTGGAGGCACAAAGAGAGCCTGAGGAGGGAGGGCAGATAACCTTTGGACACCCCAGGGCCTGTCCCTGTGCTCTCACCCCCTCAGGAAGGTGAGCAGGGCCCCAGGTACAGCTCTCACCCCCCAGGAAGGGGGGCAGGGCCCCAGGTACAGCTCTCACCCCCAGGGAAGGTGGGCAGGGCCCCAGGTACAGCTCTCACCCCCCAGGGAAGGTGAGCAGGGCCCCAGGTACAGCTCTCACCCCCCTAGGAAGGTGGGCAGGCCCCCAGGTACAGCTCTCACCCCCCAGGAAAGGTGGGCAGGGCCCCAGGTACAGCTCTCACTCCCCCAGGAAGGTGGGCAGGGCCCCCAGGTGGCCCTGTCCCCTCAGTCTCACCTGGTGACAAAGGCTGGCAGGGTCCCTGCGTAGACCCTGCGCAGGGCCAGCCGGTGCTCGGCCTCCATGTGGGTCAGCAGCAGCTGCAGCACCTGGTCCCAGGCAGACGTGGGCCTGGCCTGGCCCTGGCGCCGCTGCCATCGCTCCAGGACGGGCAGCAGGTCCAGCAGGCACAGCAGCACTGCCTGCATTGGGCACAGATGGGGAATCTGAGCTGGTGTTCTCTCCAAAAAACAACAAATCCCACCCCGGTGGCCACCCAGGGCTGAGCTGAGTGCTCCAAACCCCTTCCCTGGAATGGGGCAGGAGGCAAAACTCTTCCCTCTGTGGTATTTTCCTGGAATTTATTGAGTTACTTTGTCTGACAGGCTGGGGAGAGCCCGGCTGGAGTGTGACAGGGAACAGGCTCAGGGGGCTGCCACTGCCCCAGGGCACCTTCAAGCCCACCCTACCTGGATGAGAGGGGCCTCCCGTGAGTAGAGGTGGTTGTAGAGGGCGTGGAACACCACCTGGGCTCTGTTGAACTGGCACAGATCGGCTCCTGGCTGCAGCGACAGACAGACAGAGACAGACAGCAGGACACACGGTCACTCCTGGGCAGCATAAAAACCTCAGGAAAGCACGGCCTTCCCCAAAGCCTGGGAACTGCTGGGAATGCAGGTTAAACCCTGCCTGGGAATGCAGGTTAAACCTTGCCTGGGAACTGCTGGGAATGCAGGTTAAACCCAGCCTGGGAACTGCAGGGAATGCAGGTTAAACCTTGCCTGGGAACTGCTGGGAATGCAGGTTAAACCTTGCCTGGGAACTGCTGGGAATGCAGGTTAAACCCAGCCTGGGAACTGCAGGGAATGCAGGTTAAACCCAGCCTGGGAACTGCAGGGAATGCAGGTTAAACCCTACCTGGGAATGCAGGTTAAACCCTGCCTGGGAACTGCAGGGAATGCAGGTTAAACTCTGCCTGGGAATGCAGGTTAAACCCAGCCTGGGAATGCAGGTTAAACCCGGCCACGAAGCAGGACAAGAGGTTAGGAACCTGTCCCACAGGAGGAAACGGCTGGAGCTGTGTCACGGCAGGGTCAGGTTGGATTTTAGGGAAAGAAGGTGCTGGACACGGCCCCGAGGCTGCCAGAGCTCCAGGAAACTCCCTCATGGATGAGATTGTTGGGGGATCTGTGCAGGGCCAGGGGTGAGACTCTGACCCCTGTGGGTCCCGTCCAGCTCAGGACGTTCTGTGACTGACCCTCCCTTCATTCATTCACACAAAGGGCTCCGAGCCCTGCCCTGCCCTGCCTCCCTCACCACGTTGAGGACGATGTGGTGCAGGCAGCGCACGCCCAGCACTTTGTTCTCCTCCTGGAAGTCGTCGGAGAGGAGCAGCGCGGGCGGCAGGACCCGCTCCAGGTGCGGGCACAGCCAGGGCCGGCCGACGCGGAGCAGGGCCCAGCAGAACACGTCCTTGGAGGCAGGGTTACGCTTCCAGGTGTCTCTGGGGAGACAAACACAGCTCAGGGAAGGCAGAGCGCTCATTTCCCGAGCGCTCCAGGCTGGCAGCAAGCTCTGACCATCATCCCCCAACACCTTCCACTGCCGGGCGGTTGTAAAGCTCCTGGTTCCACATTTATCATCTCTTGAGTGTTTCCCGGTATTTCACAGAATCACAGAATTTTAGGTTGGAAGAGACTTTCAAGATCATCAAGTCCAACCCATGCTCTAACACCTCAACTAAACCAGGGCACCAAGTGCCACATCCAGGCTTTTCTTAAACACCTCCAGGGGTGGTGACTCTACCACCTCCCCGGGCAGGCCATTCCAGTGCTTTATCACTCTCTCTGTGAACTTTTTCCTAATATCCAACCTACATTTCCCTTGACACAGCTTAAGACTGTCCTCTCGTTCTGTCAGTGCTGCCTGGAGAAAGAGACCAACCCCAGCTGATTACAACCATCCTTCAGGGAGTTGTAGAGAGTGATAAGATCACCTCTGAGTCTCCTTTTCTCCAGGCTGAACACCCCCAGCTCCCTCAGCCGTTCCTCACAGGGTTTGTGCTCCAAGCCCCTCAGCAGCCTGGTTGCTCTCCTCTGGACGCGCTCAAGCATCTCAATGTCCTTCCTAAACTGAGGGGCCCGAAACTGGACACAGCACTCAAGGTGTGGCCTCACCTCCAAACACGCCACACTCCCCTTCCCACTCACTTGGTCAACTCCTGCTTCAGGAGCCCCATCACCGCTCCAAATCCTCCTTCCTCATCCCCCTCCTTTCCCCGCAGGAACTCCTCCACGGAGGCGCAGCCCGCAGCCTGGACCAGCCGCTCCAGCAGCTCCCGAGCCACCGCCCGGCTCCCGGCCGTGCTCCAGGGCCTCTGCTCCTTGTGCGTCACCGCCAAGACGAACGCGTGTCCCAGCACGGGCCGCAGGACGGGCCCCCCCGCGGCCGCCCCCGCCGCTCCCAGCTTCTGCAGCAGCAGCAGGAACACGGCGCCAACGCGCTCCGCCCGCTCCGCCACGGCGGCCAGCGCTGCCTCCTGCCCGCGGGGCTCGGCCCCGTCCTGCTCCCGGCGCGGCGGGGCCGCCGAGGCGCTCAGAGCCGCCGCCAGCTCCCCCAGCGCGGCGGGGCCGGCCGAGCGCAGCAGCCAGCGCGGATCCGCCGCCTCCAGCAGCGCCTCCAGCTCCCGCAGCGCTCCGGGCTCGGGCAGCGCCCGCCGCGCCCGCAGCAGCGCCTGCTCGGCCGAGGGGGCGGCGGGCGGCGCCTGCCCGGGACCCCGCTCCGCGCTCGGGCCGCTGCTGGCCATGGCCCGGCAGCGGCTCCGGCGGGACCGGCCCGGCCCTGAAACCCCGCTACGGACACATGGCGGGAGCAGCGGCGCCCTGAGGGGAGCGGGGAGCCGCGGGACAGCCCCGGGACACCTCAGGGAACCCCTCAGAGACCCCCGAGCACTGCCAGGACACCTCAGGGACCCCCGGGACACCTGAGACACCCCCGAGCTCCCCGGGACCCCCTCAGAGACCCCCGAGCACCCCCGGGACACCTCAGGGACCCCCGGCACACCTCAGAGACCCCCGAGCACTGCCAGGACACCTCAGGGATCCCCGGGACACCTCAGAGACCCCCGGAACACCTCAGAGACCCCCGAGCTCCCCCGGTCCCGTCACCGCGGCGCCGCCGCCGCCGTCGCTACCGGCACCACGCGCGCGAACTGTCGCAAAATGACCCCCACCGCTTGCCGTAAAGCCGATAACGGCGGAGGGGGCGTGGTTTTGTGTGAATAAATTAGCATTGCTAATTAACGGCCGCGGTGCGCGGCAGAG
This sequence comes from Phylloscopus trochilus trochilus, assembly GCA_016584745.2. Classification (NCBI taxonomy): domain Eukaryota; kingdom Metazoa; phylum Chordata; class Aves; order Passeriformes; family Phylloscopidae; genus Phylloscopus; species Phylloscopus trochilus. The sequence goes on along the minus strand of WQNJ02000031.1, from coordinate 1,725,817 downwards.
CGGCGGCGAGGGGCGGAAAGAACGGGAGCGGGGATGGGAGACACGGGCAGAACGGCTCGGAGAGGGTTAAGCAAGACATCAGGAGGGGTTTGGGGGGGGGACACGGGTGTCGCCGTGACTTGAAAAGCAGTGGCGCGGGGGCAGGGCGGGGCGCGGCCGCCATGTTGCCGATCCTTCCGGTTCATGGAGATGATGAATGGGAGCGGCACGCGGCTGCGTGACGTGTGCGCCCTGCGTTACGACATTGCACAGTCCCATCTGACCGCCGGGGGGTCCTGACGTCACACTGACGTCACTTTCTCTGCCCTGCGTCAAAAATAGCGGAGCTCCGAACCTATGGGGTGCGTGATGTCACCGCTGACGTCATCCTCGCTCGCGGGGTGTGAGGTGCCTGGTGATGTCACTGCCGTGTCACCTCCCTCCTGTATCAATAATCACTGCAAATGAGCTCATTAAGGGGAGCAAGGGGAGCGTGCACGGCTCTCTGTGACGTCACCGTTGACGTCACGTTCTCGCAGACGCGTCACGAATCCCCGGGGATGGGCAGACCGGGGTGGGGGGAGGGTCTGCCCTGATGTGGGCACAGCTTGGGGAGCGGCCGGCCCTGGAGGGATCAGTGTGATGTCACTGCTGACGTCATCGTCTCTTGAAAGTGCAAAAAATTGGGGAAAACGGGGAGATCGGGGGGTCTGACTTGATGTGAGGACAGCTCTTGGGGGGGGCCTTAGGGCTGCGGGAGCCAGTGACGTCACTGCTGATGTCACCTTCTCTCGGACGTGTCAAAAATGAGTGAAAATGGGGAGATCAGGGGGTTCTGCCCCGATCGGGGCACAGTTCGAGGGTCCTGGCCCTGGGGAGGGGCGGCAGTTCTGGTGCTGTTTGCGGCGGTTCGGTGATTTGTCACCACATTAAAGGCCTGTCCCGGCCTGCAGTGTCCCCTCCCCGGGTACCCGGGGGGCTCAGCCTGTCCCCCCCGGGCTTTGCTGGGCTCCCCTGACCCGCCCCCGCAGCAGGGGGAGGATTTCACAGCAGGGTCTGGAGCTGAAGGGAGCCGGGCAGAGGCGGGTTGAGCCTGGGGGGTTCCGGGCAGGCTGTGCCACTCAGGGGCTCAGGTTTGGGGCAGTAAATGGGATCTCTCAGGTTTGGGATCTCTCAGGTTTGGGCAGTAAATGGGATCTCTCAGGTTTGGGCACTAAATGGGATCTCTCAGGTTTGGGATCTCTCAGGTTTGGGATCTCTCAGGTTTGGGCACTAAATGGGATCTCTCAGGTTTGGGGCAGTAAATGGGATCTCTCAGGTTTGGGATCTCTCAGGTTTGGGATCTCTCAGGTTTGGGGCACTAAATGGGATCTCTCAGGTTTGGGATCTCTCAGGTTTGGGGCACTAAATGGGAGCCGGGCTCCGTTTCATCCCTTCTTACACAAAACCCTGCAATCCCTCTGCCCCACCAGGGGCTCGGCCATAAAAACAACTCCGTGCAGCAAAGGGGGGGTCGGGGGTCGGGGACCCCCCACCCGCACCCTGCGGCTCAGCTCCCCGCGGGGAATCCCAGCCTGGCCCGGCTCCGCCATTTGGACAAAACCCCAAACCAAGCCGCGGCTCTCGGGCTGAGAATCCCGAGCGGGAAAAGGGCGGATCCTCGCAGAGATGCCCCGGGGTGGGCGATGCGGGGCCGCGGATCCCGCAGGATCCCGCAGGATGCGGAGCGGGGCTGGCTCACACCGGCGGGTCCGGGAGCGCCCCGATGCCGGCCCGGGGCTGCCCCGTGGTTTGTTGCCCCTCCAGCCGCTCCAGCGGGAATGCGGGAACGCCGAACCCCGCAGGGAATTCCCTCTGCCGGCCCCGCTGACTCTCCGTGGCACGGCAGCACCCCCAGCTCCTCCTTCACCCGAAAATCCCCCCGGCAGACGGCGCCGGGCTGCGGTGGGAGGGGAGGCGGCGGCTGGGGGCGGCTGTGAACGTGGGGCACCCGCCAGGAATAAATAGCGCGGCTCGGGAAATCCCGGCTCGGGAGCTCAGCCCGGTCCCCAAACCGCCCGCGGGGATGGGGATGGGGATTCCCTCCCGAGCCGGGCCCACGCATCGCGTCCCCGGCCCCGGGATGTGTCCCGAGGGTTATCCCGGTTCATCCCAGCCTGTCCCGGCCCCGGGATGTGTCCCGAGGGTTATCCCGGTTCATCCCAGCCTCTCCCGGCCCCGGGATGTGTCCCGAGGGTTATCCCGGTTCATCCCAGCCTCTCCCGGCCCCGGGGTGTGTCCCGAGGGTTATCCCGGTTCATCCCAGCCTCTCCCGGCCCCGGGATGTGTCCCGAGGGTTATCCCGGTTCATCCCAGCCTGTCCCGGCCCCGGGATGTGTCCCGAGGGTTATCCCGGTTCATCCCAGCTCCATCCCAGGCCAGAGGCTGGTCCTGCTCACGCCGTGCACGTTCAGCCTGGTTCAAAACCACCCGAGGGAGAGAAGGAGGGGGAGGATTTCACAGCAGGGTCTGGAGCTGAAGGGAGCCGGGCAGAGGTGGGTTGAGCCCGGGGGGTTCTGGGCAGGCTGTGCCACTCAGGGGCTCAGATTTGGGGCACTAAATGGGATCTCTCAGGTTTGGGGCAGTAAATGGGATCTCTCGGGTTTGGGGCATTAAATGGGATCTCTCGGGTTTGGGGCAGTGAGTGGAATTTCTCAGGTTTGGGAACTAAATGGGATCTCCCAGGTTTGGGATCTCTCAGGTTTGGGGCAGTAAATGGGATCTCTCAGGTTTGGGATCTCTCAGGTTTGGGGCAGTGAGTGGGATCTCTCAGGTTTGGGCACTAAATGGGATCTCTCAGATTTGGGATCTCTCAGGTTTGGGCACTAAATGGGATTTCTCAGGATTGGGGCACTAAATGGGATCTCTCAGGTTTGGGGCACTAAATGGGATCTCTCAGGTTTGGGGCACTAAATGGGATCTCTCAGGTTTGGGCACTAAATGGGATCTCTCAGGTTTGGGGCAGTGAGTGGGGCTCAGGTTTGGGGCAGTAAATGGGATTTCTCAGGTTTGGGGCAGTAAATGGGATCTCTCAGGTTTGATCCCCGGACTGAGAGCTCGGGGGCACTCGCGTCCATCCCGCCCTGAGCACTCGGCTCTGTCCCCCAGCCCAGTGACAGATGCCAGCCTGGGCTGTCCCCAGGCACACGAGGCTTTTCCTTAGCGCTGCCTTTATTTCCACGGGGGGACAGGAGGCACGGAGAACACCCAAACACCACGAGAGGAGCTGGCCTGAGCCCACACAGCGGGCCTGACATCACCACAAACACACGGGACACAGCACGGGGGACACACGGAGCTGCAGTGTCCTGGCAGGGAGGGACACGAGTGCCACGGGGGGACAGTGAAGCCTCGAGGGCTCCCTGGAGGCCGCAGGCTGACGGGTGACGCGGGGCCGAGTCCCTCCGGAGGCGTCTTGGGGCGAGCAGGCTGGGCAGGAGGCCATGGCCGGGCCTCCCCGGGGGGCACAACTGCAGGTGGAGAGCCTGGGGGGGACCCCCTGAGCTGGGGGGGGCTGCGGGTGTGACCCAGAGGAGCCCCTCAGGAGCTCCTCTTGAGCCTCAGGGCGTTGTCCAGGGCCACCAGCTGGCGCAGGAAGCCGCGGTTGGGGATGATCCCGCGGTGGTCCTTGACCGTCTTTATGGCTTCCACCAGGGGCATGTGGTGGCGGATCATGAGGTAGGCGAGGACCAGGGTGGCCGACCTGCTGACCCCGACGGCACAGTGCACGAGGATCCTCCCTGCGGGGACACCGCGCCCGCGTCACGGCCGGGGAATCCCGGGGAATCCCACAGAATCCCGGGGAATCCCACAGAATCCCAGGGAATCCCGGGGAATCCCCAGCACCCGGGGGCCGCGGAGCACCCGGAGCACCCGGCGCGGGTGGGCAGCACCTGGCGGGGTGTGAGGGGCTGTGAGGCACCCAGGTCACCCTCAGAGGGGTGGCAAGGGGTGTCAGTGTGTCCTGATGGCCCAAAACGGACAGAACAGGCCCAGAAGCAGCTCAGGACACAGGCTGGGGCAGTGCTCTCATCCAGCCTGTTCCCTCAGGGCAGGAGGTGATGCCATCAGGGGCAGCAGCTGATGATCACTGGTCTGAGGTGTCTGAGGTAGTCTGAGGACACCACCCCATGGGGACACCATTGGGGTGATCCCATCCAGTGGACATCATCGGGGTGATCCCATGAGGGGACACCATGGGGGTGATTCCATGAGGGGAAACCATTGATCCCATGATCCCATCCAGGAGACACCATCACGGTTATCCCATGAGGGGACACCACCCCATGGGGACACCATGGAGGTGATCCCATGCAGGGTACACCATCAAGGTGATCCCATGATGAGGACACCATCGAGGTGATCCCATCCAGGGGACACCATCAAGGTGATCCCATGATGCGGACACCATCGAGGTGATCCCATCCAGGGGACACCATCAAGGTGATCCCATGAGGGGGACACCATCCCAACCTTCATTTCCCAGGACCCTTTAACAGCAGCCACCCCCAGGCCCCCCCTGCAGCTCCCCACCCCCCCAGGGCAGCTCCCCCCACCCCTCCTCCCCCAGCCCCTGGCCCGGGCACCTTCGTTGAGGGCCTGGTGGATGAAGTCAGCGGCGGGGTAGAAGTAGGGGCTCATGTCGAAGGAGGGCGAGTCGTGGGCCTCGATGCCCAGGTAGCGGATGCCCGTGCCCTCGTAGTACTCGGCGCCGCCGCGCCAGCGGCAGTGCGAGGCGTTCAGCACGTGGGTGATGCGCAGCTGCAGCAGCTCCCGCCGGTTGGACGCGATGTCCCTGCAGGGCACACAGGGAGGGGACACCTCAGAACGCCAAAGTGTCCCAGCCACACACAGAAAGGCTGTCCTGGATGAACATTCTCAGCTGAGAGAGCTGGGTGTAAAAACCTGGAGGATTTTTGGGGATTATTGGGTTTAAATGTGATGTCATGGTCCTGGCTCCATGGAGACCCTCCCTGCACGGTCCTGTCACCTCCTTTGTCTCAGCTAAATCTCTGCAGGGACAACGGGCACAGCAGGGAGGGAACACCTCAGACCAGTAAAAGTGTCCCAGCTCAGTGGAAAGGCTGTCCTGGATGAACATTCCCAGCTGAGAGAGCTGGGTGTAAAAACCTGGAGGATTTTGGGGATTATTGGGTTTAAATGTGATGTCATGGTCCTGGCTCCATGGAGACCCTCCCTGCATGGTCCTGTCACCTCCTTCTGCCTTTGTCCCAGCTAAATCTCTGCAGGGACAATGGGCACAGAGGTAGGGGACACCTCAGACCAGTAAAAGTGTCCCAGCTCAGTGGAAAGGCTGCCCTGGATGGACCTTTCTGGCTGAGAGAGCCGGGTGTAAAAACCTGGAGGATTTGGGGGGATTATTGGGTTTTAATGTGATCTCACGGCCCTGGCTCCATGGAGACCCTCCCTGCATGGTCCTGTCACCTCCTTCTGCCTTCATCCCAGTTAAATCTCTGCAGGGACAACAGGCACAGAGGGAGGGGACACCTCAGAACGCCAAAGTGTCCCAGCTCAGTGGAAAGGCTGCCCTGGATGAACATTTCCGGCTGAACCTGCGATTGCTGGGTGTAAAAACCTGGAGGATTTTGGGTTTTACGGTGATCTGACGGCCCTGGCTCCATGGAGACCCTCCCTGCACGGTCCTGTCACCTCCTTCTGCCTTCATCCCAGTTAAATCTCTGCAGGGACAACAGGCACAGAGGGAGGGGACACCTCAGAACGCCAAAGTGTCCCAGCTCAGTGGAAAGGCTGCCCTGGATGAACATTTCCGGCTGAACCTGGATGAACCTGAGATTGTTGGGTGTAAAAACCTGGAGGATTTTTGGGGATTATTGGGTTTTACTGTGATCTGATGGCCCTGGCTCTGTGGAGAAGCTCCCTTGCAGGGTCCTGTCACCTCGTTACTGGGTGATCAGCACTTAAATAACCTGGGAAGAGCTAGAGGCGTTCTGTTTCACCTCGCTTCTCTAACTCGCCAGTTAGAGCTCACGGCTGCTGAGGCTGTAAACAGATCAGAAATAACAAACATCCGAGCCCGGACACACGAGCTGCGACTTCCGTGCGTCGATCCCAATCCTGGTAGGGCTAAGGAATTCAGAACTGTCAGGGCCACTATTAGAAAACACGCTTGTTGTCCCGCGAGAGAGATGATCTGAAGATCAGGATACTCTTTGGAACACGTGCTTTATTGGTCGTGGGGAGGCAGCCTGACTGGGGAAGGGTCCAAGGGATTCAGTGCAAAGTCTAAGAGGGTCCAAGGGAAGGCACGCAAAAGAGACCGAACTCCGTGTTACATTCTATTTTAACCCTTTCTATCGTGAATATTCTAATGAACATCAACCAATCACCTCAAGATACAAAACCTACAGAATCTACACACAGCCTATGGGAACTACAACATTACAATACTACTCTACAGACCAAAATCCTGAAAAACCACCTTATCCCTGATACCTGAGAAGGTCCAACCCTTTATTCATCCTTTTGTCTTGGCAGGGGTGTCACTGACCCACCCAGCCAAGGCCTTTCAGCTGTCTAATCACCTTCTTCCTGTCCATGCTTACAGTTCAAACTTTGCTTTTAATTCTATTCCTCTTGTGAGTTTCATACTTTTAAAATCTTTTACTAATAAATCATCTCTGCAAAGCCTAGCTACTTCATCCTCCCCAACAGGCCACACTTACTGGTCTCCCAGGTAGAGGCCTGGCCACACCTCGTCGGCGTGGTTGCAGGCGGTTTTCCCGGTGTACAGCAGCCGCTCCAGCTCGAAGACGCTGAGGATGGGGCGGCTGCCGCGCTCGTCCCGCGGGGCGCGGCTCGGGGAGCGGCTGCTGTTCCTGTAGAGCCTGGACAGGAAGGCCATGGGAGCTGCCCAGACCCACCAGGCATGCCTGTGCGGGCGGGGAGGCCGGGCGGGGGCCTGGGGGTCGCTCCTGCTGCTGCTGCCACCCACGGTCCTGTCGGGAAACAGGGGAGAGGCTCTCAGGAGAAACCCAGAAACCCTCACCCAGGGGCTGGGGGTGTCCAGGGCAGGGAATGGGGCTGGGGAAGGGGCTGGAGACCCAGGAGGGGCTGAGGGAGCTGTGGAAGGGGCTGGAGCACCAGGAGGGGCTGAAGGAGCTGGGGAAGCACCAGGAGAGTCTGAGGGAGCTGGGGAAGGGGCTGGAGCCCCAGGAGGGGCTGGGGGAGCTGGGGAAGGGGCTGGAGCCCCAGGAGGGGCTGAGGGGGCTGGGGAAGGGGCTCAGCCTGGAGCAAAGGAGGCTCAGGGGGCCCTGGTGGCTCTGCACAGCTCCTGCCAGGAGGGGACAGCCGGGGGGGTCGGGCTCTGCTCCCAGGGCACAGGGACAGGAGGGGAGGGAACGGCCCCAGGCTGGGCCAGGGGAGGCTCAGCTGGGACAGCAGCAGGAATTTCTTCCTGGAAAGGGCTGTTAAATATAGGAAGGGATTGCCCAGGGAGGGTTGGAGTCCCCATCCCTGGAGGTGTCCAAGGGACACCTGGACGTGACACTCAGCGCTCCGGGCTGGTGACAAGGTGGGGATCAGGCACAGCTTGCACTTGCTGATCCTGGAGCTCTCTTCCAACCTGATAGGCCAGAATATGTAGAATTTTCCAGGCTAGAGAGCTGGCCAAATAACACAATGAGAACAGCGGTGCCACTGCTCCCTTTTAAACGCAAATCCAGCAGCAATTTACCCTGAAAACCCCAAGAGGGAAGGAAGGAGAGGGAACGGCCCCAGGCTGGGCCAGGGGAGGCTCAGGGTGGGCAGCAGCAGGAATTTCCCCATGGAAAGGGGGCTCAGGCACTGGAACTGCCCAGGGGGAGGGGCAGGTTGAACAGCAGCAGGAATTTCCTCTTGTTAAGCGTGGTCAGGCTTTGGCAGGGAGTGCCCAGGGGAGGCTCAGGGTGGGCAGCAGCAGGAATTTCCCCATGGAAAGGATGCTCAGGCCTTGGAACTGCCCAGGGAGGGTTGGAGTCACCAAGGAAGGGCTGGAGGTGGCACTCGGGGCTGGGGAAGAGGTGGGCATCGGGCACAGCTTGGGCTCGATGACCCTGGAGGGCTTTTCCAGCCTCGGGGATTTGGGGGGGGCGGTTCTGTGGAGCTGCAGTTTGGGGCCTCTGACTCCATCCCTGCTGTAGAAACTCCAGCCCTGAGCCCAGCGCTCCCGGCATCCCTTCCAGGAAGGAAAACGGCTGGGGAGGGGCTGGGGGCTTCCTACAGCCAGGGATGGGGGGTTCCTGCTGCCCAGGGATGGGGGGTTCCTGCTGCCCAGGGATGGTGGGTTCCTACAGCCAGGGCTGGGGGGTTCCTGCTGCTGGGGCTGGGGAGATGTTCCTGCACCCAGGGATGGGGGGTTCCTGCTGCTGGGGCTGGGGAGATGTTCCTGCACCCAGGGCTGGGGAGATGTTCCTGCTGCCCAGGGCTGGGGAGATGTTCCTGCTGCCCAGGGCTAAGGGGTTCCTGCACCCAGGGCTGGGGGGTTCCTGCACTCAGGGCTGAGGGGTTCCTGCTGCCCAGGGCTTGGCAGGTTTTTGCTGCCAGGGCTGGGAGGGGCTGGGGGGTTCCTGGGGAAGGGTTCCTACAGCCAGGGCTGAGGAGGTTCCTGCTGCCCAGGGCTGGGGAGATGTTCCTGCTGCTGGAGCTGAGGGGTTCCTCCACCCAGGGCTGGGGAGATGTTCCTGCTGCTGGAGCTGAGGGGTTCCTCCACCCAGGGCTGGGGAGATGTTCCTACAGCCAGGGCTGGGGAGATGTTCCTGCTGCTGGAGCTGGGGGGTTCCTGCACCCAGGGCTGGGGAGATGTTCCTGCTGCCAGGGCTGGGGAGGCAGCCAGCACCCCGAGTCTCCACGGGCCCAGCTCTCACTCCAGCCCCAGCGCCTTGGGCTGAGGCCACCTTGGCAGGAGAGGCTGCCCTGCACAGGACCACCGCTGCTGCCAGGGCACGGTGCCAGCCCGGGGCTGGCGCTGCCAGGCTGCTCCGGGAGGCCAGGAACGGCGGCCAGCTCCGGGCACGGCACCAGGGCCGGGGAGGAAAAGCCCCCGAACAGGTGGAGGATTCCAGATGGCACCAGGCAGCCTGGCCAGGGCCCAGCCTCCTCCCGGAGCGCCACAAACCCTGCGGGGAGGGCGGGGCAGGATTAACCCTCCGTGGGCAGGGTCCTGCAGCTGCCTCGGAGCTTCCGGAGCTGCTCTGGGCCGGGAAGGGTTAACTGCAGGGCATGAGAAAGCTGCTTTCGCCCGGCAGCTCCTGCAGCCCTGCTCCCAAACCCCGGCATCATTGGCTGCTGCCGCACATCTGCCAGGGCCCTCCCCCGCGCGGCTCCTGCTGCCAGATGTGCTCCAGAGGCCTCTCGCAGGAGCAGAAATTCTCCTCCTCGCCTCGCTGCTGCTGCTCCCCGGGAGCCTCCCCTGCGCTCCCCGGCCGGGGCAGGGGGGGCACAGCGCCCTTGGGCCGGGCACAGCCTGTCCCCTCCCCTGGCACATTCCCGGGGCTCCAGCCAGCGCGGCGCGGGGGGAAGGAGCCCCCGGAGCCTCCAGCCATTTCCTGGCAAGGCGGAGGAGAACACGGGCAAGGGCAGGGGGGAGCTCGGGGGGAGCCCAGAGGGACCCAGCCGTGTCCCGCTCTCCCTCCCCTGCCCGGGGCGGGGGGCGCGGTCAGACCCTGCCTGGCACCCCGGGGTGCTGCCAGCCCTGCCCGGGTGTCGCCGCTGTCCCCTCAGCCCGGGCTCCCAGCCCGGCACCTCCTCCCTGCCCGGACCCACCCCGGGCTCCTCCGGGCTGGGAACTCGGGCTCGGCAAAGCCCCCCCCGGCTCCCCAAACCTTGCGTGACCTTGGCTGCGGCACAGCCGCGGCAGCCGGCCCCGGCCCCGGGTCACGGGGAGAGCTGGAACAGCGCGGTTCCAGCCGTGCTCACCGCCACGGCTGGAAAAAAACAACCAACCCCACCCGGGCCGGGCTGCGGGCGCTGCCAGCGCCCCCGGGGGCTCGGGGGGAGAGGCTCCGGAACGGCCCCCGGAGCGCCCCGGGCACATCCCGGGCACGGCAGAGCCGGGGGCTGCTCGCTGCTCCCCCGGCCCTGGGGCCCCCGGCAGGGAGGGGATGGTCCCGTGGGGTGTGGGGATTATCCCGTGGGGAGCGGGGATGGTCCTGTGGGGAGCGGGGATGGTCCCGTGGGATGCGGGAACAATCCCGTGGGGTGCGGGGATGGTCCCGTGGGGTGTGGGGATTATCCCGTGGGGAGCGGGGATTGTCCCGTGGGATGCGGGAACAATCCCGTGGGGTGCGGGGATGGTCCCGTGGGGTGCAGGGATTTTCCCGTGGGGAGCGGGGAAAGGTGAGGGATGCAGGAATGATCCCGTGGGAAACAGGGATGACCCCGTGGGGTGCAGGGATGATCCCATGGGAAACAGGAACAATCCCATGGGATGCAGGGAGAGGTGTGGGGTGTGGGGATTGTCCCGTGGGGTGCAGGGACGATCCCATGGGGTGCAGGGACGATCCCATGGGGAACAGGAACAATCCCATGGGATGCAGGGAGAGGTGAGGGATGCAGGGACGATCCCGTGGGGCGCAGGACCCATCCCGCGGGATGCAGGAGGGAGCCGTGCCGAGGCTCGGGCGGCTCAGGGACACCCCGGGGACCCGCGGGGAGGGTTGGGGCAGCCCCGAGCGTACCTTGGCGAGGGCCGGGAGCCGGGGCAGGATCGGCAGGAGCGGGATCAGCTCCAGTCGGCCATGTCTCGCTGCTGCCGCCGCCGCCGCCGCTGGAGAGAGGCTGATGTAGGAACATCTATTTTAAGGCATGACATGGCCAGAGGCAGCGTTGTTTATGCCAGGCGGTGCGCGGAGGGGACCGAGGGACACGCGCGGACACCACGGAGCGCCCGCGGCCCCGCGCGGCAGCGACAGCGACAACAACAACGTCCCCAAAAACCCTCCGGCAGCCCCGCTGTCCCCTCCTCCGCCTCCTCTGGGGAGGAAAAGCTGCCAAAGTGGCGCTGAGAACGATTTCCCCTCCCCGGGGATCCGTCTCTCCAGGCGATGTTGTTTTTTTGGTTTTTTTTTTTTTTTTTTTTTTTTTTGTATTTATTTATTTATTTATATTTATTTATTTTTTATATTTTTATTTTTATTTTTATTTTTATTTTTATTTTTATTTTTATTTTTATTTTTATTTTTATTTTTATTTTTATTTTTATTTTTATTTTTATTATCTCTCCGGCTGGCCTGGTCGTCCCCGCCCCCCCCCACCCCTTTGTACATCCAGGGCTCGGTGAGGTTTTCTCCATTTGTAAAGAAAATAAACCTCGGGTTGATGTGGGGATGTCAAATCAGAGAGCGGCTTGGCCTGGGAAGGACCTTAAAGATCATCCACGGTCCCATGGTTCCGTTCCAGATTAAGACGATTTTACAAATTCCTGTCAAAGTCAGGGGAATATTTTACTTTTTCTTTTTTTTTTTTTTTTGTCCCACGTGGAAAAAAAATAGAAGAAAAAGGAAAAAAGAAAAAAAGAAAAATAAAAAAAAGAAAGAAAAAGAAAAAGAAAAAGAAAAAGAAAAAGAAAAAGAAAAAGAAAAAGAAAAAGAAAAAGAAAAAGAAAAAGAAAAAGAAAAAGAAAAAAAAAGAAAAAGAAAAAAGAGGGAACTCCTGAAGCTTTGTTGTTGTTGTTGTTGTTTTGACAGCTTCTAAAGGCCACCATTCATTTCACAAGTGCCGCAGTGGTTCAGTTAAAACATTTCCCAGGCAGAACAGGCTCCCTTCTCCCTTTGAGGCGCTGCCTTCCCGGCGAAAAGTTCGACTCGGAGCAGAAAGGTTGGGAGTGCGGAGGGAAAAACAGCGCGAGGGAGAAGGGAAATGCTCCGTTCCAGGCTGAATCCCGGGATTCACGGCGTGGCCTCCCCCGCGCCCGCCTGACTGAGGCCCAGGAACTTCTCCTGGGTTTTGTTGTTGTGTTGTGGGTTTTTTTTTTGTTTTGTTTTGTTTTGTGTGGTTGTTGTTATTGTTGTTGTTGTTTTTGTTTTTGTTTTGCAGCTGAGCCTGTGTTTATCCCGGGCTATAATCCCGGGATTATCCCGGGAGGATCGAGCAGGGAGGCCCAGGGCTGCTGCTCTGTCCTCACCCAGCCCACGGGGATTTGCAGCTCCAGCTTGGGGTGAACGCGCCCTGAGCCCTGGAAGGTGGGGTTGGTTATCCTCACCTGCAGAAAAAAAAATGAGTTTTCACTTCTGCCTGGATGGGATGGAATGGGATCCATGGGATGGGATGGGATGGGATGGGATGGGATGGGATGGGATCCATGGGATGGGATGGGATCCATGGGATGGGATGGGATCCATGGGATGGGATGGGATGGGATGGGATCCATGGAATGGGATCCATGGGATGGGATGGGGTGGGATGGGATGGGATAGGGTGGGATGGGGTGGGATGGGATGGGATAGGGTGGGATGGGGTGGGATGGGATGGGATGCTCCTCCAAAAAAACGGGCACTGAGAGGAAATTCCCAAGCCCTGGAAGGCGCTGCAGCCCCGGCCCTCCCCTGCCCCGGGGAATCGCCTTCCCAGCAGCACGGAAAATGGTTCTGAGCATCCCATCCTACCAGCCCCGGCACAAAAGGTTAAACATGAAGTTAAAAATAAAATAAAAGAAAATTTTAAAAACCACAAACAAAAACAAACAAACAAAACAAAACAAAACAAACAGACAAAAACACCCACAAAAACCAAAACCAAAAAACCAAAACCAACAAAAAAACCCACAAAAAAACCCCAAAACAAAACCAAAACCAAACCACAAAAAAACCCCACAAAACCAACCCCCCCCCCCCCCAAAAAAAAACCCAAACCACCGAAAATCAAGAACCACCGCCAAAGCTAGAGGACAGAAAGCGAGGCTTTTTTGTTCTGTTTCAATGTTTGCGCAGCGCGCTGCCTGCGGGGAGCTGGCGGGTGATTTAAGCGCAGGGTTGGCGGTGGTTGTGTTTGTCCCGATGATCACAGAGCCCGGGTCACTCCGTGGAGCCGCCGGGAGCCCCCAGCGGGGCCGGGCCGGGCTCCCGGGGGGGCTCGGCCGCTCGGAGGGGTCTCTGGGGGGGTCCGGGGGTCTCTGTGCTCACAGCCCCGAGCTCTCTGCTCCCCCTCCCCGGCTCACGGTTCGTCTGCCCCGAGAAGCTCCGGGAGCTGCTGCTGCTGCCCTTGGAGTCACCCGGGCTGGCAGAGCCTGGAGCTGGGCCAGCCCCGGGCTTGGTGTCACTGTCACCTACTTCTGTCACTGTCACCTGCTCGTGTCACCGTCACCTGCTCGTGCCACCGTCACCTGCTCTTCACTGTGTCCCATCTCTTGGCTTTGTGCCACTGTCACCTGCTCGTGTCACATCACCTGCTCCTCTCTGTGCCCTTGACTTTGTGTCATTGTCACCTGTTCGTGTCACCGTCACCTGCTCCTCACTGTGTCCCGGCCCCGGGCTTTGTGTTACCGTCACTTGCTGGTGCCATTGTCACCTGCTGGTGTCACCGTCACCTGCCCCTCACTGTGTCCCGACCCTGGGCTTTGTCTCATTGTCACCTGCTCCTGCCACTGTCACCTGCTCCTGCCACTGTCACCTGCTCATGTCACCGTCACCTGCTCCTCTCTGTGTCCCGGCCCCGGGCTTTGTGCCACTGTCACCTGCTCGTGCCACTGTCACCTGCTCGTGTCACTGTCACCTGCTGGTGGCACTGTCACCTGCTCCTCACTGTGTCCCATCTCTTGGCTTTGTGCCACTGTCACCTGCTCGTGTCACCGTCACCTGCTCGTGTCACTGTCACCTGCTCGTGCCACTGTCACCTGCTCCTCTCTGTGCCCTGGGCTTTGTGTCATCATCACCTGCTAATGTCACTGTCACCTGCTCCTCACTGTGTCCCATCCCTGGACTTTGTGTCACCATCACCTGCTTGTGCCACTGTCACCTGCTGGTGCCACTGTCACCTGCTTGTGCCACTGTCACCTGCTGGTGTCACCGTCACCTGCTCCTCACTGTGTCCCATCCCCGGGCTCTGTGTCACCGTCACCTGCTCCTCCTGAAGGGCCTGGGAAGGAAAACCCACCCTGAGAATCCCCCAGGCACAGGGGAGGGTTTCAAGGCCAGCCCCAACCTCTGCCTCCTCCCGGCAGCCTTTCCTTGGAGCTGCTCCCTCTGGGAAGGTGCCAGCTGCAGGACAGGTCACAGAAATGTCACCTCCTGTCACCTCCTGTCACCTCCTGTCACCCATCCTGTCACCTCCTGTCACCTTCTGTCTGTGCCCGCTGTGTCACCACAGGTGAGCAGGGACCTGGGAGCAGGGCCGGGGCTACAGGAGCCCCTGGGATGGGATGGGATGGGATGGGATGGGATGGGATGGGGTGGGATGGGATGGGATGGGATGGGATGGGGTGGGATGGGGTGGGATCCATGGGATGGATGGGATGGGGTGGGATGGATGGGGTGGGATGGGATCCATGGGATGGGATCAATGGGATGGGATGGGATGGGATGGGATGGGATGGGATGGGATGGGATGGGATGGGATGGGATGGGAAGGGATCCATGGGATGGGATGGGATGGGATGGGATCCATGGGATCCATGGGATCCATGGGATGGGATCAGTGGGATGGATGGGATGGGATCCATGGGATGGATGGGATGGGATGGGATGGGGTTGTATTCCTTTGGGAATGGTCTTTCCCGTGAAACCCCCCTCAGAGACCGTAACCTTTGGTCTGACCCTACCTGCCCTTTATCTCTGACCTATGGCCCTCGGCCAGGTATCCCCGCCCCTCCCCCGAGAGAGACACCAGATAAAAACCCCCGCTCCTCCACGTTCTTCCTCTTTGCCCCTGGGATCCCTTCCTGGAAAAAAGCTGGGAACACACCCTGAGGTAAGGAGCCTCTTTTGGATTTCTTTTCCCTATCCTGAAGCCTATCCCCACCCAAAGCTCCCCAAACCTGAGCTGGCATCGCAGCCAGGGGGGCAGAGGGGGAGGAAAAACTTCAGGATGGGATGGGAATGGGGTGGGATGGGATCCATGGGATGGGATGGGATGGGAATGGGGTGGGATGGGATCCATGGGATGGGGTGGGATGGGATGGGATGGGATGGGATGGGATGGGATGGGATGGGATGGGATGGGAGCACAGCTGGAAAAGTTCACGGATGCAGCCACTGGAGGCTGCTCTGGTTATGCATAAATCACCTCTGAGCTCTGTCACACTGCGGCTCAGCCCAGGGAAGGGAATGGCAGGGGCTGGGCAGCTCCTTGGCCAGCTTCCCTTCCCCTTCCCCTTCCCCTTCCCCTTCCCTTCCCTTCCCTTCCCTTCCCTTCCCTTCCCTTCCCTTCCCTTCCCTTCCCTTCCCTTCCCTTCCCTTCCCTTCCCTTCCCTTCCCTTCCCTTCCCTTCCCTTCCCTTCCCTTCCCTTCCCTTCCCTTCCCTTCCCTTCCCTTCCCCCTTCTCCTTCCCCTTCCTCTTCCCCATTCCCATTCCCATTCCCATTCCCATTCCCATTCCCATTCCCATTCCCATTCCCATTCCCCTTCCTCCTTCCCCATCCCCATCCCCATTCCCATCCCCATCCCCATTCCCATTCCCATTCCCATTCCCATTCCCATCCCCATCCCCATCCCCATCCCCATCCCCATTTCCCTGGCTGCACTCTGTGTTTCTCTTTCATTGCAGCTGCTCAGACTCCACAGTTTTGACTTTCCCAACCCCATTCCAGAACAATTCTCCCTCTGAAAACCCAGCCCTGTGACTCCCTAGGTGGGGAATTCTTCCCTGGAAGGCTCTCACCTGGATCAGTTGATTCATTCCAATAAAACCCTCGAGTTTCCCAGTTCCACCCCAGCCCTTTGTAAAACTCTCCAGGTCCCCCGGTCAGGATTTTACCAGCACACCCTGCTGTGCCTCAGGGTGCTTGGTCTTTTTACATTTTGGGCTGGGTTTTTACATTCTGGGCAGATTTTTTATATTTTGGGCTGGTTTTTTACAATTTGGGCTGGGTTTTTTTACAATTTTTGGCAGTTTTTTTAATATTTGGGGCTGTTTTTTTACATTTTGGGGTTTTTTTTACAATTTGGGGTTTTTTTTACAATTTGGGCTGATTTTTTACATTTTGGGCTGGTTTTTAACAGTTTCAGCCGGATTTTTATATTTTGGGCTGGTTTTTGCAATTTGGGCTGTTTTTTGCATTTTGGGCTGATTTTTTACAATTTGGGCTGGTTTTTTACATTTTGGGCTTTTTTAATATATTTTGGGCTGGGTTTTTTACAATTTGGGCTGGTTTTTTTACATTTTGGACCTTTTTTTAACAATTTGGGCTGGTTTTTTACAATTTGAGCTGGGTTTTTACGATTTGAGCTGATTTTTTTTACATTTTGGGCTTTTTTTTAATGATTTGGGCTGGGTTTTTTTTACAATTTGGGCTGATTTTTAACAATTTGGGCTGGTTTTTACTTTTTTTTTTTGTTGAGGAGCAGCTCTGCCAACAACCCCCAGGGCTCCATCCCATCCTCCTGGGCCCTGGTGGAGCAGATTTGGGCTCCCGGCCGGGTTTCCCATCCGCAGGGAAACGCTGGAGTGCCAGGGGCAGGGAAGGAGGGAGAGCCCGGCAGAGCTGGGGAAGGGCGGCCAGAACATTCCCCCAGAAAAGCAAAAACCTCCCCCAGCAGGGAGGTTGGCTGCGGTGGCCAGAGAGGCTGATCTTCCCCAGCCTCGTTTTCTGCACCAAGATTAATTTTAGTCAAAAAACCCCCACAAAACAGCAAAAAAAACCCCCAAAAATCTCAAACGAAAAAACCCCACCACCACCACCAACAAAACAACAAAAAAACCACAAATAACCAAAAAACCCCCACCAAAAACCCCACAAAAAAAAAAATCCAAAAACCAAACAAACAAACAAAACCCCCCCCACTAACAGAAAAAACTAAACAACAACAAAACCCAAATAATGAAAAAAAACTCACCAAAAACCCCACAAAAAACCCACCAAACCAACAAACAAAACCCCCCCACAAACACAAAAAAAACCAAACAACAACAAAAAACCCCAAATAACAAAAAAACCCCACAAAAAACCAAAAAAAACCCCAAACCCCAAACAAACAAACAAAAAACTCCCACAAACACAAAAAAACCCCAAACAACAACAACAAAAAACCCAAATAAAAAAAAAACACTAAAAACCCCACTAAAAACAAAACAAAAAAACCCCTCAAACAAACAAACAAACAAAAAACCCCCACAAACACATACAAAAAAAAAAAGGGAAAAGGAAAAGGAAAAGGAAAAGGAAAAGGAAAAGGAAAAGGAAAAGGAAAAGGAAAAGGAAAAGGAAAAGGAAAAGGAAAAGGAAAAGGAAAAGGAAAAGTCACGGAGGACAAAAGGTTGGGAGGTGATAAAATCCCAACCTTCTCCTCCCCCTCAGGGCCCTGAGAGCCTGAGCTGCTTTGCCTAATGGGAGCAGGCAGCAGAGAGCAAGTTGGGCTTTAACAATTCTAATTATTCCCCGGCATTGTGAAATAAATTAGAAATCCAAATGAAATCAGCGTCCCGTGGCACGGGGAGATGTTCGGTCACGGGGCGCGGGCCCAGACCCAGCCCCAGCTCTGCCTGGCGGGGACCAGAGAGGAAAGGAGAGAGATTGTGCTCAGGAGCAGGAGAGAAAATGAAAGCACCTGGGGACTGCTGCAGAGCCACGGCGGGAGCTGAAGCAAAGCCAGTCCTCAGGCTCAGCCAGCGACTCCTTTTTCAAAATTTTCCCAAATTTTCCCAATTTTTCCCAATTTTTCCCAATTTTTTCCAAATTCTCCCAACTTTTCTGCTCCCCTCTTTCCCACCCTGCCCTTCTCCCCAGGGAAAAGGGAGAGGGAAAGGGAGAGGGGAGAGGGGAAAGGGAGAGAAGGAAAGGGAGAGGGGGAAAAGGAGAGGGGAAAAGGGAGAGGGAAAGGGAGAGAGGAAAGGAAAGGGGAAGGGAGAAGGGAAAAGGGAGAGAGGAAAGGAAAGGGGAAGGGAGAAGGGAAAAGGGAGAGGGGGAATGGGAAAGGGAAAGGGAGAGGGGAAAAGAGAGGGGGAAAGGAGAGAGAGAAAGGGAGAGGGAAAGAGAAAAAGGGAAAGAGAAAAAGGGAGAGGGGGAAAAGGGAAGGGAAAGGGTGAGGGGAAAGGGTGAGGGGAAAGGGAGGGGTGTCGTCGCTGCCTTTCAGGCTGGACCACCACCAAACCTCCTCCTGTCAGTGAGAGGGGAACTGATCCCAACTTTGGTGTAACCCTGATGAATCCTTCAGTAAATCTGTCAGTTAAGTAAATTTATTCTTTTGATTTCCCTTTATCTCCCCCCCCCACCCCCCACCTTGTTTCATGTGAGCCAGGTTGTGTTGTTTTATTTTATTTTATTTTATTTTATTTTATTTTATTTTATTTTA
The DNA here is from genome assembly GCA_016584745.2 of Phylloscopus trochilus trochilus. Classification (NCBI taxonomy): domain Eukaryota; kingdom Metazoa; phylum Chordata; class Aves; order Passeriformes; family Phylloscopidae; genus Phylloscopus; species Phylloscopus trochilus. The sequence goes on along the minus strand of WQNJ02000031.1, from coordinate 1,707,341 downwards.
TTTTATTTTATTTTATTTTATTTTATTTTATTTTATTTTATTTTCCCCTCTCATTTATCCAATGTTCTGGCAGCTTCTCCCTTTTTTTTAATTTCTCTCCAGTTTGAAGCCCCAGTCAAACAGCTGCGGCTGATCCCAGGGAAAGGCCCCCTTTGGGACTGCTCAGACCCTCACAGGGACCCCCTCTTCCACTGCTGCCATGGAAACACCTTCCAAAATCTCATTCCAGTGAGGAGCTGGAGGAGCTGGAGGAGCTGAAGGAGCTGGAGGATCTGGAGGAAATGAAGAATCCTCCTGGCCCCAGGGACAGCTGTGGGAGCTCAGCACAGCACACAGAACTGGGAAATGCTGGATTTAATGGAAAATCTGCAGGATTTGGTTCTCTTGACCCCAGGGATGGCCATGGAGGAGCTGGAGGAGCTGAAGGATTTGGAGGAGCTGGAGGATTCAGAGAAGGTGAAGGAGAAGGTGAAGAGATTTGGAGAAGGTGAAGGATTCGGAGGATCTGGAGGAGCTGGAGGAGCTGGAGGATCTGGAGCTGAAGGATTCAGAGGAGGTGAAGGATTTGGAGAAGGTGAAGGATTTGGAGGATCTGGAGGAGCTGGAAGATCTGGAGGATCTGGAGGAGCTCTTCCCTTCCCTGCTCCCCTGGCCCATCTCCAGGGCTCCCCAGGCAGGGCAGGAGCATCCCCAGCTCCTTTGAGGGCTGAGTTTTCCAAAGCCAGGCCCAGGATGAGCTTTCAGCTCAGTTTCAGGCTCCCCAGGCTCTGCCCCAGCCTGGGACATTTGGAATTCCCCAGCTCCTGGCAGGGATTTATTCCCATCCCTTGGCAGCTCCGGTTTTAAGCACGGCAATAACTCAGCGGATCTCATTGTGGGGGGATGAAGGATTGCCCTTATTTTCAGCTCATTTCTGGGCGAGCTTTATTTCCCCCTCTCTTTCTCTCTCTCTTTTATTGAGCTCTGAACATTAATAATCAACCCTCATTAATTCAGTTAATTCTTCAAATCCTCATATTCTTCATGCCCAGCGCTGTAAAGCCGAGGAGGAGACTGATGGAAGCTGAGGAGGTGGTTAGGGTGATTAAAAATCCATTTTTTTTTAATTTGGGAACCCTGGGGGTGCTCACATTCTCATCTCCCACCTTCCCAGGGCCTTCCCTCTCACGGGAATTCCTTTGCAGGAACCAGAGGGGCCCATCCCGAGTTTCTGGGATCCCTCAGTTTTCAGGTGTTGTGGTCACCTGGGATTTTCCAGCTGGGGCACGGGGAGGGGGAGAAGAGCTCTGGAGCATGGAGAGTTCCCCTGGCCCGGAGGGATTTGGGGATTTGGGGAATTTGGGAAGCCCAGGGGCAGAGCTCTGTCTCTCCTTGGAGATTCCTCTTCTGAGGATGGTGTCTTGGGTTATGGAACCAAAGGGTGTGTATCCTATTTTCATCTGTTAAAAGCAATTGGAGAGGTGTTTTTCTTTATCTCTTGTAACTCAAGGAGGGAGAGGGGAGGGTGCCTTCTGATCATGGGCCATGAACACCTCCCCAGGCTGTGCCCTCCCCAGAGCAGTGCATCCACATTCCATCATCCCATGGTGAGATGGATCACATCCCCCTGGCAGTGGGGGGAGCCAGGCATTCCTGCCTGGATAAAACTGAGACACAGGAACACAAAAACATCCAACTTCACCTGATTTCTGGAGGAAGACTGGACCCTTCTCACCATCCCTGGACCCTTCTCACCACCCCTGGACCCTTCTCACCATCCCTGGACCCTTCTCACCACCCCTGGACCCTTCTCACCACCCCTGGACCCTTCTCACCATCACTGGACCCTTGTTCTACAGGATCATCTCTGCCCCACCAGAACCACCTCTGCCACTCCAGCAGGACTCACTTTGGGGCTGCTCCCAACCCCCTGACCAACAGGGTGTCAGGTTGGAGCTCTGACTCTGTCAGGGTTCTCCAGGATTGCTGTTTGTTTGTTTGCTGGTTTGGTTGGGTGGTTTTGTTTTCTACTCCATTTTTATTGTTAATATTCCCAGTAAAGAACTGTTATTCCCATTCCCAAATCTTTGCCTGAAAGCCCTTGATTGCAAAATTATAATTTGGTGGGGGTGAGGGGTTTACATTCCCCATTCCAAGGGAAACTCCAGCTTTCCCTGGCAGAGACCTGTCTGTCCAAACCCAGACAGATGGGAAATGCAGGATTTTAAACCCAGGGTGAGGTGACAAACAGATCAGGGCCAGGGGGGCTCACGGAGCTGAGTTTACTCAAAGTTTAAGGAATAAAAGTGATTTTTGGGTTTTGCCACCCTGCACTCCTGGCTCGGCTCCCACCCCACCCCACTCCCTCTCCTCCTGCAGCTTTTCCAGCTCCTGGATTCCTCCTCAGAGCTTTGCTCAGCCGGGTGAGCGCAGCGGGGTCCTGGCAAACCCTGGATGGAAAAAGGGGAGAGGAGGAAAGGCTTGGAAAAGCCAGCAGAGCTCTGAGACGGAAAGGCTGGGAAAGGTTGGGAAGAAGGGAAGAGGGAAGGAGAGATGGGGAAGGCTGGGGAAGGCTGGGAAAGGTCGGGAAGGAGGGAAGGGAAAGGCTGGGAAGGAGGGATGGGAAAGGTCGGGAAGGAGGGAAGGGAAAGGCTGGGAAAGGCTGGGAAGGAGGGAGGGGAAAGGTTGGGAAAGGCTGGGAAAGGTCGGGAAGGAGGGAAGGAGGGAAGGGAAAGGCTGGGGAGGAGGGAGGGGAAAGACTGGGAAAGGTCGGGAAGGAGGGAAGGAGGGAGGGGAAAGGCTGGGAAAGGCTGGGAATGCCGGGACGTGTGGGGAGCGCTGCCTGTGGGATCTCAGCCCTCCTGGACGGGCTCCCACCCTCTCACCTCCGGTTGCTCCCTCAGCCCCTTCTGGGTGCAGTGGGGGACAAACCCTTCTCCAAAGCCACCACACCCACCTTTGCCAGCCCCTTCCTTCCCCGAGCTGCGGAGAAACCTGGAGAATCCCTCTTGGAGGGGGGATCCGCCGCCCCCAGCCCCGCTCCTGGGGGTTCGCGGCCGTGACCTTCAGTCCCGCCAGGTTTGGGGGCCTCCCCCTCCCCTTGGGAGGGGAACATCGGGGGCTGGGCCGGGGTTTGGCCCCTCCTGCTCTCACAGGAGCCGCCTGCTCCTGCTGGGGGAGCCCCCAGAGCCACGGGCTGGGACCCCAGAGCCAGCTGCCTTCCCTGAGTAACCCCTGAGCAACCCCTGAGTTACCCCTGAGCAACCCCCGAGTTATCCCTGAGTTACCCCTGAGTTACCCCTGAGCAACCCCTGAGTTACCCCTGAGTAACCCCTGAGTTACCCCTGAGTAACCCCTGAGCAACCCCTGAGTAACCCCTGAGTAACCCCTGAGTAACCCCTGAGTTACCCCTGAGCAACCCCTGAGTTACCCCCGAGTTACCCCCGAGTGATCCCCAGCTCTCTCAGGTTCCAGGGCAGGCAGGCTCCTGTAATTCATCGTGTGTGAAACGAGCCCATTCGAAGGGCTTGGAAAAGCCAAGCCATTAACTCAGAACCGCTCCTGGACTCTGCAGAGCTGCAATTCCATTTGACAGGATTTTATCGCTCTTTTTTTTTTCCTTTTTAATTTTATTTTTATTTTGTCCTGCTGCAGCCACGGCTCCGGCTGCCCCTGAAAGCAGCTTCACCTCAGCAGTCACCTGTGAACAATTGAATAAGCTAGCTGAGTGTAAATCCTCCTCTTTAAACTCATTAAAGCGCGCCCCAGCCTCTCTGGGAGCCGTTTGACAAACTCCCCTGAGCAGGGATAGTCGTGTTTATGACCATTATTATTACTATTGTTATTATTATTTTTCCTCTCGGCTCCATCCGCAATGTAAACACCATCACATTTTAATTATCTGTTTGCAGAGGAGCTTTCCCAGCCGATCTCGCAGGGAAGGTGGCCGGCAGAACGAGGGGAATGTCCCTCCGACAACTCGGGGGTAACTCAGGAGTAACTCGGGGGTAACTCAGGGACAACTTGGGGGTAACTTGGGGTTAACTCGGGGGTACTTAGGGGTAACTCAGGGGTTAATCAGGGGTAGCTCAAGGGTAACTCAGGGGTTACTCAGGGGTAACTCAGGGGTAACTCGGGGGTTACTCAGGGGTAACTCAGGGGTTACTCAGGGGTAACTCAGGGATAACTCAGGGGTTACTCAGGGGTAACTCAGGGGTTACTCAGGGGTAACTCGGGGGTTACTCAGGGGTTACTCAGGGAAGGGCAGCTGCCTCTGGGGTCTCAGCCCGTGGCTCTGGGGTTCCTGTGAGAGCAGGATGGGCCAAACCCCAGCCCAGCCCCGGAGCAGCCCCTGGGAAGTGAGGGACAAAGAGCTCCTGAAACCCGGGCCCTGCCTCCTCCTGGGGGGCAGGAAATCATTCCTTGGGTGGGAACTGGGACAGGAAATCCTTCCTGGGCTGGAACTGGGGCAGGAAATCCTTCCTTGGGCTGGGAACTGGGGCAGGAAATCCTTCCTGGGCTGGGAACTGGGGCAGGAAATCCTTCCTGGGCTGGAACTGGGGCAGGAAATCCTTCCTTGGGCTGGGAACTGGGGCAGGAAATCCTTCCTGGGACTGGGAACTGGAGCAGGAAATCCTTCCTGGGACTGGGATCATGGAGCAGGAAATCCTTCCTGGGCTGGGAACTGGGGCAGGAAATCCTTCCTGGGCTGGGAACTGGGGCAGGAAATCCTTCCTTGGGCTGGAACTGGGGCAGGAAATCCTTCATTGGGCTGGAACTGGGGCAGGAAATCCTTCCTGGGCTGGGAACTGGGGCAGGAAATCCTTCCTGGGCTGGGAACTGGGGCAGGAAATCCTTCCTTGGGCTGGAACTGGGGCACGAAATCCTTCCTTGGGCTGGAACTGGGGCACGAAATCCTTCCTTGGGTGGAACTGGGGCAAGAAATCCTTCCTTGGGCTGGAGTCTGGCAGAGGGGAGGAGGAGGTTTCAGCTCTGCCCCCGACCCTGACAGAGCTGAGCAACCCAAGCTCTGTAACCCCAAATCCCGATCTCCCGGGGGGAAAATCGGCTCCATCCCCCCCGGCTCTGCTTTCCTTGGAAAGCTTGGGAAGCAACGGGAAACATCCCGGACTTCGCCTCCGCTCCCCTCCCGCCCCTCCCCCGCTGGGTTTTTGTCACCGAAGTGGTTTTTGGGGCCACTTCATCACTGTTCCCTTTCCTTTCGGAAAGCGCTGACGCGCGATTATTGCCGTGATTAACGCTCTTGTGCAGCTAATTGTAATTACACCTTCTCATCCCCAGCCTCAATTACTCATCCTCGCCTCAGCCCAATGTTTTCCTTTCCCCGAGTTTCTTCTGGAAGTTGTCTGGGCTGGGTAAACAGCGGCAGCAGAGCATCCCAGCATCCCCGACTGCGCGGTTTTCCTCTCCCCGGGGATTCGTCTCAGGCCGTTTCAGGATGAGTTAAGGGCCGGATCAGGGGCTGCTGTAAATCAGGGCAGCTCCCCTCGGTGATTTACAGCCCGGGAGGTGTCGGATATTTCACGGCGAAGCCGCTGGCATCCCAGGAAATATTGCTGAGGGAGTTCCCCTCTATCCAGAAATCCATAATTTTTTTTCTTTTCTTTTCCCGGCCTCAGACTCTGCTGCGTGCGTTCCCTCGGCTGGCTGGGACGATCAGCGCGGCTGGGACTCACCGCAGCACCTGGAAAGTGCCATAAATCACCCTAAATCACCCTAAATCATCCTAAATAATCCTAAACCCTGCCTTTTCCCCCAGCCTCGGTGCCCAAACCGCATCCTCTGAGGCCGGAGCATCAACTCCCCGCGGCGCTGAAAGGGAAGGGGAGGCAAATGAAATGAAATGAAATGAAATGAAATGAAATGAAATGAAAAGAGAAATGATCCCACTGCTGTCTGGGTGGTTCCCAGATGAACCCGTCAGAGTCGGGAGAATTCCTGGAGCTGCGGGCTCCGGATCAACATCGGGATCAACGGGGAGATTGGGAAGCTGCTCTTCCACCCAGGCCGGGGTTCCCAGCCCTGGCTAATTGCGCCGTTTTAATTAAAGTGCAGCCTCCGGAAGGAGCCCCGTGCACAGCAGAGCTCCTGGAGCTCCCTGGATGTGCCCTGAACACAGCTCCTGCCGCTGAGAACTGGGAAATGCTGGGTTGAATGGAAAATCCATGGGATTGAGATCTCCTGAGCCCGGGGACAGCTCTGGGAGCTCAGCACAGCACAGCACAGAGAACTGGGAAATGCTGGATTGAATGGAATATCTGCAGGATTGGGCTCTCCTGACCCCAGGGATGGCCATGGACACAGCTCTGGGAGCTCAGCACAGCACAGAGGTCTGGGAAATGCTGGATTCAATGGGAAATCCATGGGATTGGGCTCTCCTGGCCCCAGGGACAGCTCTGGGAGCTCAGCACAGCACTGAGAACTGGGAAATGCTGGGTTTAATGGAAAATCCATGGGATTGGGATCTCCTGAGCCCGGGAACATCTCTGGGAGCTCAGCACAGCACAGAGAACTGGGAAATCTTTGACTGAATGGAAAATCCATGGAATTGGGCTCTCCTGGCCCCAGGGATGGCCACAGGCAGCTCTGGGAGCTCAGCACAGAACTGGGAAATGCTGGGTTTAATGGAAAATTCGTGGGATTGGGCTCCCCTGGCCCCAGGGACAGCTCTGGGAAAGGACAGCTCCAGGCTCCCCAGCGGTGGGAATTCCTGCTCCAGCCTTGGCTGTTGGGAGGGTTTATTCCCACAGGGAACAGCTCTGTGGCCACATCTCAGCCTCCAGGACCTTCCAGCCCCGCGCAGCTCGAGCCAAGTTTCCCCTCAGCTCTCAAAAAGAATGGATTAACCTTTCCCAGTTAATTTCTCGGAACTCCAAACTAATTATCTTTTCATTCTTCTCCCATCCTTTCCCTGCCAAGGGACGGGAATCAGGACAGGACTCCCGGGCTTTGTAAATCCTGCAATATTTATCACCTGGAGCCTGGTTCCCGACAGGAACACCGGCGCTGGAGCTTTTGTGCTGAGATAAAACCAGCCAGGGACACGGGGGCAGCGCTGGGAGCATCACCCTGCGGCCAGCCCTGGGGGGAAAGGATAATTCCATCCAGGAGAAGCCCGACCACTCGCTGAAAGTCAGATTTTTTGTTGTTGTTGTTGTTGCTGGGCTTGCTTCTGAGCAAGGACCCAGAAGAGGGAGAGAGCAGCAGGAGGGGGGTTGGGAGAAAGGAAGAGGGAACAAGAAAAAAAAAGCTTGAATAAACAAAAATAAGGGAAATTTTTTTTTCTTTTTTTGGAAAATAAAGGCTGCACAGAGGGATTGGGATTCAGGCCGGCTCCATCTGCAGCCTTCCAAAGCATATGATGCATCCAAGGAAAAGGCAAGACAGCACATCTGAGCAAAAATTACAGGTGGCTGAATTAATTAGCTCCGAATCCCAACACCCCCAAACATCAGGCGCTGGGATTACAGACCCTGAGCTGGTTTGCTGCCGAATCCCAAAGCCCAGAGATTATTTGGATTCCAATTGGAAGTGTTGCAGATGGGTTTGTTCAGGGAAGGGGAGAGCTGTCTGTTGTTGTTTTGCCTTCAGCTAAAGCAGAAGGGCTCCTTTCCCTTTCCCCTTCCCTTCCCTTCCCTTCCCTTCCCTTCCCTTCCCTTCCCTTCCCTTCCCTTCCCTTCCCTTCCCTTCCCTTCCCTTCCCTTCCCTTCCCTTCCCTTCCCTTCCCTTCCCTTCCCTTCCCTTCCCTTCCCTTCCCTTCCCTTCCCTTCCCTTCCCTTCCCTTCCCTTTTCCCCTTCTTTTCCCCATTTTCCCCTTTTCCCCTCTTCCTTTTTTCCCCTTTTTTCCCCTTCTTTTCCCTTTCTTTTCCCCCTTCTTCTCCCCTTTCCCCCTTTATTTCTCCTTTTCCATTTTCCCAGACATGAAAACATCTGAGCCTCCCCTGCCCTCTCTGGGCCTGATCCCAGGGCCCTTTCCAGGTTTCCCTGGGCGGGCAGGGATTCTCCCCAAAGCCTCTTTCTGTCCCCGGTGCTTGGGTGACATCCCCCGGAGGGGAAGGAGCCTCGGTCGCCGTTTCTGTGACAACAAAGGCGGGGGACGCTGGGCCCCGGGGGCGGCGTCAATCCCGGCTCAGAACCGGAGAGGCCGATTTGGGGTTTTTGTCACCTGCAGGGCCCGGCTGGCACGGACAGCGTGACCCGGCAGGGGACAGACAGGGGACAGAGTGATCCGGCAGGGGACAGGTGGACAAAGCAAGGACAGGGTGACCTGACAGGGGACAGGGTGACCTGACAGGGACAGAGTGACCTGATAGGGGACAGGGTGACCCAGCAGGGGACAGACAGGGGACAGGGGGACCCAGCAGGGGACAGGGGGACAAAGCAGGGACAGGGTGACCTGACAGGGACAGGGTGATTTGATAGGGACAGGGGGAAAAGCAAGGACAGAGTGACCTGGCAGGGGACAGAGTGACCTGATAGGGACAGAGTGACCTGATAGGGACAGGGTGACCCAGCAGGGACAGGGTGACCTGACAGGGGACAGGCTGACCTGACAGGACAAGGAGAGCTCCTTCCAGGAGCAGCAGCCAGGACCTGGATCTGCCCTCAATCCCATCCCAGGGACGCTTCCCACCGCCCCGGGCTGCTCCAGCCTGGCGCGAGGCACTTCCAAGGATGGATTCTCTGAGAATTCCATCCCACCACCCTCACAGGCAGGAATTCCTTCCCAAAATCCCATCTTATCCCCGCCCTCTGCCACTTCAAAGCCGTTTACAGCAGCTTCAGCTCCATCTGGAGAAAATGGGAAAATTTTTTTTTGAGGAAAAAAAAAAAAAAGACCAGGAATTAAAAACTCAGTTCCCACCGGACAGGACCTGCCCATGGATCTCAAAAACCCTTCCCGATGGGATTTGGCTCTGCAGCTGGGCCCGGCTGTGGGATACGCCCCGTTTGGATTCCAGCAGGCGTTGCCTTCACACCCATCACGAGCGGCATTTGCGCTGCCGGCAGAGCAGCCGCGCTCCTGGGAAGTTTTCTCCATCAATTCCGCATTCCCGAATTGATCCAGATAATCACCGGAGATTTTCCGAGCTTCTCTGAAGCTTTTGATCCCGGGGCTCCATTGTTCGACGCGTTTATCACACAGGGACCAGCAGAGCAGCGAAATTCCCCGAAATTCACGGGAGCTTTGCGCTCCGATCGGCGTTTTCCGGGTGAGATTCACCTCGCGGAGGGGAACAAATTCAAGGTCAGCCTCTCACTTGGCTGCGGTTCTGAAATCCCCCAACCAGACCCTTTGGCTGTGGGATCCTGGAAAGGAAAGGATGAAAAGCCGAGCCTGAGTCTGCATCTGCTGCTCCCGCGGGGGAGGCGAGGAATTCTCCACCCCCCAGGAATCATCACTGGCTTTGGACACTGATGGGAGAGCTGAGCTGGAGCAGAGACTGGGCAGAGCTGGAGAATGAAGCAGAGATTTATTGAAAGGAGTTTAGGGTGCACCTTGGGCAGGATAAGAGCCTGGCCAGGGCTGCGCCCAAAGGTGGGCACAAAATGGGCACAAAATGGGCACAAAATGGACAAATGGTCATGAGGTCTCACCCTTCGATCAGTTCTGGTTCATTTGCACATTGGGGTTTAATTGTCCGATTCCAGCTGCAGGTTGTGAGGTCACATCCCTCTTATTTTCTCCCTTCAGCCACCCTTGTTTGTGCTCTGGGGCCTGAAAACTTGCACCAGCTGTCCTTGGTGTGCAGCAGGAGCAGGATTTGTTTTGTGTCCCTGCTCCGTGAGGAGCTGAGTGACCCTGGGTGTGAGGCTGAGAGCTGCACCCCTGGGCAGCACAGAACCCGAAAAACACCAGAGCTCCAACCCCAGGCATCAGGACAACAACGGCAGCAGGGCAAAGCCTCTGTGGTTTGCTCCTGCCATCACATAAATACGTAATTTCCAGCCTTTTGGGTACAGTGGGGGCTCTGCTCTGCCTGGGCCTGGATTGGATGGCTCCAGCAGGTGTCCTGGGTTCCAATGTCAAATTGTGCCCAAGGTCTGTATTCCATCCCCATGAGCCCTTGGAGCCAAGGTGGGGCAGTGTTTTCCTTATCTCCTGTTAACGAGCCCAACAATGCCTTGCCATGTGACTCATGGATAACTTCCTCCGGGAGTTATCTCTGGTTAATGGGCCATCAAGGACCCACTGCATGACTCATGGAATGAGATCATCCCATTGGGAGATGCTCCGCCCAGGGGGAGGAGCCAAGCATTCCCACCTGGATATAATCCAGGGTTTGAGACATCACAAGCAGCTTTTATCCACTGGACTCCCAGAGGAGACAAGAGCTACCAGACGGGATCACTGCTTTGACAAGAACATCTCATCTGGACTGACACTACCACCCTAACTAACAGGGTGTCAGGTTGTATTCTGACTCTGTCAGTGTTTTTTTTGTACTATTATTTTATTTTACTTTCTTTTATTTCTTTTCTTTTCCTCTTATTAAATTGTGTTTCTGACTTGGAGTTTTTCACTGGTTTTGCTTTCAAACCAGCACAGCAGGAAAAAAGGGGGATGGAGCAGAGGGCAGGGAGTTAAATTCCAGCGGAATTGAACATCCTTCCCCTAAAGGGCCTCGGGGTTTGTCCCACCCCTCCCTCTCTGTCCTCTCTGGCTGCAGGATCATCACGGAGCCTTCGGACTCGACCCTCAGCTCCGCTTTTGGTCACGCAGGAAATAAAAAACAACCACCCCCCAAAACAATGGCCCCGTGATTAAAGATCCGCTGCGGCTAAAAATACCGGGAGCAGGAATCAGGCCGAATAATAGACTTGGCAGCGTGCAGCAGAGCTGACAGAAACTGCTGGCACCGTGCAGAAAACAAACATCAAAAGACAAAATAGCATCAGACACTCCAAAGCACTGGAATTATTATTATTTTTTTTTTTTTTCCCTCCCTGTCCCCTTTAGCTCACGCCGCTTTGCCAAGGTTGTTTGTGCATCCCTGTGCGATTCCAGCTGATTCTCCAAGTCAAGATATTCCCTGAGGTGTCCCGGGGGTGGCTCCTGCACTTTGTGTGCTCCTCGCTCGGCTCTGAGCCACCCTCTGGTTCTGGGTGGCAGCGGAAGGGGCAGGGGTGGCCTGAAGCTTCCATTCTGCTTTATTTGCTTCCTCTTTCCCTTAAAATGTTTGGAAGTAGTTCCTTCCTCCTTCTCCTGCCTAGGAGCGAGCTCTTATCCAGTTCCTGGGGCAGGAATCCTGGACTCAGGAGCACAACCATCCCTGGGAGCACAGGAACACAGCCAGCCCTGGATGAACCATGGACAGAGGAACACAAGCAGCCCTGGATGAATCACGTGGATCTCTGTTGATCCAGCTCCTGGTGCAGGAATCCTGGACTCAGGAACACAAACCACCCCTGGATGGACCATGGGCATGGGAACAAAACCAGTCCTGAATGAAGCACATGGATTTGTGTTCATCCAGCTCCTGGTGCAGAAATCCTGGTCTCAGGAACACAACCAGCCCTGGAAGCACAGGAACACAGCCAGCCCTGGATGAACCACGTGGATCTGTGTTCATCCAGCTGCTGGTGCAGAAATCCTGAGCACAGGAACACAACCAGCCCTGGATGGACCATGGACACAGGAACACAGCCAGTCCTGGATGAACCACATGGATCTGTGCTCATCCAGCTCCTGGTGCAGAAATCCTGAGCACAGGAACACAACCAACCCTGGATGGACCATGTGGATTTGTGCCCATCCAGCTCCTGGTGCAGAAAACCTGGTCTCAGGAACACAAACTATCCCTGGATGAACCATGGACACAGGAACACAGCCAGTCCTGGATGAGCCATTGGGATCTGTATTTATCCAGCCCCTGGAGCAGGAATCCTGGACTCAGGAGCACAACCAGCTCTGGATGAACCATGGACAGAGGAACACAAGCAGCCCTGGATGAATCACGTGGATCTGTGTTCATCCAGCTGCTGGTGCAGAAATCCTGAGCACAGGAACACAACCAGCCCTGGATGGACCATGGACAGAGGAACACAACCAGCCCTGGATGAGCCACATGGATCTGTGTTCATCCAGCTCCTGGAGCAGAAATCCTGGACTCAGGAACACAAACCATCCCTGGATGGACCACAGACATGGGAACACAACCAGTCCTGGAGGTACCACATGGATCTGTGCTCATCCAGCCCCTGGTGCAGAAATCCTGAGCACAGGAACACAGCCAGCCCTGGATGGACCATGTGGATCTCTGTTGATCCAGCTGCTGATGCAGGAATCCTGGGCACGGGAACACAATCAGCCCTGGATGAATGATCTGGATCTGTGTTCATCCAGCCCCTGGGGCAGAAATCCTGAGCACAGGAACACAACCAGCTTTGGACACAGGAACACAGCCAGCCCTGGATGAGCCACATGGATCTGTGTTCATCTGCTAGTGCAGAAATCCTGAGCACAGGAACACAAACCAGCCCTGGATGGACCATGTTTATCTCTGTTGATCCAGCTCCTGGTGCAGAAATCCTGGACACAGGTACACAAACCAGCCCTGGATGAGCCACATGGATTTGTGTTCATCCAGTTCCTGGTGCAGGGATCCTGGACTCAGGAACACAACCAGCCCTGGATGAACCATGGACAGAGAAACACAAGCAGCCCTGGATGAATCACGTTGATCTGTGTTCATCCAGCCCCTGGGGCAGAAATCCTGAGCACAGGAACACAACCAACGTTGGACACAGGAACACAGCCAGCCCTGGATGAACCATGGACAGAGGAACACAGCCAGCCCTGGATGAGCCACATGGATCTGTGTTCATCCAGCTCCTGGAGCAGAAATCCTGGACTCAGGAACACAAACCATCCCTGGATGGACCACGGACATGGGAACACAACCAGCCCTGGATGAACCATGGACACAGGAACACAGCCAGCCCTGGATGAGCCACGTGGATCTGTGCTCATCCAGCTGCTGGTGCAGAAATCCTGGAATCAGGGACACAACCAGCCCTGAGAGCACAGGAACACAAACCAGCCCTGGATGGACCATGTGGATCTCTGTTGATCCAGCTGCTGGTGCAGGAATCCTGGACATAGGAATACAACCAGCCCTGGATGAACCATGGACACAGGAACACAGCCAGCCTTGGATGAATCACATGGATCTGTGTTCATCCAGCTCCTGGTGAAGAATTCCCGAGCACAGGAACACAACCAGTCCTGGAGGAACCAGGTGGATCTATGCTCATCTAGCCCCTGGTGCAGAAATCCAGAGCACAGGAACACAACCCTGGATGAACCACATGGATCTGTGTTGATCCAGCCCCTGGAGCAGGATCCTGGGCACACGAGCAGGAGCTGGGAGCAGCAGCTGTGATCAGCACAGCCCTCACACCTCCCGTCCTTGCAGCCCCCTGGCTGTGTCACAGCCACAGGCTCGGGAAAGGTTCCAGCCTTTCCCTTCCAGAGGCAGAAATACCAGCCCGTATGCCGAAATATTGTTTTCCTCATTCAAACGCTCCTGCTCCAACACCAGCAGGAATTATTCCGTGTCAAGAGTGGGACTGGAGGTGGGAGCTGCCCTGCGGGTGCTGGGACACCGGCGGGCCGGCAGCGGGGCAGGATCCCGCAGCTCCGCGGAGATTCCTTCGTTCCTCAATGAAATCATCCAAAAGCTTCACCCAGGCGGCCCCCGGGTGGCGCTGAAAGCTTTAAACCCGAGCAGCGGGAGATAAACCCGAGCAGCGGGAGATAGACCCGAGCAGCGGGAGATAAACCCGAGCAGAGGGAGATAGACCCGAGCAGAGGGAGATAAACCCGGGCAGAGGGAGATAGACCCGAGCAGCGGGAGAGAGACCCGAGCAGGGGGAGAGAGACCCGAGCAGAGGGAGAGAGACCCGAGCAGAGGGAGATAGACCCGAGCAGCGGGAGAGAGACCCGAGCAGGGGGAGAGAGACCCGAGCAGAGGGAGAGAGACCCGAGCAGCGGGAGAGAGACCCGAGCAGCGGGAGATAGACCCGAGCAGCGGGAGATAGACCCGAGCAGCGGGAGAGAGACCCGAGCAGCGGGAGAGAGACCCGAGCAGAGGGAGAGAGACCCGAGCAGCGGGAGATAAAGCCGGGCAGTGGGAAATAAACCCGGGCACCTGGAGATAAACCCGGGCACCTGGAGATAAACCCGGGCAGCCGGGAATATACCTGAACAGCCGGGGATAAGCCCGAGCAGCCGGGATGATAAACCCCAGCAGTGGGAGATGATAAACCTGGGCACCCAGAGATCAACCCGAGCAACCGGGGATGATAAACCCGAGCAGTGGGAGATAAACCCGAGCAGTGGGAGATGATAAACCTGGGCACCCAGAGATAAACCCGAGCAGCCGGGGATAAACCCGGGCAGCAGGGGATGATAAACCCGGGCAGCCGGGGATGATAAACCCGAACAGCCGGGGATAAACCCGAGCCTTGACGGAGCCTTTTGCTCTCGTTTATTTCTCGGCTGCTGAAGGGATGGACCGCGGGCTTTGGGAGGGGACGAGGGATGAGGACACGGGAAGGAGGAGCAGGGAGGTGTCACGGGGTAAAAGGGGACTCTGCAGAGGGAGACGGGGAAGGATTTTATTTATTCAGCATTAAAATGAAAAACTCAATAACGGGGGATTCCATCTGAAGGCACGGCAGCTTTGCTCCTGAGGAAATTCCCCGAATTTCCCATTCCCGGTGCAAATTCCAGCCTCTCCTACTTGGCCAACATTTTCCCATTGCACACTCTGAGCAAATCCAACCCAAATTTAGGGAAACCCCTGCAGCAGGAAGGCTTTCCACGGGAAGGAGATGATCCAGTAAGTGCTGAGGATTATTGAATTTTCCCCGGTGAAATCCAGGGATGCTTTTGCTGGAATGGTCCCAGATGATCAGAACGAGAATTTGTTTTTTAATTGGTAAAAAGTGACATGCTACAGAGGCTGGGAAAAGGTGGGAACAGAGCTGGGATCTGCGTCAGGGTTTGTTTGCTTTAATTACTGCTGCGGAAAAGGAATTTAGAGTGTCCGGGAAGGTGATCAGCAGAGGGCTCAGGCCCATCGTGGATCGTTCCCGGATTATTTATTGGCAATCCCACGGGAACAGCTCCCAAAAGGTGGAGGGCTCCAGCAGGAAAGCTGGGAATTGTTAAATTGTTCCTCTCTCACAGTGCTGCCCCAACCCCCTGGCACAGAATGGCACAGCCCTGCTGCCCCTTCCCTGCAGACGAAGATTTAATTAATTCATCAATCCCTTCCTCACTCGGGGTTGGGGGCAGAGCTGATCTCCCCTCAAACACCCCTGGGGCGGCTCCTGCTGCCCCTCAGGAACGCGGAAATCCCTCCCCAGCCCCTGAGCCGGGAGACTGCTAAAGCTTCTGTTCGCTTTTTCCCCCTTCTCAGAGCTTAATGAGCCCAAATTGGTGGCTGGTAATCAGGCGCTGGCCTCCTCATCCTGGCAGGTTTTGTTTACAGAAGCTCATTAGGGCAGAGCTGCTGATGAGCGGGGTGAACTCCGGCATCGCCTAACGACCCGCGCAGGAGGCACAGAGCCGGGAAAATGGAGCAGAAACGGTGATTAAAGGAACGATTCTGTCCGGAAACAGAGCCCGGCCCTCGCCTGGCTGCTCCTGGATCTGCCCGGGATCCACCGGGATCCACCCCGAGCCCTGCCGGGACAGGGAACCCCAGGCGGTTGGGGTGGGACGGTGTTTTGTTAATGATCAGACTCTGTTTCCTCAAGCAGGAAAGCTAATTCTCCATTCCCATAACTCTGTTCTATATATAAATATATAAATATATATGAACGACATGAAAATGACACCGTTATCACAGAGCTGGTGCTCAGCTGTGATTAGCTGGGACGTTTTCCTGGGTTAAAAGGTGTTGGGGTGTGTGTGGACGTGCTGAGACTCTTTCACTCTTTCACTCAGGAGCTCTTTGTGGGTTCTCATTGGACAGATCTGTTGTTTCTGCAGGTGCAAACTTGTTTTTTGTACTGGAGCAGGTTGTTGTGTTAACTGCCTTCACCCTTATGATTTTTCCTGATGGGATCTCACAAGCTCCTGTTAGATCAGCTACAGCAGCAGGGCCTAAACCATATTTTATAAACACTTTATTTTATAATATATAAATATAATGTATAGCTTTATAATATATAAATATTACAAATATATAAAAATATACAGCATACATATAAAAACCACATATATACTATATACGATACACTATATACTATATAATATATAACACATAACATATAACATATAACATATATATGTTATGTGTTATATATTATATGTTATATATAATTATATATAATTATATATAATTATATATAATTATATATACTATAATTATACTATATACTATTATATTATATACTATAATTATATTATAATTATATAATTATGCATACTATAGAATATAGAAATATAATATAATATAATATAATATAATATAATATAATATAATATAATATAATATAATATAATATATCAGGGGGCTCCTTGAACATCAATTAATTAAACTCATTTTCCATGAGCTGCAAGGAAAACGCCAGGAGCAGCCCTTCCTCTCCTTGGCCATTCCAAGGCCATTCGTTCATTGCTGGTAAAGGACGTAGAGGCAAAAAAAAAAAAAATTATATAGTCAGTCTTGCTAAATTAGTTTACCTAAAATTGTATGTGTGAGTGATTTTAATCAAAATCTAATTTCCCCCCTCTTTTTTAGAGTAACCGAAATGAGATTTTTCTAATTTACTTTTCGCGGTTCAAGTTTCTCATAATTCTTCTGTGGTCGTGACAGCCCCGTGAAAAGCGTCTGCTGCTACAAAGCATTAAAGAAAAAAAAAAAAGAAAAAATTAGATTTTCAAATTGATGTGCTAAATTAAAAATGTTTAATGTTTCTCATCAAAGGCACAGGAGTGTGCACGGGGGCCCTTGGTACGGTTAGAGGCACCAGGCTTTTTTTTTTTTTTTTTTTTCATCTGTTTCTTTTAATTCACGTTGCAAAGGCAGCTCTGCTGCGAAAATTAACGAGCTACGAGTGAAAAGTGTTGTAAAATAAGCGTCTTCGGAGGAAATACCTTTCAATTTTCCCACCCCGCCTCCCCGTCGCTGCTCTGACCTTAAGGATGTCAAAATAAAAACAGGCGCTGTGCTCTGCTCCTCACCAGCTTCAGACGGAGCCCCACCAAATTCTGGCTGAGAATTGATTCTTTTATTCTTCTCTATTTTTTATTCTTTTATTCTTCTTTCGGTTCTCTGGGCTTTCGCTTGCTGATCCCCGCGGCTTAGGGGAGCTCGTTAGTTCTCAGAATTGAACTTAAAATCATTAATGCAGTCAGATCTGGGCTCCTGAATCCAGCAGCTGCTTGGGAGGTGGCTCCAGGACCTCTGGGGCAGCTGCTGGCCGGGGGCTGTTTTAGGAGTTCCAGTTTCTGCTGGAGCTGAGGTTTCCCTGCTGAAAGTGAAACTTTTTCTTGGTTTAATTTATGGGGAAGTCCTGAGGAGCTGCGGGTTGGGCTGGGCCTGGGAAGGACGAGGAGGTGGGAAAGGTGGAGGAGCAGGGTTGGTGGGTTTGGGTTTATGGCGGGGTTTCTGCTGGGCTGAAAGGGGGAAAAGGGAGAAGATCCTCGAGGAAATGGAGAAGATTCTCAGGAAATGGAAAGAATTTTCAAGAAATGGAGAAAATTCTCAAGGAAATGGAAAAGATCCTCCAAGAAATGGAGAAGATAATCAGGAAATGGAGAAAATCCTCGAGGAAATGGAAAAGATCCTCCAAGAAAAGGAGAAGATGCCAGGAAATGGAGAGAATTTTCAAGAAATGGAGAAAATTCTTAAGAAGATGGAAAAGATCCTCCAAGAAATGGAGAAGATAATCAGGAAATGGAGAAAATGCTCAGGAAATGGAAAGAATTTTCAAGAAATGGAGAAAATTCTCAAGGAAATGGAAAAGATCCTCCAAGAAATTGAGAAGATGCTCAGGAAATGGAGAAAATCCAAGACCAGATTTGTGCTGCAGAGAGCAGCAGAGCAGCTTCACACCCGGCCTGAAAAACCCGAAAAGCACAAAGTGTTGCTGGCACAGGGAAAATCTGGATCCCATTTTTTTTCTGGGCCAGGACAATTCCTGTCCCCTCCTCCCCTCCCAGGGACCCCTGACGTTCCCTGGGTGCCTGGAGGCTGCTGATCTTTTGAGGGTGAATATTCCAAACAGCACCTGAAGACAATTTGAAAGGGTTGGAGAGGCAGAAAATGAATCCCTGTAAAACCCTGCCTGGCAAATTAAAAGACATCATTGATTCCATTAGCTAATTTTCCAAATTAAGTGTTGCTAATTGCCCGAGATGGTGTTTGTTTGGAACAGCCACTGCACCTCGGCTGGGCTGGGTTTGCAGATTGACAGGCTGAGCTGCTAAAATGTTTGTTTTTTCCTTCTCCTCGGCCCAGGATTTGTTTCCAGGATACCCAGAGGAGCCCCAGGGCCATCCCTGAGCTCTCCACCACCCCATTCCCTGCTGGATTTATCTGGATTTTACTGGATTTATCTGTCTGCAGAGGTGTCAAAGACTCCAACAAAACTTCCCCAAATCTTCTGGAAAAATGGCCAGAACAGGATGGACCTGGGCCAGACCTGCATTGTCAGAGTCCCAAACACAAAGTGTTCCTGCAGTTCTGCTCCTCTGCCTTCAAAACCAGACATTTCCATAAATAAAGCTGGAATCAGAGCATTTCAACATTCCAGGAATTTTCTGTCATGGCGAAGAAGCGAATTCAGCTTGGCTGTGCCTGACCCTGATGTCCTGGTCGAGTTTCCATCACCAGGCCCAAAAATACGGAACCAACAAATGGTCTGAGCTTCCCCTGGTGCAGGAGGCTTCACTCATCCCCAAAACCAAGCAATTCCTCCATCCACTGTGCCCTTTTTCCAGCACAAACAACGTTTTCCCAGTGCTGGACTCACTGATGAATAAACGCCCTGAACTGGTTTCATTGAGGGTGAGAGATAAAGAAGGAAAGGGAAACAAATTCCTGGAGCTGCTGGAACAGGATCTTCCATGGAAGAGTCTCTGCTGCTCCCCTGGCCACCCCAGGAGCTCCCAGAGCCCCCAAAATCAGCTGTTGACATGTGAGGAGAAGTATGGATTAGGTCTGGAGCTGTGTTTAGAGCACCGGGGGATGAATTATCCTAATTGGTGTATTAGTCTCAGTTACACAGAGTAATCACCACGGGCTGCCTCTGTTTTCATTAGAAATTTAATTAAGTTTATCAATGTTTAGCTGCTTGGCCTTGTTTTCCACCACCTTCCCCGGGCTTTGCTTTGTTTAATCAATATTTTTAGTGAGATGGGAGGGAAGTGTTTTTCCAGTGCACCTTGGTTTTCATTTTCCCTTTTTTTTTCCGTCTTGACACAAATCTGTTGGAAGCAGAGGAGGTCAGGGATGCATCATTTTGACTCGAGTAAAGAAGTTTTCTTACTCCAGTAACCCCTCCAGAAGCCACTGAGCCCTTCCCCACCACCTCCTGCACATTCCTGACCACATTTCTCCAAAACACCGGGGAACTTCAGGGCCCTGTAGGCCCCAAACGAAACACAAACCACAAAACCCTTCAAGGCCCTGTAGGCCCCAAACGAAAGACAAAATGCAAAACCCTTCAAGGCCTTGTAGGCCCCAAACGAAACACAAAACACAAACCCTTCAAGGCCCTGTAGGCCCCAAATGAAACACAAAACACAAACCCTTCAAGGCCCTGTAGGCCCCAAACGAAACACAAACCCTTCAAGACCCTGTAGGCCCCAAATGAAACACAAAACACAAACCCTTCAAGGCCCTGTAGGCCCCAAACGAAACACAAAACACAAAACCCTTCAAGGCCTTGTAGGCCCCAAACGAAACACGAAACACAAAACCCAGAAACTTCTGGACAATCCTATTCCAGGCAACGATTCCTGGGGTGTTCAGGAGCCAAACAGCTCCCCCTGAGTGCTGGGCCCTGCTGTTTAATGCCTGTTTGGGATCCAATTTTCCCATTTCGCTGCTATTTCCATCCTTAAATAGCGCGGCAATTTAGCAATCTACCGGCTTCAGGGTGGCTTTTGTATATTTTTTTATTATTTTTTTCCCCCTAAACACACTCTGCTGGCTGCATAATTCAGCCTCAGACACAAACTGGGAGCTGCTTTAGCAGGGGCTGTAATTTCAGCCTGACCTCAGCACGAAGCCTCTCCCTGCAAAGTGTCATTTAGGCGATCCTCCCTCCCTCCCTGCCTGCCGCCCTCACAGAGCAGTTTGTTTGCTAAATAATCATCCCAGATCTGGTTTTTGGGGGGGGGGTTTGTCCTTCCAACCTCCTCCTCCTGCTGCCTGGCACAGATCAAAGCTGCCAGGCTGGAGGAGCCCCTCTTTGGGAAGCTGGTTGGAAGCGTTGTGGCTCTGGTTTGGAAATGTCACTGTCGCAATAGGACACAAAATGAGGACATGGACTCGTGATTTCAGAAGGCTGAGGATGACTCCAATCCGTGTTTATTGCTCTGGAACACTTCCCTTGATGCTGTTTTACAAAGAACCCACCCAAGGGGTGGAAGAAAGACAAACTCTTTGGACCACATTGGCCAAGCCAGAGGGACATCAAGCAAAGTCCCTCCTTTGGGAAAGGAATGCAAGAAAACAGGACAGTGTAAGAAAAACACATCCCTTGTTGACAGAATTGTGCCTGGAAAAATTTTTCAGAGAAATCAAAACATTGCAAGCACGAACCATGACTACATGTCACGATAAAGCAATGTGCTCCTCTGGCCCAGCTGCACAACAGGTGACAGCAGCAGGAAAACAGCCAGGGACATCAAATGATGCATTACAGGGGTCGAAAGGGCAAGAAAATGACACTTTTTAGAGCCTGAGGGTTTGGGTTTTTTGGTTTTGTTTTGTAGTGGGTTTTTTTTTTTGTTTGTTTGTTTGTTTTTTTTTTTTTTTTTTTTTTTTGTGGTTTTGTTTTCTTTTTTTTGGTGTTTTTGTGGTTTTTCTTTTGTTTTGTTTTTGGATTTGGATTTGGTTTTGGTTTTGCTTCTTTTTGTGTTTTTGTGGTTTGTTTTTTTTCCCCCTGCCCTGTTTTCTATGCCCTCCCAGCTCTGCAGGGAAAGCAGCAGGCACAGCCCAAAGTGAACCAAATCTGGGAGGTTTTGTTCCTTGCTCAGGTGTACTGGGAGTGAACCAAACCTGGGAATTTTTGTTCCTTGTCCAGGTGTCCTGGGAGTGGGAACCAAAGGGAACCAAATCTGAGAATTTTTGCTCTTTGCCCAGATCCTGGGAGTGAACAAACCTGGGAGTTTTTGCTCCTCGTCCAGGTGTGCTGGGAGTGAAGCAAAGGGAACCCAAGGGAACCGGACCTGGGAATTTTTGCTTCTCATCCAGATGTCCTGGGAGTGAACCAAATCTGGGAATTTATGCTCCTTGCCCAGGTGTGCTGGGAGTGAACCAAAGGGAACCAAGTGAACCAAATCTGGGAATTTTTGCTCCTTGCCCAGGTGTCCTGGGAGCCCCACCAGGAGCAGCTGAGGGCAATTAAAAATCACAGACGAGCTCAGAACTGAACACTGAAGGGGCTGCTTGATGAAATAACCTGCCCTGAGCAGCAAATATTTGGGGTACAAGCCCGGGGGGGTGAAGGTGGAGGGAGCTGGAGGAGAGGAGGAGCAGGGGACAGCCAGAGGGGACACCCCAAAGCAGCAGGGAAAGGCAAGAGCCCCTCTGAGGGGGGGTTGTGGCAGGGTGGGTGGAGGGACCTTGGTGGTCAGCAGAGAGCCCTGAAGGAGATTTTGGGTGGGGGGCAGAGCTCAGAGGGGTTTGGTGATTGGAAAAGTCATGAAAGGTGATGAAAAGGATGGGATTTAAAAGCTGGCTCCTGCCTGGAAGCAGCAACACCCGGATGTTTGGAAGGGAAATGGAAGGTGAAGGAGGTTTTGGGTGTGGGAAAAGGGGTCAGAGAGGTTTGGTGATTGGAAAAGTCGTGAAGGGTGACGAAAATGATGGGATTTAAAAGCTGGCTCCTGCCTGGAGGTGCCAATACCCGGATGTTTGGAAGGGAAATGAAATTTTGGGTGGGGAAAAAGGGGTCAGTGGATAAAGGGGTTTGGTGGTGGTCTCTGCTGGAAAAATGGTAAATAGTGACAAAAATAATGTGGTTAAAAGCTGGCTCCTGCCTGGAAGCACCAATACCCAGATGTTTAGAAGGGAAATGGAAGGTGATTTTTGGGTGGGGAAAAAGGGGTCAGGGGTTTGGTGATTGGAAAAGTCATAAACAGTGATGAAAATGATGGGATTTAAAAGCTGGCTCCTGCCTGGAAGTCCCAACACCTGGATGTTTGGAAGGGAAATGAAAGGTGAGGGAGGTTTTGGGTGGGAAAAACGGGTCAGAGGGATTCAGTGATTGGAAAACTCGTAAATGGTGACAAAAATAACGGGGTTAAAAGCTGGCTCCTGCGTGTAAGCACCAATAGCTGGATGTTTGGAAGGGAAATGAGGAACGAACTCCATGTGGCCTCAGGGTTTGTTCAGCCCTGCAGCTCTGAGGGACGGGTCTGGCCCCAAACCCTCATTTCCTCCCAGTGAGGGAAGCACAATCCCCCCCTGCTCCGATCCCAGAACTCAGCCCTTTCCTCCGTGGAGAGGGGGAACAAACCCCTCTGGCTGTGCTGGCAGCACACAGGTGGTGTTTTTGGAGGGCTGAGCTGCAATCCTGTTGTGCCAAAGGAGGCAGGAGGACGCTGCCTCTCCCCAGGAGCAGCCAGGGCTGTGAGAGCTCCTTCCTCTGCCCGGTGTGGGAGCAGGGAGGGCATTCTGCCCCTGTGCTCAGCACTGGTGAGGCCACCCCTGGAGTGCTGGGTCCACTCTGGGTGTCCCAGGATGGACATTGAGTGCAGTGTCCAGCTCTGGGTGTCAGTTCAGGATGGACATTGAGTGCAGTGTCCACTCTGGGTGTCCCAGGATGGACATTGAGTGCAGTGTCCAGCTCTGGGTGTCCCAGGTCAGGATGGACATTGAGTGCAGTGTCCACTCTGGGTGTCCCAGGATGGACATTGAGTGCAGTGTCCAGCTCTGGGTGTCAGTTCAGGATGGACATTGAGTGCAGTGTCCAGCTCTGGCCCCTCAGTTCAGGATGGACATTGAGTGCAGTGTCCAGCTCTGGGTGTCTCAGCTCAGGATGGACATTGAGTGCAGTGTCCAGCTGTGGCCCCTCAGTTCAGGATGGACATTGAGTGCAGTGTCCAGCTCTGGCCCCTCAGCTCAGGATGGACATTGAGTGCTGTGTCCAACTCTGGCCCCTCAGTTCAGGATGGACACTGAGATGCTCAATCTCATCCAGAGGAGGCAGCGAGGCTGCTGAGGGGCTTGGAACACAAACCCTGTCAGGAACAGCTGAGGGAGCTGGGGGTGTTCAGCCTGGAGAAAAGGAGACTCAGGGGTGCCCTGGTCACTCTCTACAATGCCCTGAAGGGTGGTTGCAGTCAGCTGGGGTTGGTCTTCTTCTCCAGGCAGCACTGACAGAAGGAGAGGACACAGCCTCAAGCTGCACCAAGGGAAGCTCAGGTTGGATATCAGGAAAAAGTTTTTCACAGAAAGAATGATAAAGCACTGGAATGGCCTGGCAAGGGAAGTGGTGGAGTCACCATCCCTGGGTGTGTTTAACAAAAGCCTGGATGTGGCACTGGGTGCCGTGGTCTAGCTGAGGTGTTAGGGCTGGGTTGGACTGGATGATCTTGAAGGTCTCTCCCAACCTAGAAATTCTGTGATTCTGTGATTCTGTGACCTTTGCAGCCTCCTCTGTAGGAACAGCAAAGATCAAGCTGCAGCTCTCAGATGAGCAGGCTTTCCAGGCTGCAAATCCTGTCACATCTGAGCTTCACCTCCTGCTTTAATGCGCTTCCAACCGGGGCTCTGCCGCTTTGATTCTCACCTGGCTTTTTTCGGGTTTGTTTTGCTCATCCTAATTGACCCAGGGCCCGTGGCAGTTCTTGAAAAGAGGGAAAAAGGCATTTGATAATTGGAGTTTTGCCACTTCAGCCTGTGAAAAGGGGATTTGAGGCAACAAAAGCAGCAGCAGCAGAATTTGCTGGGGAAGGAAATTTTATCACTGCTGCTCTGCTGGGAGGGGAACTCTGCAGCAAGAACCCCAAAAGAGGGGAAGGACTGAATGCAGCTGCTCTTCATGGGTTTTTTCTGCTACTTATGAGTTTTATCTGCTGTTTGTGGGGTTCATCTGCTGTTTGTGGGGTTCATCTGCTTGGTTTCCTTTGTGCTGGGTCTCAGTTCCCTTCAATGTTCATCCTGAAGTCCCCAGGAAGAAAATCCCTGATGAATTTTCCTGGTTGAGGGACAATATTTTCAGTTCTATTTCCATAAGGGTGCTCTGGCTTCTCGGTGTTGGTTTTATTCCATCAGTCTGAGAGGAAAATTGTTTACAGTCAATTTAAGGTTTGGTTTTTTGGTTTTTTTTTTTAATGTATCCAGAGAGGTGTAAAATAACTCTGGACTAAACAGAAATCGATTCCTGCCCGTCAAAAGATCAAAAAAATCCACCTGTGCTCTGTGCCTGGCATCTCTTTGTGTTTGTGGGGTTGGGGACCTGCTCGTTAAGGATAATGAGGGGGAATTGAGGAGATTTTATTTTAAATCAGGTGCTGGGGGGGCTGCTGTCTTGGTTTGGACAGACAGGTCTCTGCCAGGGAAAGCTGGAGTTTCCCTTGGAATGGGGAATGCAAACCCCTCACCCCCGCCAAATTATAATTTTGCAATCAAGGGCTTTCAGGCAAAGATTTGGGAATGGGAATAACAGTTCTTTACTGGGAATATGAACAATACAAATGGAGTAGAAAAACAAAACCACCCAACCAAACCAGCAAACAAACAAACAGCAATCCTGGAGAACCCTGACAGACTCAGAGCTACAGCCTGACACCCTGTTGGTCAGGGGGTTGGGAGCAGCCCCAAAGTGAGTCCTCCTGGAGTGGCAGAGGTGTTTCTGGTGGGGCAGAGATGATCCTGTAGAACAGGGTCCAGGGGTGGTGAGAAGGGTCCAGGGGTGGTGAGAAGGGTCCAGTGATGGTGAGAAGGGTCCAGGGGTGGTGAGAAGGGTCCAGTCTTCCTCCAGGAATCAGGTGAAGCTGGATCCTTTCTGTGTTCCTGTGTCTCAGTTTTATCCAGGTGGGAATGGTTGGCTCCCCGCACTGGGTGGAGCATCTCACCCTGGGATGATGGAATGTGGATGTTCTGCTTTGGGGATGTGGCTTTTAGGGGTGTCTGAATGGCCCATCAGCAGAAAATATCCCCTGGAGGGAGGACAGGGGTGACAGAGATAACAAACACTGCCCCACCTGGTTTATCAGCTGGCCCAGGATCAGAAGGCACCCGCCCCTCTCCCCCAGAGTTACAAGAGATAAAGAAAAAACATCTCCCCAGCTACTCTCCACAGGTGAAATATAATACACACCCCTGGCTCCACAACCCAAGACAGCTGCTCTGGTGTCAGACAAGAGGAGGTGCCAGGGAATGTTCTGGGCCCCACTGAAGGGCTCTGCTCTGCCCCAGCCACACGAGCTGTCCACTCCTGGTTTATTCCCCAAAGAGCTTCAGGGATGAAAAAGCCACAACTGTGCCGAGTCCTGCAACTCAGAGATCCTGATCACTCATAAAATTCACAGGATTGGCAGAAAAGCTCTGATGAACCCAAAAGGCTGGAGCCAATTTTGTAATGGTAATTTCTTTTCATTTTAACAGCCTTTTGTGCCTTAAAGTGGAATAAAACCACTTCGAGTTTCTTTTTGCCTTTTTTTTTTTTCCCCCTCCAAAAAGACCTTGTCAAACTTGGTTTGGCTTTTCGCATATAGCAAGGTGATTGCTTTATGTATAACATGGGAAGGTTGTGTTGTGTGTTCTTTTATTAATAGAGTTTGAAAAATGTGATAAATGAATATTCTTAGATTGTAACAAAGTAGAGATGGGGGTTGTTCTTTTTTTTGTAACTCCTCAACTAGATAGAAGACAGAAGGGATGTCTGGAATTCCTGAACTAAAGATAAAGAACAATTGATCCTTTTTGAGGAAGACAGATTTACAACGTCCTTCCAGACTGCATGGAGTCCCACAGATAAACTGTGTACTTAAGGGGGATCCTGAAACCAAAATGAATATTTGAATCATGCATTAGCTCATTTAAATATGTGGCACAGAAGTCCTTAAAACAAAGGATCTGAAAAGAGACGATGTGCTGATCTTGTTGGTATCAGCACCTCGGCTGAAAAAGCTTTGGGGTTTTTTTTGTCTCCTAATTGTCTATTTTATTTTATTTTTATTAAACTTAATAAATTTTACACAAAAGTGAATGGTGTTTTTCACACAAACCCGCTCCAGTGAACCCTTCTGACAGCAGCAGCCCCAGTGCCCTGCAGAGCATCCCAACAGGCCCCGTGTGGGGGATCTGACACCCCGCAGCCTCTGGCAGAGCTGAAACCAGCAAAAACCTCTTTATTCTGCCTCCAAACAGCTCCCAAAGAGCCTTTGAGACCTCCACCAAATTATTTCCCTTCACTGCAGCTCCTGGTTTTATCCCCAGCTCCAAAAAGGAGAAACTTCTGGAAGCTTCTGCCCTAATTTGCCCAGCCAGGCCAGGCCCCGCTCCCTTTCTGCTGCTTTATTTTTTTTCATTTTTGGGTTTTTCTTGGAAATCGAGGCAGGGGCTCTCTGCTGGCAGCTGATGGAGGCTCCTGCTCCTCTGCCCTCTCCTGCAATCACTCACAACGGAAGTGAAATCACAATTTGGAAGTGAAATCACAATTTATTCCCCTGAAATTGCCCATTGCGATGCAGGACGGGGCCTCTTCACTTCTGCATTTCCTGAGATCACTCAAAATAAACCCCATCTCTTCAACCACAGCTCCAGAGAGCAGCAAGGTTTTTACGTAGCAGGGATTTTTTTTTTTTTTTTTTTATTTAGCAGAATGAAAATATGCAGGTTTCACTCAGGTTTCAGTTTTGTATCTTCATCTCCACCCAGCATCGAGCACTAATTGCTGCCTGCTGGACTAGAGGTGATTGTGAAGGATTTATAAATGATGACCTGCTCTGAGTTTTAGAGGGGGGTTTTTGGGGTCCTGCTATCTCTGGCTGGGCTGTGACAGTTCCTCAGGTTTGGGGGTTTTTTTGTGTGTGTGTTTGTTTGTTTGTTTGGGTTTTGTGTGTGTGTGTGTTTTGTTGTTTGTTTGGGGTTTTTGGGGTTTTTTTTGTGTGTGTTGTGTGTGTGCTTCTTTGGGGAGGGTTGGTTTGTTTTTTTCCCTTTATTTTCTTTTTTTTCTTTTCTTTTTTTTTGGCAATTGTTTATTCCTGTTTTTAGTTGGGGAGTTTGAGACAGAAAGCTGAGCTGGAACCTGGAACAGAGCAGGAGGGAAAAGCTGGGAGGAAAAAAAAAAAAAATCTGAAATGAGGATCTGTGTGTGGCTGGGCCTCACAGCATCAAAAATTCATCCCGTGCCCTGGGTTGTGATGCAGATCCAGCAGGACAAATGTTGTTTTAAGGCAGCAGAGCCAGGAGCTGTCAGCCAGGGCCTCCCTGAGCAGCAGCAGCACTGCCAGGCGTGTGTGGAGTGAGGAATGAGGGGGCTGGAAAAGCAGGGAGAAAGGACTTTTCCGGCAGGCCAGAGGTAAAATCCCAGCCTTTCTGTGGGCACGGGGAGGAAAAGCAATTTAATGTGCAGTGCTGGGGGTCGTGGCTGGCTCTGGCCCGGCTCGGTGGTCAGCCTGGGCCCCCGGCTGCTCTGGCACGTTCCAGCAAGACAGTTCTGTGGGGTCTCGGCTCAGGCAGTTGGCTCACACTGCTATGGCTGGGATAAAAAAAGAGGGGACTCTCTCGAGGCTTTCAGGGAACAGAGGCTTTATTTGGGGAAGGGGAACAGGGGAACCCCCCAGCCTCCAGGCTGGAGCCTCCAGAGAGAGACCCCAAGCCTGATCTGGGGGGTGGTTTTGTACTACATATCTTGGGGTGGGTACAAAATCACACAATCCAATAAAACAATCCAAATACAACATGCCAAACTAAGTCACTTAAATTCCAACAAATCCAAGACAGGTTTGGGGGTGGCCTGAGGAGGGTCTAGCTAAGCTATGGCTGAAACTTTTGGACCTTAAAGATAAGGATTCCATGATGGACAAGAGGGAAATTATGCATGACAGAGGGGATGAGACAAGGAAGAACCAATGAAAGAAAGTCTCTAGGCAGAGGCTGTAGCTGCTCTAGAAACTCCTATCAAAACTACGAGAAAGATACATTCTAAAACAAAAGGCCTTTCTAAAGTTGTGCAAACTATACTAAACTTAACAATAAAACCTTTTATACTGTATTCATAGCTAAGGCTTTTAAATCATTTTTTTCAGACTCACAGTGCAGCACAAGGGGCTGAGAAATAAAGAGCTGCAGGTGCAGGACCTGCCGACCCCACAGAGCCAGAGCTGCCCCCGAGTTAGTGCTGCTGGAGCAGGAAATTGTGGTGATAAAGGAGCAGAGGGGACTCGGTTTCCTCATGCAGAAAAGCCAATTCTTTATTCACAGAGCTCCTATTTATAGGAGATATCAGGAGGCTAATAGAAATATCTGAATTATGGAAGTATCTGTGCTAAACTGGGCTGGGCAGCAGGGCAGGGAGACCCAGGTCACTGGTCGGGGTGGGCTGCTCTGCGTGTGTCCATCAAATTATCTCTCTCCAGATCTGCTCACAGATTTCCTTCACTGATTCTCATCTGCAGCCCTGGTTGGTGCCTGAGATGTTTTGGTTTCTCTGAAACTCTTCTCCCAGAGAGTTTTCTGCCAACCAGAGACACGTTTTTCTGACTGTGACCTTTGTTTGCATCCCTTTCCCTGGGAGGGACTTCTCCTTGCTGTCCCTCTGCTCTGGCCAATGTGAGTGAAGAAGTGTGTCTTTGTTTCACCCGTTGGGTTGTTCTCTGTAGAACAGTGTTATAAATGCACATTTTGGAGTTGGCTTTTTTGCAAACATTGAATGTTATACATATAATGTAAGAAGGTTGTACTGTATTTTCTTTTATTTGTGGAATTTAAAAAGGTAATGGAGGTGTATTTTCAGATTGTAACAAAGTAGAGATAGGAGGTTTGTTTTTTTATTTTTTAACTCCTCAACTAGATAGAAGACAGAAGGGACATCTGGAATTCCTGAACTAAAGATTTCTGATAAGGAACCATTAAGCCTTTGAGGGTCTAAATCTCCAGAAGACAGATTTACAACATTCATCTGGACTTAGTGGAGTCCCACAGATAAACTGTATGCTTGGGGGGGTCTTGAAACCAAAATGAATATTTGAATCATGCATTAGCTTATTTAAATATGTAACACTAAGACTTTTAAATACCAAAGAATTTAGAATGGGCGGTGTGTGTTGCTTTGCACCCTCAGCTGAGAGCTACCTTATTCTGTCTCCTTATTGCCTATTTTATTCTATTTTATTTTTATTAAACTTATCAATTAATATAAAAAGGTGAAAGGTCGTTTTTCACAACAGGATGAAAGGGAAGAAATTGCTGGAAATTAACACAGCCATTGTCAGCCTTCTGAGTCTGTGTTGTTGTGATCTTTAGCAGTGTGACTCATGGGACAGATTTGTTCTTTATGTAGGTGCAAATTTACTTTTTTCTCTCTAAGAAAAGCTTGTTGTGTTCATTCTTATAATTGCTCTTTATAGGAATTCACAAGCTCCTTCCAGCTCAGCTGGAACAGCAGGGCCTAAATCATATTTTATAAAACCTTTCTTTTCTAATCTCTCTACTCGTCTGCAACAGGTCCCTCACATTCCCCTCCCTCCTGCCTCTCCCCTGTCAAAAAACATCCTTTTCCAAGTGGTTTATTTTTGCCACAGCAGCTCTTCTCTCTGGCTGTTTGTCTGCTGGGTCACAGGGCCCTTCCCCAGAGGCTGGGGCCGGTTCAGGTGTTTATTTAACTCTGGACTCCAGTTTATTACAGTTCCAAAGCTGTGCTCTGCCCCCCTGGGGCTGGGGTTTGAGGGGTGTCACTGGAACATTTCCTCTCTGGGGCCGTGGCAGAGCAGAGCTGGCTGAGGGTTGATCTCTGTGCTGGTGGAGCAGCTCCAGCTGTGAGACTGTCTTGGGTTGTGGAGCCAGGGGTGTGTGTTCTATTTCATTTGTTAAAAGCAGTCGGGGAGATGTTTTTTTCTTTATCTCTTGTAACTGTGGGGGGAGAGGGGCGGGTGCCTTCTGATCCTGGCCCAGCTGATAAACCAGGTGGGGCAGTGTTTGTTATCTCTGTCACCCCTGTCCTCCCTCCAGGGGATATTTTCTGCTGATGGGCCATTCAGACACCCCTAAAAGCCACATCCCCAAAGCAGAACATCCACATTCCATCATCCCAGGGTGAGATGCTCCACCCAGTGCGGGGAGCCAACCATTCCCACCTGGATAAAACTGAGACACAGGAACACAGAAAGAATCCAGCTTCACCCAATTCCTGGAGGAAGACTGGACCCCTTCTCACCATCCCTGGACCCTTCTCACCACCTCTGGACCCTCCTCACCACCCCTGGACCCTTCTCACCACCACTGGACCCTTCTCACCATCACTGGACCCTTGTTCTACAGGATCATCTCTGCCCCACCAGAACCACCTCTGCCACTCCAGCAGGACTCACTTTGGGGCTGCTCCCAACCCCCTGACCAACAGGGTGTCAGGTTGTAGCTCTGACTCTGTCAGGGTTCTCCAGGATTGCTGTTTGTTTGTTTGCTGGTTTGGTTGGGTGGTTTTGTTTTTTTTACTCCATTTGTATTGTTAATATTCCCAGTAAAGAACTGTTATTCCCATTCCCAAATCTTTGTCTGAAAGCCCTTGGTTGCAAAATTATAATTTGGTGGGGGTGAGGGGTTTACATTCCCCATTCCAAGGGAAACTCCAGCTTTGCCTGGCAGAGACCTGTCTGTCCAAACCAAGACAGAGAAATCACCCAGGGAGGGTTCCTGGCAGAAATTGGACATTTCAGAGGCGTTTTAGAGAACGGGAGAGATGCTGCTGATTCACTGCAGCTGCATCCCCCGAGGGCCCGGCTGGGAGGGGAGGAGGCAGCACCGAGGGCTCCAGCGCTGCCCCTCCTGCTTTAACCTTCCTCAAGTGTTTGATGGAGAGAGGAAAACGCTCAGCCCAGCAGGAAAATCCCTCCCCGGGCACTCCCAGGAGCCTCCCCGGGCCGGTGAGGGCAGAAATTCATCAAGCTGAGGTGGTAATTAAAAATTTCTCCTTTGCTATTGAGTGGCAGCTGCTGAGATTGGAATCGCTGCCTCCTGGGGAGAGGGTTTGGTGCAGACCAAGGGGACTCTTCAGGGGCTCTGATGGAAACCTGCTGCTCCTGCAGGATCCGTTTCAGTTCTTCCCTTGCAGCACCTGCACAACAGACAACTCCAGCTCTCGCTCCTCAGCTGCTCACTCTTGCAACTAGGAGCAAAAGCGAGCCAGACACGGAATTTCCAACCTATTGGGACAGGACTCTGTGGAAAACCAGGGGGGTTGACACAAAAAAAACCACCAAAAAACAAAAACAAAACAAAACAAAACAAAAAAAAAAAAAAAAAAAAAACCAAACCAAAACAAAAACCCAACCAAGCAACCAAACAAAAAACAATATAAAAACCAAACCAAACCAAACCAAAACAAACAAAAAACAAACAAAAGGCAAGCAAACAAAACACACAAAACAAAACACAAAACAAAATCACCCAAAAAACGCCCCCCAAAAAAACCAACAAACAACAAAACAACCCACCAACCCCCCCCCAAAAAAAACCAAAAAACCAAACCAAACCAACAACAAAAAAACCCCACAAAAAATGCCACAAAAAAACCAAAAAACCAAAACCAAAACCAACACCCACAACAAACCAAAACCAAAACCGAAGAAAATGCTGAGTTTAATATTTTTTTTTAATCCTGAGCACTCCAAACTCCCGCAGAACCCGAGCTGCACCATCCTTGGTGGATGAGGTCCCTGCAGGGGGCGGTTCTGGCTCAGCTCCCCTTCCCTCCGTGCCCGGGAATGTTTTCCCAGCCCCGTTCCCCCTGTCAGGAACACTGATTGAAATTCATGCTCGCCTGTCTGACGAGCTGTGAGTCAGAGGAATAAAAGCACTTAATGACTTAATGAAATTATTGCCTCTGCCAGCCTGGGAGGAGGCCGGGGGAAGGGGGAGCAGGGGGTGTTTTGTGGCTGAGGCTGCAAAAAAAAAACCAACCCCAATGCCCCTTGACTTCCCTGAGGGGTGAGCAGCTCGGGGGGGGGACCGGGTGTGCCCAGTGTGGTGCCAGGATGTCCCCAGGGGTGCCAGGGATGTCCCCAGGGGTGCCAGGACAGACCAGGGAGGGTTTGGATGTCCCCAGAGGTGCCAGGGATGTCCCCAGGAGTGCCAGGACAAACCATGGAGAGACTGGACATCCCCAGTGGTGCCAGGACAGACCAGGGAGGGTTTGGATGTCCCCAGGGGTGCCAGGAACATCCCCAGTGGTGGCAGGACCGACCAGGGTGGGACTGAACATCCCCAGAGGTGCCAGGACAAACCAAGGAGGGAGTGGATGCCCCCAGTGGTGCCAGGAATGTCCCCAGGGGTGCCAGGACAAGCCAGAGAGGGTTTGGATATTCCAGTGGTGCCAGGACAAACCAAGAAGGGACTGGATGTCCCCAGTGGTGCCAGGAATGTCCCCAGGGGTTCCAGGACAGGCCAGGGTGGCACTGGATGTCCCCAGGGGTGCCAGGATAAACCAAGGAGAGAGTGGATGTCCCCTGTGGTGTCAGAAACGTCCCCAGTGGTGCCAGGACAGACCAGGGTGGCACTGGATGTTCCCAGGGGTGCCAGGAATGTCCCCAGTGGTGACAGGACAAACCAAGGAGGGGCTGGATGTCCCCAGGGGTGCCAGGACAGGCCAGGGTGGCACTGGATGTGCCCAGGGGTGCCAGGAATGTCCCCCGGGGTGCCAGGACAAACCAAGGAGGGACTGAACATCCCCAGGGGTGCCAGAACAGGTCAGGGTGGCACTGGACGTCCCCAGGGGTGCCAGGTTCTCCTGCCAGCAGCTCGGACCTGCCCCAGGTGAGCAGCAGGAGAATCCCGCGGGGTTGGAGCCCCTCAGGGGTGGAATCCCCAGCAGGAGTTCGGGGGGAAGAGCCTGAACTGCAGCCCAGCCCCGGGTCCCCACATCCCTGCTGCTGGCTGGCTCTGGGTGTGAGCCTCCCTCTGTAGCCACAGTTTGTGCCTGCCATGTTTGGATTTTAGGGAAATCCTTTTCCCAGGGACACTTGTGGAAAACAAAGGATCTGTTTTTCTAAACTACCCTGTTTTTCACATTCCATTCTCAAGGAGGGACTTTGCTTAGTGGTCCTTTGATGTGTCCAATCAGTCCAAGGGTCCCACCTCTTAGCTGTAAAAAAGGTATAAAGACAGGTGCTTTGAATAAACCGGGGCCTTGGAGTCATCAACCTTCTGAATCACGACTCCCTGTCTTTCTTTCGTGTCCAACAGCGACCTCCCTCAATTGATTCCTGTCAATTAGAGGCTGTGAGGAGCCTGGAGACTCCTCCAGATGAAAAGCCTTGGAAAAAAAAAACAACACAACTGTAGCCACGGTTGGTGCCTGCTGTGTTTTGATTTCAGGGAATTCTTTCCCAAGAGAACTTAAACTGGTAAACAAGGTCATATTATTATAAACTAAGGTATTTTTCTACATGTTTAAGATATTTTTCTACAAGTTTTCCCAAAGGAGGGACTTTGCTTGATGGTCTCCTCAAGTGGCCAATGTGTCAGGAGGTCCCCACCTCTAAGGTGGGTGCATTTGTAGAGAGGTGTAGTCACTGTTTCTCATGTTTGCATTTTTCTTAAACTCTTTCCCAGGGATCGAGTCAGTAAACAAGGTCACTCTATGTAAACTCTCTTGTTTTTCACTTTTCCCTCTTCTGAGGAGGGGCTTTGCTTATTGACCCTTGGTGTGGCCAATGGGTCCAGGGATCCCACCTCTTAGGTGGGCACATTGTAAAAAGGTATAAAAATAGGTTCTGAGAATAAACCAGCCCCTTTTTCGGAGCATCAGCGTTCTGAACCACGAGTCTGTGTCTCATTGATCGTGTCCCACAGTGACAGAAAGGGATAAAATAGGTTTGGAAAATAAACCAGTGGCTCCTCCGGTGAGGAGTCTGCAGCCTCCTAAACCAGACTGGTGTCCTTCCTTCGTGTCCAACAGCAACACACAACAACAACAACAACCACAAAAACAAACTTCAACCCAACCCAAAACCGCGAAACATGAATCGTTTATCTCCGGGTGTCGTTATTGGACGGGGTTTAAATCGCTGCTTCACAATCATTTCTCATCACGGTGTGGCTGTCGTCTCTTGTGCACGCACAAAGAGCTCCCCTCCCCGAGTACCTGCTGCACATCAGCCGCTCCGGGTTTATCGGGGAATGGCAGGGAAGGGGCTCCTCTCCCCTCCTCCCACCCCTCCCAGCAGCCAAACCGGATCAGTTGGGACTAAATTAAATAGTCTCCAAAAAATAAAAGCCAGAGAGAAAAGGAGTGAATCGATACAGAAGAAGAAATTAAAAAAAAACAAACAAACACACTCGGCTGAATTTATTTTAATCTGTGAAGTTGTAAAGTGCTTAAAGTGCAGATCCTACACTCCTGAGCCATCCCGAGGGGGATTCCCAGGGTGGATGCAGAGCTCAGGGGTGGTGCTGGTGCACAGGAAATTGAGTTCATTTTGTGCCAGATTGGGTGGCGATGGAGGGGGGAGGCCCTGCAGGTCCTGTGGATCTTCCACCCTGTATTGGGTTGTGGAACCAGGGGTGTGTATTCTATTTTCATTTGTTAAAAGCAGCTGGGGAGATGATTTTCTTTATCTCTTGTAACTCAAGGGGGGAGAGCAGTGGATGCCTTCTGCTGATGGGCCATGAACACCTCCCCAGGCTGTGCCCTCCCCAGAGCGGTGCATCCACATTCCATCATCCCATGGTGAGATGGATCACATCCCCCTGGCAGTGGGGGAGCCAGGCATTCCTGCCTGGATAAAACTGAGACACAGGGACACAAAAAGATCCAGATTCACCTGATTTCTGGGAGGAAGACTGGACCCTTCTCACCACCCCTGGACCCTTCTCACCACCCCTGGACCCTTCTCACCATCTCTGGACCCTTCTCACCATCACTGGACCCTTGTTCTACAGGATCATCTCTGCTCCACCAGCACCACCTCTGCCACTCCAGGAGGACTCACTTTGGGGCTGCTCCCAACCCCCTGACCAACAGGGTGTCAGGTTGGAGCTCTGACTCTGTCAGGGTTCTCCAGGATTGCTGTTTGTTTGTTTGCTGGTTTGGTTGGGTGGTTTTGTTTTCTACTCCATTTGTATTGTTCATATTCCCAGTAAAGAACTGTTATTCCCATTCCCAAATCTTTGCCTGAGAGCCCTTGATTGCAAAATTATAATTTGGCGGGGGGTGAGGGGTTTACATTCCCCATTCCAAGGGAAACTCCAGTTTTCCCTGGCAGATACCTGTCTGTCCAAACCAAGACACACCCTCTTTTCCTGTTTTTTTTGTTTTGGTTTTTTTTTCCCTTTTCTGGTGGATTCTCTTTTCCTGAGCAATCCATCCCCGGAGCACCTGACTGAGGTGATGAATGGCCTGTTCCTGTTATCAGATGGGCCCCGGAGCTCCTCCTGCATCAGATCGTGCCTTTAAAATAAATTTTTTTTTAAAAAAATCCTTTTTAAAAATATATTTCTCCCCTTAAAAAAATTTCTCCCCTCTTTTTTATTGATATTTCTCCCCCTTTTTATTATTTCCCCCATTATTTATTATTCCCCCCCTTTTTTAATATTTTCCCCATTTAATATTTCCCCACTTTTTATTATTGGTTTTTATTATTGGTTTCCCCCTTATTATTGATTTCTCCCCTTTTTATAATCGATTTCCCCCCTTTTTTAATTACTTCTCTTTCCCCTTTTGGGGTCTCTATTGGCACCAGGTGATCTTCAGGTACAGATTCCTGCCTGGAGCCAATCTGGATTTGGATAATTTGAATTTGTCCTTCAAGACTTGTGACCCCCCCAGGCTGAGGTTCCTCTCCCCGAGCT
Source organism: Phylloscopus trochilus trochilus (assembly GCA_016584745.2). Taxonomy (NCBI): domain Eukaryota; kingdom Metazoa; phylum Chordata; class Aves; order Passeriformes; family Phylloscopidae; genus Phylloscopus; species Phylloscopus trochilus. The sequence continues at coordinate 1,671,132 of WQNJ02000031.1, read as the reverse complement.
GTTTGCATCCTAGTTAAGATGTTTGTGGATCTGTGCATCATTTAGAGCCAGTTATTTTATATTCAGGGCAAATCTTTTCCGAGCGTTGAGAACGAATTGCAAAATTTAATATGGAAAAAAAATAAAGAGAGAGAGCGAGAGGGAAAAAAAAAAAAAAAAAAAGGAAGTAACTTATAAAGGGAAAAATAAGTCTGGGTTTGAGGAGGGAAGCGGAAAGTAAATAACGAGGATTATGGCAGAGCTCGGGGATAGAAATGTAATAAAAAGCTGAATTGAGACACAAACAAACTGTAGACACGAGCTGGGTTAGAGCTGAGGTTTGGGCACTGAACATTCCCGTGGAGCCGGCGCTGGGAGCAGCAGGGAGGGGCGGCGCAGGCAGGGCAGGGCAGGGCAGGGCTGGGCAGGGAGGGCAGGGATCGCTGAAGTGCCGGCGGAGAGGGGCTGCGCTTACCGGAGCAGCCAAAGGGACCCCCGAGCTCTGCACAGCCCGGCAGCCCGGCTGGGGTTCAGGGCTGGTTTCAGAGACTGCAGGAATGCAGGGCCGGTTTGGGAGATGAGAAATGTGGGGCTGGTTTCAGTGAGTGCAGGAATGCAGGGCAGGTTTAGAGATGTGGAAATGCAGGGCTGGTTTGAGAGATGAGAAATGCAGTCCCTGGGATGCGGGATTGTCCCTGGGATGCAGGATTGTCCCTGGGATGCAGGATTGTCCCTGGGATGTGGGATTGTCCCTGGATGCAGGATTGTCCCTGGGATGCGGGATTGTCCCTGGGATGCAGGATTGTCCCTGGGATGTGGGATTGTCCCTGGGATGCGGGATTGTCCCTGGGATGTGGGATTGTCCCTGGATGCAGGATTGTCCCTGGGATGCAGGATTGTCCCTGGGATGCGGGATTGTCCCTGGGATGCGGGATTGTCCCTGGGATGTGGGATTGTCCCTGGGATGTGGGATTGTCCCTGGGATGCAGGATTATCCCTGGGATGCAGGATTGTCCCTGGGATGTGGGATTGTCCCTGGGATGCGGATTGTCCCTGGGATGCGGGATTGTCCCTGGGATGCGGGATTGTCCCTGGGATGTGGGATTGTCCCTGGGATGCAGGATTATCCCTGGGATGCAGGATTGTCCCTGGGATGTGGGATTGTCCCTGGGATGCGGATTGTCCCTGGGATGCAGGATTGTCCCTGGGATGCGGGATTGTCCCCTCCCTGCAGCGTTGGCTCCACCCGGGAGGTGCCAGGGCTCAGCCTGGTGTGGTTGGTAATTTGGGCTCTGGCAGATGTGGGCTTGGCAGGTCCGTGTCAGACACAGAGGTGCAAAAACAGCCCAGGTGAGCGCCCGGCAGGGCTGTGGGTTACATTCCAGTCCCTCCGTGCCCAGACTCTGCACTCAGCTGCAGGGACATTGGATTTCTCCCTCCTGGAATGCTCCTGCTCCTCCCCCAGTCCCTCAGCCAGAGAGACCCACGTCCCTCATTCCCAATCCCTCATTCTCAGTCCCTCATTCCCATCCGTCATTCCCAATCCCTCATTTCACAATCCCTAATTTCGCAATCCCTCATTTCCCAATCCCTCATTTCCCAATCCCTCATTCCCAGTCCCTCATTCCTAATACCTCATTTCCCAATCCCTCATTTCCCAATCCCTCATTCCCAGTCCCTCATTCCCATCCCTCATTTCCCAGTGCCTCATTCCCAATCTCTCATTCCCAATCCCTCATTCCCAGTCCCTCATTCCCATCTGTCATTCCTAATCCCTCATTTCCCAATCCCTCATTCCCATCCCTCATTTCCCAGTCCCTCATTTCCCAATCCCTCATTTCCATCCCTCATTTCCCAATCCCTCATTTCCCAATCCCTCATTTCCATCCCTCATTTCCCAATCCCTCATTTCCCAATCCCTCATTCCCAATCCCTCATTTCCCTCCCTCATTTCCCAGTCCCTCATTCCCAATCCCTCATTTCCCTCCCTCATTTCCCAGTCCCTCATTCCCAATCCCTCATTTCCCTCCCTCATTTCCCAGTCCCTCATTTCCCAATCCCTCATTCCCAGTCCCTCATCCCCATCCCTCATCCCCACCCCTCAGCTGTGCAGTGTCCCTGTGACTCAGCATCATCTGCTCTGACACAAACACAACCCAAAAATCCACATCCCTTCTTCCCTGCCTGGCCGAGGACTCGGGCTGGGGCCTGGAAAATAAAATCCTTGTGGTGATTTTAAGGCCGAAGGAAGAAGCAAATTATTTATTATTTTTATTTTTCTAGTTTGTCTGGGCCTTGTTAAATGACGAAAGCACACTGGAGTTATTTAACTTCATTAGAAATTCCCCGTGGGAATTCCTTCATTCCCAGATTCCCTGCATTTAAACGGACATCTGGGTAAAATCTGGATCCTGGAAAATCTGTTGTACAACTGCTGGCAGCTTTGGCTTTCTGGCTCTTTCGCCCCTCACAAGTTTCATTCCCTGCAATGGAGAGCGGGAGAGGAGGGAAAATATTTTTATTTTCACACAGAGCTTCCAAATTTAAGGGCTTTTTTTTTAATTTTTTTTTTTTTTTGTAAAAACTGCAAGCAGTTCAATTCCCAGCTTAGCTGGTTTTTCCAGAAGAACTTGACAAGTGTTCCTTGACAAAGGGCTTTGAGCCATAAGGAGAATAAATGTGAGGATAATCCCAATTAATGTGTGCAAACAGAAGCCTTGGAAACACCAGGTCTCTGCTTAAAACGCCCCCGCCTCCCTCCTCCTGCACTGCAATAAAACCCAGCCAGAGCTGAGCTGGGAATTTTGGAGTTTATCAGCCTAAAAACAGCACGAGGAGAAGTGGTCAGACAGGATTTCTCAGCCGAGGAGAGCCAGCCTGTCAAATTAACAGCAGCGGGGCAGGAGGCTGGAAAATCAATCAACCCTCCCCGAGCAGGCAGAGATCACTGGGAGAAACAGGGATTTGTGTAAATACATTTTCAGGGGGGGTCAAAAAAAATTTTTTTTTTTGCTCCTTTCGATGTGTCTGTCTGGTTTCAAGCTGTTCTCCACTCTGAGGAAACATTGATTTTTTAAAAATTTTTATTTTATTTTTTTACTTTTATTGTTGTGGCTGATTTTTTAGCTGAGAGGGCCCAGCTTTGCTGGGCTTGGCCTCATCCAGAATTCTCCGCCACGAGCTGCGGGTTTGGGCTGTGAGCAGAGCTTTAATTACCACGGATGGATCCCACACAGCCCGTAGGTTTGACAGGAATATATCAGGAATGCTTCCCAGGGCATTGCTGCTGCTTGTCAGTGCAGCCTGGAATCTCAGCCCTGGTAAATAAACAGGGGGTTTTAAACCCGTTTTTTTGTTTCTTTGTGGATTTTTTTTTTTTTTTTTTTTTTTTTTTTTTGTTGGTTGGGTTTTTTTTGTTTGGGTTTTTTTTTGTGTGTGTGTTTTTTTGGGTTTTTTTGTGTGTGTGTGTGGGGGGGGGTTGTGGTTTTTTTTGTTTGTTTGTTTGTTTGTTTATGTTTTTTTGTTTTTTGGGGGTTTTTTTGGTTTTTTTTTCCCCTCAAAATAGCTTTGGGTTTTAAGCTCTGTCTGCTCCCCGGGCAATGGGAATTCCAAAAACCCCAGAGATTTTACACCTGGGTGTGCCGGGTGTACTAAGGGAATGGGCTGGGAGGGAATCTTCTGCGCCAAGAAGCCACAAACGGGTCCTTGCGAAGCCAGAGAGGACCAGGACGGAGAAGAGGCTGCCGGGGAGGGGAATTTTGGTGGAACAGCAGCAGCTGGATGCCAAAAGCACCCGGGGACTCCTCCCCACGCTCTCCTGAAGGCACTACCCTGTTGCTTTCCTCTGCTGTTCCTCCTGCCCGGCTAGCTCAGTCGGTAGAGCACGAGACTCTTAATCTCAGGGTTGTGGGTTCGAGCCCCACGTTGGGCGCCGTCTGTTGCTTTCCTCTGCTTTTCCTCCTGTGTAGTCACTGTTTCTCATGTTTGCATTTTTCTTAAACTCTTTCCCAGGGATCGAAGCAGTAAACAAGGTCACTCTATGTAAACTATCTTGTTTTTCACTTTTTTGCTTGTTGACCCTTGGTGTAGCCAATGGGTCCAGAGATCCCACCTCTTAGGTGGGCACATTGTAAAAAAGTATAAAAATAGGTTCTGAGAATAAACCAGCCCCTTTTCGGAGCATCAGCCTTCTAAACCACGACTCCGTGTCTCATTGATCGTGTCCCACAGTGACACTCCTGCCCGGCCAGCAGCTGCAGGAGAACTGACAACAAGTCTCTCTGGGTCCTGGAAGGGAGGTGAGGTACAGGAGCCTCACCAGAGCTTTCAGGGAGGATTCTCTTGGCAGCATCTGGCAGCTCATGGCAGCACACAGGCAGGCAAGGCACGACACGGCTTCCGAGGGCGTTGATCAGACATTTGGGGGTTTATTTGGGGGTCCCACACCAGGGGGAGTGTCATAGCTCCCACAAGAGAGAGGGGGGAAAAGGGAGAGAGGGGGAAGGAAGGAGCAAGGAGGAGAGGGGCAGGAGAGAGGGCAGGAGAGGCAGCAAGCAAGACAGTTCTGCCTGGTGTGCTCAGCTTAAAAGGGCTTTTCCAGCTCAGGGGCAGACCCAAGGCTCAGACCTATGGGACACTGAGGGTAGGAGGGGTTGGGTAACAACTGGGTTACAGTGAATGGCAACTTAGGGGATGGTTTACAACAACTTGGTAATGAACCGTACATTTTGGAGGAGAACAGAACCATTTAGGAAAAACGAATCACCACAGTACCCGAACACCAGCAGTGCCTGGGGTGAATTCCTTCCTCCAGGGGCTCTGATCACAGGGAACAGGGATGATATTTTGGGAGCAATTAGCCCGAAATTCTCTCTTTTTTTGAGCACAGCCTTGAGGGAGTGTTGGGTGATGTGATGGGCGTCTGCCCCTGCTCCATCTCTGGGGCTGGCAGCTCATATTGGGTTTGAAAAGCCTGAAATTCAAATTGGATTTTAAAAGCCTGAGATCCCAGGGCTAAACGGGGAGACGAAGGGGTTCCTCAGCTTGTGGCAGCGTGCTGTGTACTGGAATAAAGATGTTCTTTGGGGGTGTCTTGGTTTGGACAGACAGGGATCTGCCAGGGAAAGCTGGAGTTTCCCTTGGAATGGGGAATGTAAACCCCTCACCCCCACCAAATTATAATTTTGCAATCAAGGGCTTTCAGGCAAAGATTTGGGAACAGGAATAACAGTTCTTTACTGGGAATATTAACAATACAAATGGAGTAGAAAACAAAACCACCCAACCAAACCAGCAAACAAACAAACAGCAATCCTGGAGAACCCTGACAGAGTCAGAGCTCCAACCTGACACCCTGTTGGTCAGGGGGCTGGGAGCAGCCCCAAAGTGAGTCCTGCTGGAGTGGCAGAGGTGGTTCTGGTGGGGCAGAGATGATCCTGTAGAACAAGGGTCCAGGGGTGGTGAGAAGGGTCCAGGGATGGTGAGAAGGGTCCAGGGATGGTGAGAAGGGTCCAGTCTTCCTCCAGGAATCGGGCGAAGCTGGATCCTTTCTGTGTTCCTGTGTCTCAGTTTTATCCAGGTGGGAATGGTTGGCTCCCCGCACTGGGTGGAGCATCTCACCCTGGGATGATGGAATGTGGATGTTCTGCTTTGGGGATGTGGCTTTTAGGGGTGTCTGAATGGCCCATCAGCAGAAAATATCCCCTGGAGGGAGGACAGGGGTGACAGAGATAACAAACACTGCCCCACCTGGTTTATCAGCTGGCCCAGGATCAAAAGGCACTGCTCCCCTCCTCCCAGAGTTACAAGAGATAAAGAAAAAAAACATCTCCCCAGCTGCTTTTAACAAATGAAATAGAATACACACTCCTGGCTCCACAACCCAAGACAGGGGGGAAAGGAGCACCCTGGGTGCTCATCCTGAAGTATTTTTTGGAACAAGAGGGTTTGAGGCCCATTCTCACAGAAATTGTTGTAACCCAGCTGCTGGAGAGCCCTCCTTGGAGATCAGGCCTTCCCAAACAGTGAGCAGAGCTGAGCAGAGGTTGGGAATTTTTGTACAGGAGTTCTGTACAGAAAACAACTGCAGAGACTTTTTTGGGACAATGGCTCATGTCAGAAAAGCTCCAGCTGGTTTGGGTTTTTTTCCTATTGTTGGTGTTTTGGAAGGTGAATTTCCTTCAGGCTGGAAGCAGCCTGGCCCCCACGCTCCACCTCCAGGGGTTTGCTGGAGCAGCAGAACCTGAGATCGTTCAGACTTCTCCCCAGTGCTGTGATGTCGCTGTTGAACACAAAATCAGGACACAGACTCACAGAAGGCTGATGACTCCAAATCTGGGTTTATTCCCAAAGCACCTGTCTTTATAACTTTTTACAATGAGCCCACATAAGAGGTGAGATCCTTGGACCCATTGGTCACATCAGAGGTCCATCAGGCAATTCCCTCCTCTGGGAAAGAATGTAGAAAATACAATATTTTACAATAACGTGATCTTGTTTACACAAGATTTCCTGGGAAAAGAATTTCCCTAAAATCAAAACATGCAGGCACGAGCCATGACTACACTGTCCCTCCGTTGTTTTCAGCAGAACAAATCGCTTCTGCTCGTAGAAACCTGAAAACAGGAATTAATTGTGCCTTTAAAACTAAACAGGGAGGAAGATTGACAAAAAGCACCGGTCCAACTTCTCCCTGCCTGTCACTGAGCCCTGTTTCTCCTGGTGGCCTGTCTTGGTCTCAGCTCTCCCATCTGTTAAACGCTGCCTATAATTAGCCCGTCTTTCACAACTTTTCAGCGTTTGGCACTCCCCATCCTGGGCTCACTGTATTTTGATTCCTGGGGAATCAACGTGAGAACAAAACAAATTACCAGCCCTCCTCGTTTCCTGCGCTTCTCCTTCCCCTCCCGCTCTGTGCTGCGGTGGGAGCTGGAGGGTCTCAGCCCCCACGGGGGGAGGTGACCTGGGGACAGCCCCAGGGCAGGATTTCACCCCGTGAGGGGCTGCACCAGTGTTATAAATGCACATTTTGGAGTTGGTTTTTCGCAAATATTGGAATTGATGTTGTGCATATAATGTAAGAAAGCTGTACTGTATTTCCTTTTATTTGTAGAATTTAAAAATGTAATGATGGTATATTTCTCAATGGTAACAACGTGGAGATATTTTGTAGGTTTTTTTTGGTAGCCTCTAACAAGATAAAAACCAGAAGACCCATCCTGCATTGCCGTGAAAGATAAAGAACAATGAACTTCTATGGTCAAGAAGGATTTATGACACCTAACCTGGCTAGAAGGCACCATGCACAGATAAAGGAACTACAATTTTGGGGACCCTTGAAACAGATAAAGAAAACAGATGTTTTAATATGCATTAGTCTCTTTTTGAATATGTAACACCAAGACTGATAAATACCAAAGAATTTAGAATGGGGGGTGTTGCTTTGCACCCCCAGCTGAGTAGCTACCTTATCCTGTCTCCTTAATTGTCTATTTTTATTCTATTTTATTTTATTTTTATTAAACTTATAAATTAATATAAAAAGGTGAAATGTCATTTTTCACAATCAGCAAGTCCTGGAGGAGCTGAGGGGGGATTTATCCCCTCAGCACTGATATTCTGCTTTTTGGGTGTGGAATGAGGGGCTCCTTGCTGGGTCCAGCAGGACGAGGAGCTGCGGGGCAGAGAGGTGGGATCAGCCCTGTGGGGTCAGCAGCAGGAGCAAACCTCCCAGACAAACCCCAGAGGGGCTGAGGGGCTCGTGGGCAAGGAGAGTGGCAGGAGAATGAACCCACAACAGCAGAGCTTTTTGTCCAGAAATGAGGCAGAGGAGGCCTGGAACTTTATTTGAATAAAGAGAGTATTTTCCCTGGAGTCTCCCTGATTTTTAGGGGATGCAGCTCCTTTTTATCCCAATTTCCCTCTCTGTCCCCATTGTGTTTGAGAGGTTCAGACTTCCCAAATCACCTCGCACAGACCCTTCCAATGTGTCCCCCCCTTTGTCCTCCCCTTGTGTCAGACAGTGGGATTCCTGTGGAATTTCTGGTTCCTCCCATTGCTCCTCTCATCTCTCAGTACCAAATTATGTTCATGTTTTTGTCACAGTTTGTCTGTGAGGAGAGATCCCTCATTCCAGTCAATGAGTGGAGTCCTTCCCGTTGTTTCCTACCTTTCTTCCTTGCTCATTTTTATCCATGTCCTGGGTTGTGGAGCCTGGGGTGTGTATTCTATTTCATTTGTTAAAAGCAGCTGGGGAGATGTTTTTTTTTCTTTCTCTCTTGTAACTCTGGGGGGAGAGGGGCGGGTGCCTTCTGATCCTGGCCCAGCTGATAAACCAGGTGGGGCAGTGTTTGTTATCTCTGTCACCCCTGTCCTCCCTCCAGGGGATATTTTCTGCTGATGGGCCATTCAGACACCCCTAAAAGCCACATCCCCAAAGCAGAACATCCACATTCCATCATCCCAGGGTGAGATGCTCCACCCAGTGCGGGGAGCCAACCATTCCCACCTGGATAAAACTGAGACATAGGAACACAGAAAGGATCCAGCTTCACCCGATTCCTGGAGGAAGACTGGACCCTTCTCACCACCCCTGGACCCTTCTCACCATCCCTGGACCCTTCTCACCACCCCTGGACCCTTCTCACCATCCCTGGACCCTTCTCACCACCCCTGGACCCTTCTCACCACCCCTGGACCCTTGTTCTACAGGATCATCTCTGCCCCACCAGAACCACCTCTGCCACTCCAGCAGGACTCACTTTGGGGCTGCTCCCAACCCCCTGACCAACAGGGTGTCAGGTTGTAGCTCTGACTCTGTCAGGGTTCTCCAGGATTGCTGTTTGTTTGTTTGCTGGTTTGGTTGGGTGGTTTTGTTTTCTACTCCATTTGTATTGTTAATATTCCCAGTAAAGAACTGTTATTCCCATTCCCAAATCTTTGCCTGAAAGCTCTTGATTGCAAAATTATAATTTGGCAGGAGTGAGGGGTTTACATTCCCCACTCTAAGGGAATCTCCAGCTTTCCCTGGCTGATATCTCTCTTTCCAAACCAAGACAATCAAATCTCCCTCACTCCTCCCCGAGGATCCCCCAAACCCGCTCAGCTGCACCCCTTGACCCCGCAGGGCCCGACCTGGGCCTGGTTTTAGGCTGTTCCACCTCTTTTTTATGTTCCTGCCAGAGCACAGTTGCTCGCTCAACCCCTCCAAAAGGTGCTTGAAAAATCCTCCTGCGCCCCTCTGTGCCTTTGCAAAGCAGGAACAAACTGCCCCAAGCTGGATTTATTTTTGGGAGGCCGAGCAGCCTGGCACTGCTGGGCGATGTTGGATAATTCAGAGATAAACTCTCCCTCAGATCCACCTACGACAGAACCAGATACAAATCGATTTCCTTTCGCCTTCCCTTTGTTCAGGGGAGGATCTGTGGAGATGCAGCATTAATTCAGGCAAGAGAGGCTGCCAGAAGCAGTGTGGGGTTGGGAACATCCATTTAATTATCCAGCTCTCAGCGGCGGGGTGGGAAGGGCTCTGGCCTGTCTTGATTACTGTGGCCACTCTGAATGACAGGAAATAATAAAGGAAAAACAAAACAAACCAAAAAAACCAAACCCAAAACACAAAACCACAAAACCCACAAAAACCCATAAAAACCCACAAAAACCCAGAAAACCCAAAAACCAAAACCCAACCCAAACCAAACAAAAAAAAATCCCAACAAAACAAACAAACAAACAAAACCCCAAACCAAAAAAAAGCTAAAACCAAAGCAACCCAAGCCCAAGGCCAACTGTGGCAAGGTTTATCTTTGGATAAGCTCGAGCAGGAGAACTCCAGGCAGAGTTGTGGGATTTCAGGAGTTTTTGCCTCCCCCAGTTTGCAGCAGGGCAGCTCTGCTTTGGCAGGCCGGTGTTACAGAGCAGTAAAGCTCAGCTTTACCCCGTGCTTTCCACGGCTCAGCTCTTCCCCCGGCCCCTCTGGGCTGCTTCTGGCAGCTGAAGGGACACCCCACAGGGAATTAGTCCTGGATAACCCCATCCCAGAGGGAATTTGTCCTGGATAATCCCATCCCCACCCCACAAGGAATTTGTGCTGGATAACCCCATATCCACCCACAGGGAATTAGTCCTGGATAACCCCATCCCAGAGGGAATTTGTCCTGGATAACCCCACCCCGACCCTACAGGGAATTTGTGCTGGAAAACCCCATTCTCACCCCACAGGGAATTTTTCCTGGATAAACCCATCCCCATCCCACAGGGAATTTATCCTGGATAACCCCATCCCCACCCCACAGGGAATTTATCCTGGATAACCCCATCCCCACCCCACAGGGAATTTATCCTGGATAACCCCATCCCCATCCCACAGGGAATTTATCCTGGATCACCCCATCCCACAGAGAATTTGTCCTAAATAAACCCATCTCCACCCCACAGGGAATTTATCCTGGATAACCCCATCCCCATCCCACAGGGAATTTGTCCTGGATAACCCCATCCCACAGGGAATTTGTCCTGGATAACCCCATCCCACAGGGGATTTATCCTGGATAACCCATCCCCTCCCCACAAACCCAGCAGCTGCCCCGCTCCGAGGAGGCTCCTGGAAGCGCAGGGAAAAGCAGAGATTCCTCTTCCCGTTGCCCCCCTGCCCTCCAGCCCTCATTTTTCAGCTGCCCAGGAGGTCGGGGATGGTGAATCAGCGGCTCCGACACCTGGCAGAGGCTCCTCCTTGCCTGCCCCGCAGTGATTCATCCATCTCCCGCGGGCTCCGCTCCCCCGTTCCCGGCTGGGATCCAGGGAAGTGCCGGGCAGGCTGGAGCCAGAGCCCGATAAAAGCTCTGACCTTGTCGTCTGCAGCGAGAATCTACAGCCGGGAGCTGCGGGCTGGGGCTGTAAGACACGGCCCGGGGATGGTGGGGATGATGATGATGATTGTTGTGACGGATTAATTCGTGTTTTCCTAACAAGGTGATATTGGTGAAGGGTGAGATATGTTCTTTGTAATAGCTGTGTTATAGGTATACTAAGAATAAAGTTTATAAATCTCAGAGGCACTGAGGGCCCAGGCAGATGCTGGGCTGGCAGTTTCGTGTCGCTGTGGGACACAAGGAAGGAGACGTGGACTCATCAGAAGGCTTTGGACTCCTGAGGAGGAGCTGTCAGGTTTATTTTCCAAACCCATTTTATACCTTTTTACAAAACACCCAGCTCAGAGGTGGGACCCCTGGATCCATTGGTCACTCACAGAGACCACCACGCGAAGTCCCTCCCATGGGAAAGCGTGTGGAAAAACATCTTAAGTTTACAAATAGCATGACCTTGCCCAGGAATTCTGTCTTGGGAGCAGAACTCCCAAAAACCGAAACATGACAGGCACAAACCGTGGCAACAGTTTCACAAGAGGCCTCCCTCATCACCAGGGACTGAAACGGCAGATTACAATGGCAATGAGAGGTGGAGAGCCGCGGAAGCGAGGAGTGATCAACATCTGATGAGGGCTGATAGCCCAAAAGAATACATCCCGCCTGGAACATTAGGAGTACTCAGGATACATCCTGCACACCCAGGAAATCCATTCATGCTGGCAGACCGATACCGTGATTCCATCAGCAGCACCATTGGGAAACAAAGGAGTCTATAGGAATCCTGGACTGGGCAGTGGCACCAACCCCGAGAAGTTTCAAGCTCCCCTCCATACCGGGACCACCAGACATGTCCAGACACGTTCACTGAGTTAAGAGTATAAGACTGGCAGACCTGGACTGAGTCCTTGGTGAGACCTCGAGGGTGGTGTGTCGTGGGACGCATTGGGAGGCTCACCCAGTGCTCACTGACCATTTCCTTGCTCTCCTGACTCTGTCAATTTCCGTATTGGCTTTGTCTGTGATTTTTCCTGGCAATAACTTCTATTTTATTTTAGATTGGCTCTCGCTATTTACAACAATGGTGCTGTAATTACAGAGCTGAGCTGCCCCCCAGCCCCAGGGCAGCGTTTCCCGGCCGTGCTTCCATCCCTGGGAATGGGTTCGGTTCCTTTGGGGTTTTGTTTGTAGGTTTGAAAGTGAAGCAGTGTGGGAGCAGGCTGGAGTGGGAATGGGAGACTTCCTGCGTCCCAGGAATTCATGGAATAGGATAAAGGGATGGGAATTAAGTGCGATGGGATGGGAGAGTTCCTGCATCCAGCAGGCCAAGAAGGGCAGGAATTTATGGAATGAGATAAAAAGATGGGAATTAGATGTATCTTGGGTTGTGGTTCCAAACCAAGACAAGATGCCATGGGATGGGAGAGTTCCTGCATCCAGCAGGCCAAGAAGGGCAGGAATTTATGGAATGGGATAAAGGGATGGAAATTAAATGTGATGGGATGGGAGAGTTCTTGCCAGCAGGGCAAGAAGGGCAGGAATTTATGGAATGAGATAAAGAGATGGGAATTAGATGCCATGGGATGGAAGAGTTCCTGCATCCAGCACAGCAAGAAGGGCAGGGATTTATGGAATAGGATAAAGGGATGGAAATTAAATGTGTGGGGTCAAGACACCACAGCACTTGAAACACTTCTCAAATGCTGTGCCCCATGGTTTGGGAGCTTCTGAAGCAGCCCAGAGCTCTCCAGGCCATTTCCACAATTCCCCAGCAGGGGAGAGCAGCAGAGAATTCCCTTCGGGAAGGGCCTGGGGAGATACAAACCCCAGAACTCCCGGGCACCTCCTTGGACCAGCGGCCCTGTTTGTGCTGGGCTGGCACAGGGTGACCCCAACCCCTCCAGCTGCTGCTCCAGCAGCGGATAATCCCAAAATCCAGGCGGTTTGGAGCAGCAGTGCCCTCCCTCCTGCCACCCTGACAGTGTCACAAGCGCTGTCACCTGCCTGTGACACGGGGCTGGGCAGCTGCAGCCAAGCAGCCTGTGAGGAGTCAGTCAGCTGCTTTAAAAGGAGGAAAAGAGCCCTCAGAGAGGCTCCTTTTATCCCAAACTTATCTGATCTGACAGCGGCACGCTCCGAAATTGAATTAATAAATCACGGCCGGCTCCGGTTGGAATAGTTAATCCACGTTTCGTGCCCCAGCAGAGAGGAAAATGGCCCTGCCTTGCTGCCTTGGTGACATATTGGGCCTAAACAGAATTAATGATGAGGTTTTATTGCTGTGGGGAAGGGCTGTTTCTAAGGCAGGGATGAGCTCTGAATGGATCATTCCCCAATCTGGGGCTCCAGGAAGGTGCAGCCGCTGCACCTCTGGCTGTGGCAGTGGGATGGGACAGGGAGGGGAGGGTTTGGCACCAAGTTCAGTCCCTGCAGTGGAGCCACAAGTGGGAAATCCCTGTGGATTCCTGGTGGGTGTGTGTCACACACGACACAAAGAAATGACACTCACATGGTGAGATATCCAAGGCAGGAAAGAGGCAGTTTATTTATAAATTTCAACATTTATTCAACATTCCAGCAGTGACCATGAATTGGAGGAAGAAAATCTTCCTCTTCAACCACACTGGGCAGCCCAACAGTCCATCAATTCTCTCCTCTTTATGAGAAGAATGCAAACATGGTTGGATGGTTACAATAACAAGAGAAGTTGTTGATGTAAAATCGTGTCTGACTCCATTGCAAAAGGCAAACACAGAAGGCTGAAATAGAACTTTAGATAAACTTCTTAAGGAGACAGAGGAGAACAGCAAAACCGCAGACAACAGGTGCGCAGAGAATTCCCACCGGATGGGAAATGAGCAAAACCTCTCCAGCTCCTTTGGACAAAGCCCAGACTTCGGGTGGGTGAAATGCCGGGGAAATCTGAAAAGAAACAGTAGCCACGGTTCATGCTGTGATGTTTTGGTTTCTCTGAAACTCTTTCCCAGGCACTGTTCTGCCAACAACAGACACGTTTTCCTCACCGTATCCCATGTTTTACATTCCTTTCCCTCGGAGGGACCTTCTCTTGATGTCCCTCTGACCTGACCAATGCAGTTGAAGAAGTTTTGTCTTTCTTCCACCCCTTGGGTGGTTCTTTGTAAAACAGCATCAAGGGAAGAAATTCCCGGGTAATAAAGATTTGATTGGAGTAATTTCAGCCTTCTGACCTCGGAGTCTGTGTCGTCGTTGTTAATCTTAAACACTGTCGCAATAGGACACGAAATGAGGGCAGGAACTCGTGATTTCAGAAGGTTGAGGATGACTCCAATCTGTGTTTATTGCTCTGGAACACTTCCCTTTTTACTGTTTTACAAAGAACCCACCCAAGGGGTGGAAGAAAGACAAACTCCTTCAATCACATTGGTCAAGCCAGAGGGACATCAAGAGAAGTCCCTCCTAGGGGAAAGGAATGCAGAATGGTGTTAGAAAAACACATCCCTTGTTGACAGGAGTGTGCCTGGGAAAAGTTTTTCAGAGAAATCAAAACATCACAGCACAAACCATGACTACAAAACAGCGTCAAGAAACGGCGCCTTTGGGGGGATAAAAGCTCTGCTGGTGGGAAGAGCTGCAACTCCAGCTCAGTGAGGGCTCTGCTCATCCTCCCTTGGTGCTCCCAGCTCCGCCTGGCCCTGGGATGGGCAGGTGTAAGAGACGGTCCCTAAGATCCTCATCTGCCTCATGATCATCGCCAAGGATTGAAGACCCCAAAAGGGACTGAGACTAAAACCTGAGATCCCAAGGCAGGAGTTCTGGCCTGGCTGAGGTGGGAAGACTGCCAGCCATTGTCCACAGGTGCGCTCGTTGGACCGATGCATCCCCATGGGAACCAGCTTGGACAATGGGACTTCACAGCAGGCTGGTTTTGGGCCAGCCTGTTCTGTGTTTGCCCTGTACCTGCACCTGTTCCTGAGGTGGACATCTGCTCTAAGCGCCAGAGCACTGCGCCCTGTTTCAGCGTGATGGCTGATGCTGAGCTCACCTTCTGGCCAACTGCCTGTCGCTTCGGAAAGGACTGTAAGAGATGCTTCGAGATCGCCCGAATTCCGAGATCTCCCCAACGGAAGAAGACGGATCTATTGGCAGACTGACCACGAGGATCTCGTCTCTCCGTTGGTAGCTATTACCCCTTTTCTCTCTCTTACTTTATCCCTCTCTCCCTTTCTCTCTTTTCTATCGCATACAGTGCTGAGTGCACTTAATAAAGTGTACTGCTTTTGAGCAAATTATTATTGTCCCTTGTCATATCTTTTGCACTTGGAGATCACTCGAACCATCACAAGCTCGCCTGCATTAGCGGGTTGTGACAGCAGGACTCTGGAAATCTGGGACAAACCATGAGGGACAACGGCCCTGTCCCAGCTCCGGCTTCAGAGAGCAGAATTTGCCCCTGGAACTGTCCGAGGTTGCCGAGCAGAGGACAGAGGGGATAATTAAACAGCCGAAGAGGGAAGCAAACAGATAAATCAGATTTTCCTCACGCTGCCTGGAGGTTAATTGTTGGAGCACTCAGGGGGTGTCAGGCAGAATTAAAACGAGCAGTGAATGAAACTTCTGCCGTGGAGTGGTGGAAGATCAGCTCTGTCAGTTCCCCTACTCTGACATTTTTGTCCAAATTTGGGGAGGAAAGGGGTTTTTTTGGGATGTTGGCTCTGAGCTCGGCTCTGGTTCCAGCCACCTGGGCAGGGGCAGAGTTGTGGGATCGGGAATTTTGGCCAACCCAGAGCTGGAAGAACATGACCAGCGAGGCGGGGCTGCGCTGTCAGGTGCGGCAGAGCGCTTTAACCTTTCCCTAATTACGCAATTAGCGCTCTTCAGTCTTTATTGTCTCCTCAAACCCAGGGCGGGATGCGGATTGCAGGCGCCAGCCTGATGGATCCGGACCCCTTGCGGTGCTTGGGTTCATTAGTGCCTCTAATTACTGGGAATGAAGCGGGTTTCACATCTCCAGGACCGAGGGAGGGCAGGAATTCGGAGATAAATCGGCGCGGAAAGAGATCCTGGCTCCCTCATTAACCTGCCCGCTGCTTTGCACCGAAAGAGAAATGAACCCTCAAACAAATCCCGGTGAAAGCAGCCCCAGTTTGTGGCGACGCCCAAGAGTTAAAACCTTGCAAAAAAACCCCCCAAAACAACAAAAAAACCAACCCAACAAAACAAAACCAAACCCCAAAACCCAAAAAACCAAAACAAAAAAACCCAAACCAAACCAAACCAAAAAAAAAACAAAAAAACCCACAAAAAACCCAAAACACCAAAAAAAAAACCCAAAAAAAACCCCAAAAATACCCCACAAACCCAAAAAAACCACAAAACCCCCAAACAAAGAAACAAACAAACAAAACAAACAAAACCCCCCAAACCCCACAAAACAAACAAACAAACAATAACAAAAAAACCCTACACACACACCAAAAAAAAAAAAAAAAAACACACCAAAAAACCCCCTAAAACAAAAGGAAAAAAAACCCCAAATCCTGGCTTGGTTTCCGCAGAAGTTTTGCAGTGAAATGGGTTTGGAACAGCAGAAATCAGCCTGGGCTCCCCCAGGGTTTGGCCCCTTCCATTTGCAGCCCAGCTCTGAATGGGCCCCCAGTGGGGTCCCTGAGCTGAAATGGCCTCAAATTGGTGCCAGGAATTCTCTCTGCAATTTGGTTCTCAACGGGGAAAAAGCACAAATGGGGAAAAAAAAAATTTGAATAAATAAAAATAAAAAGCAAGGCCAGGAAGGGGTTTTTATGTAGATGAAAATAACGGGTCTTGAAGCAAGCTGTCTTTTTCCATTGTGGTCCACGTTTCCCAGGGAGGATTAATGAAATCATCAGCCAGTGCTCCCCTCCTCGTGAACTCATCCTTCAGTGATTCATTCAGCCTTTATTAGACTTGAAAGAAAGTTATTGTCAAATTAATTCATCCCTTAGATGTTATTTGGAATCAATTTATGTTCTCCAGAAGTCAGACCCTGAGAAACTGCAGAGTTCCTCAGGATTTGTGTCTTAAAATGACCCAGAGCAGCCGTGGAAGGGCAAAGTTGTTTATTTCGGCCCAAATAAACACACTCAGAGGGAACTGGGGTTAATTTTTTGCTGTGTCCAAGTGGGATAATTGAGTTTTTTTTCCCCCCTTCCTGAGCACTGTGGGCTCCATCAGGTAATTCCTCTCTACCATGGCTTCTGAAAACGGAGCAGCTGAAATTTGGGGGACCTCTTGAACTCATCGGAATTCCGTTCGCCTGAAATTGTCCTGAGGTCTCCAAGCTGCAGCTCCTCATCTGCCGAGTGGAAGTAGCCTGGGCTGAGAAAAGATTCCATCTCCTTCTCTTCCCCCAGCCCTCCCTGGCATTTTGTTTTCTGCATTTTCCTTTTCTTTCTCTGAAAAAATCCATCTCCCAGCCAGCCCATCTGCCTCTGTCACAGCAGACAGGAGCTGAGGGAATGTCAGCTTCGGATTTTGCTCTCACGGGGATCAATTCATTAATTCCCTGGGTTTTTTTCCTTCCTCCAAGAGTGACAGTATCCAATATTTACTTTTTTTTTTTAGAGCTATTTGGGGCATTTCAGCTGGGTCCTGGTGCAGAGCAGGGAGCACAGAGGGTTTGGGAGCAGCCAGGGGAGAGGTTTCAGAGATTTAAGTCTGGAGTTTTATGAAGTCCCCAAGTCCCCCGTGAATCCTCCCAGGCTCCAGTGAGGTCACTCTGGAATTTGAATCGCTGGATTGAATCATCACCTCTTAACTAAAGCTGCCTGGGGAGTGTTTAAACACCCGCGCTGATAAAAGCTTTGTTGTCACCGTGCCAAAGCTCTTCCCGCTTCTACTTCCACGCCAAATTTATTTATTTTCTTTTAAAGTTTTTATTTTATTACGGTGAGAGGAGGGAGGAAAGGAAAAGGAATCCTGCGGAGGGAGGGCTTTGGGGTGAATTTGATTTCTGAGTTCTGCTGATGCTGGGGCAGGAGGCAGCAGCACCCAGGGGGAACGGGAATTTGAGAATTCCCGGGGTTCTGCTCCGGCAGGAAGAGCTGCTCAGCCCTGGAGGTTTCCAGGCTGCTGGAATAACTCTGGTTTTTAGGGGGGGTGGGGGGGGGATTGATTTAGGGCGTCGTGCCAAGGACTTCACAACCCAAACCCACAGTTCCTGCCCAGGGAGGGTTCTGATGCTGAACCTGCCTGGCTCTGCCCTGGGAGCTCAGAGCTCTTCAGGACATCCAGCCACTTAAATCCTGAAATATTTACCTCTATGGGAGAGGTAAGGCTCATTATTCCTAATAAATTGATATTTTCCTCTAGCTGACTGCCTTTAATATGCTAATTAGCCAAGACAATAGGCTCGGAATGAACATTTCTATCAGCAGTTATTTTAAGCGTGGGTGGGGAAAAACAATCAGCTGGTTTGTCTGGCTTTGATGGCAGACTAATGAAAAGAGCAATCCGTGTGGACAAACCCACCCTGGGACTGTGAGGGATGCAAAAACTGCTTTTATGACAGGCAGGGGAAAAAAAAATCTCCTCCATCGATTTATCCTGCTCGTTTTGGCGTCTCTGCCCAGAAAGGTGTTCCATCTGCTCAGGAATAAATCAATAGCTCGAGTGATAAATACTAAATACTTGGGACTGCAAATGAACTAAGCATCTCTGAAAAGAGGCTTTTTGTCTAGAGATAATGAAGACATATTATTAATATTATTATATATAATGTATAATGTATAATACATATATAATATATAATATATATTATATAATATATAATATATAATATATAATATATAATTATATATAATTATAATACATAATTATTATATATTATATATTATATATTATATATTATATATTATATATTATATATTATGTTATATGTTATATGTTTTATTTTTATATTGTATATCATATATATTGTTAATGTAATAATAATAATGATGATAATGATAATGATAATGATAATGATAATGATAATAATATAGTACTTGGCCATGGTGTTTTGAATTCTGCTTGGTTTGGAGGCATTAGAATCCTGGATCTTTTTTTAAAATGTTTTTTTCCTTTAGGGTTTCTGTCCATGGAAAGGGCACCGGGTGCCAGTCAGAGCCTGGTTTGTGTTCATTGTTGGATATTTTAAAGGATCCTTGACCATCCCCTGTCAGGGAGGAGTTTTATTCCCCCCCGAGTCCTGAGCTCCTTGCCCGGCCGTGGTTTGGACACTCAGGGTTTTTCCACCACCTTTTGCTGTTTAATACCCACAAACACCGATTCCACCTGCTAATTGCATCTGCTAATTGGGTTCCTGGCACCCTCTGTGGCAGAGCAGAGCAGTTCCCAGTGTGATCCTCGTCCCCTGAGCTCCTGCTCCTGGTTTTATCAAACATCCCCATGAGATCCCACCCCTGACCTCGTGTTCCTGTTTTGATCAAACTCCCCCAAAATGTGATCCCCATCCCCCGAGCTTGTGTTGCTCTGTATTTATCAAACTCCCCCAGTGTGATCCATCCCCTGAGCTCACGGTTCCTCTGTTTTTATCAAACACCCCAAAATGAGATCCCCATCCCGAGTTCATGTTCCTGTTTTTATCCAACTCCCCCAAAATGAGATCCCCATCCCGAGTTCACGTTCCTCTGTTTTTATCCAACTCCCCCAAAATGTGATCCTCATCCCCCGAGCTCCTGTTCCTGTTTTTATCCAGCTCCCCCACGAGATCCCCTCCCAGAGCAGCTCAGTCACTCCGCGGCTCCCCCTCCCCTCCCAGCCAGGTGAGTGCCATTATCTTTGTCAATTTGGATGCATAATTAACAACCTTGTCGAGCCGCGGCGGCGCTCAGCAGCGAGAGCATCACTTTGATTTTAACACAAACGGCTCTGCCAGCCGCCGCCGCTGTGTTTAATGGGCCCAAACAAAACAATAACAAACGGCTCCTGCTTTGTGCGGGCCACGATGTCACCGCCGAGCTCCGAGAGTGATGCTTGACCTATTTCCAGCTTTATCTGCGCCCCGCCGTGTCCGCGGCTCTCCGTTCTCACTGAGCGGTGTCGCGGTCGCTGTCGCTGTCACCGGCACAGCCGGGAGGCTCCGGGGTCGCTGCCCCCCGGCCAGCCCTGCCCTGCACAGCGCCTGCAGCTCGCCCTGGCCCTGTTCCTCCGCTGCTCTGTCCCCCCGAGGCTGCCCAGCCCCGCCGAGCAGGGTTTGGAGAGCCCCAGGTCCTCCCCCGGGGTCCCAGGCAGATGCTCCTGCTCTGCCCCAGGCAGGGGTTGTGCCCAGCTCTGCTCCCTGGCAGGAGCCAGGCATGGAAAGCTGGAACTCCATGGAAACCTGGCAGGAGAATGAACCCACCAACAGCAGAGCTTTGTGTCCAGGAAGGAGACAGGGCAGGCCTGGAACTTTATTTGAATAAAGGCAGAGCCCATGGGGCATTTCCCATGGGGTCTCTCCAATTTTTAGGGGACCCAGCCTCCTTTTTATCCTGATTTCCCTCCTTTTTATCCTGATTTCCCTCCTTTTTATCCTGATTTCCCTCTGTCTCCATTGTGTTTGAGAGAGTCAGACTTCCCAAATCACCTCACACAGACCCTTCCAGTGTGTCCCCCCCTTTGTCTTTTCATTGTGTCAGTCAGTGGGATTCCTGTGGAATTTCTGGTTCCTCCCATTGCTCCTCTCATTTCTCAGTACCAAATTATATTTATGTTTTTATCACAGTTTGTTTGTGAGGAGAGATCCCTCGTTCCTTTCAGCAGGTGGGGCTGGGCCTGCCGAGCTCCCGACCTGCTCAGGGCTCTGGTTCTGCTGCACCAACACCGAGTCTGTAGCCAGAAATGAACCTAAATGGAGACATCAAACACCCCACAAGTGTGGTGAGACCTCAGAGTGCCCGCATTTCCCTCTGGAGGCTCGGAAATTCTCTGGTGTTGGAAGTTCTGGTGTGGTCACAGCATCCCAGGCGTGCCAATCGACCTGAGAAAGGGAAAGTCCCCTCCTGCCCCACACTGACAAAACCTTGCTCCTGAACTTTACACAAACGTGGAGATTGGGGGAACATCAATTCTGCTCCAGGAGCTTCTCTGGAGTGAGGAGTTATTTCTGTACCTGTGTCAGGGACCTGCTGGGAATTTTAAAGGCGTTAACTCCTGGGCTCTGTCCGGGCCACATTTGCTGTCAAAAAGCAGCTTTGGGGAAACCCTGAGTTACTCCCTGTTGTATTCCTCTGGGGAAATGGTTTTTCCCCAGAGACCCCCTAAAGCTGTAACCTTTTTAGTTTAACCCCACCTTTCCCCTATCTCTGACCTATGGCTCAGTCTCAGCTATCTGTCCTGAGACAGAGAGTCTGGATAAACCCTGTTCGGTCTCTTTGCCCCTGGGACCCCTTCAGGAATAAAGCCTTGGAATTAACCCTGAGGTAGGAGCCTCTTTTGCATCTTTTACCCTATCCCCTGGAATATTTCCCCCCAAAGCTCCCCAGAAACTGAGCCAGCACAGCAGCCCAGGGGGGCGGGCAGGGGGGAGTGCTTCAACTCCCAGCACGAAACCTCTGCCCAGGAAAGGCTCCAGGTGCCTGGGACTCGGTGCAGGTGCTGTGCACAGACACTCCTGCCTGTGGTTATCGATGCTGGGCTCGGTGCATTAATCCCGAGCACGGGAATGAGGGGAAGGGCTGATAAATCAAGATCTGAGAAGTGCAAGATGCGTTGCTAATGAACACGCATTGTGTGGAGTAATGGCAGCGTCGAGACCGGGAGATAATTTAATTAAAAAGACAAAAGAGGAAGGGGAAAGGGAGGGAGCTCTCTTTGTACAGTGAATTCTATCCAGCGGCAGGGAAGGAGCTCAGCTCTGCTCTGTCAGCGCAGGAATTGCCGCCTCCGACCCCACAGCTCCTTCCCCTCTTCTCAGTCCCTTTGCTCCTTCAAGGGGCCAAGAGCTGGAACCTCCAGCGAGAGCCTCCAGCTGCTGGGAGCCCTTTTCCCTCCTGAGCTTGGCCTGGAATTCCTCTTCCCTGTCTCGTTCCTCTCTGCCAAAGTGCCCCCAGTCCTCGCTTGGGTTGTGCTTCCTGAGCAATTAAAAACGATGCCAGTGATTGTGCTGTTCCCAGCCCAAAATGTTCCCGAGCTGCGGGGAGGAACCGGCACAGAATCCCTTGGATTTGGGGTTTCTGAGCTCTCTCCACTCATAAAAACCACCTGCTGGAAGCAGAAGCATTTTGGCAAATCTGAGGCAGGAATATTAAGATTTGTGTGCGAGGTAGGGAAATAAACTGAATTAATAAATTTAATAAACTGATTAAAAAGTGTCAGAACATCTCCATTTCCCCAGGCTGGGGGAGCTTCGGGCAGGCCCACCTTATTCCCAATTTATCCTTCCTGTCCCCATGCCAGGAATATTCCTGGGGCCAGTTCCAGGCCTTGGGTGACTTTGAGGGAATTTCCATCCACCACATCGACAGCGCCGTGGCTGGAACTGAGCCAGGCTTAACAAAACCCTGCTTCAGCCACTCCCCGTGGCTCTGCTGATTTCGCTAATTTCTGCAATTAGCAAACCCAGATCGAAGGCTCATCACAAGGAAACGAATGAGGATTCACGGATCACCTAGGGAAGGGCTGAAATAATTTCATTGAAGGTGTGCAGGGGCTTTTGGAGGAGAATCAGTGACAACAAATGAGGAGCAGCCAGGAATGGGGGGGAGAGGCTGGAGCACAGGGAGGAGCTCCCTTCAAGGCTTAACCTGCCCAGTAAAGGAGCTTTTTATAGGGATGGGAATTCCTGGGAACACTGGTCGAGGTGCTCGGAGCTCATTGCTGATGGAGCTCCTGAAATTTCCATTGTTGGCTGGTTTCAAGCAGTTTATTTGAGCAAAATCTCTCGGGCAAGGCCAGATTTGGGGAGAACGTTTCCCTTCGGGCTGTTCCCATGGATCAGGCTCTGCTTTAGTGCTGAGCTTTGGGTCAGGCCACACTTCTGAGGGGGGTTGTAGAGGGTCTCATTAACATTTTGTCCAGCTGGAAGTTGGTTTTAACCAAACACAGCGAGCTTTAGGAGGGGACAGATGAGCGTGGCTGGCAGGGAGAGCAGTGTTTATCCCAAAACGTCCCATTTTGCTGCCATTCCAGTCTTTAAACACCTCACAGGATGGAAACGAGGAGTCTAATAATAACAGCAGTAAAACTGAGAGCTCTCTCATCTGTTTTACTGGGCTGTTCTAATTAGTCTGGGATTCTGCGGCTGCTGATGGACAGAGCAGGTCAAACCCAGCATCACTGCAGTCAATAATTGGGTTTTCACTGGCAGCCCTGGCTGGGTTTGGCCTGGAATGCGGGAGGGGGAGCAGGCAGGGTGGGTCTGGCGGTGGCAGCAGCTGATGGGGAGGAGCTGGCACGGTGGGGAGCTGGAACAGGCTCGGCTGCCTCCTGCAGGGCACTTGGAGTCAATAAAAAACCCATTTGGGCTGGAGTCTGTGCTTGGTCCTGCTCCCAGGTTTTGCTGCTCATGTTGGGTTTAAGGAGCAGCAGATGCTGCTTGGCCCTGGCTGGGAGGGCAGAGGTGAGGATTTCGTGCACTGATGGGATTTCCAGCCTTTGGAAAGCGTTCCCTTGCTGCTGTGGCCCAGCGGAGCGGGGCTGGGGAGGTCCCTGTGCACGGGGGATGCTCTCCCAGCTGAGGTGGGGCTGGAATCTGGATCTGGGTTGAGAAATCGTGCCCCCTCAGCCTTTAGAGAAATCACAGCAAGGTTCTTCAGTCCCACGGGGTTTCTCAGGAAAAAGGATCCCTGAGATCTTCTCCTAAATCCTCTCAAGGCCAGCTTTGGGTGCCCCAGGCTGTGGCTCCCTACAGCCACCCCAGACAGTCCCGCCCAGCTCCTGCCCCTCCTCCAAAGAGGAAGAAATCCCGAATTTTGTAGAAATCCCGACATTTCCAGAGCCTGAGCCTGTCCTGCCCTCGGTGTTCCCTCAGGGAATTCCCTCAGCATCCCCATCCCCCCGCAGGGCTGAGGGGGGAGATGTGCAAAGCTGCATTTCACACCCCACAGCGACAGCAAATCACTCACCCATTTATCTATTGAGACGCAGGCCTATTAAAAATTGGAGGGAAGTTCTGCAACCTTTAAATCCTGTCACTGCCCTTTGTGTTGCTGCTGTTAAGCTTTTTGCTTTTTTTTTTTTTCTTTTCTTTTTCTGTGCTGGTGTCAGCCAGGGTTGGGGATATTTACAGCACCTAAATCAATGCCGAGGACATGCAGAATATTGAGGGATCAACTCTACTTATTTCAAATGCACTTTAGTATTTTGACTGCCCGAGCAGAGTTGGGGAAATCGCTGTGCTGGAATGATAATGAGGAGTTTAACAGTTTTATGATGGTTGGAGAGAACTTTATGGAAGTTGATAAATCTCATCTTGTAGGTTTCAATTTCTCATTCCCTACAGAGAGATGGGCAGAATACATTGATACTGCATTTCAAATTGGCCAGATCAGGAGGAACAGCAGCTAAAATCCATTACAACCCAATTACATCCATCAGCTGAAGCTGTGTGCATTCACTCGTGAACATCAGCATTTAATCCATAAAGAGGAACTAATGAGAAATTTGAAAATGGAATCCATGCATCAGTGGCTTTGGAGAGATTTTGCCGGGATTAATGAACTGCCAGGACGTTGTCAACACACTGCAAACCCATTCTCCCCAGGTTTGTTTACTGACCAAAGAAAGATTGCAGCGCTTTGTTCTGCCCATCCCTCAGCCCGGCTTTTTTTTTTTTTTTTTTTTTTTTTTTTTTTTTTTTTTTTTTGTCTGGCGGCTCGTTGCCGCTCCTCGGAGCAGGAAGGGCCGTTCCATCCACTTGAGGGATCAAACACCGCTTCTTTCCCCATCCTTCTCCCGTGGACATCTGGCGGCTGGGCTGCCGGAGCGCCCGCAGCCTCCCTGCGGGAATCTCCGGCGCTAAAAGCCGAGCCCACGTGGATCAAAGCCAGGCTGGGCAGCAGAGGGGGGAAGTGGGGATGCCACAAATCAGCTCTTTGTGCTGCAGGAGCCTCGCAGGGAAGGGGCAGGGGTTGGTTTGTGGCCTCCCCTGTAGCCATGGTTGGTGCTGTGACATTTGGGTTTCTCTGAAACTCTTTCCCAGGCACTGTTCTGCCAACAACAGACACGTTTTCCTGTAACCTGTGTTTGCATTCCTTTTCCTGGGAGGAACTTCTTCTTGATGTCCTTCTGACTTGACCAATGCAGTTGAAGAAGTTTTGTCTTTCTTCCACCCCTTGGGTGGGTTTTTTGTAAAACAGCATAAAGGGAAGAAATTCCTGGGTAATAAAGATTGATTTGGAGTAATTTCAGCCTTCTGACCTCGGGAGTCCGTGTTGTTGTTAGTCGTGAACAGCATCAAAGAAGTTTGTCTTTGTTTCACCCATTGGGTTGTTCTCTGTGTGTAGCCATGGTTGGTTCTGTGATGTTTTGGTTTCTCTGAAACTCTTTCCCAGGCACTGTTCTGCCAACAACAGACACGTTTTCCTCACTGTATCCCATGTTCACATTCCTTTCCCTAGGAGGGACCTTCTCTTGATGTCCCTCTGACTTGACCAATGCAGTTGAAGAAGTTTTGTCTTTCTTCCACCCCTTTGGGTGGTTCTTTGTAGAACAGCATCAAGGGAAGAAATTCCCGGGTAATAAAGATTTGGAGTAATTTCAGCCTTCTGACCTCAGAGTCCGTGTCGTTGTGATCTTAAACAGCGTCACTCCCCTCTGTGAGGGGTGATGGGTTTGCTGATTCTCTGTGGGTGTCTGTGCAGAGCACAGAGCCCAGGGAAATGGAATAAATAACCCTGATGGGAGCTGAGGCTGTGGGAATTGCAGGGCCTGGGGCTGCCAGGGCAGGGCAGGGGCACTCTGGGCTCCGGGGGCAGCAGGATATCGCTGTGCTCAGTGCTGAGATATCCCTCTCCACCCCTTAATGACCCAGCACTCTAATTGAGGGTAAAATGCACATTCATTCCCACCTGCCTTTTATCTGGAGGTGCCTTAAAAAACTTCAGCTCCAAGAAAATCCCTGGGACCTTCTGTAGCCACAGTTTCATGCCTGCCATGTTTTGATTTCAGGAAATTCTTTTCCCAGAGACAGAACTGGTAAACAAGGTCATGTTATTGTAAACTAAGGTATTTTTCTACACGCTTTCCCAAAGGAGGGACCTTGCTTGATGGTCTCGTCAAGTGACCAATGGGTCCAGGGGTCCCACCTCTGAGGTGGGTGCTTTGTAGAAAGGTATAAAATAGGTTTGGAGAATAAACTGAGACTCCTCCTAGGAGTCACAGCCTTCTGATGGCTTGCATCTTCCCTTCGTGTCCAACAGCGACAACCTTCTCTTCAATTCCTCTATCTGTTAAAAAAGAACTCTCCGCTTTATTCCCAGCCTTGTTCTCCCTTGCTACCCGAGCAGTCTAGTAGAGGTTTGATGGCTTAATAGTTATTTCTTATTTATTTTGAAAGATCCCTGTCACATCCAGCTGCTGGATAGAGTTACTCTGCGCGTTCCCTCCCAGGAGTCGCCCTTGGCGCGTCTCTGGGCAGAGCTGCTCTCCAGCAGATGTGTCTGACAGGCAGCTCAGGATCCCCCTGCAGTCGCTCTGTGCTGGGGACAGACAGGCTGGGCCGGGCTGGGGAGGGGCAGGAGGAGGGAGAGGGGAGGGAGGGACAGAACTCCCCGAGAATCGGCTCTGAGAGAGGCCGGGGAGTGATGGTGTCAGGAGAATGAACCCACCAACAGCAGAGCTTTGTGTCCAGAAGGGAGGCAGAGGAGGCCTGGAACTTTATTTGAATAAAGGGAGAGCCCATGGGGCGTTTCCCATGAGGTCTCTCTGATTTTTAGGGGACCCAGCCTCCTTTTTATCCCAATTTCCCTCTGTCCCTGTTGTGTTTGAGAGTCAGACTTCCCAAATCACCTCACACAGACCCTTCCAATGTGTCCCCCCCTTTGCCCTTTCCTTGGGTCAGTCAGTGGGATTCCTGTGGAATTTCTGGTTCCTCCCATTGCTCCTCTCATCTCTCAGTACCCAATTTTTGTCCATCAGCAGACCCAGAGTTTGTAAGGACGAATCTCTCTCATTCCTTTCCATGGGGAGGGGAGAACTGGGGGTCAAAACCCCTGGGGGGAAGTTCGGCTGGGGACTGGGGGGATTCACTCAAACCTGAGGGGTTTTGGGTCTCTACAGCAGCAAAAATCCCCGTTCCTCATCCTCTGTGACCCAGACAATCATCTGCCACCCCTTGGTCTGCATTTTTTAATTTTTTTTTTTTTAAACCAAGTGCAGCTGACCTCTGGTTCAGAATGAACAGCCACTTAAATTGTCCTGAATTGGAGAGGAAACCTCTCCAATGCTGCCTGGGAGAGCGATTTAAAATCAGTAAATTGGCCCCACTTGCTGGAACTCAGACAAGCTCAACCCCTGTGGGATCAGGGAGCAGGGATGGGAATGAAGGGAAACGTTTCCACAGCTGCTTTAGGCAAACGATTTAGGGATCATTTCCCGAAATCCCGTCGGGGTTTAAGCACAGAGGGTTCTCCCGCTCATTCATCCCCTTTTAGTGCTGAACAAAAGGCAAGCTGAGCTCTCCCAGGCTGCTCCCAGTGCGTTCTGCTGAGCGCTCAGCCTGGAGCAGCGCCCGCAGACAGCCCCAGGGGCAGCCAGGGAGTGCGGTCAAGCAGGAAAGGTTAAAACTGGGGATGTTCCTGCATCCAGGAGCACCGGCACGCAGCTGTCTGGGTTTGGACAGACAGGCCTCTGCCAGGGAAAGCTGGAGTTTCCCTTGGAATGAGGAATGTAAACCCCTCACCCCCCACCAAATTATAATTTTGCAATCAAGGGCTTTCAGGCAAAGATTTGGGAATGGGAATAACAGTTCTTTACTGGGAATATGAACAATACAAATGAAGTAGAAAACAAAACCACCCAACCAAACCAGCAAACAAACAAACAGCAATCCTGGAGAACCCTGCCAGAGTCAGAGCTACAACCTGACACCCTGTTGGTCAGGGGGTTGGGAGCAGCCCCAAAGTGAGTCCTGCTGGAGTGGCAGAGGTGGTTCTGGTGGGGCAGAGATGATCCTGTAGAACAAGGGTCCAGTGATGGTGAGAAGGGTCCAGGGGTGGTGAGAAGGGTCCAGGGGTGGTGAGAAGGGTCCAGGGGTGGTGAGAAGGGTCCAGTCTTCCTCCAGGAATCGGGTGAAGCTGGATCCTTTCTGTGTTCCTGTGTCTCAGTTTTATCCAGGTGGGAATGGTTGGCTCCCCGCACTGGGTGGAGCATCTCACCCTGGGATGATGGAATGTGGATGTTCTGCTTTGGGGAGTCTTAATGGCCCAT
The DNA here is from genome assembly GCA_016584745.2 of Phylloscopus trochilus trochilus. Classification (NCBI taxonomy): domain Eukaryota; kingdom Metazoa; phylum Chordata; class Aves; order Passeriformes; family Phylloscopidae; genus Phylloscopus; species Phylloscopus trochilus. The sequence goes on along the minus strand of WQNJ02000031.1, from coordinate 1,642,924 downwards.
TGTGAAAAGAGATAACAAACACTGCCCCACCTGGTTTATCAGCTGCCCCATTATCAGGGGGCATCCACCCCCGCTCCTCCCAGAGTTACAAGAGATAAAGAAAAACATCTCCCCAACTGCTTTTAACAAATGAAATAGAATACACATTTTTGGTTCCACAACCCAAGACAGCAGTCAAGCAGGAAATATTAAAATTGGGGATGTTCCTGCATCCAGGAACTCTGGCACGGCTCCAGCCAGGCTGTGGCAGCTTCACCCGGACAGGACGGAGGCAGTTCCGTGGTTGGAGACTCAGGAAAGAACTTTATAAAGGAAACAAAGCCCTTGTGAGCGAAGAATGATGTTCTTGGGGTGTTTCATTAAACCCACCCTGCATAGCTGGCTACAGATTTTCCCTCAATGCTTTGAATTATTTGTTGCTTTACCCCTCAACACTGTGAAAAATTTGGTGTTTTACCCCCAATGCTGTGAATTATTTCCTGTTTTACCCCCAGTGCTGTGAATAATTTCCCGTTTTACCCCTCAATGCTGTGAATCATTTCCTGTTTTACCCCTCAATGCTGTGAATTATTTGCAGTTTTACCCCTCAAAGCTGTGAATTATTTCCTGTTTTACTCCCCAGTGCTGTGAATAATTTCCCGTTTTACCCCTCAATGCTGTGAGTCATTTCCTGTTTTACCCCTCAGTGCTGTGAATTATTTGCAGTTTTACCCCTCAAAGCTGTGAATTATTTCCTGTTTTACCTTTCAGTGCTGTGAATAATTTGCTGTTTTACCCCCAATGCTGTGAATTGTTTCCTGTTTTACCCCTCAGTGCTGTGAATTATTTGCAGTTTTACCCCCAATGCTGTGAATTATTTCCTGTTTTACCCCTCAATGCTGTGAATTTGCTGTTTCACTAGGAAAAGGCTGACGTGGAATCTCTGGGATTCGGGTCTCCCATGATGTCCCTTATCTTTAGGAGTTCCAAATTTCCTCATCACTTCTTACCGACTTTAACCAAGTCTGCAAAACAAAAGGACGGATTCCTGAAGCAAAAATCAATTCCAGCTCGGCCCCAGTTTGCGATTCCTGCCTGCATTTGTGTATTTCTGAGTGCTGCTTTTGCCTCAAACCCGTGGTTCTGTCACAAAACACCTCCATAAATCATATTCCAAGAGCAGGTCTTAACTACCACCTCCTGTTTTCTTTTCAAATCCCTCTGGTTAATCATCCTGACAGCTCCGACACGCCGAATATCGCCGGAGTTTTGAGCGCCACGTGCTGCAGGAATGAAATCAAAATACACTGAGAAACACACAAAAAATTCACCAATTCTGTGCCACTATTGCCACTGCAACTGCTGCAAATAAAAACCTGGCAAAACACAGACTGGCCTGCGAGGGGGAAACACAGAAATAAATAAACCAACCCGAGGCGCAGGTGAATTTTTATTTGTGCAGGTGAATTCCTGCCTGTGCTGTGCACACCTCACACGGAGATGGAGAGGGGCAAGGCTGAGTGCTCTCATTAGCAGCCACCCCTGCCGTGTCCAAACACTCCTCAGGGTTGAAAAAAGGTTAAAAAAAGGTTGGAAAAAGGTTAAAAAATGGTTGAGAAAAGGTTGAAAAATAAGAGAATCTCGTTGCGTTCACCTTTTCTTAGTAATGCAGCATTGCCATGAATGATTTCTGACCTCCCCCGAGTGCTGGAGGGGGGTGTGAAGGTGTCCAAGGTCCAAGCTCAGATGGCCCTGAGAGGTTTTTCTGCAGAAATCCGAGCTGCCCAGAGCCGAGCCCAGCTGGGCCCGGGGCTCCCCGCAGTGGGCACGGCTTCCAAAGGAAGCCACAGATGGCTCCAGGTGGAGAAGCAGCCCCAGGGGCCTCGCTCACCCTTCCCAAGGTCAGCAGAAAGTTTTTACAGCCTGAGCAGCCGGTTAGAGACAAACCTGAACTTCCCAACTCCTGTAGCCCTGGTCAGTGCCTGAGATGTTTTGGTTTCTCTGAAACTCTTTTCCCAGAGAGTTTTCTGCTTGAAAGAAAGCAGTGTCAGGACATAAAGGAGGGACTTCTCCTTGATGTCCTGACACTGCTAAAGATCACAATGACACAGACTCTGATTCATGCTGACAGTGACTCCGTTTATTTCCGGGAATTTCTCCCCTTTTCTCCTGTTCTACAGAGAACAACCCAATGGGTGAAACAAAGACAAACTTCTTCACTCACATTGGTCAGAGCAGAGGGACATTGCAGCCCTGGTCAGTGCCTGAGATGTTTTGGTTTCTCTGAAACTCTTTTCCCAGAGAGTTTTCTGCCAACCAGAGACACGTTTTTCTGACTGTGACCTTTGTTTGCATCCCTTTCCCTGGGAGGGACTTCTCCTTGCTGTCCCTCTGCTCTGACCAATGTGAGTGAAGAAGTTTGTCTTTGTTTCACCCATTGGGTTGTTCTCTGTAGAACAGGATAAAAGGGAAGAAATTCCCGGAAATAAACGGAGTCACTGTCAGCATTCTGAGTCACAGTCTGTGTCCTTGTGATCTTTAACAGCATCAGGACATCTCTGTTCTACAGGGTGGGTTTGACTCCGGGGGCTGCTGGGTTGGGCTTTGCAAGGACAGACACAGAGAGAGAGAGAGAAAAATCAAATGACTGAGGTGTGAGAGCTGCCACGAAACAGCAGCAAAGGCAGCAGAGCTGCCCCACAGGTGGGGAACAGAGGCTTCAGAAGCTGCAGGATGTGGATGGAGAAGTTTCCACACCTCTACACATCCTCTCATGAGGCTGTTAAAGACCACAAGGACACAGACTCCAGCTCAGCAGGCTGACAATGGCTGTGTTAATTTTCGGGAATTTCTCTCCTTTTATCCTGTTCTACAGAGAACAACCCAATGGGTGAAACAAAGACAAACTTCTTCACTGACATTGGTCAGAGCAGAGGAACAGCAAGGAGAAGTCCCTCCCAGGGAAAGGGATGCAAACAAAGGTTCCAATCAGAAAAACGTGTCTCTGGTTGGCAGAAAACTCTCTGGGAAAAGAGTTTCAGAGAAACCAAAACATCTCAGGCACCAAGCAGGGCTGCAATGTCCCTCTGACTTGAATAACGTGACTGAAGAACTTTGTTTCACCCATCGGGTTGTTCTCTGTAGAAAAGGATAAAGGGAAGGAATTCCCGGGAATTAACACAGCCATTGTCAGCCTTCTGAGTCAGAGTCGGTGTCCTTGTGATCTTTAACAGCGTCAAGGATTCCGCTGGACCCGCAGCCCCTCCTCATCCTGTCCTTCCCCCCGGCTCCGAGGAAATGTTCATCCATTTATCCCCTGCCTTTCCTGGGAAATCCAGCAATAAATAAAGAAACGAATCCCTCCCGTCCCTGCCGCAGCCCCGGCACTTCCAGGTCAATATTTGCTTTCTGAGCCCCGACCCTGGCAGGAGGCTGGGAGATAAATTCTCTGCTCAGCTCTGCAAACACCCCGGGTTCGTTGGTGCCCCTGCAAATAAGCAATAAATGGGAAATAAATGAGGTGTGGAGCCCGTGGCCTGGAGGACCTGGGGGATACTCAGAGGAGCTTTTTTTTTTGGGATTGATTGGATGACACAGCGCTCTGGGATTGCTCTGAGGTCTCCCATCCCTCCTAAGGCACAATTTGCCAACAATCTTCATCATTCTGCGGCTGTGCAGGGATTTTTTTTCTTGTTCTTTATCACAGAGCCCCCCTGTGAACTGCCCCAGCACCACAAACCCAACCACATTTCCTTTTTCTTCCCTTGATGAAGTATTTCTCAATTTTTTGGCCTGGGAAAAAAAAAAAAAAAAAAAAAAAAAATAGAGTTTGCAGCCTCAGTGTAGGGGATGTTTGAACATCTACCTTCCTCAGTGTAACTTTGGATTTTTTTCATGGATTTAATGCTCCTCCCATGGCCTGAGATGGGGTGGATTCCTGGTGTCTGCACCAAAAGCATCAAGAGATGGAGAACTCTCCATCTCCTCAGGGCTTTATCTCAGTTTTTAACAGCACCTGGCCAGGGAAAACGCTGATTTGTTTCTGCTTCAGCCTGTATAAATCAAGCTTTAATTTTCCCCCTTGCAGCGAAATTGGGAGTGACTCCATTTCCCTCGGTGATGGGCAGTGTGAGTGGAAAGGAGCTTTTTCTTTTCCAGATTTCCTCTCCTCTCAGAGGTCTCCAGCTGCAATTTGACTCCTCCAGTGGCTGAGTGCTGTGGGAGGGCTGGAAAAGCTGGGCTAAAAGCTGAGAAAAAAAGGCCAGGATTAAAAAAAAAAAAGAAAAAAGAAAAAAAAAAGTGTTTTATTCATACAGCTTCTCCATGTGGCTGCAATCACGGCTGGGGAAACCCAGAAATGTTCTGGGTTTAAAGGTCCTGTTAACACCTGGAAAAAAAATAAAAATTATAAAGCATCCCTGCCAAGGGGGAACGGCTTTAGATGCCTCAGCTGGGAAAAGTTCTTTGTGGGAGCGAGGAGTGGGGTGGAAAGGAGCAGCTCCAGGGGCTGGGGAGGAGATTCTGCACTCCAGAACCACGGGGAGCAGGAGATTCAGGAGATGAAAACCCAATTTTAAGGATGCATTTTAAGTAATGAGTGCGGTGGAGTGGAACAGTGATGTGGAGTAAGAGGGATGTCCTGCAAATCGATCTGAAATCGCTGCTGCTTCTGCCGAGCTGGGGCAGAAAAAATTCAGAATAATTCCAGGAGAAACGGCCTTTTCCTGGGAACAGCCTGAGAGCAGAGGGAAGGGGAGGTGCCCAGCTGGGGGAAGGAACAAGTGACCTGGAAATGCGGAGTTTTTAGTGGTTTAACTCATTTCTTTGTGTTATAAATGCACATTTTAGAGTTGGCTTTTTGCTGTGCTGGTTTGAAAGCAAAACCAGTGAGACTCCCAGTCAGAGATACAATTTAATAGAAGAAGAGAGAGGAAAAAAAAAGTCAAATAAATGGAATAATACAACCTAACACCCTGTTGGTCAGGGTGTTTGAAGCAGTCCAAAAGTGAGTCCTCCTGGAGTAGCAGATGTGGTTCCACTGGAGCAGAGATGATCCTGAGAGAGAAGGGTCCAGGGATGGTGAGAAGGGTCCAGTGATGGTGAGAAGGGTCCAGTGATGGTGAGAGGGGTCCAGTGATGGTGAGAAGGGTCCAGGGATGGTGAGAAGGGTCCAGTCTTCCTCCAGGAATCCAGTGGAACCAGATGAGATGTTCTTGTCAAAGCAGTGATTCCATCTGGTCGCTCTTGTCTCCTCTGGGAGTCCAGTGGATAAAAGCTGCCTGTGATGTCTCAAACTCTGGATTCTATCCAGGTGGGAATGCTTGGCTCCTCCCCCTGGGTGGAGCATCTCCCAATGGGATGATCTCATTCCATGAGTCCTGCAGTGGGTCCTTGATGGCCCATTAACCAGAGATAACTCCCGGAGGAAGTTATCCATGAGTCAGGTGGCAAGGCATCGTTGGGCTCGTTAACAGGAGATAAGGAAAACACTGCCCCACCTTGGCTCCAAGGCTCATGGGGATGGAATACAGACCTTGGGCACAATTTTACGGAACCCAGGACATTCGCAAATATTGAAATGAATGTTATACATATAGTGTAAGAAGGTTGTACTGTGTTTCCTTTTATTTGTGGAATTTAAAATCGTAATGGAGGTATATTTCCTAATGGTAACAACACAGAGATGGGGGTTGTGGTTAGTGTAAGAAGGTTATACTGTATTTCCTTTTATTTGTAGAATTTAAAAATGTAATGGAGGTATATTTCCTAATGGTAACAACGTAGAGATGGGGATTATGGTTTTTTTGTAATCTCTAACAAGATAGAAGCCAGAAGAGTCCCCTGGCATTCCTGTGGAAAATAAAGAACAACAAACCTTTATGGCCAAGAAATATTTATGACTTCTACCTCGACACCCAGATGCCAAGAACAGATAAAAGAAGCTACAACACTTGAGGACCCTTAAAACTGATAAGCCAAGCAGATGTTTGAATATGCATTAGTCTCTTTTTGAATATGTAACACCAAGACTTTTAAACACCAAGGAGTTTGGAATGGGCGGTGTGTTGCTTTGCACCCTCAGCTGAGAAGCTACCTTTTTTTGTCTCCTTACTGTCTGTTTTTATTCTATTTTATTTTCTTTTTATTAAACTTATAAATTAATCTAAAAACGTGAAACGTCGTTTTTCACGTTTGTGCTGTGGAATGGTGACGGGAGGGGGGAAATCCACCTTGCAGGGTTTTGTTCTGAACGAGCTTTTAGGCAGCGCCCAGCTCATCCCTGCACTGATAATTAGCGGTGACTTGATGAGGGAGGAGCAGGAATTGTGTGATTGTGAAAAACACGATTCACATATTATGTAAAATTTGTAAGTTTAATAAAAGTAAAATAAAATAGACCATAAGGAGAAAAAAAAACACAAAGCTCTTTTCGGCCAAGGTGCTGATACCAAGAAGATCAGCACCCCGTCTCTTCTCAGATCCTTTGTTTTAAGGATTTCTGTGTTACATATATAAATGAGCTAATACATGATTCAAATATTCATTTTTGGTTTCAAGACTTCCCTTAATTACAGTTTTTCTATGTGGCCTTGCTAAGTCTAGATGGAGGTAGTAAATCTCTCTTCTTCAACAAGGCTCAGTTGTTCTTTATCTTCAGGAATTCCAGCTGGCCCTCCTGTCTTCTATCTCTTTAAGGAATTAAAAAAAATAACAACAATCCCATCTCTACTTTGTTACAATCTAAGAATATTTATCTATCACAATTTTTTAAAATTCTATTAATAAAAAAAACCCATGCAATATAACCTTCCCATATTATACATAAAGCAATCTGCTTGTTATATGCGAAAAGCCAACTCCAGAATATGCATTTATAACATGATCATCCGGAGAGGAGCTGGTCAGGGTTAAGTAGAAATCTTTTTTAGGGGGGTAAAAAAAACCCCTCTCAAATCGTGGAAACTCTGCTACTTATCTCAGTAAAAGAGAAGGGAAAATTGATTTGAAAACGGGCGAGCGACTGTGTTGTTATTGTTGTGAGGGAAAAATTGCCGGTAATTTCACCGTGAAGTCAAATTTTACCCTGTGAGTTTTCAATTTGCCTTCACAGAAGGCTGAGAAGAAATGAATGTGTTCCAGAGATAAGGTTTTCTTCTAAGAAAAATCACTTTAATTGGAAAGCAGTGAATGAAAACAGGTCGTGATCACCTCATTCTTGTCTTGCTTTGGTTTTGTTTCTTTTTTTTTCTTTTTTTTTCTTTCTTCCCTCCCTACTGGACTCCTTTGCACTTCCCAGCTCCACTTTTCTTTTTGTCGCCACTTCAATTTCTCACTGCTCAGACAGGGGAAGGAACATTTCCGCCCACTGGGGTAAGAAAGGAGCCAGATCTGAGTGCTGGGGGCTCTGATCACACCCCCTGCAGCTCCGGGCTTAACAAAACCCAGCAAACAACAAAACCCAGGCCGAACTAAACGAGGGAATGCGCATTCCTGGCTTTTCCAGGAATTTCAGGACAGATCAAACCTGTTTGCTTTTCTAACTCACAATGGAACTCTTCACGTTGCTTTGGTCCTTGTCACCTCCCCAGGCATTGTTCGGGGATACTTTTGTTGTCCCCAAGTTTTGTTTGGGGATATTTTTCTTGTCCCCAAGTTTTGTTTGGAGATATTTTTCTTGTCCCCGAGCTTTGTTTGGAGATATTTTGGTTGTCCACAAGCTTTGTTTGGGGGTATTTTTGTTGTCCCCAAGTTTTGTTTGGAGATATTTTTCTTGTCCCCAAGCTTTGTTTGGAGATACTTTTCTTGTCCCCAAGCTTTGTTTGGGGATATTTTTGTTGTCCCTAAGCTTTGTTTGGGGGTATTTTTCTTGTTCTGGGGGGAATTCGGGGTAGGGCAGGACCTGGTGGTGTTGAAGAGCTTTGAGGAGGAGTTTTGGGGAATGTCTGAGAGGAGATTTTGTGTTCCTGGAGGCCTCGGCTGCAGCTCGAGCCCTGGGACAGAGTGAGGAGGAGCTGATGGCAGCAGCTCCTCACGGCCACCCCGGGGTTGGGAGTTTGGGGTTAGGAATTTGGGATTGGCAGTTTGGATTTGGGAGTCTGGGGTTGGGAGTCTGGGGTTGGGAGTTTGGGGTTGGCAGTTTGGGATTGGCTGTTTGGGGTTGGGAGTTTGGGGTTGGGAGTTTGGGGTTGGCAGTTTGGGTTTGGAAGTCTGGGGTTGGGAGTCTGGGGTTGGGAGTCTGGGGTTGGCAGTTTGGGGTTGGCAGTTTGGGATTGGCAGTTTGGGGTTGGGAGTCTGGGGTTGGGAGTCTGGGGTTGGGAATTTGGGATTGGCAGTTTGGGATTGGCTGTTTGGGATTGGCTATCTGGCATTGGCAGTCTGGGGTTGGGAGTTTGGGGTTGGGAGTTTGGGGTTGGGAATTGGGGGTTGGCAGTTTGGGGTTGGCAGTTTGGGGTTGGCTGTCTGGCATTGGCAGTTTGGGGCTGGCAGTTTGGGGTTTGCCTTTTGGGGTTGGAAGTTTGGGATTTTCAGTTTGGGGTTGGCAGTTTGGGGTTGGCAGTGATCTCCTGCATGTCCCTGATGGATTTGGTAGCACCCAGCTGGAGGAGTTAATAGGTGGGAAAAGTCCGTGGAATTCATCAAAGGTGCTAAAGACAGATTTCCTCCTGTTTATCTGAAAAAAAAAAAAAGAAAAAAAAAAAAGAAGAAGAAATGCAAGAAGTGGCTTTTCAAACACCAACCCACCAGGTGCAAATTACAACATCTGGTCGCTGGGCAGAAGCCAGGAGGGATCAAACAAGGAGCTGTGATGGGAAAACTAAATTTAAATAACATTGAAATAAATAAATTCTGACTTTGCTCAGATGTACAGAGGAGAACAACCCCTACAAAAGTCTGGGTGTGTCCAACTGGGACCTTTGCTTAGGGGACACCGCGGGATTGGATGAAGGACACCGGTGCTGGGTGATTTTCCTGAGGCAGGGGCTTCGTGGCGTGAAGGTTTGTGCTGATTTTTGAGGGACAAAAATTGCTGAAATGAGGTGAAATCTCAACCACTCCACTGAAAAAAGCCTCGTGGGCACCAGCAGGACTCTGGGATTTACTGCTCAGCCATTCAGGGCAAATCAATGTGCTTTAAATTTTGGGAAATTCCGTTAGTGGCTGGCTGTGCCTCGAGTGGTTTAAATACAGCAAAAATGCATCAAAGCCAGGAAAAGGAAATGGAAAAGGGAAAGGGAAAGGGAAAGGGAAAGGGAAAGGGAAAGGAAAAGGAAAAGGAAAAGGAAAAGGAAAAGGAAAAGGAAAAGGAAAAGGAAAAGGAAAAGGAAAAGGAAAAGGAAAAGGAAAAGGAAAAGGAAAAGGAAAAATCTCCCTGCCCTGCAAGCCTGGGGGGATTGAGGAGATTTGGGGTTCAGAGCCAGCAGGATTCATTCCTGTGAGTTTATTGCTCATAATGCACCCACAGCTCTCCCAAACATTTATTTTTATTTATATTTATTCAGTATATTCATTATTATCATGACAGTATTTGTTAAATATATTTATTATCGTTTGCCCAGCCCTGAGGTGCGGCAGGCAGTGAATCCATCTGATTACAAACAGAACAATCCCCAGCTCTTGGCTGTTTTTTATTGCACCCCAAACCTTCCCGAGGGCGCTGGGTGCCTCCCCAGCCCCTCTTCCCCAGCCCATTAAACTCAGCCCAGCCAAATCAGTTCAGCTCCTTTCCCCAGTGATGATTCATCTGCCCAGACTGGGAGGAGATAAAATCCAATATAAATCCCCATTTCCTGTGAAAGGAGTGAAGTTTAAACCTTTCCAATAACTCCATCCCCTTCAGCACCGGTGATGAGTTCTGCCTTTTGCTGCAGAATTATCTGCTCAGTGCCCCTGGCCCTGCCTGGTTTGTCTCTGTCTTGGTTTGGACAGACAGGTCTCTGCCAGGCAAAGCTGGGGTTTCCCTTGGAATGGGGAATGTAAACCCCTCACCCCCACCAAATTATAATTTTGCAATCAAGGGCTCTCAGGCAAAGATTTGGGAATAGGAATAACAGTTCTTTACTGGGAATATTAACAATACAAATGGAGTAGAAAAACAAAACCACCCAACTAAACCAGCAAACAAACAAACAGCAATCCTGGAGAACCCTGACAGAGTCAGAGCTCCAACCTGACACCCTGTTGGTCAGGGGGTTGGGAGCAGCCCCAAAGTGAGTCCTCCTGGAGTGGCAGAGGTGGTTCTGGTGGGGCAGAGATGATCCTGTAGAACAAGGGTCCAGTGATGGTGAGAAGGGTCCAGTGATGGTGAGGAGGGTCCAGGGGTGGTGAGAAGGGTCCAGGGGTGGTGAGAAGGGTCCAGTCTTCCTCCAGGAATCGGCTGAAGCTGGATCCTTTCTGTGTTCCTGTGTCTCAGTTTTATCCAGGTGGGAATGGTTGGCTCCCCGCACTGGGTGGAGCATCTCACCCTGGGATGATGGAATGTGGATGTTCTGCTTTGGGGATGTGGCTTTTAGGGGTGTCTGAATGGCCCATCAGCAGAAAATATCCCCTGGAGGGAGGACAGGGGTGACAGAGATAACAAACACTGCCCCACCTGGTTTATCAGCTGGGCCAGGATCAGAAGGCACCCGCCCCTCTCCCCCCAGAGTTACAAGAGATAAAGAAAGAAAACATCTCCACAGCTGCTTTTAACAAATGAAAATAGAATACACACCCCTGGCTCCAGAACCCAAGACAGTCTCACATCTGGAGCACCTCTGGAAATGCAAATGAACAGCAGCTGGAGGTGTTGCAGCCCCCTCTCTCTGCCGTGCTCCCTTGTCTGAATATTCTTTATTTACACAGCAGCCTTTCAGTGTGGGAGGTTTTGAGGGGTTCCTGTTGGTTCAAGCATTAAACCTCCCCCCATTATTCAAAAATATTCTCTCGGGTCAGGTTTGCAGCTGCTGGAAATTAATGTCCAACTCCAAGGGCCTGCACAAAGAATTATGGACAATTCCTGGCCTATTTTTAAATCTCAGAGAGGGCTGCAACAGCACATAAAGATCCATAATGTGCCCAGGGCTTTGTGTTTTTAACTCCAGCTGCCTGAATATTTTAGTCAGGACTTGGCGTTTTCATTTACATGCAAAACTCCTGCAGGGAAACAGGAAAAAAAAAAAAAAAAAGGGGGGGGGGGAAGCTTTTAGAAATTAAACCAAAAGAATAATAAACATTGGTGTTCACTTCCTGCATCCTAACAACCCAATAACCAGGTTCTTAGGTTAAGTATCCTTTTGTTGTGGAGGTTAAACAGGGTTTTGACAGAATTTTGCCAGGTAAAGGAGAAAAAGGAACTTTTGGGGTGATGTTGGGGGGGGTTTAAAAATCTCACAGCTCTGCTGCAAAACACCCTGAGCTCTGCAGGACCATCAGGTTCACCTTTTGCATTGTTTAGGGAGATTTTAAAACCACAGAAAGCCCAGATCTCCAGTGGATTGGGGGTGGTGGCCGTGGGTTGGGTTTGCTGGGTAAAATCCTCAGGTTTGCTGCTGTGGGTAAAGAGGGGAGAGGCTCAGCTCCTCCTTAACTGGGAGCACTGGGAGCTCTGGAGACTTTTCCCTAAAAGTGAAACCCTCATTTCCATCACTGCATCTGGGGGAATGGTAAATTCCCCTGGGAATTCAGAAGGAATGGAGCTGAGGGTTGTCCTGGTCCCGCACTGGGACTTCTGGAGGCTTTTCCCCAAAAGCGAAACCCTCATCCTCACCCCTTAATTCTGGGAGAGAGGGTAAGTTCCCTGGGAATTCAGCAGCTGAGGAGGGAATGGAGCTGAGGATATTCCTGCTGGGAGCACTGGGAGTTCTGAAGGCTTTTCCCTAAAATTTAAACCCTCATCCTCACCCCTTAATTCTGGGAGGGAGGGCAAATTCCCTGGGAATTTGGTAGGAATGGAGCTGAGGATTGTCCTGCCGGGAGTTCTGGGGGCTTTTCCCTAAAACTTAAACCCTCATTCTCACTCCCCAGTTCTGGGGGAAGGTAAATTCCCTGGGAATTTGGTAGGAATGGAGTTGAGGAGCTGGGAGCACCGGGGGTTCCGGAGGCTTTTCCCTAAAATTTAAGGCCCTCATCCTCACTCCCTGATTTCGGGGGAAAGGTAAATTCCCTGGGAATTGGGAGGGAGTGGAGTTGAGGGTTGTCCTGCTGGGAGCACTGGGAGTTCTGGAGGCTTTTCCATAAAACTTAAACCCTCATTCTCACTCCCTAGTTCTGGGGGAAGGTAAATTCCCTGGGAATTTGGTGGGAATGGAGTTGAGGAGCTGGGAGCACTGGGAGTTCTGGAGGCTTTCCCCTAAAAGTGAAACCCTCATTCCCATCACCACGTCTGGGGGAATGGTAAATTCCCCTGGGAATTCAGAGGGAATGGAGCTGAGGATGGTCCTGCTGGGAGCACTGGGAGCTCTGGAGGCTTTTCCCTGAAATTTAAGCCCTCATCCTCACTCCCTGATTTCGGGGGAAAGGTAAATTCCCTGGGAATTGGGAGGGAATGGAGCTGAGGGTTGTCCTGGTCCTGCACTGGGAGTTCTGGAGGCTTTTCCCCAAAAGTGAAACCCTCATCCTCACTCCCCCGTTCTGGGGAGAAGGCAAATTTCCTGGGAATTCAGCAGCTGAGGAGGGAATGGAGCTGAGGATGGTCCTGCTGGGAGCACTGAGAGTTCTGGAGGCTTTTCCCTAAAATCTAAGCCCTCATCCTCACTCCCTGATTTCGGGGGGAAGGTAAATTCCCCGGGAACTGGGAGGGAATGGAGCTGAGGGTTGCTCTGCCAGCAGCAGGTGACAGAAAGGCCTTGAGCTGCAGCACCTTCCAGGACTGCTCAGGATTCTCTGGAATTCACTCTCATTAAATCAGACCTTGCCAGGAGCTCTCTGCTGCTCGCTTCTGGAGCACCGAATGTGCCTGCACAGCCAGAGAAGCCCATTAAATATTTAAACCCCGTCCTTTCCTCAAAAGCAGAGCACAAAGATGATTTTCCGTGGAATTTAACATTAAACTCTGGCAATTTGTACAGCTGTGCATATAAATAGCTTGCACATCATCTCCGGAGGCAAAGGTCACTCTGCCTCATCCATTTCAATGCTGGAGTTTCATAGCAACAACCTCCCCTCTCCTGGCTCCCTGTTATTTATCCAGAGGGACTTCAAAAACTGGGAGAGAGCGCTGTTGGTTTTGGAGAGATGAATGAATGAATGGGAGCTGATTGGGATATTTTGCCTTAATCACCGGGCTCTTTTCCCCCCTTTCGCAGAGCTCTGTGGATAAGCAGAGCCCCCCGAGCCGCGGGGGCTGGGTGGCACAAAGCTTTTCCCAGGGAAGAAATCCGAACAGACAAGTGCCTGATTCCCCTTAATGCAATTTGTTCCACGGCTGATCTTCAGCCCCTGCTTCATTACCTTAGACAAACTCAGACCTGGCTCCCGAGGAGAAAAACGCTCTCATTTGCAATTAGAATCCCCCAATTACACAGCACATCTTGAGAGCTGCAGCTGATGGGAGTTGACTTTTTAAATGCCAGAGCCGTTATTTCCTCAAATAATCAATGTTTGGGAGTGAATGTCACGGAAGGATCGGGCAAACAAAACGCTGCCCGAGCTGCGAAACATCTTTAATTTCTGTGCAGATCCCCCAGGCAGGGCTTTCATCGGGTGAGAAACAGGGATGGGGGCTTGGCTGGGGTGGGCTGAGGAGATTTGGCCCTTTTTTGGGAGCGGGGCTCGCTCTGGGGAGCCACAGAACCCCGGAGCTGAAGGATTTTTATCAATCCCTACAGATGATCCCAGCCCCAGGCAGGAGCAGGAATTTCAGCTCCTCCCTCACCGCTGCAGCTCTGGGACCGCCCAAACTCCAGGAATGCTGAACTTTTGGGGAATAATCCCCCAAACTCCAGGAATGCTGAATTTCAGGGACCAATCCCCAAACTCCAGGAATGTTGAACTTTTGGGAATGATCCTCCAATTCCAGCAATGCTGAACTTTCAGGGAATAATCCCCCAAACTCCAGGAATGCTGAACTTTTAGGGAATGATCCCCAAACTCCAGCAATGCTGAACTGTTAGGGAGCAATCTCCAAACTCCAGGAATGCTGAACTTTCAGGGAACAATTCCCCAAACTCCAGGAATGCTGAACTTTCAGGGAACAATCCCCCAAACTCCAGGAATGCTGAACTTTCAGGGAACAATTCCCCAAACTCCAGGAATGCTGAACTTTTAGGGAACAATCCCCCAAACTCCAGGAATGCTGAACTTTTAGGGAATAATCCCCAAACTCCAGGAATGCTGAACTTTCAGGGAACAATCCCCCAAACTCCAGGAATGCTGAACTTTTAGGGAATAATCCCCAAACTCAGGAATGCTGAACTTTTAGGGAATAATCCCCCAAACTCCAGGAATGCTGAACTTTTAGGGAATAATCCCCCAAACTCCAGGAATGCTGAACTTTTAGGGAACAATTCCCAAACTCCAGGAATGCTGAACTTTTAGGGAACAACCCCCGTGTTTTCTCCATTTGCATCCAGGATCTTTGTGTGGCTGTGCCTCCCACATTTCCCACATTTATTTCCCACATTTATTTCCCACATTTCCACATTTGCACATTTGTTCAATCCAACTCTCGTTTTTCCATCTTTGCCCATTTCAATCCCCTGCATTCGATGTCCCCATTTATCATTTGGGTGGAAGGATGTTAATTGACTGGCTGGTAATTCCAGGGGCCTCCTGCTGAGGGTGAATCGGGGGGAACTGGTTGTTTTTGCTGCCTCTCCCAGGAGTTAATTGAGAAGTTATTCAATTATAGGGAATATCCTTTTATTGCTAATAAGATATTCCGATACAAACAACATCCCCCACTCTGAAATGGAATTATGAGAAACTTGAAGCTGCTTGGCAAAGAGGATTCAAAAACGAACCTGGAATCAATGCCAGCTCCAGAGGAGCGAAAGGAGATCGATAAAATTCTTATCAGGGTTCCCTCACTATTTATTTACTCTCACTTGTGATTGTTTGGACATTGGTAAGAACCGGTGCAGATGGATCAGGCTGAAAAGCCCTTCTTAATGCAGATTATCAGGCAGGATATCTAAAGCACAGCTAATAGTGCTCTCTATTATCTAATTTGCCAAGATTAGATTTTCTTTTTCTGCACCACTTCACAAGCTCATCTCCACTCTGCTATTGGCTCCTTGAGTCGGGGAAGAGCATCTCCAGTAAATAAATATCAATTCTCTCCTTATTAATTTGCAAAGCAGCAGCACCTGGAAGCCCAATGGGAGGCAGGGCTCTGAGGGGGACGTGCAGCTCACCAGGAATGAAGGACAAACCTTCATTTGCTTCCCCTAAACCCGACCTGTGGATCTCTCTGGAATGAAAATAAGGAACTGCCGGTGCTCGCCAGCAGGTTCTGGCTGATTTTGGCTCCTCGGGAGTTGTTCAGGGGGTGAGAGGGAGGAAATGAGAACCAACCCACAGCCCATCACGCACCCCTTCCTCCCTACCCCTCGAGTGGGTCCTTCTCCCTCCTGTGTCCCCATAAATTCCTCCAGTGCCCCCATAAATTCCTCCAGGAGTCCAGGACAAGTCAGATTTCAGGCTGAAATCCAGCGGGATCAGATGATTTGGTGTGGACTGGAATTTGGGCCACTTCTCTGCTCTCTGGCGTTCTGGAGGACACCTCAGTTCCACATCATTGAAATCTGTTATAAAGCAGATTTCTGGTTTTCACTCGAGAATGGGACAGGAAAAGGGGGAAATCAACAACTAAAAAACGTCGCTGTTTGTGAGCTCCCTTTGCAATAATGCCCTCCCCACCGGAGCAGACGAATTTCCAATCTTTTGAAGGCAAATATTCCCCAGAGGAATCTGGGCTGCATCACCCAAGGGGTGGCACAGCCCGGGGGGGTGGATTTTTCCTTTTGTTTAGGAAAGCAGACAGGCAATCTTATTTAAGACAGGGGGAAAGGACAAATTGGGAGGGAGATTTGAGCAGATTGATTTTATCCTCCCTCCACCCCAGCCCTGACAGCTGGGAGCAGGAGCTCTGTGGGGAGCGTTTCCAGGAGATTGAGCAGCAACAGTTTGGTTTCCTCGAGCAATCAAATGGAAGTTCTGAACGACCTGATGTAAAAAGAAACAACAGCCCAACGAACAATAGGAGCAAACACGGAAAGCCTCTGTTAAATCGTTGCCGCGGAGATTAGAAAAAGTTCGAAGAATGAGGTCTGGAAATTGCAATCTTTGGGTGGTTTTGTCGGGATCAGCTCCGAGGAGGAGGAATAGGAGATGCGGGCCCCCCCTTGGGATGGAGCTGGGTGAAAAGGGAATAAAGAAAGCTATTAAAGGATCCCTTTGCTCACTGCAGCCTGCTCCGAACAACAACCCAGCTGCTCGGAAAGCCCGGAGGCGCTCTGGAGTGCAGGAGCAGCTTTGGAGAGCGTGTGGTGCTGGGGCAGCTCAGACACATCCTGAGCTCCTGACCCCATCCCAGCCTGGTCCAAAACACCCACGTGTGGTGATGGAACGGGGGATAAACAGTGGGAAAAGCCCAGCTCAGCCCTGCCTGCTCCTCAGCTCCAGGCTCCTGCTGCATTTCATTGGATCCTTGGTATAAATACATATTTTAAAGTTGGCTTTTCACAAATGTCAATCCCAGTGGAAATCTCCACATTGAATTTCCTGTTGTGGCTGATCCAGAGGCAATTCCAAGGGGAAGAACTCAAACCATTTGTTTTGTAGTCCCCCTGGCCTTGAGCAAAATCGTTTTGAATTTTGGTTTTCTGCCTCCCAAGGTGTCCATGAACTTAAAAAAATCCTCTAGCTGGAGCACTGAAATACCAAGACATGGAAGTGTTTCAGGTTTGACATTTATCTGACTGAAAATGTCACGGTTTCCAGAACATTTCGGGTTCCCAGAGCTGTGAGGTTCAGAACCCACTGGTGTCAGGGTCTGTGGGTGCTTGGGATGAGGGATCTCCATCCAAAGAAGCCGAGGTAAAACAGCCCCAGGTGTCCAAAACACACCCCAAAGTTCAGGCCACAAAGGACTTGGCACAATGAGCATCATCCTTAACGAGCTTCCAGCAGCTTTTAATTAATGACCACTTCCAGCCTGCTCCACCGAGGCACGGACTGCAGTTTTAGGGACTTGGAAGCTGCATCTCAGCTTCCAAATTTGAAATGAGAAGCAAACCCAGAGTCCCTGGAGCGTTTTTATTTTTATTTCATTCTGCTGCCCTGGCTCTTTAGCGCTCAGCCGGAGCCCGGCCTTGTTTACCCTGCAGAGTTCAGCAGCATAATTGAAATTAATATTGGCCTTAAAGAGGAGCTCGTTTCTCTCTGCTGTTCTGAGTTAGCATAAATGTCATTTTTAAGCTACGTTGGTGTGGGGATGAAGCTCTTTTACACCCAATTATAAAGGCAGGGCTGCGATTCCGCGGAGGCCCCGCTAACAGCTCCTGTTAGGCCTGCGGAGCACTCAGGCAAGAAGAGCTTTGTAATAAGGTCAGAAAGGCTGGAAATTCCCGGGATCTCAGCCCCGGGAGCAGCTCAGAGTGGGCCGGGAGGGTTTCACTTCATTAAATGTGAGAAGGCACAACTTGCACTAAATCGTGGTTAAACATTGAGAGCAGCAGGGGCTGCCTGGGGTGGGCAGGGCTGCTCCTGCCCTGGGGAATCCTGGAGCAGCAGCCTGGGGCTGGGACAGGGGAAATCAGCTCCTCTCAGTGCCCCCAGAGCTGCTGGAGGCACGGGGAAAATCAGCATTAATTTTTTTTTTTTTAATTGACCATTACTGTGGCCTTGAGCAGAGCAAACTCCCCATCCTTTGTAATCCCCCTTCCTGGGGTGGTTTTGCAGAATTCCCAGGGTTTAAGAGCCAGAAGCAACTAAAAATCTGCAGGACTTCCTGCAATAATCTGCATATTACAATATTTATAATACCTGTGTTCAATATGGGCCATTTGCTTAAGAGATGGACTCGGTGATCCCTGTGGGCCCCTTCTAACTCAGAATATTCTGTGGATGTTTATCCTACAAAACGTACCTGGGCTCAAATATCTCCTGTAGAAAGTACCTGGGCTCAGATTTACCCAAGTAGTAAAGGCACAGTGTGCCAAGGATTAAATATCTTCATTTAAACAAACAAACAAACAAAACCACCAAAACAACAACAAAAACCAGAAAAACCCAACAAAAACAAACAAACCACAAACAAAACCAAACCCAAAACAAACAAACAAACAAAACCAAAAACAAACCCAAAACCAACCAACCAAACAAAACCACAAAAAACCCCAACCAACAAAAAAGGAGGCAAGTTCTATTTTTGATCAGATTTTATCTAACTCCACTGTTGAGTTCTTCCTGCTCCTGGTGGCTTTTTCAGCTGCTATCACATTTCTGTGCTGCTTCAAGAGCGTTATCAAGCCATCCCTTAACTGCTTCATGAGGAGCCAAATCTCCTCTTTGATGAGCTGAAACTTTAAAGAGAACGGAACAGCAGATTTGGGGAATGGCTCCCATCCGTTAATTGTCGTGGCTTTAATAATCAGGGCAATTTTGATCAGTTATTTTGGATTTTGCTTGAAATTGGAAGCAGCTCTGAGCAATCCAAGCCTTGATTTTGGCTCATAAATCACGGGTGGTTGGGAGAGAAGGGAGCAGAGGGAGCAGGTAATGGGATTGCTCAGGTTTTGCTGACTTCGATAATAAAAGCTGCCACCCCAAAGGAAAGAGAAGCATTCGGTGTGCGAAGGGAATAAAAAAAATATGAACTCATCCTGGCTAATGGCTCTGAGAAGTAATAGAAAGATATGCATAGATTATTTCCAGTCTTAAAGAAAAGAGGGATGCATCCAATTTGCATTAAATGTTCCTGGTAATCTTAGGGGGAAGAGATTTCCTTGGAAACACAGGGATCATTACAGGAGGGGAGTGGAGGTTTTGTCCTTGAGTAAAGTTTCCTTTGGATCCCATTAAACCTCGGCTCTGCTGGGCTTGGCTGATGATCCAAACCCCCCAGAGCTGCTTTTTGTGTGGAGCTCTGCTCCAGGAAAGGGGAGGGAAGGTTGTGGGCAGCTCCTGGAGCCAGGAGATGGAGCAGGTTCCAGTGGGATGGAAAACACGGAGCCACCTCCTTCCCTTTTTAACCTCTGCTCTCTGAGAGGGGCAGGAAGAGGGCAGGAAACCCCTGGCTGTCCCAACAACCCTCTGGGGGAGGTAAAACTGGGAATTAACCCCTGGGACCTGAGATTGGAACTGAGATTTTTGCCCAGTTCCTGAATCCCCTCTGATTTTCTGGGACAGAGCTATTCCAGGTGTGGAATTAGAGACAGGGCAGGGCAGCAGCCTGTGCAGGGGTGTGCACCCCATCCTTCCCAAAAATCCAGCTTCAGCCTTGCCCAGCTGTGCACCCCATCCTTCCCAAAGATCCAGCTTCAGCCTTGTCCAGCTGTGTATCCCATCCTTCCCAAAGATCCAGCTTCAGCCTTGTCCAGCTGTGTATCCCATCCTTCCCAAAGATCCAGACCCAGCCCTGCATTCCCACCCTTCCCCAAAATCCCCTCCTGACCCCTTTTCCATCTCCTGTCGCTCCTGGCTCCCCCCATCCTGCACCCTCCCTGAGCTGGGTGTTCATTTGCTAATTACCCTTTCCTTGCCTTTCCGTGCTTTTATTTTTATTATTATTATTATTATTATTATTATTATTATTATTACTCTCACAATCACTTACCAGAGAAGTTTCCTCCCTCCTCCTCCTCCTTGCCCAAACACAAACACATTTTTATCAACACGGCCGACATGATTGCACTTGTGCTGTTATGTTTTATTTATTTCCATATAGGTTTGATTCTGTTGCAGTTTCTCATTTCTGCCTGATGCATTATTCATGATTTATACAATATTGGAGCTCGTGTAGGACACCCTCAGTTTATTGGCTCTGCTCTCCTTGTTCTGGGTATATAAAAATAAAACATGGCAAGCTCTTTCTCCCTGCACGTTCTGCTGTTTGCAGGGAAACAATGGCAATAATAGCGGGTTAAAATCATTGCTGATTCTGCTTTTAACACCTCGGTAGCCGAAACAGAATTGAAATTGGGGATTGTTTTAGTTATTGTTGTGGAGCAAATACTCGTCAATGCTCTAAGGCCAAATTCCGAGATCCAGAAAGTGAAGGAGGTTTAAGTTACTCTAAGGTCTTTCTGGATTTTTTTTTTTTTTTTGTTCTCATTTGATTTGTTCAGCCCCAGATGGTCCAGATTAGCTGAGAGTTTGGAGCTGCAGATTCTCTCCAATCTCCAGTTAAACCGAGCTGTCTGTGAGCGCTCACCAGGTGAAATTATAAATCTCAGCACAACTGAGGGAGCAGGGAGCCCAGAGAAGGGACTGGGGAGGGGTTTGATTGGTTTTCTCAAGGAGTCCCTGCAGTGCCTCAGCTCTGGGTGACTCTGCACCTGGCTGCCACCACACATCTCATCCCAGAGCCCGGAGCTCTGACAAGGGCAGGACTGGAGGAGAGGGTCGGATGCTGATTTAGCAGAGCAGGTGGGGCAGGAGCCCGAAATCCCAGCCCAGAGTGCCCACGATTTCCTGTATTTAAGGCAAACTCTGGAACTCGTGACACTGCTGGCAGAGACTGCAGCCAAAGCCCTGAACATCCCTTGTGCCTTTTTCAAATGCAGGGCCCAGCCCAGGGCTGGGGTGACGCTGTTACAGATCACAAGGACACCGACTCTGACCTCAGCAGGCTGACAGTGACTCCGTTTATTTCTGGGAATTTCTTCCCTTTTATTCTGTTCTACAGAGAACAACCCAATGGGTAAAACAAAGACAAACTTCTTTGACGCTGTTCAAGATTAACAACGACACGGACTCCCGAGGTCAGAAGGCTGAAATGACTCCAAATCAATCTTTATTACCCAGGAATTTCTTCCCTTGATGCTGTTTTACAAAGAACCCACTCAAGGGGTGGAAGAAAGACAAAACTTCTTCAACTGCATTGGTCAAGTCAGAGGGACATCAAGAGAAGGTCCCTCCCAGGGAAAGGAATGTAAAACACGGGATATGGTGAGGAAAACGTGTCTGTTGTTGGCAGAGCAGTGCCTGGGAAAGAGTTTCAGAGAAATCAAAACATCTCAGGCACCGACCAGGGCTACACCGGGTTTGCTTTTGGGGAGATGAAATGTTGCTGGAGCCTGGAAGTGCTCTTCTCTCAAATATCAAATCCCCCCTGAGCCCCCAAGACACCCCCCTGGTGCCCCCCACACCTGCAGGGCTCTGCCCCCACCTGTGCCAAGGTGAGAGGATTTCCCACACTCCAGCCAGAATGAATCTTTATGGCATTATTGACTGGAGCAGGTCTCGGCCAGACCTTGGTGTTATTGATTTAATGACTCTCTCCTCTCCTCCCTCCCCTCTCTCCCCTGCTCCGTCACTAATTCCCGTTTTATTAGAGCTGCTGGCCCTCCGAGCTTTTTATGGCATTAGCACAAACTTCTCCTGATGAGCATGACCCCATAAATCAGCTGCTGACCGTTCCCGTGCTGAATGGCAAGGCAATAAATTCAGGGAAATTTGGGGAAGTTAAACTCAGATCTGTTTGCCCTCTATCTCTCGAGTCAACTCATCTCCTTGAACAACTGTGGCAGGCCATGAAAAAAGAGAGAGAGAGAAACATCAGCCAGAGTCCTGAAAGCTGAGAGTGGCTGGTAACAGCGCTGGGAAAGGAAGGAATTCAGCTGGAGTGGGGAAATGGTGGCACAAGCAGCACCATCCCTGAGGGTTCCTGATGTTTATCCTGATTTAAGAGACTTTCCCCATCCTCTCCGGGGTCATGCTGTTAAAGATCACAAGGACACAGACTCAGAAGGCTGACAATGACTCTGTTTATTTCCAGCAATTTCTTCCCTTTTATCCTGCTCTACAGAGAACAACCCAGTGGGTGAAACAAACTTCTTCACTCACATTGGTCAGAGCAGAGGGACAGCAAGGAGAAGTCCCTCCCAGGGAAAGGGATGCAAACAAAGGTCACAGTCAGAAAAACGTGTCTCTGGTTGGCAGAAAACTCTCTGGGAAAAGAGTTTCAGAGAAACCAAAACATCTCAGGCACCAACCAGGGCTACATCCCCCCCAGGAGGGAAAGAAGGGTGGAGATCAGAGCGATGTCCTGGGGAGGGGAGGGACGGGTCACCCTCCCTGTGAGCAGAGCCGGGCAGGGCTGGTGGCACTCGGGAGTGGGGGGCCATCCTTGATTTTTTAGGATTTTTCCTCAGATGCTTCCCAAAGGTGTGGAGGCCCCTGGGCTCTGCAGCTGGGAGAGGTGGAAATCAGGGATGAACACTCACACTTTCAGTAAAGAACGAATTCTCCTAATTGTTGTGGGTGATTTTTTTTTTGGTTGTTTGTTTGGTTGTGGGTTTGTTTTCTTGGTGATTGTTTTTGTTTGTTTGTTTGTTTGTTGTTGTTTTGTTGGGGTTTTTTGTTTTTGTTTTTGTTGGGTTTTTTGTTCTGTTTTGTTTTTTTTGGGGGGGTGGGGGCAGATTTTCTGCCATAAATTATTCTCTAACAAAACATCTCAGGCACCAGCCTGGGCTACATCACGGGCACGGAGCTGCTGGTGCTGCAGGTGTGGGAGCACCCTCAGCACGGACCGGCAGCACCACCTGCCCAGGTGTAAACCCGCGTGTACACCTGGGTGTAAACCTGGTGTGGCTGCTCTGGCTCTGCTCTGTGGTGGCTTTGGAGATGAGCAAACCAAGCCCTTTCTCCAGCAGCCAGGAGATCTGTCAGACCCGGGTCTGATGAGTCACATCTGGCTCTGATGGGTCACATCTGGGTCTGGTGGGTCAGATCTGGGTCCAATGGGTCAGGTCTGGCTCTGACGGGTCAGATCTGGGTCTGATGGGTCAAATCTGGCTCTGATGGCTCAGCTCTCTCATCAGGGTCTGATGGGCCAGATCCGGGTCTGATGGGTCACATCTGGCTCTGATGGGTCAGATGTGGGTCCGATGGGTCAGATCTGGGTCTGATGAGTCACATCTGCCTCTGATGGGTCAGATTTCGCTCTGATGGGCCACTCTGGGCTTGATAGGTCAGATCTGGCTCTGAGGGGTCAGATGTCTGTCCAATGGGTCAGATCTAGGTCTGGTGGGTCACATCCACGTCTGATGGCTCAGCTCTGGGTCTGATGGGTCAGATCCGGATCTGATGGATCAGACCTGGCTCTGATGGGTCAGATCTGGGTCCAATAGGTCAGATCTGTCGGATCAGCAGCGTCAGAGCTCCAAATGCAAATTCCCGGCTTTGAGCTGAGCGTGATTTCCATGGCGATGGCTGAGGGAACAGAGCTTCCTGAGCTTCCTGCGGCCTCCCGCAGCATCCTGGGGAAGCTCCCCGGGTTGGGAACAGGCTCCCTGAAATATTCATGTCGTGAATAATGAATCACTGGGCACGGCAATGAGCTCCTGCTACAACAATCCCGAGCAGCTCCGGCTCAGGCACATCCCAGTGATTATTTGGCCATTAACTTTAGTAAACATAAGAATGTGAAGAGAAAAGAAAGGAGATCTGTAATTTCTCCATTATTTAGCTTTGTTTTAAATGAAGCCCTTGGAAAGATGTATATCATTTCAATTTTAGTTCCAGAGGCTTTTATGTAAATTAATTGCATTAGAGAATTGGCAGGAACATTTATTCAATTTCCAACAGCCGTGATTATGAGCTTTACATTAATATAACAACAATTTAACAGTGGCTGATAGATGGGACACAACCATGTAATTATCAAAAGTGAGCCACTTTCTTGATCTCTAATTAGTTCTATAAGCAAACACGGTTCTTGCTGGAACTAATTGGTGGCTTGCAGCTGGAGCCAGGTGAGCAGGGCTGGGGTTCAGGTGCTCAGCTGAGGATTTTGCTGTTCCCTGGTCCTGTGGGCTGCCCTGTTCCATTCCTGGTGCTGAGGAGAAGAGGGGTTCTGCAGCCCTGGTTGGTGCCCGAGATGTTTTGGTTTCTCTGAAACTCTTTTCCCAGAGAGTTTTCTGCCAACCAGAGACACGTTTTTCTGACTGTGACCTTTGTTTGCATCCCTTTCCCTGGGAGGGACTTCTCCTTGCTGTCCCTCTGCTCTGACCAATGTGAGTGAAGAAGTTTGTCTGTGTTTCACCCACTGGGTTGTTCTCTGTAGAACAGGATAAAAGGGGAGAAATTCCCAAAAATAAACAGAGTCATTGTCAGCCTGCTGAAGTCTGAGTTTGTGTCCTTGTGGTCTTGAACAGCTTCAGGGCTTGTGCACACCAGGGGAACCACCCCACCCTGCCTCCCCTTTCTTCTTTTTGAGTAATTCAGACCTGTTTTATAGCATTTTATATACAGTTATATGGTTAAAGTATATGTATAGATAAAGTATAATCTACAGGAACCCATCCTCCACACCTGCCCTGTCCTGAGCCCTCTGCACCACAGAACCCCAGGGATGACCCCCAGTGCCTCGTTGAAAAGTCTGTTTACTTTTGTCACCGCGGCGTAAATTGCGTTTCGCAGCTCTTTATCGCCTCTGTCCTCTTCAGAAATTCCTTCTCTCATTAGAGCAAACCAAATTACCCAGCGAGCGGCGCTTTGTTCCGATTGAATCTGAGCAATTGGCCCGGCGCTAATTGCTCCAGGGCAACTTCCACGATCTATCAAGATCATACCCAGGCAGCACTAATGCATTTAGTGGGGAACTTTATTGAATTTATGAAGCCTTTGGCCCGGTGCAGCTTCTCACAAACGCGTTTTGTGAATATGACAGGTCCCGGCCAGTGAATTCCTGCCTCGTTACCGGGGCTCTGCGATGGAGCTCACGGCTCCTGCCAGGGCCGTTATCCCCTGCAGCAAAGCAGGGCTGGCATTTCCTGCAGCCCTGCACAGATCTCGGGCTCCAGCCACCCTCTGGCCCTGAGATTCCTCTGGAACACCAGCCTGTTCCATCCCTTGATGCAAGGTGGGCCTGGTCTGGCAGGAAAAGTTTCTGTGATTCCTCTGGAACCTGAGCTTTTCCCATCCTTTGGGAGCTGCTCTGGCAGGAAAAGTTTCTGTCATTCCTCAAGAACCTGAGCTTTTCCCATCCTTTGGGAGCTGCTCTGGCAGAAAAGGTTTCTGTCATTCCTCTAGAACCTGAGCTATTTCCATCCCTTGGAAGCTGCTCTGACAGGAAAGGTGTTTCTGTGATTCCTCCTGGAAGCTGAGCCTGTTCCATCCCGTGAGGCCAGCTGGGAGCTGGTCTGGCAGGAAAAGTTTCTGTGATTCCTCTGGAACCTGAGTGTAAAATAGTATTTTAAAAAAAAAAGGGAAACAAAAACACGCCCCCCCCCCCCAACAACAAAAAACAAACAAAAAAAAAACCAAACAAAAACAACAACAAAACAAACAAACAAAAACCCACCAAAAAAAACCAACCCCAACCAAAAATAAACAAAGTCACTGTCAGCCTTCTAAGTCAAAGCTTGTGTCGTTGTAATCTTTGACAGCATCAGCTTTTCCCATCCCTTAGGAGCTGGTGTGACAGGAAAGGTGTTTCTGTAATTCCTCCTGGAACCTGAGCTTGTTCCATCCCTTGGGAGCTGCTCAGGCAGGAAAGGTTTCTGTGATTCCCCTGGAACCTGAGCTTTTCCCATTCCCTGCTGTGACAGGACAGGTGTTTCCCACTGTCACAGCTGACACGGACACTGCACTCGAGGAGCTTCCTTGGCATCATCAGGAGGCTTCAAATATCAGCATCTTGATATTCAAAAAGTCTCCCCTGTACCTTTTCTCTGTATCTCCCACGAGCAGCTCCACACAGCTCTGGCTCTGTCTCCCCTTCAGTTCTGGTGGCTCCTTCCTGTCCCTGGCACGGCCGCCTCACCCTGTCTGTCCCACCTGCAGCAGCTCAGCTTTGCTGGCCCTGGCACCACCTCCTGTCCCTGGCTCTGCACAGCCCAGCCAGCAGCCTCCAGCTGACCCTGCCCAGCTCACTCACCCTTTATCACACCCATGGCTGTGAGGGCAAGGCTGTTCTACTCCAGGGTAATTAACACAGCTGTAATTATCACAGAGGGGAGACTGCCCTCAGCAGCGTCTCCTTTGGTCTCCCCACATCCCACCTCCCCCCGTGCAGGAGAAGTTGTCTGTCAGCAAACCCGACTGTTTGCACAGCCCCTGTGATTATTCACCGGGCGTTTGTGGCTGACCAGAGCAGCTCCGTTTGTGATTTATCAGGAATTCCCTCCTGTTGTCTCCCTGGCATCAGCTGCAGCATCTGCTCCTGGTTTGCAGGGGCATTTATTTCATGCAGAAATCATGCACTGATTGATGGCAGAGTGGTTGGCACGTGGAGCAATTGTTGAGAAGCCAGAGATAAAATCGGAGAAGAGGAGAAGAAAATGCAGCCTTTAATAAGTTTTTATTATCTCCCCCAAATATTAAAGCATCAGCTGGACTCAGGTTTCTGTCCTAGATGTGCCTCTCTCACCTCTGGCTGAATTACATTCAGCCAAGGAGTGAGCAATGAGAAAATAATAATCTGATTAAGGGAGGAGAGGTCCTGCCTGGAAGAGTGGAATTATTGGGGCTGGCAGGTGGCCAGCAGGGAGGGCCCGTGGCCAGGGGCCAGCCAGGGATGTGATGGATCAGCCCCCTGATGGAGGGTGACAAATCCCAGCCCCTGCTCCCTCCTGGGGAAATCCCAGCCCTGAACTCCCCCTGCCGAGCTCCAGCCCCGTTACCTGCCAGGACCTTCTGCCCAGCGGGGTGGGAAAAGCCTGTCATGGCTTGTGGAGCCAGGGGTGTGTATTCTATTTCATCTCTTAAAAGCAGTTGGGGAGATGTTTTTCTTTATCTCTTGTAACTCTGGGGGGAGAGCAGTGGATGCCTTTTGATAATGGGCCATGAACACCTCCCCAGGCTGTGCCCTCCCCAAACTAACACATCCACATTCCATCATCCCAGGGTGAGATGCTCCACTCAGTGGAGGGAGCCAACCATTCCCACCTGGATAAAACGGAGACACAGGAACACAAAAGCATCCAGCTTCACCCGATTTCTGGGAGGAAGGCTGGACCCTTCTCACCATCCCTGGACCCTTCTCACCACCCCTGGACCCTTGTTCTACAGGATCATCTCTGCCCCACCAGAACCACCTCTGCCACTCCAGCAGGACTCACTTTGGGGCTGCTCCCAACCCCCTGACCAACAGGGTGTCAGGTTGTAGCTCTGACTCTGTCAGGGTTCTCCAGGATTGCTGTTTGTTTGTTTGCTGGTTTGGTTGGGTGGTTTTGTTTTCTATTCCATTTGTATTGTTAATATTCCCAGTAAAGAACTGTTATTCCCATTCCCAAATCTTTGCCTGAAAGCCCTTGATTGCAAAATTATAATTTGGCAGGGGTGAGGGGTTTACATTCCCCATTCCAAGGGAAACTCCAGCTTTCCCTGGCAGATCCCTGTCTGTCCAAACCCAGACAAAGCCCCACGTGGTTCCTTCTGCTCCCTGCAAACAGAAGGGATAATTCCTGATCATTCCTGATCATTCCTGATCATTCCTGATAATCAGGAATTCCCCCTGTGTGGGATCCACTTCCAGGGATGTTCAGGCTCGTTCCCACTGGCAGAATTCCTTCCATCCTCGCTTTACCCACAGAAGGATGAGCTGGGGCTGGAAATGTGTCTGCAGGATGGTGCAGGGCTGTCTGGGATCCACCATTCCCCATTTTCACAGCCAGGGAACTTTTCCCAGCTGGAGCAACAGGGAAGGAAGGATTCCCCCAGGGGTGGAGGTGCAGAGGGGCTGCTGGAGGTGCTCAGGAACCTCTGGGCTCTGTCCCTGCTGAGCTTTGGGGATTTCCTGGTGCCCTGGGAGCAGCCAGATCTGTGGGCTGGCTGAGGAAAACATGGAATAACCAATCCAGAGCTCAATCCCCCAAATCCTCCAGGAATGAGGATTTGGGGCAGGCTGGTGTTCACCCTGAACCAGGAGTGTCTGATCAATCTCTGAATGGATTTGGGGGATTTTCAGCCCTTTTGGATGGGAAAGACCCAATGGGTTCTTTTAAAAGTGTTCAGACACTCTGAAAATGCAAGTTCATTGGTTTTTTTCCTTTTTTCCCTGGGGAAGCGGAGATGAAATCCATGTCCTCCATCAGGTCCAGGCTGTGAGGGAAATCCTCCCTGCCCATTCCCAGTAAAGCCCAGCTGGCAGCTCCAGCCTGGTGGGGTTCAGCTCCCAAGAGCAGCCCAGGAATGGGAATTAATGCTGGACCCAGCTCCACCCAACAGGGGAAATCTGGAGTGATTTCACCACGGGGTATAATAGACCATAATAATCAGGCATAATTATGAACCTTGCATTATTACAAAAACGAGCCTGGCTGAAGCAAACTTTGCTCTGCATTTTAAGGATTTGCCTTTTTATTTTAAAGTGCTTGTCCTTTTCCCCCGAGTGAATGCAATTTATAGCTCTCCTTGACCTTTAGATAACAGCGAATGCTGTTATTTTTTTTGCTCTATTAATCCTCTTATCTTCCTGCCTGTGAACTATTGTTCACCCCGCGTTGGCCACTGGTACAAATTGTGCCCTGAAATCCAAACACACACAGGGAAAAAAAAAATAAAAAAAAAGGAGAGAGAACAGAGCAAATGATGTCTGGAATGAGCTCAGTAATTTCCATTGTGATCACTTGGGCAGGTCCAGCTTGTGAACTGAGCCACTGAAGGAGGAACAGAACCCCCCAGCTCGTGTTTGAAGTCACTGGGAGAGAGAAAAACAGCAGCACCAGCCCGATTTCATATTCTCTCTCCTCTCCACGTGTTAACAGTTTTGCTCTTTTAATTTTCCTTAGAAAGCCACCCCCAGTGAGATTGCGCAAGTAATTCTTCCGAATGGCAACAAATCAAATTTATTTATTATTTATTTATTTTAAAATTATTTATTAGCTGTGATAACCAGGCCCAAAATTTATTATTGGGCCTGGTTATCAGTCCTGCCCACAGAGGATTCCCTCGGGTGCTGCCTCCTCTTTGCTTTCCAGCAAATGTTTTTATTTATTGCTGCATTGGGAGGAACCTCACTGCAGCCTCTCACCAGTGGTTTTTCCACATCTTAAAGCCAGGAAATCTCCAGTGAACCTTAACCAGTGCAGTGAAGGGGAAAACCTCGCTGGCTGAGGTGAAACACAGAAACCCTTGGGGTGATAAATAAAACTTTCAGAGTATTTTTTTTTTTTTTTAAATCCAGTTGTTTGGCTTTTACCTCTTAGAAGGGTCAAGCTGGAGGCTGCTCAGGTAAAATGAAAGTGAAGCCTCTGCTGACCGTCCTGGCAGGGATTCTGCTCCTGGGCTCATGCCTCACTGCAGATCAGCGAGGGTTTAATGAAAGTTGTATGAAAGTTGAAGGAGTGCCCCAGGTAAATCTGAAACCCCTCAGAAGTGCTGTGAGCAGCTTTTGGAGCTGGGCTCTCCGGGCTGGGGCTGGCACACTCCTCCTCACTGCGGGGTGGGAGAGGAGCAGCGAGGCACAGGCACAGGCACAGGCACAGACACAGACACAGGCACAGACACAGGCACAGGCACAGGCACAGGCACAGACACAGGCACAGACACAGGCACAGGCACAGGCACAGACACAGGCACAGGGCACAGACACAGGCACAGACACAGGCACAGGCACAGGCACAGGCACAGACACAAGCACAGGCACAGGCACAGGCACAGACACAGGCACAGGGCACAGGCACAGGCACAGACACAGGCACAGGGCACAGACACAGGCACAGCACAGGCACAGGCACAGGCACAGACACAGGCACAGGGCACAGACACAGGCACAGCACAGGCACAGGCACAGGCACAGACACAGGCACAGGGCACAGACACAGGCACAGCACAGGCACAGGCACAGGCACAGGCACAGGCACAGACACAGGCACAGGCACAGGCACAGGCACAGACACAGGCACAGCACAGGCACAGGCACAGGCACAGGCACAGGCACAGACACAGACACAGGCACAGACACAGGCACAGGCACAGGCACAGGCACAGGCACAGGAAGGTTTTGTTTCTGCTGGTCCCAAACAGCCCCGGGGTTTTGCTCAGAGCAGGGCTGGCTCAGCAGAGCAGAGAATCCCCAACCCCGCAGTGCTGGGGAGGAGAGCAGGGCTGGAGCTCTCACAGCCTCCCTGCTCCGCCCTCTGCCACCCTTCCAGAGGCACCCAGAGGGATCCAGAGGGATTCAGATTGACCATGGAATGACCATGGAGTGACCATGGAATGACCACGGAATGGCCACAGAATGACCACGGGATGGCCACAGAATGACCATGGGATGGCCATGGAATGACCACAGAATGGCCACAGAATGACCATGGGATGGCCACAGAATGGCCACAGAATTGCCCCGGGATGACCACAGGCTGACCACGGGCTGACCACGGGCTGCCCTCTGCGGGCTGTGTCCCGTGCCCGGAGCACAGGCAGCCGGCCCGGCCCAGCATTTGCAATCCTGCCGAGCCTGGCCTTGCTCAGGGCGCTGCCTGCGAGCTCCCGCAGCTCTCTCTGCACAAACAGCACTCTGCACAAACAGCTCTCTCTGCACAGACAGCTCTCTCTGCACAAGCAGCACTCTCTGCACAAGCAGCACTCTCTGCACAGACAGCTCTCTCTGCACAAGCAGCACTCTCTGCACAGACAGCACTCTCTGCACAGACAGCACTCTCTGCACAGACAGCACTCTCTGCACAAGCAGCACTCTCTGCACAGACAGCTCTCTGTACAGACAGCTCTCTCTGCACAAGCAGCTCTCTGCACAAGCAGCACTCTCTGCACAGACAGCACTCTCTGCACAGACAGCACTCTCTGCACAAACAGCACTCTCTGCACAAACAGCTCTCTCTGCACAAACAGCACTCTCTGCACAAGCAGCTCTCTCTGCACAAGCAGCACTCTCTGCACAAACAGCACTCTCTGCACAAACAGCACTCTGCACAAACAGCTCTCTCTGCACAGACAGCTCTCTCTGCACAGACAGCACTCTCTGCACAAGCAGCACTCTCTGCACAAACATCTCTCTGTACAGACAGCACTCTCTGCACAGACAGCTCTCTCTGCACAAGCAGCACTCTCTGCACAAGCAGCTCTCTCTGCACAGACAGCACTCTCTGCACAGACAGCTCTCTCTGCACAGACAGCACTCTCTGCACAGACAGCTCTCTCTGCACAGACAGCACTCTCTGCACAGACAGCACTCTCTGCACAAGCAGCACTCTCTGCACAAGCAGCTCTCTCTGCACAGACAGCACTCTCTGCACAAGCAGCACTCTCTGCACAAGCAGCTCTCTCTGCACAGACAGCACTCTCTGCACAGACAGCTCTCTCTGCACAGACAGCACTCTCTGCACAGACAGCTCTCTCTGCACAAACAGCTCTCTCTGCCCTTGGCTTTGCTGATCCCCGGCTCGCCCGGGGCCACGCTTCACCTTCCCGAGGAGCAGCTCTCCGCAGCCTCCCCAGTGCCTGCCGCAGAGAGAGGTTTTTAAACTCCGACAGGATGAAAGGCAGCGGAGCAGGGGCTGCTCCAGGGCAGGGCAGGACGAGGAGATTTCTGTGCCCACCCTGCGGGGCACGCACAGGTCAGGCTGTCCTGCCTCCAGCTCTGACCCTGTCTGTGCTCGCTGCTGTTGGAGCTTGTCTCGGACACACGACACAAAGAAGTGACACCCACACGCTGAGGTGTTTAAAGCAGAAAAGAGAGCAGTTTATTGTTGTCTGGGAGTTTTGCTGCTCTCCTCTGCCTTTTTAAGAAGTTCTTTTAAAGTTCTATTTCAGCCTTTTGTGTTTACCTCTTGCAATGGAGTCAGACACGATTTTACATCAACAACTTTCTTATTATTAACTTACCATTATTGTGACTGTCTAACCATGTTTACATTCTTCTTATAAGGAGGAGACTGCTGATGGGCTGTTGGGTTGCCCAGTGTGGTTGGAGAGGATGATTTTCCCCCTCCAATCCACGGTCACTGCTAGCATTCTATAAATGTTGACGTTTGTACATAAACTGTAGCACACGACACAAAGAAATGACACCCACACGCTGAGGTGTTTAAAGCAGGAAGGAGAGCAGTTTATTGTTGTCTGGGGTTTTTGCTGTTCTCCTCTGTCTCTTTCAGAAGTTTTTTTTTTTTTAAGTTTTATTTTAGCTTTTTGTGTTTACCTTTTGCAATGGAGTCAGACACGATTTTACATCAACAACTTCTCTTGTTATTGTAACCATCTAACCACATTTGCATTCTCCTCATAAAGAGGAGACTGCTGATGGGCTGTTGGGTTGCCCAGTGTGGTTGGAGAGGAAGATTTTCCTCCTCCAATCCACAGTCACTGCTGGAATTCTATAAATGTTGAAGTTTGTAAATAAACTGCAGCACATGACACAAAGAAATGGCACCCACACGTTGAGATGTCCAAGGCAGGAAAGGGGCAGTTTATTTACAACTTCAATACTTTTTTTTTTCCTTTTTGTTATTTCGGTCTTTGTGCTGCACAGAATTTTAAATTCCTCCATCTGCTCTGCTCCCTCCTCACCTGGGGCTGGCAGAACCTCTCCTATCAGGGCTGCCAATATCCCTGTTCTTCCCCAATTCCTGAACTCTTAGAGGAATGGAGATTGCAGCCACTGGGTGTCATTTCTTTGTGTCGTGTGCTGCAGTTTATTTACAAACTTCAACATTTATAGAATTCCAGCAGTGACCGTGGATTGGAGGGGGAAAATCTTCCTTTCCAACCACACTGGGCAACCCAACAGCCCATCAGCAGTCTCCTCTTTATGAGGAGAATGCAAACGTGGTTGGATGGTTACAATAACAAGAGAAGTTGTTGATGTAAAATCATGTCTGACTCCATTGCAAAAGGTAAACACAAAAAGGTAAAATAAAACTTTTAAAATAACTTCTTAAAAAGACAGAGGAGAACAGCAAAACCCCAAAGAACAGAAGCTGGAATCTTTTCCTCCCCCCCCACCCTGTGTGGGGTTAAAGAAGCATTGGGAGTTTTTGTGTTTGGAGTGTGTCAAAGGAGAGGGCAGCGGGTTTTCCTTGCAGCAAAGAGAAACATTCTCCATTTTAGGTGTTTTTATGGCTTTTTATTCCCTTTTCCACCCGTGCAAAGGCCTTTCCCAGGTAAGGCCCAGTGGCTGCAATCTCCATTCCTCTTAGAGTTCAGGAATTGGGGAAGAACAGGGATATTGGCAGCCCTGATAGGAGAGGTTCTGCCAGCCCCAGGTGAGGAGGGAGTGGAGCAGATGGAGGAATTTAAAATTCTGTGCAGCACAAAGACCTTGAAATAACGAAAAGACAAAAAAAAAAAATCAAAATGTGAACTGACTCCTCCAGTGCATCTTCAGGCAGGGAAAAATAGGATGCAATTAAGTTCTTCCACCAAGGCTGCAGTCCCTCTAATGATAAGCTTTAAACGAGCAGCTTAATGAAATGTCACAAGGACAGGGCTGGAACAATCCCCAGGTCCTGGCAGCTGAGCAGAGCTGCACCTGACGGAGGAGAAATTACAGGGGTGGAGATGAAAAGGGAGCCTTGTCCCTGCTGTAAACCACTGGAAGCACTGGTGTTGGACCACAGAGGGATTTGGCTCTGGAATTTTAAACAGGAACAACCCCCAAAGAGCGAAGATTTGAGTGAAAAGCAGCCAAGCTGCACTCCCAGTGGGATTTTCCCATTGGATTGTTGGTAGTTCCCTTTAACTCTGCCCGTGATGTTTTGCCAGCCCTCAGGGTGGTGGGGCTGGGAAATTCCTGGGTTTTGGAGGCAGAGAGTGCCCACTGTGCTGGTTTGAAAGCAAAACCAGTGGGACTCCCAGTCAGAGATACAATTGAATAGGAGAAGAGAGGAAAAAAGGTAAAATAAAATAAAAGGAATAATACAACCTGACACCCTGTTGGTCAGGGGGTTGGGAGCAGCCCCAAAGTGAGTCCTCCTGGAGTGGCAGAGGTGGTTCTGGTGGAGCAGAGATGATCCTGTAGAACCAGGGTCCAGTGGTGGTGAGAAGGGTCCAGTGGTGGTGAGAAGGGTCCAGGGATGGTGAGAAGGGTCCAGGGGTGGTGAGAAGGGCCCAGGGGTGGTGAGAAGGGCCCAGTCTTCCTCCAGAAATCAGGTGGAACCAGATCTCTTGTGCTCCTGCATCTCAGTTTTTATCCAGGTGGGAATGGTTGGCTCCCCGCACTGGGTGGAGCATCTCACCCTGGGATGATGGAATGTGGATGTTCTGCTTTGGGGATGTGGCTTTTAGGGGTGTCTGAATGGCCCATCATCAGAAAATATCCCCTGGAGGGAGGACAGGGGTGACAGAGATAACAAACACTGCCCCACCTGGTTTATCAGCTGGGCCAGGATCAGAAGGCACCCACCCCTCTCCCCCCAGAGTTACAAGAGATAAAGGAAAAAAAAAATCTCCCAGCTGCTTTTAACAAATGAAATAGAATACACATTTTTGGTTCTATAACCCAAGACACCCACAGAGCTGCTCCTCCCTCCCCAGGAGCGGGGAGGTTCTGGAGTGCTCCTCATTCAGAGAGAGGTGGTGGTTGTTTTGTGCAGCTCCCTGCCCCAAGCCCTCCCTTCCCTGGTGCTCAGGTGCTCTGCCTTCCTCTCTTTTTCCCAATGAACCAATAATTTCATTTCCTCAGGACACTGAGAGTCACCTTCGGGCTCTGCTCCCAAAATACCCAGGCCAGTGACTCCCTGTTCTCCCTTTCTGGATCAGGGCTGGGAATAATGAGGAGTTTTGGTCAAACCTCATCCAGGAAGGGTCAGAGGGGGTTGCTTGGTGCAGTCAGAGCTGAGAAAGCAGGAGGGGAGCAGGGAGTGAAATTCCCACATTTGGGAGAGCAGGATGGGCACAGGGCTGGGCTGAAGGATCCCCCCAATCCTTCCCTGGACCCCTCAGTCCTTGCCTGGATCACCTCAAACCTTCCCTGGATCCCCTCAATCCCACCCTGGATCCCCCAATCCCTGCCTAGATCCTCCCAGTCTTTCCCTGGATCCCCTCAATCCTTCCCTGGATCTCCTCAATCCTTCCCTGGATCCCCCCCTGGATCCCCGCCCCCCCCCCCCAATCTCTGGATCTCCCCAGTCCCTCCCTGGATCCCCCAGTCCTTCCCTGGACCCCTCAATCCTTAATTGGGTCCCCTCAATCCCCCCATGGATCCCCCCCAATCCCTGGATCCCCCAATACCCCCCTGGATCCCCCTCAATCCCTGGATCCCCCCAATCCCCCCCTGGATCCCCCAATCCCTGGATCCCCCAGTCCCTGCCCTGCTCTCTCTGAGCTGGGGCTCTGGTGGCTGTGGCTGTTTGGGACGGGGATTTTCAGCGGGCATTTGGTCCCTGTGAGATCTCCTGCTCCCTCCCCTCCTCCGCAGGCCCTGCCAGCCCCACACCAGGACAAAACCAGGACAAAACCAGGACAAAACCAGGACAAAACCAGGACAAAACCAGGTGAAAAAGCACCCAACGAGCAGCAAATCCTCCTGGAGCACATCAGCAGCTTCCTGGGTTTTGCCCTACCTTGGAATAAAATTCACCCAGCACAGCTCCCCCGGGGGCAGGAGAGGAACTGTGAATTCATTTCTTTTGACGACCACGTCAACCTGCTTTGCACAGTGAAAAAAAAAAAATAAAAAGAAAAAAAAAAGAAAAAGAAAAAAATAAAAACCTATATTTAGAATGCATAATGCAAGCATATCATCTTCTAAACAAGAAAGTAGGGCACATCCTCAGCCAGGATGAAAAGAAAATGGGGAGGGGAAAAAAAAAAGAAAAAAAGAAAAAAAAGAAAGCCAAGCCTGCATTAGGAGGTGGGAGCTGGCTCCCACATAAATGCAGTGTCAAGCTGGCAGCTCTCTCTCTAATAACAGTCATGTAAATACAAACACAAACATCCCTGCTGCACGCTTCGCATCAACGCAGCGACATGGAACAAAAAGGGTGACAGAAAATAAAATAAATAAAAAGTGATGAATGTTTCCCGCCTGCCTGGCACAGAGTGAGGGAAAACCTGACGGGTTCTGGGATTCTGGGATTCTGGGATTCTCAGATTGTCTGATTCTGGAATTCTGGGATTCGGGGATCCTGGAATTCTGGGATTCGGGGATCCTGGAATTCTGGGATTCTGGAAATCTGGGATTCTGTGATTCTGCGATTCCGTGAGTCTGTGATTCTCTGATTCTGGGATTCTGGGATCCTGTGATTCTGGGATTTTGGGGTTCTGGGATTCAGTGATTCTCTGAATCTGTGATTCTATAATTCTGTGATTCTGGAATTCTGGGATTCTGGGATTCTGGGATTTTGGGATTCTGGGATTCTCTGAATCTGTGATTCTCTCATTCTGTGATTCTGTGGATTTGGGATTCTGTGATTCTGAGACTGTAATTCAGTGATAATGTGAATCAAGGATTCTCTGATTCTGTGACTCTATAATTCAGTGATCCTGTAATTCAGTGATTCTGTAATTCTGTAATTCTCTGTAATTCTGTAATTCTCTGATTCTGGGATCCCCCTGAGGTTTCCTCCTTGCTCCCAGGACTCTCCTCCCTCCCCAGCTCCCTCCTGAAGAGCCAGCTGCCGGATCCTGGTGCTGCTCCATCCCTTGGGCCTGGCTTGGCTGTCCCTGGCTGGGGCTGTGGCCGCTCTGGAGGCTGCAGGAACGTTCTGGATCCCAGACCAGCCCAAGGGCCCTGCAGCACACACAGCACCACACACCATGTGCCCCCATCAGCACCCAGGGATGGAATTCAGGGCAGCACTTGGGGCCAGCACAGCCTGGATGCTGGCGGGTATTTGGAGTGGAAAACGCTTGGCGTTGAGTCCTGAGGATGCTGGTTCAGGAACACAAGGAAATTTTGGCAGAGCCTCACCTCAGCTCATCTCCAGCTGGCCCCACCAGCTCCCGGGGCTGCTGGAGCCACTTCCAAACCAGCACATCCTTTAATTTCTCCACCATTTGCTATGCCTGCTGCACTTTGCCATGAATAAATCAGGACCTCAGGTTTTTCTGCTCTGGAGTGGAGCACAACCAGGATTCCTTGATGGAGGGAAAAGAAAACAACCCCTTAAATTCCTATTTTTGTTCTCCTTCCTTGCTGCCCGGAGCTGTGCTCCCAGTCAATGGTCCCCGGTAGCTTGTTTGTTTAATTGATTGCATTGCTGTGTCAACCTGCCCACGCAGGAGCCTCAAATATTTGCAGAGTGGTGGAGCAGAGAGAGAGGGAGCTGGGCAGGGCTGGCTCCTCGTCACTGCACAGCTGCAGCTGCTGCCGTGGGCTCAGCGGGGACCCCGGCTATCCAAACACACCAAATTAATTAGGGTTGTGTCCATAAACCGCCGCTGCTTCCCTCAGGTTTGTGCAGGAATGTTCCCCGCCTGTGCTCAAACACGTTGATTAAACACTGCCGGGCTTCTGGAGCTCTCCTTGGTGCTGTCGAAGACTGGATTATCGCCGAGCCTCAGCAGACAAATATTTGCCCTTTTGGCAGCAGCTGCTGCTCCCTCCCCTCCGGTTTTCCCTCCGCTGAGGCTCCTCCCGTGGGCAGCCGCCCCTTCTCGGTGGCTGAAATCCCTTTTCCAGCCACCCCTTTTCCAGGAGGCTGGAATCACCCCTGGGAAAGCAGGAAGGGGCTGCTTTGGCATTTTTTCATGTGTCCCACCCTGAGCTCAGATGAGGCCTTGGGCAGGGCTGGGGAAGGTGGAGTTGATTTTAATTGCTGCTGAAGTTCAGAGGGGTTCTGCCCAGCTCTCCCTGCAGGTTTGTGCCCAAACACCCCCAGGGGCCTTTGGCTCTGTCTCACCAGGCCAGGCATGGTGGGCCTGCTCCTAAAGGGATGTGCTGTTGAAAACCAGATCGTTCCAGAGCCTCAGCTGGCAAATTCATATTTAGAATTTATTTGATGTTTATTCCTGTTAAAATAAATAAGTATTTGCTCTTTGGCAGGAGCTGCTGCTCCCTGCCCTCTGGTTTTCCCTCTGCTGAGGCTCCTCCCGTGGCCAACCACCCCTTCTCAGGGGTGCCAGGAGGCTGGAATCACCCCTAGGAAAGCAGGGAGGGGCTGCTTTGTCATTTTTCACGTTGATTTTAATTGCTGCTAAAGTTCAGAGGGGTTCTGCCCAGCTCTCCCTGCAGGTTTGTGCCCAAACAGCCCCAGGGGGCTTTGGCTCTGTCTCACCAGGCTGGGCATGGGCTGGAAGCTGCTCCTGAAGGGATGTGCTGTTGAAAACCAGATTTCTGTTGAAAACCAGTATCTTCTCAGATACTGCAGAGCCTCGGCAGGCAAATAAATGCTTAGAATTTGTTTAATATTTATTTCTGTTAAAATAAATAAGTATTTGCTCTTTGGCAGAAGCTGCTGCTCCCTGCCCTCAGGTTTTCCCTCTGCTGAGGCTCCTCCTGTGGGCAACCACCCCTTCACGGGGGTGCCAGGAGGTTGAAGTGACTCCTGGAAAATCAGGAAGGCGCTGCTTTGTCTACAAAATGTGGTTTTCTGCCTCTCAGGGCAATCACGATCCTCCCTGCCACTGCCAATTTTTTAATTGCCATGACTCTGATTGCCCGTTGTTTATGGAAGAGGAGGGACAACTCCTGAACATCCAAAGTGCTGAAAGGAACCTGCTCCCAAGTGCTCCTTTGTTCTCCTTTGTGCTTTCCCAGTGTAGATGTTCATCCAGTGGGTTCAGTCCAATTAAACAGCTCATCAGCTGGGAAAATCAGCCCTGGAATTATCCTGCTGTCTTTAGTGGGGCTAATGTCAGGCTTAAAGTTAATTCAGAAACATTATCACTGGCTTTGGGGTGGTTTTTTTCACCACTGGCCTGTTAATTCCCCTTACCTGGACACCAAATGATCATTAAATATTTGGGAATACATCTAAAACAGGCCTGCATGATGCCAGAAACCCCCCCTGATCAACAGGATCGATCTCTGCCTTTGCAAAGGGAGATCACCTGCTGGGCAGATGCACCCACCAGGCATGGAGAGGGTTAAACCCCCAAACATTTGCTCCTGGAGTTGCCCAAAGTTCAGTGGAAGCAGCGAGATGGCAGCAGCATGACGGGGTCTGTCTGTCTGCATTTTCTACAAAGCTTTAAAACCCTCACAAGAGATCCACTTCCTTTATCCTTTCACTTCTTATTCTTTTTTTTTTTTTTTTTTTTCCTTTTCTTCCCTTTTTGGCTTTTCCCTCCCATTGTTTGTTTGTTTATTTGGGTTTTTGGTTTTGTTTTTTTTTCCTCTTGGTGGCAGCTAAATCCATCCCTAGGTCTGAAGCGATTTCTCAGTTTCAAAAGCAAGGATAATAAACCTGTCATTCGTGGCCTGAGCAGCGAGGTGGCTGCTGCTGCTCTGATATCAAAGCTGATTAAAAGCAGGCCTGGTTTTGAGGAGTTCACGTCTCTCTGAGGCTGTTTGACCCCTGGGGCAGCAATCTCTGTGACCCCGAGTGCCCTGAGCTGCCAGGGCTGCCGAGGAGGGGCCGAAAGGAGAATTGCTGGGGCAGCACTCACCTGAGGAGGCTGCTGGGGCAGCAGTTAATTCTGTTTTATCTCTTTTGGGAGGATGTCAGGATGGGAAGCAAGGCAGGGCTTTGTGCCGGGGCTGCTGGAGCAGCTCAGGATTTCTGGATTTGCAGGGAGCAGCCCTGAGGTACCACCCCCCTTCCCGCCCCCTCTAGCAGATTCTGGGGAGTTTTCGGGTGGGGTAGGCTTCAAGGAGAGGGAAAAGAGATCCAAAAGAGGCTCCTTACCTCCAGGGAATGTTCCAAGGCTTTATTCTCGAAGGGGTCCCAGGCAAAGAGGGAGAACGTGGAGGAGCAGGGGTTTTTATCTGGTCTCTGTCTGGGATGGGATAGCTGGCACAGAGCCATAGGTCAGAGATAAGGGACAGGTGGGGTTAAACTGCCTGGTTACAGGCTCTGGGGGGTTCCAAGGGAAAGACCATTCCCTGAGAGTTACAACACAGCCCGAGCCTCTGTGACACCTCAGGGAGAAGCTTTGGGGCTGGGCAGCTCCAGTCACCCCGGGGGGAACCTGGGGCAGGAGGTGAATCCCCTTTCCCTCTGCTGAGGCTTCCCCCGTGGGCAGCCACCCCTTCACAGGGGTGCCAGGAGGCTGGAATCACCCCTGGGAAAGCAGGGAGGGGCTGCTTTGTCATTTTTCATGCTGATTTTAATTGCTGCTAAAGTTCAGAGGGGTTCTGCCCAGCTCTCCCTGCAGGTTTGTGCCCAAACAGCCCCAGGAGCCTTTGGCTCTGTCTCACCAGGCCAGGCATGGGCTGGAAGCTGCTCCTGAAGGGATGTGCTGTTGAAAACCAGATTATTGCAGAGCCTTGGCCTTGCAAATTGATATTTAGAATTTATTTGATATTTATTTCTGTTAAAATAAATAAATATTTGCTCTTTGGCAGGAGCTGCTGCTCCCTGCCCTCAGGTTTTCCCTCTGCTGAGGCTCCTCCCGTGGGCAGCCACCCCTTCACGGTGGCTGAAATCACCCCTGGAAAAGCAGGAAAGAGTTGCTTTGTCATTTTTAATGTGTCCCATCCTGAGTTCAGATGAAGCCCTGGGAAAGGTGAGGTTGATTTTAATTGCTGCTAAAGCAGGAGAACAACCAATATACAGAGAGAGGGGATGTTCAGAGGGGTTCTGCCCAGCTCTCCCTGCAGGTTTGTGCCCAAACAGCCCCAGGGGGCTTTGGCTCTGTCTCACCAGGCCAGGCATGGGCTGGAAGCTGCTCCTGAAGGGATGTACTGTTGAAAACCAGATTACTGCAGAGCCTTGGCAAACAAATTAATGTTTAGAATTTATTTGATATTTATTTCTGTTAAAATAAATTAATATTTGCCCTTTGGCAGAAGCTGCTGCTCCCTGCCCTCAGGTTTTCCCTCTGCTGAGGCTCCTCCCGTGGGCAGCCACCCCTTCACGGGGGTGCCTGGAGGCTGGAATCACCCCTGGGAAAGCAGGAAGGGGCTGCTTTGTCATTTTTCATGTGTCCCACCCTGAGCTCAGATGAAGCCTTGGGCAGGGATGGGAAAGGTGGGGTTGATTTTAATTGCTCCTAAAGGGCACTGGAACTCTGCAGAGCCAGCAGAGGATCCTGTGTGGACAGAACTCTGCTCAATCCCATCCTTGGCATTCCAGGGGGGTTTGGGCTGCAGGGCTGCTCCTGAAGCTCCAAATCCCTTCCTCCTGGAGCGGTTTCCAGGCCAAGCACGGGCTCAGGGCTGGGAAAAGCCTCTCTGGGTTTGTGCCTCCCTTCCCCTGAGGGCTCCACTCCATCGGGAGATTCATGGAGCAGCAGGAGCTGGGTGAGAAAGGCAGTGGGGGCTCCCGGCCTCACTCCCGGCTTTGTTACAACATCCCCCGAGGTGTTAGAGCAAAGAGGCTGCCCCAGACACCCAGCCTTTCATCCTGAGGGAGATCACAAAGCCCAGTGTCCTGTTTAGGACACCCCCAGGGTCTTGGTTTGGAATCCCCTCCCCAAAGCAGAACATCCACATTCCATCATCCCAGGGTGAGATGCTCCACCCAGTGCAGGGAGCCAACCATTCCCACCTGGATAAAACTGAGACACAGGAACACAGAAAGGATCCAGCTTCACCCGATTCCTGGAGGAAGACTGGACCCTTCTCACCACCCCTGGACCCTTCTCAGCATCCCTGGACCCTTCTCACCACCCCTGGACCCTTCTCACCACCCCTGGACCCTTCCCACCACCCCTGGACCCTTCTCACCACCCCTGGACCCTTCTCACCACCACTGGACCCTTGTTCTACAGGATCATCTCTGCCCCACCAGAACCACCTCTGCCACTCCAGCAGGACTCACTTTGGGGCTGCTCCCAACCCCCTGACCAACAGGGTGTCAGGTTGGAGCTCTGACTCTGTCAGGGTTCTCCAGGATTGCTGTTTGTTTGTTTGCTGGTTTGCTTGGGTGGTTTTGTTTTCTACTCCATTTGTATTGTTAACATTCCCAGTAAAGAACTGTTATTCCCATTCCCAAATCTTTGCCTGAAAGCCCTTGATTGCAAAATTATAATTTGGCGGGGGTGAGGGGTTTGCATTCCCCATTCCAAGGGAAACTCCAGCTTTCCCTGGCAGATCCCTGTCTGTCCAAACCAAGACATCCCCCCATTTTGCAGTGGATTTCCATGGTAGGTGGGGAGGGCAGCACAAGAAATCCCCGTGGCAGAAATCGGGGACGTGGAATGTTTTCAGCAGAAAACATCTCCTCGGTTTTAATATTTTTATAATCACGAGTATCACTTGTATCGCTCGCCTGTCTGGGTGACCCTTATTACAGCAAGGCTTTAATTACTGTAATTGGTTTATTGCCTCGTCATTCTCTGAATTAGAGAATTATTTCATCCTTATTTAAAAGGACGAGGCAGGTATTGATTCGGGGGCTTTGAAAGATTCCTTAACAGCGATTGTGTGGGTGCCAGAGCTCTTTTTGAAAATCAAGTGCTTTGAGGACAATGAGCAACGTGTGGCTGTGATAGAGAACACGAGCTTCAAATCCATCCATTTCAAAGAGGAATTCATTATCGGGGCTAATTTGCATCCACAAAAACACAGCTCAGCTCGGCATTGTCATCAAAAGGCGTTTTCAGTGCTCAGTGTTGTGTTAAATTCACTTTTCAAGGACTCGGCTTTGTAAAGCCAGAGGAGAAGATGCTGCTTTGTTTTGTTTTCTTCCTCAGATGAGGCGAGGCCTGCCCTGAGTGTCAGGATTAGATCTGAGCCCAGTTCAAGTTTTGTTCCTAAAATCAGTGAAATCCCCGAAGCAGGGGGGTTTGGGGCAGCCGGGACCGCCCTGCCCCTCCCTGTCCCTGCCAGGCCCTGGAGCTGCTCCTCCTGAAGAAAGCAAATCGCAGCCAGTCCAGATCAGTGTAAAATCAAGCACAAAACAGGTGTTTGCTAATTAAAAACTGAGATTTTAATGAATGACCTCTGTGGTTTTGGTGAATAAATACCACTCTCAGCATCTGCTCTGTAATTAGGTTCCAACTTCTTTTTTTTTTTTTTTTTTCCTTCTCTTCCTCAAGTCCCAGTAAATAACTACAGAATGCCAGGTTTAACAAAAACCTGCTAATCTTTGCTCTTTAATGGGGAAAAAGCAGATGTTTCCTGCCCAGGTAACTCCAAGCAACAGCAATCAACAGAGGAGGGGGGGAAAAAAACCCCAAATCCTTCACATTTTAACG
Organism: Phylloscopus trochilus trochilus; assembly: GCA_016584745.2. Classification (NCBI taxonomy): domain Eukaryota; kingdom Metazoa; phylum Chordata; class Aves; order Passeriformes; family Phylloscopidae; genus Phylloscopus; species Phylloscopus trochilus. The sequence continues at coordinate 1,599,658 of WQNJ02000031.1, read as the reverse complement.
TGTTCTTCTCTCTGGTTTGCACAACAAGGGAGAGATTTCCTAAAATCCTCCCAGTGCTGCAGGCTGATGCCACATTTGTACATTTGTAGGATGGCTCCTGTTGCACCCCTTGGGGGTTTGTTTTTACTAATTGGGTGTGTGCTTGGACAGATTTCCTCTTTGTTTGTTTGGGGTTTTTGGTTTTTTTCCACTCCTGGGCCTGTTTTTTACATTAAATGTAAATACAGATCCATGGGAATGGGATTAGGGGAGCCGTTTGTGCTGCGTCACTGTGGAAATTTGGGGTAAAAAAAACAACAACAAAACACCCCAGAAATTAGGGGAACTGTTTGTGCAGAGTCCCTGTGGAAATTTGGGGGGGAAAAAGAAGGAATTAGAGGAGCCATTTGTGCAGTGTCACTGTGGAAATTTGGGAAAAAACCCCAGGAATTAGGGAAGGCATTTGTGCAGTGTCACGGTGGAAATTTGGGAAAAAAAAACAGGAATTCCAGGAATTAGGGAAGGCATTTGTGCAGTGTCACTGTGGAAATTTAGGGTAAAAAAGCAGGAATTAGGGGGCCTGTCCAGGTCACCTGGGCCAGGTCCTGGCTGGTTGCAGGTCTGACAGAGGAAGTGGCTGTGAGGGCTGGGTGCTGGTGGCTGACCCTGCCTGAAATCAAATCCTGCTCCTCTCCTCTCCTCTCCTCTCCTCTCCTCTCCTCTCCTCTCCTCTCCTCTCCTCTCCTCTCCTCTCCTCTCCTCTCCTCTCCTCTCCTCTCCTCTCCTCTCCTCTCCTCTCCTCTCCTCTCCTCTCCTCTCCTCTCCTCTCCTCTCCTCTCCTCTCCTCTCCTCTCCTCTCTGTGCTGATTCCCCCAGAGCTGGCACAAAGAGCTCTCCCTGCTCTATCCCATCATCTCCTCCCTGGCAGTTACTGTTACCAATAAAACCGATATTTATCTCAGTTGCTGCTTTCATATTTAGAAAACATAAAGCTTGAGGGGAAGGGGGAGAACAAAAAAAAAAAGAAAAAAAAGGCCTGAAGATGAGGTTCTGGGGGCTTATTTAGCAATTGACCCTTTTTCCAGCACGCTCAGCCTTACATTCAATTACATTGCTAGGCAACTGCTGCTGTCAGGCCTAAGTGGATCCCGGGATTAATCCACGATCAGGCCAGACACACATTTATTCACCTTCCCTCACAAGAGTAATAGGATTTCTCTGGGCCCGGCTTAATTCCCTAGATGAGGCTGACACTGAATTAAAGCCGCTTATCCCGGCTGGTAATGAGGAGGTGAGATCCCGGGGGAGAGGGAAGGTGAGGGAGACAGAGCAGGGACAGAGGCAGGGATTAGAGACCCCGGCAGGGGGGGAAACCAGCCTTGAACGAGGCTTGAAAAGCCGGGCTGAGACTCAGCTTTTGCGGGGCATTACACACACCCCTGCTGTGCTGACACAAACCCTGCCCCTGCTCGGAGCAGCACCTATGACAGGCGTGGTCTGGGGTTTTTGCTGCTCTCCTCTGTCTCTTTCAGAAGTTTTTCTGAAGTTCTATTTCGGCCTGCTGTGTTTGCCTTTTGCAATGGAGTCAGACACGATTTTACATCAACAACTTTCTTATTATTAACTTATTCTTATTGTAACCGTCTAACCATGTTTACACTCTTCTCACAAGGAGGAGACTGCTGATGGGCTGTTGGGTTGCCCAGTGTGGTTGGAGAGGAAGATTTTCTTCCTCCAATCCACGGTCACTGCTGGAATTCTATAAATGTTGAAGTTTGTAAATAAACTGGCACTATTCTGCCTTGGACATCTCAGCATGTGGGTGTCATTTCTTTGTGTCCTGTGTGACAGCCAGGCTCTGTTTAAAGAATTCCCCCTGCCGTGAATTTAACTGTTCCTGTGGTCCCACCAAAAAGAGAGAAAAACCGACTTTGTCTGGCAAATGTTGTGCTAAACTCTGAGAGTCGCTGGGTTTTGTGAATGAGCCCCCAGCTGAGGGAAGCAGCACAGAGAGAGAGCAGGCAGGGAGCTCTGCACACTCACAGGAAGGAAAGGACAGCCTGCCTGGCCGTGTTGAGCACGGATCCCTGCATCACAGCAGTGTGGTGGCACGGATATTCCACAAAAAAATCAAAACATGATTTACAGGATTGTCTGCTGCTGCAGGCAGCTTTTCCCTGGGCTGTGATTGCCACCTGACGCTGTTCAAGACCACAAGGACACAGACTCCGGCTCAGCAGGCTGACAGTGACTCTGTTTATTTCCGTGAATTTCTTCCCTTTTATCCTGTTCTACAGAGAACAACCCAATGGGTGAAACAAAGACAAACTTCTTCACTCACATTGGTCAGAGCAGAGGGACAGCAAGGAGAAGTCCCTCCCAGGGAAAGGAATGCAAACAAAGGTCACAGTCAGAAAAACGTGTCTCTGGTTGGCAGAAAACTCTCTGGGAAAAGAGTTTCAGAGAAACCAAAACATCTCAGGCACCAAGCTGGGTTACACCCACCCCCCTCTGGCTGAAATTTCCAAGTGGCCGCAGCTTTTCCAGCCCAGGAGCTGTGGGATCCCTGCCCCTGCTGCTCCTGATGGGGGCTGAGATCCCCCAGGGTGACTGAGGAGGTGTCCAAGAGACGCCCTTTGAAGGCTGCCCCGGCACAAACAGATGACATTTGTGAGTGGGGAAAGGTCTATTAATCTATTATTAATTAATATTCCATCTGCTGCCTCAGAGGCGGAGGGGATCTTTTGAAGCCATCTGCTTTCTCGCTGCTCTGGAGGAAAGCCATTGTCTGCTGTCTGCTCCTGAGGATGGAGGTGCCCTGTGAGCCTGGGCCAGCTGCCCGGCTGTCCCCAGTGCCACAAGCCAGGCACAGCCCCAGGGTTTGCTGCCTGCAGCCCTGGTCAGTGCCTGAGATGTTTTGGTTTCTCTGAAACTCTTTTCCCAGAGAGTTTTCTGCCAACCAGAGACACGTTTTTCTGACTGTGACCTTTGTTTGCATCCCTTTCCCTGGGAGGGACTTCTCCTTGCTGTCCCTCTGCTCTGACCAATGTGAGTGAAGAAGTTTCTCTTTGTTTCACCCATTGGGTTCTTCTCTGTAGAGCAGGATAAAAGGGGAGAAATTTCCAAAAATAAACGGTAATTTGTCAGCCTGCTGAGTCGGAGTCTGTGTCGTTGTGATCTGTAACGGCGTCAGCTGCTGGAACAGGGAATAACTCAGGAACAGGGAATTACTCAGGGTGGCAGGGACCTGACATCACTGCTGATGTCCCTGCTGTCCCCCCCCACCCCGTGTCACAGCCTCCAGCAGCCCGGCTCTGCCCGGGGCTGAGAGGAGATCCCTGCCTGTCGGGGGGGATTTGGGGGATTCCAGCTGTGCAGACAAATGGCTGAGCCAGCGGTGCTATGCTGGGTGTCACTGTCACTGCCACTGCCACTGTCACTGTCACTGCCACTGCCACTGCCACTGCCACTGTCACTGTCACTGCCATTGTCACTGCCACTGCCACTGTCACTGTCACTGCCACTGTCACTGCCACTGCCACTGCTACTGCTACTGCCGCTGTCACTGTCACTGTCACTGTCACTGCCACTGCCACTGCCACTGCTACTGCTACTGCCGCTGTCACTGTCACTGTCACTGCCACTGCCACTGCCACTGTCACTGTCACTGTCACTGCATCCAGACCCAGCCACGCCTCCCTTGCCTTGTCAAACCTCACCCAGCACTCAGCCCTGGCCAGAAATGACAAAAACCCCTCAGGGCAGCAGCGTCCTTGGGCCGGTGTCGCTGGGCTCGGAGCGGGGCGGTTCTCTCTGCTCAAGGTTTCTCTGCCTGTGGAACCCAAAAGGTGATTTTCACCTCCCCCACTGGGCTTTGCCTCCAAAAAGCATCACCCAGCTCACAAACTCCGAGGCAAATCCTTCACCCCAAAGTGCCCGTGGGGTGGAGGAGGCTGGAGGAACCATCGGGCTTTGGGGATTCCTGTGAGAAACAGCGTCCAGGAGTGTGGGATTCCTTCCAGCTCTGCTGCCTGAATTTCCTTCCTGCACAGCTCCAGCTGTGTTCTGAATTTCCAGCATTTCCAGCATTTCCAGCACAGGGATTTCACCCCCTAAATCACTTTTTCCCCCTAAATCACCCGGCTGGGCTGCAGCAGAATCCTGAGCCCTGCAGCAGGCAGAGGCACACTGCTGCTCTGAGTGGGATTTACATAAACTAAAGCACTAAAAACCTCTAATATTTAAAGTGTTATAACAAAGCAGGAAAAAAAACCCTCCTCCTTCAAGCTCTATGACAACCCCATGAATATGTAAATTAGAAGGCAAAGACAATCTTCTACTGGCTCCCAGTAAATATTGAGGCAGAGCCGTGGAGCATTAAGTGGCAGATTTAGGTCCGGGTTCATTCCTTTTTTATTTATTTATTTTTTTAAAATACCACACTTAGAGACCAATTTGATCGTAATGCACCGAATCCATCGAGGATTGCAGCCAGCTGATGGCATTGTTAAATCACACTTATTTTGGCATTTCTTATTGAAAGCAATAGAAGAGCAACCAGTGGTGATAAATTTGTTTGTGGAGAGCAGCGTTGCTTGTCACAGTTGTACACTGTTGTAACTAGGGCAAAATTACACTATAAATTTGCAGGTTTATTGCCCTTTTTTCTTCTATTTTGTTGTTGTTGTTGTTGTTGTTGTTGTTGTTGTTGTTAGTGACCTGCTTTTCATATTCTACATGCAAGGGTGCTCTGGCAAGAGAGAATTAAAATCTGGGGTTGCTGTACAGCAGTGTGGGAGCTCCTGGGTGCCTTCACTGAATTCACCTTCTTCTGCCCTAAAAAATGGGATCTCCCAGGTGCCCCAAAAAGTGCCATTCCTGTGCTATTCCCACTGTCTTGGTTTGGACAGACAGGTATCAGCCAGGGAAAGCTGGAGTTTCCCTTGGAATGGGGAATGTAAACCCCTCATGCCCCACCAAATTATAATTTTGCAATCAAGGGCATTCAGGCAAAGATTTGGGAATAGGAATAACAGTTCTTTACTGGGAATATTAACAATACAAATGGAGTAGAAAACAAAACCACCCAACCAAACCAGCAAACAAACAAACAGCAATCCTGGAGAACCCTGACAGAGTCAGAGCTACAACCTGACACCCTGTTGGTCAGGGGGTTGGGAGCAGCCCCAAAGTGAGTCCTCCTGGAGTGGCAGAGGTGGTTCTGGTGGGGCAGAGATGATCCTGTAGAACAAGGGTCCAGTGATGGTGAGAAGGGTCCAGTGATGGTGAGAAGGGTCCAGGGGTGGTGAGAAGGGTCCAGGGGTGGTGAGGAGGGGTCTGGTGATGGTGAGATGGGGTCCGGTTTTCCTCCCAGAAATCAGGTGAAGCTGGATCCTTTCTGTCCCTGTGTCTCAGTTTTATCCAGGCAGGAATGCCTGGCTCCCCCCACTGCCAGGGGGATGTGATCCATCTCACCATGGGATGATGGAATGTGGATGCACCGCTCTGGGGAGGGCACAGCCTGGGGAGGTGTTCATGGCCCATGATCAGAAGGCATCCACTGCTCTCCCCCCTTGAGTTACAAGAGATAAAGGAAAACATCTCCCCAGCTGCTTTTAACAAATGAAAATAGAATACACACCCCTAGTTCCACAACCCAAGACACCACTGCACAAACCCCACACTGAGCTCCCACACAGACAATTCCAGGATTTTCCCTGGCGCTTTGGGATCTGCAGCTTTATCCTCCACCCTGTGAATTTCCATCACCGAATCCATTCACTCCCCCTGAATTAAGGAGGAACTGGATCTGGGAATGTCCAGTGCTGGATCCATGGAACGTGCAGCTCCTGGATCAGCTGCTCCTCCTGACCCAGAGCACGAAAGCCAAAATCCAGAAGTGCCCTGAGCTGGAGCCTCAGAGGATTTGTTGCATGCTAGGCAATAAACGACTGCTCCAATTGACTAAATGCCACGGCACAGCAGTTTATTTTAATTACGCTGCAAAGGGAGGGAAATTATTGTTCTTATGGCACAGCATAACAAGGAAGGGAGAAAGGAAAATTGTATCCCGCTCTCCTCCTGAGAAGGTTTAGCAGCAGCATCTTGTTTATCATGGAGGGCTCAGGGCAGCAGGATCCAGAAATAAAACATGAGGAGGAACAAGTTTAGAGAGGAGATTGAAAAAAAAAAAAAAGAAAACCAGAAAAAAACCCCTAAACCCCAGAAATTAAATCAAATTCCATTGCCTCTCTCATCTTGAGTGGTGGCTGGCTCTGCTTTCATTTGCTGCAAAAGGAAATGTTGGAAAAGCTGGAAGTTTCCAGGGCAGGGAGGGTTGGGATGGTGGATGAGGGTGCTGGGAGGGGGCTCCTCCTGCTGCCTCCGAGTCCATCCGAGATCTGGGCTGGGGCATTCAGGGGATTTGGAAGGTTTTGTCCATTATCCACAGAACCCACCAGCTTTCAGCTGATGCTGGGAAAGAAAAGGAAGTGGAGAGATTGAAAGTTATCAATTCCCAGTGAAATTGGGAATTTGCTCCCTGTGCCGTTTTCCCCCGGCAGTTCTCAGTTTGTCCTTGATCCCACCTGATTTCCTTTTCCCCGAGCCCGGCACACCCCCAGCTGTTCCCTCCAGCTCTGTGAACATTTCTCCACACCCAGAAATGAGGTGTTTGAGAGCAAACCCCACGGAAATCCTCCCGTCCAAAGGGAAATTGCTCGGCCATGTCCCTGCAGCTTTTCCTGCACGGCCCCAGGAAATCCACGAGATTTCCAGCACAAGGAACAGCAAATCTGCCCGGCCCGGCAGCTCCAGCTGTGGGATTTGGTGTTCCTGGGCGTGTTCTGTGTGGGAATGCCACGCTGTGTGTTACAAATAGCGAGAGCCAATCTCAAATAAAATAAAATTGATCGCCAGCGAAAAATCACGGACAAGAAATTGACAAAGCCAATAGAAAAATTGACAGAGTCAGCGGAGCAAGGAAACGGGCAGTGTGCACTGGGTGAGCCGCCCGACGTGGCCTCTATCGCGACACGTCCCCCTGAGGTCTCACCAAGGTCTGAGTCCAGGTCTGCCAGTCTTATACCCTTTAACTCAGTGAACGTGTCTGGACATGTTTCCGTGGTCCCGGTATCGAGGGGAACTTGAAACTTCTCGGGGTTGGAGCCACTGCCCAGCGCAGAATTTCTTTAGGTGTCTTTGTTTCTTGATGGTGCTGCTGATAGAATCAGGACATTGGTGGCTGGGCTTGAATGGATTTCCTGGGTGTGCAGGATGTATTCTGAGTACTCTTAATGTTCCAGGTGGGATGTATTCTTCTGGACTATCAGCCCTCATCAGGGGTTGATCTTGATCCCTCCTTGCTTCCCTGGCTCTCCACCTCTCATTGCCATTGTAATCTGCCGTTTCAGTCCCTGGTGATGAGGGAGGCCTCTTGCAAAACTGTTGCCACGGTTTGTGCCTGTCATGTTTCGGTTTTTGGGAGTTCTGCTCCCAGGACAGAATTCCTGGGCAAGACCATGCTATTGGTAAACTTAAGATGTTTTTCCACACGCTTTCCCATGGGAGGGACTTGGCGTGGTGGTCTCTGTGAGTGACCAATGGTTCCAGGGGTCCCACCTCTGAGCTGGGTGTCTTGTAAAAAGGTATAAAATGGGTTTGGAAAATAAACCTGACAGCTCCTCCTCAGGAGTCCAACAGCCTTCTGATGAGTCCACATCTCCTTCATTGTGTCCCACAGCGACATGAAACTGCCAGCCCAGCATCCGCCTGGGCCCGCAGTGCCTCTGAGATTTATAAACTTTCATTCTTAGTATACCTATAACACAGCTATTACAAAGAACGTATCTCAGCCTTCACAAATATCACCTTATTATGAAAACACGAATTAATCCGTCACAACACTGTGCATGCTGTGCCTGCTGTGACACCGGCATCACGGGCTCTGCATCCCATCCCTCCAGCAAAGGGAGGCAGAGCCCGCACGGGATCCCCCAGGAGGGGATTCCCTCGGAATATTCCCGTCAGGATTAGCACAGCCAGCTGCAGGTTCCTCGGGAGCAGCAGCTCCAGCCAGAGGCTGAGGGAACAAAGCCCTCCTCCCATGGAATCCTATAGGAAAAGATCTGCAGTGGGGTCCGAATTGAGGCTTCCGGAGGCTCGGGTGCTCTTAGGACACGTGTTTATTGGTCGTGGGGGGTCGGCAACCTGAAGGAGAATCCCAGGGAGAGAGAGTCCAGGGGAGAGGGCGCACCCAAGAGAGCGAATTTCCTGTTACACCACCTTTTACCCCTTTCCATGCTGAATATTCTGGTCAGCACCAACCAACCAGTACAGGGTACAAAACCTACAGAATCTACGTATAGCCTATGAGAACTACTGCATTACCATGCTACTCTACATACCAAAAACCTGGGAAAACACCTTTTTCCTGCTACTTAGCAGGGCCCAACCCCTTTTTCATCCCTTTGTCTAGGAAGGGGTGTTGCTCAATCACCTAGTCCTGTCCTTCAGCTAGATTAATCACTATCTTCCTGCATAGCATTCTACAGCTCAAATCTTGCTCTTAACTCTATCTCTTTTGCAGGTTTTACACTCTTAGAATCTTTCACCAGTAAACTATCTCTGCAGGGCCTTGCTGCTTCATCCTCTCCAACAGAATCCCAGTGCCTGTCTCAGGTTTGGGGCTGGATAACCCTTTCCCTGAGATTTGGGTGGTTTGTGTCCTCTGTCCTCTGGAAAGCCCGAATGCCAAACAACACGGAGTCTTCAGATGTTCTTTTTTCAAGGATTTTCTCTTGTTTATTATTTCTTATCTTGTCCCTTTTTCCCTGTGCCTGACCAAGGACGGGCACCAGAGGACGACTCCTGCCCCTGACGTGGGCTCGTCCCTTCTTACACAGAGAGTTACGTGTCTTATTTACAATTACAGACCAATATCTACATTTTACACTAAACAGGTCACTTCTGCACTGACCCAATCCCTCTAAAGCTGCTTGGTGCCTCCGTCACTGCAGAAGATGGAGATGAAGAAGGAGGAGAAGACCCCAGGGCACTGCCCAGAATCCTCCATCCCCTCCCCATTCACCCCTATTCTAGGAACCCCAAATGTGACAAACTACACTACTTTTTATCACACTCTGTGGCTTGTAATTCCTCTCTTAATGTTGGAAGCTTTTCCCATGGACTGAAGTCAAGGCCCTTGCCTTCCTGGGCTCATTGCCAGGGTCTGCAACCCCCCTGTGCAGACCCCAGACCCCCCTGTGCAGACCCCAGACCCCCCTGAACTGACCCCAGACCCCCCTGTGCAGGTTTCAGACAGTCCAGGGTATCCAAAGGAATGCCCTGGACTCCAACATGCCAGGAACAGCCTGGCTGCTCCCGACTGTGCAGGGTGGAAATCCATGGAGATCTGGAGTTTCAGTCAATCCCTGGAGGAGCTGGATGGAGCTCCAGCCCTGTGTGCACCCCCAGGCACCACAGGGATCTGGCACCCAAGGACCCTTCCCTGCTCAGGGTGTCCATGGAGAGTGGATCCCTCTCCACCTCTGGAGCCACCACGAGCCCCTCCTGGCTCAGATTTTCTCAGTCTCTGCCCTCATGCTGAGTTTCACCAACCCCTCTGTTTTATATCATGTTTCCAGTTGCTCTTTTATATTTTTTTTTTATTTTTTTTTTTTAATCCTCCAAAGTAATCTCCTGCCCAACCCCTGCTGGCTTCGTGTCCCTCCCTGGCTCCCCGAGGGTCTGACGTGCTCTGGGGTTTCCGAGGAACAGCAGGGAGATATTTGTGTGCTGTGGAGTGTCTCCCAGTAATCCCAGCAGCAGGGATTCAATTTCAGATAAAGTGACTCCTCTCGAGGAGAGAAATGAGCCCCTGCTCTGGGTGATCCTCACCCGAGGCGGGGCGCAGGGGCACTGCAGGGTTTGTGGCTCAGCTGTGGATATAAAGACGTGTCAGTGGCAAATGGGAAATCCACAGAGCTGCTCTGAGAGCTGGGATACAACAAATTGAGAGAGAGAGAGGAGTCGTGTCTGGAGCTCCAGGCTCCAAATCACTTCAGCAGCTTTGCCTTTGTGGTGGAACAAAGCCCAGGGACAGAGGGGCAGGGCTTGGGCTGGGGTGATCCTCGTGCATCCCGAGCCACTCAGGATATTCTGGGGCTCTGTCAGAAGGAAAAAGCTCTGTGTTCAGTGCACTCGGGGGACTGAAGGAAGAGAAGCCTCTCAGTTCAGCCTCAGCTTTGAATTCTTGGCAAATGCTGCTCCAAACAGGCAAGGACACAGAATTCAGACTCAAGGATTCTTCTGAGTTGGTTTCTGAGCTGTTTCTGGCCCCTCCTCAGTCTGAGCCACTGAATTAATGTGTGACCCCAGTGAAATCCAAATTCCCACCTGGGGAGGTTCTGCTCCCCAGAATCTTCTTCCCTTGGTGCTGAGAGCAAGGGAAAACCCCCAGAAATGGATATTTAGGACTCTCTGACATTCTTCCCCTAACACTGAACCAAAGTCAATTGTCTTTTCCAACTTATAAACTGAGTCAACACTTTAAAAAGATAAATCATTTCTATTTAAATCTTTACCTGAATTTACCATCCTGAAGTTTGGGGAGATACAAATATAGGTTTTGTCACCGAGTGAGCAATGCTAGAATCAAAGGTAATAAACCCATTGATCTCCAGTAAGACAATATTAATATTACCATCCAGCTTTTATAATTAATTTGCTGCCAGATGAAAGGGAAACACGAGGCCCTTTTAATGCTGGTGATTAAAGCAAGAAGTAAACCTTTGAAAGGCAGATTTGCATGTACAACATGTTGCACTAATTCCAGCAGATCAGGGGGAATTGTTACTGTGCAGTCGGAGTCACATTGCAAAGTTTGGGATCAAAGAGCTGCTGGCTTGGGGGAGGAAAGTCTGGGCAGAGCTGTTGGGGGAGGCCTGTAAACCCCTGCTCTGGCTTGGTTTGGGTTTCTGTTCACTGCAGGGCAGGGGTTTGGGGGTTTCCACGTTTACAGGGATGTCCATAAACGCCTGGCAGAGGGGCAGGGAGGGGTCGGTGCAGCCTGCAGGGGTTTCACCAGCCCGGCCTGACTCGGCTTCTTGAAAATTCCCTTTCTAGAAACACCACGAGAGCCCTGAGGAATGAATCAGCTGCAGGTTTAGAGCTGCAGGGAGGTGCAGAACTGTGCCCTGAGCTCTGCCCTGCATCACCTGAACCTTGTGTGGGGAAAAAAATGAAAGAGAGCAGATAAAAGCTCAGGGATGTGAGCTGGGGTGGCTTTTCCTGCAGCTCAGAGTGGGGTCCCTGTGGGAATCCCTTCTGCCTGGGCGCTTTGCCTTTCTCAGTGGGTTTCTCCATGGATTTGAGGGGCTGTGGATCCAGCCCAGCCTTGCCCCACCTGCTCCTGCCTGGGTAAGGCTCAGCAGAGGGAAATGGGAGCAGAGCCCTGATTTGCAGTGGAGCTCCTGCTGCTGAAGGGAAGGGGCTTCCCTGTGCCCCCCAAACCCTTCCAAAGGCACAGAACTGGCCTGGAAAAGCTGCCCAAACCCTGGGCTGGGAGCATCAATCCCAAATGATCCCAACAAACCCCCAGCAGCACATTCCTGGGAACTGGACCGACCAGGGGTGGGATTTGGGGCTCCACGAAACATCTCAGAGGGTCAGCACTGCCCTGGCCCCCAGGGGCACCTTGGGGTCACTCCTGAGTGCCTGGAAAGCTCCTGCAGGCCTCAGGTGGAGGAAATCAAAGAGCAGATGTGCTCAGGGTCAGGGCACAGGGTGTGAGGGGGGTTGGAGCATCCCCAGCCCACAGCAGGGTGAGCCCTCAGCCCAGGCCCTGCTCTGCCCCTGGCTCTGTCCACAGAACGGGAATTTCACCTTGACCAGCCTGCTCACCTCCCTGCCCTTCCAGGAATCATCCAAACCCCCACATCAGACCCCAAATGTGATGGATTCTGCTCCCCGCTGGAGCACACCCCCGGAGGAATCCTCCCCCCTCCTGATTATAAATTAGTCAGGTTATTTACATCTTCCACTCACACTTCTCTTAATGATAGTCAAATAAAAAAAAAAAAAAAAGCCCTGCAAGCTGCTTTTCCTAATGTTTGATTTTCCTTGGATAATGATGCCCTCGAGGCGGGTTCTTCTGGCTCAGGCTGCAGCCCTTGATGAGCCCAGCAAGGGCAGGAGGGGAGAAAATCTCCAGCTCTTGATCCTGGGCTTTGATTCCTCAACAGGCAGCTCCCCCCCACAGCAGCTCTGTGCAGCTCTTCCCCCCCTGGTTCTGCAGGGAAACTCCTCAAACCCGGGTGTTCTCCAGCCTCTCCAGGTTAAAAATAAAAACTGGGCTTCTGTGTGAAAATAAATAGAAAAAAAAATTTAAATAAAACATTCTGCCCTTGTTCTGATTGCCTCCTCTCCTGTTTCAATACAAGGAGCAAAGGAGGCTGATTTCCACCCTGCCCAAAGCCACTTTTGTCACGTTAAAGAGCAGAAATGGGATTTTTTCCCCTCAGTGGGGTGGGAGGAGGAATTCCAGCGGCGAGCCAGGTGAACTTTGCTGCAGTTCCCTCTCTGAAATCACCTTCCCCATTGACTGGGGGTGCCACAGCAAAGTTCATTCACGGGGATCAATACCACTCTGCCTCCTGCCTGCCCCAGAACAGCTCCTGCAGTCAATAGCAATTACAGAGCCAGCTGGGGACGGGGATGTCGAGGGAGGGGAAGGCAGAGATTCCCCCCTGCTCGCTGAACCTGCCCCGGGACAGCTGCTGCTGGGGAAAGGAAGGGCTACCCCCCTGCCCGCCCCCCTGGCTGCTGGGCTGGCTCAGTTTCTGGGGAGCTTTGGGGGGAGATACCTCAGGGGATAGGGTAAAAGATGCAAAAGAGGCCCTTAGCTCAGGGGTTTGTTCCAAGGCTTTATTCCTGAAGGGGATCCCAGGGGCAAAGAGACCGAACAGGGAAGAGCAGGGGTTTATCTTACTTTTAGACTCACTTTAGACTGCTTTCAACACCCTGGCCCACAGAGTGTGGGGGTGGACAAGGCTCCGGTGGCCCTGCCTTGGAGAAGATAAGAAGAATTGCACAACCTCCTCTGCCAGAAGCCTTAAGATAAGAACAGCTCTTTAGTTACGGCGACCCAAAAAGAGGACCACAATCCCCCACGAGATTTTATGTAGATCTGTTGCAAACTATTGGCTTTGTACCCCTTCCCCTCCTACCTCAGTTCCCCATAAAAACCCCTGGGTTTTCTCTGGTCTCCAGGGTATCTGTCCCTGGCTCCCTTCACTTGGGACTTTCTAATAAAGTTCCCTTATGCGGAATTGCTGAACGGACCCTCACTCTCTCCTTCCCTGGGCCGGCTAAGAGAGAAGACACCTCGCAAGGGCATGAGCTGACAATCACTGAGCTGAGAAATCACAAGAGCTGAGAATCACTGCTCTGCCCCTCTGCTGAGATCTTCTCTGCCAGCTGAGGAGTCACTCTGACCCCCCAGGCTGTCTCTAACAGGATACCGTTCGGGGTGGCTCGGAGCCTCCTGGGTCCAAGCTGCGGACCCCAGCATCCAGCTGGATCAACAGGGTGTCAGCTTGTAGCTCTGACTGTCAGGGTTTTCCCAAAATTGTTGTTTGTTTGTTTGCTCGTTTGGTTGAGTAGTTTTGTTTCCTGTTACATTTGTGTTGTTAATATTCTTAGTAAAGAGCTGTTATTCCTATCCCCAAAATCTTTGCCTAAGAGCCCCTTAATTGCAAAATTATAATTTGGCGGGGGGTGGAGAGTTTACATTCTCCATTCTGAGAGAAACCCCAGTTTCCCTGGCAGAAACCTGTCTGTCCAAACCAAGACAATCCAGACTCTCTGTCCCAGGACAGATAAACTGGCACTGATCCATAGGTCAGAGATAGGGGAAAGGTAGGGTTAAACTAAAAAGGTTACAGCTTTAGGGGGTCTCTGGGGAAAAACCATTTCCCCAGAGGAATACAACAGGGAAATATTGCAGCTGGGGATGTTCCCTGGGGAGGAAACCCCAGCTCCAGAGGGGCTGGGGATGGGAGCAGGGCTGGGGCTGCAGGGGGGGAACATCTGGGGAACGAGCTGGGAACCAGAGTGGGTGTGGAGCCTCACTCTGGGGCAGGGGGTTCCTGCAAATTCTGTGGGGATCAGCTCGTTTTGGTGATTAGGGGAGGAGTGATGTGGATAATTAACGAGTGAGGTGGATGATGAATGAGTGATACTGAGAATTCACAAGTGATGTGGATAATTCAGGAGTGACTTCAATAACTAATGAGTGATGTGGATAATCATGAATGATGTGGATAATGAGTGAGTGACGTGGATAATTCAGGAGTGACTTGGATAATTCACAGATGATGGGGATAATTCAGGAGTGAGGTGGATAATTCAGGAGTGACGTGGATAATTCAGGAGTGATGTAGATAATGAATGAGTGACGTGGATAACTCAGGAGTGACGTGGATAGCTCACGCAGGGATGGATAAATCCGGGGTTAGACCTGTGCCTCAACGGGCCCTGCACTCCTTGAAGAGGAAGGAGAGGTCCCAGCTGAGCACAAACTGCTCTGGTTTCCAGGACCTGGACCAGCTCATCCTGACGGGCTCTGGACACAACCCTGGAATTTCCAAGCACTGACAAAAAACTCCTCCTGCAGTCCTTGGCAGCCTCCCCAGGAAAGGCTGCTGCTGTAATTTATTCATTTCAGCCCTGAGCTCTCTTCCCAAGCACCTTCCCCTCACCTCTCACCCAGGGTCCAAGGCCCAGCTTTATTCTCCTGTTGCACAAAAGCTGCTTCAGAGCCCAGCCCGGGTGTTCTGTGCTGCCAGCCCCAGCCTCTGCCCATGTTTTATTCATGTGTCACTCTCCTGTTCATTGCTAAGGGTTTACAAATGCTTCATCAATTATTAACAGCCTGATACCTGCTCGGGGCTTGTTGTTGTTGTTGTGTCTCTTTTTCTTTTTCTGTTTTTTTTTTGCTTTCTTTTTTTTTTTTTTTTTAATACGTAAAGAGGTGTTAGGAGGGTGGAGGAGGGAGCTACAAACGTAAGGAAACAAATTAAAACAGGAATTCAATAATTCACGGGCGCTCGCTGCGCGGTTCCCGGTGAGTTCATGTTCCAGGGAAAGCGGCTGCAGCAGAGATAATTGAATTAAGGGTTTGCGGTGCTCACAGAGCCGGGGTGATCTCGGCAAAAGGAGGAGCCCAGGAGTGCGTTTGGCCCAGCCCGGTGTGAAATTCCAGGATGAGGAATGAGGATGATGATGATGATGAGGATGATTGACGCTGTTCAAGACCACAAGGACACAGACTCTGACTCAGCAGGCTGACAGTGACTCCGTTTATTTTTGGGAATTTCTTTCCTTTATCCTGTTCTACAGAGAACAATCCACTGGGTGAAACAAAGACAAACTTCTTCACTCACATTGGTCAGAGCAGAGGGACATTGCAGCCCTGGTCGGTGCCTGAGATGTTTTGGTTTCTCTGAAACTCTTTTCCCAGAGAGTTTTCTGCCAACCAGAGACACGTTTTTCTGACTGTGACCTTTGTTTGCATCCCTTTCCCTGGCAGGGACTTCTCCTTGCTGTCCTGACGCTGTTCAAGACCACAAGGACACAGACTCCGGCTCAGCAGGCTGACAATGACTCCGTTTATTTCCGGGAATTTCTCCCCTTTTCTCCTGTTCTACAGAGAACAACCCACTGGGTGAAACAAAGACAAACTTCTTCACTCACATTGGTCAGAGCAGAGGGACAGCAAGGAGAAGTCCCTCCCAGGGAAAGGGATGCAAACAAAGGTCACAGTCAGAAAAACGTGTCTCTGGTTGGCAGAAAACTCTCTGGGAAAAGAGTTTCAGAGAAACCAAAACATCTCAGGCACCAAGCTGGGCTGCAGATGATGATGATGAGGATCCCATCTTCCAGGAATGAAAGGACATTCCCCAGGAGTGTCCTGGTGCAAATCCCAGTGCCTGGGGAATTCCCCCCAGCAGCTTTGTGCGGCTCTGCCCCTCCCTGGTTCTGCTTTTTCACCCGGGCGAGGAAACTCCTCAAACCTGGGCCTTCTCCAGCCTCTCCAGGTTAAAAATAAAAATCGGGCTTTTCTTTAAAAAAAAAAAATTAAACACAAAATATTTGCTTTATAAAAAATAATAATAATAAAAAAGGAATTGCTTTTTCCTTTTGAGGAGGTGAAATAATTCCTGCTGGGTCACCACGCTGCTCCCATCCTTCCCTCACTTTGCCAGGCTCTTTGTTCAGCAGGAAATCAGAAGCCAGCACCAAGGAGCTTCAGGGTATTAAGAGGAAAATCGATGCAGGGCCAGGAATATTTTACCAATCTCATTGCACTTTTTTTCCTTTCCTTTCTCTTGGAGATTCCTGCTCTGCTTTCCCCTCAGTGCAGCTGCAGGGAGAGGCACAACAGAGAAATAAATCCTGGCAAATTCACCAGAGCCTCCTCCTCCGAATTCCCCGGGGAAACACAGGAGAAGGAGCCCCTTTTTCCTAGAAGGAAAAAAGCTCCTAGAAGGAGCTTTCCATTTTCCTAGAAGGCAGCGAAACAACAAACATTTGCTTTTTTTTTATTCCCCATTAGTGGCATGTTGAGATGTTTATAAACTCCCCCAGAGATGCTCTTCCCAAAAGGAGCAGAGCAGAGCTTCTGCCTTCTCCCAGAGAACAAACTCGGAGGGAGACTTTGCAAAATCGACAGAGAATTTGGGCAGATGCCTTCAGAGCTGGGTTGGGGAGCTGGGAGAGCCCTGGGGCAGAAATTCCCATTTTATTTGGATTTTTCCCCTGGCAGAGCAGAGCTTGGAGAACAAATTCGGAGGGAGACTTCGCAGATTTGACTGAGAATTTGGGCAGATGCCTCCAGAGTTGGGTTAAGCAGCTGGGAGAGCCCTGGGGCAGAAATTCCCATTTCATTTGGATTTTTTTTTTCCCTGGGAGTTCAGTGGGGGCTGCTGGTGGGACCAGCACTGCTGGGCCATTCAGAGCTGCTCATCCTGGCAAAAACAGCCCCAAAAATGCCATATGGGCCATGTCTCAGCACGCTGCTGGAACCTGCAGGGATTTCCCTTTCCCCTGTGTCCTGGGTTGTGGAGCCAGGGGTGTGTATTCTATTTCACCTGTGGAGAGCAGCTGGGGAGATGTTTTTTTTTCTTTATCTCTTGTAACTCTGGGAGAGGGGCGGGTGGCCTCTGATAATGGACCAGCTGATAAACCAGGTGGGGCAGTGTTGGTTATCTCTGTCATCTCTGTCCTCCCTCCAGGGGATATTTTCTGCTGATGGGCCATTCAGACACCCCTAAAAGCCACATCCCCAAAGCAGAACATCCACATTCCATCATCCCAGGGTGAGATGCTCCACCCAGTGCGGGGAGCCAACCATTCCCACCTGGATAAAACTGAGACACAGGAACACAGAAAGGATCCAGCTCCACCCGATTCCTGGAGGAAGACTGGACCCTTCTCACCACCCCTGGACCCTTCTCACCATCCCTGGACCCTTCTCACCATCCCTGGACCCTTCTCACCACCCCTGGACCCTTCTCACCATCCCTGGACCCTTCTCACCACCCCTGGACCCTTCTCACCATCACTGGACCCTTGTTCTACAGGATCATCTCTGCCCCACCAGAACCACCTCTGCCACTCCAGCAGGACTCACTTTGGGGCTGCTCCCAACCCCCTGACCAACAGGGTGTCAGGTTGTAGCTCTGACTCTGTCAGGGTTCTCCAGGATTGCTGTTTGTTTGTTTGCTGGTTTGGTTGGGTGGTTTTGTTTTTTCTACTCCATTTGTATTGTTCTTATTCCCAGTAAAGAACTGTTATTCCCATTCCCAAATCTTTGCCTGAGAGCCCTTGATTGCAAAATTATAATTTGGTGGGGGTGAGGGGTTTACATTCCCCATTCTAAGGGAAACTCCAGCTTTCCCTGGCTGATACCTGTCTGTCCAAACCAAGACACCCTGGAATATCTAGGTCCCTGTGGGGTACCCTGGAGCTCCCAGAATTGCTTTTCCATTCATCACTTTCCACCTTGGTAATCTCCCAGCTGGGCTTGTCTCTGTTGTCTGTTTTTTTTTTGCCGTTCTCCTCTGTTTTTTTTTTTAAAGAGTTTTTTTTTAAATTTTATTTTTAGCCTTCTGTGTTTATTTTTTTGTAATGGAGTCAGAGAAAATTTTATATAAATAACCTTTTGTTATTGTAAAATCTAAACACGTTTGCATTCTTCTCACAAGGAGGAGGCTGCTGATGGGCTGTTGGGTTGTCCAGTGTGGTTGAGGAGGGAGATTTTCCTCCTCCAATCCACGGTCACTGCTGGAATTCTATAAATGTTGAAATTTGTAAATAAACCCTTCCTCTTTCCTGCCTTGGACACCTCAGCCTGTGGGTGTCATTTCTTTGTGTCCCGTGGGACACATCTCTGCTGATTGCAGCAGCCAATTAGCACAAGTTCATTAGCACAGCCCCCCGGGACTCATTAACACCCCCACACCTCCCCTGTCACCCGGGATGTCCCCAACCCCACCCGATCCCATTTGCAGCTCCAAGCTGAGCCAAAGCTCCTTTTGTTGCTCTCCTTTATTGCTTTTTCTCTTCCCGAGCCTGTCTCCCCCTTTTAAAATCTGAATTTTTTTCATTTAAGCTCCAATTGTGGTTTATGATGTATTTATATAGTTTTAAACTAACTTTTATACTTACAGGCAAGCAATTACTGCACCAGAGGAGCCCAGAGTTAATATTTTGTTGGGTTTGAAGCCTCACTTTATTTGAGACTATATAAATAAGGTCCTCATGAAGTATTTATGCAGCCTAAGCCAGCTCTGGGAAGAAAACAAAAGCAATGAGTAAATAATGAAGAATCAGATTTGTGCTTTTTCATTTTCAAAACCGTGTCAATTTTGAACTTTTTGAAGGGAAAGCAGAGCTCTGCTCCCCCTCGTGCCGCTCTGGGCTTTTCCCTCTGCCAGCCCCGCACTCCTGAGGTTATGTTTTTGGGGGTTTTTTTGGTTTTTTTTTTTGGTTTTGTGCTAGATTTTGCCACAGTTTTTCTCTTTTTGCCCTCAATTTGCAGAGTGCCCAACACTTCCAGCTTTTCTGTGGAGCTGGGGAGAGCTGAGCTTTTCCAGAGTGAGGCATCTGAGGAAGCAAATTCAGCAGTGTAAACAACTGCCACTCCACTCCAGGTAATCACGTCTTCTCCACATAATATCATTTGCATATGCATTTATATCTCCACCAGTGTTCTCAGAGACTTTAATTAAAAATTAGGCTTTCATTTCCATGATTTCATCCCTTTCTGCTACTCCCACTGTTTTTTTTTAATTTCATTTCAGGGCCCCTTTCTGCACAGAGGGGTTTTTGATGACCCTTCAATGTCTCCTAAAGACATTTCTCCTGCAGGCACCGAGCCTGATTTGATTTAGCTCCCCGCCCCAGCTCCATCCCCTGCTCCTGGGTGTAGCAATAAGCCATGATTCAGCACATTGCCATCCCCTAAAAAATCAAATTTCAGCGGCTCTGGTTGCTGCTGCTTGTGCTGAGATCAATATCTGGGGGGCAGCCCCCACCCCCCGAGCCAGGAGTGACCCCCACGTCCTCCAGGAGCAGCTGGGAATTCAGTGCAGCTCCTGGGCTGAGGGGCCCTTCGTGCCTTGAATGGAAAAGGGTTTGGGTTTGGGGTTTGGGGGTGGTTTTTTTTTTGAGCTTTTCTACCTCACTTTGCACAAACTGATTTTCTCAGAAGGTTCCGAGTCTGTTGGGGTTTGTGCTCTGCCCCGGGGATGTGGGGAGGATCTGCCCCTGGGGGCTGCACCCACGTCCCTGACCCCAAACTGATCCCAAAATCTCACCTGGGGAGCTGCTCCCCACTCCTGGCCTGGCTTGGGAATGTCCAGAGGGAATTAATCCCTGAATTTCACCTGGGGAGCTGCTCCCCCATCCCATCCTGCTCAGGGCAGGGTGATTCATGTGCTCAAAGACAGGATCTGAGCAGATAATGGTTTGCCAATTCCCCCAGCTGCTGGCAGGACACGGAAGGTTGTCCAATTAATCCCTCTTGTTTGGATTAATCATTCCAGGCCGCTCTGTGCAAGAGGCAAGACAAGAAGAGAGGAAATGTCTCCTAGGAGGGATTTCACTCAGGAAAGAACTTTGGGCTAAATCAGCGCTCTGGATTCATCCAATTCTGTTCCAAATTAAATCAAAATCTCTCTCCTGCTCGTGCCCAGTCTCTAGCAGGTATTGATTAAAATAAATCATGTGCAAAAAGCTGATGCACCTGGTGGGGATTATTCACTGGTGAGGTTCAGGAATTATTCCTTGAGTGGGATACAGGGATTATTCACTGCTGGGACACAGGAATCACCCTGTTTAGGGGAGGTTCTGTGCTGTTTGTCCCTTCCCCAGAACTCCTTTTCCAGCTCCTTCCACGCCTCAGACAGAGCTGAGAAGGAAACAAAGGCTGGAAGGATTCAGATGGCCCCAAAATAAACATGGAATGAGAGACAAAGAAGGAGCAGAGGAGCAGGGTTTGTGCTGGTTTTGTACAAAGCTGTGTTTGCCCTCAGTGGATGCAGATCCCTCTCCTTTCCCACCTCTGAACGTCAGAGCAGCTCAGAGCTAAACTGGCAACCCTGGCACAGTGAAAGCCCAGAGCCTGCGGGATCCCTGCCTCAGGCTCAGGGAGCTGGAAATTCGGATTATCTGAGCATGAGGTGCAGCTTCCCCAGGGGAACGCAGCCCCACCTGCCCCAGGGGAACAGAACCCCACTTTCCATGGGTGAACACAACCCCACCTTCCCCATGAAAACAGAACCCTGATGCTGTCCAAGATCACAACGACACAGACCCCGAAGTTTTCAGAAGGCTAAAATGGCTCTAAATCTTTATTACCCAGGAATTTCTTCCCTTTATGCTGTTTTACAAAGAACCACCCAAGGGGTGAAACAAAGACAAACTTCTTCAACTGCATTGGTCAAGTCAGAGGGACATCAAGGAAAGGTCCCTCCCAGGGAAAGGATGTAAAACATGGGATACGGTGAGGAAAACGTGTCTGTTGTTGACAGAACAGTGTCTGGGAAAGAGTTTCAGAGGAATCAAAACATCACAGCACCAACCATGGCTACAGAACCCCACTTCCCCAGGTGAACACAACCCCACCTTCCCCAGGAGAACAGAACCCCACCTGTGTGTGCACCCCAGATCAAGTCTGCTCCAAATCCTAAACAAAGAGCCAAAGAATCCAGCAGACCGGAATATTTCCCATCCTTCCGGTTATAATCAGCTCTGGAAGAGAGGTAACAAATCACCTGCCCGGTGTTTAACCCCGATTACCGAGTGCTTGTGCTCATCCATAATTGTCCTCCTGGAGAGCTCTGTCTGCCAGGGAGGTGTGTGATGGATGGAGGCGCTGCCTGCCCGTGCTCAGTCCAGGCTGATGCTTTGCAGGAAATCCTCGAGGTGCCACGTGCAGGAACTCTCCATAAATAAATCAATAAATATGAAATGTTCCTTGAGGTTCCACCTGTGAGAATTCCTGATTCAATAAATGTGAAATCCTCGAGGAGCAACGTGTGAGAATTTCTCAATAAATAAATAAAAAATGTGAAAAGCTCCTTGAGGCACCACGTGCCAGAATTCTCAACAAATTAATGTAAAATACTCAATGTGCCACATGCCAGAACTCTTAATCAATAAATGCAAAATGCTCCTTGAGGTGCCACCTGTGAGAATTCCTGATCAATAAATGTGAAATCCTCGGGGTGCCACAAGCGAGAATTCTACATAAATAAATCAATAAATGTGAAATGTTCCTTGAGGTTCCACCTGTGAGAATTCCTGATCAATGAATGTGAAATCCTCGAGGCACCGCGTGCCAGAATTTCTCAATAAATAAATAAAAAATGTGAAAAGCTCCTTGAGGCGCCACGTGCCAGAATTCCCAACAAATTAATGTAAAGTACTCAAGGTGCCAATGTGCCAAATTTCTTAATCAATAAATGCAAAATGCTCCTTGAGATGCCACCTGTGAGAATTCTCAATAAATAAATAACAAATGTGAAATGCTCTTTGAGGTTCCACCTGTAAGAATTCCTGATCGATAAATGTGAAATCCTCGAGGTGCCACATGTGAGAATTCTCCACAAATAAATCAATAAATGTGAAATCCTTGAGGTGCCACGTGCTGAAATTCTCCAGAAACCAGATCAGTCCCTGGAA
The DNA here is from genome assembly GCA_016584745.2 of Phylloscopus trochilus trochilus. Taxonomy (NCBI): domain Eukaryota; kingdom Metazoa; phylum Chordata; class Aves; order Passeriformes; family Phylloscopidae; genus Phylloscopus; species Phylloscopus trochilus. The sequence goes on along the minus strand of WQNJ02000031.1, from coordinate 1,577,431 downwards.
CACCTGATGGAAACTCCTGTGCTGCAGTTGCAGTTGCAGAAGCTCTTTAACGTCCACGTTCTGTTATTAAACGCTGCAATAAAGGGCTGGGGAATGCACTCTGCTCTGGCTGTGGTGCTGTGTGAGCACAGCTCAGGCCCTGAGATAATCCCCTGCTGTCCCTCAGGCTCCTGTGCCAGCTCAGTTTCCTTGAGGGGCTTTGGAGGAATATCTCAGGGACAGGGGAAAAGATTCCAGAAAAGGCTCTCACCCCCTGGGATCAGTCCAAGGCTTTGTTCTCCAAGGGTTCCAGGGCAGAGAGAGAGAACAAGGAAGAACAGGACTTGATCTGGTCTCTGCTCAGGGGAGAGAGCTGGGCCTGAGCCAGTGGGGTCAAGATAGGAAGGAAGGGTCAAACTCCATGGTCACAGCTTCAGGGGGTTCTGTGTAGCCATGGTTGGTGCTGTGATGTTTTGATTTCTCTGAAACTCTTTCCCAGGCACTGTTCTGCCAACAACAGACACGTTTTCCTCACCGTATCCCATGTTTTACATTCCTTTCCCTGGGAGGGGCCTTTCCTTGCTGTCCCTCTGACTTGACCAATGCAGTCGAAGAAGTTTTGTCTTTCTTCCACCCCTGGGGTGGGTTCTTTGTAAAACAGCATCAAGGGAAGAGATTCCCGGGTAATAAAGATTGATTTGGAGTAATTTCAGCCTTCTGACCTCGGAGTCTGTGCCGTTGTTAATCTCAAACAGCGTCAGTTCTGGGGAAAAAAAAACATTCCCCAGAGGAACACAACAAGGCCCCTCTGCATTTCTGGGTGAATCCAGAATTCTGGGCAGAGCAGGAGGAGCCCTCTGGGCTCCAAAGCAGGGTTTATCTGCTGCAGCCTTGCCTTTCTTGGAGGATTAATCCTCCCCATCATAACTGTTCCCTGCAAGCATTTTAATCAGCTGCTAATCCTCGTCTCTTCCTTCGCCGTTAGCTAATTAAATCAAGTTATTATTTTTAAGTGTTCCCTCAAAGCCAGTGATTCTTGTGGAAATGGGTGAGGAGTCTGTGAAACATCCTGCCCAGGATCCTGTTCTTTGGGGGGCTTTGGGTGGTTTTTGGTGGGTTTTGGTAGGTTTTGGTGGTTTTTTGGTGACTTTTTGGTGGGTTTTGGTGGGTTTTGGTGGGTTTTGGTCATTTTTGGTGGGTTTGGGTGGGTTTTGGTGGTTTTTGGTGGTTTTGGGTGGGTTTGGGTGGTTTTTGGTGGCTTTTATTGGGTTTTTGGTGTTTTTTGGTGGTTTTTTGGTGACTTTTTGGTGGGTTTGGGTGGGTTTGGGTGGGTTTTGGTGATTTTCATGGGGTTTTGGTCATTTTTGGTGGGTTTGGGTGGTTTTTGGTGGCTTTTATTGGGTTTTTGGTGGGTTTTGGTGGGTTTTTTGTAGATTCCTGGTGGGTTTTGGTGGGTTATTGGTGGGTTTTGGTGGGGTTTTGGTCGTTTTTGGTGGGTTTGGGTGGGTTTTGGTGGTTTTTGGTGGTTTTGGTGGGGTTTTGGTTGTTTTTGGTGGGTTTGGGTGGGTTTGGGTGGTTTTGGGTGGTTTTTGGTGGGTTTTTTGTAGATTTCTGGTGGGTTTTGGTGGGTTTTTGTGGGTTATTGGTGGGTTTTTGGTGGGTTTTGGTGGTTTTTGGTGGGTTTTATTTGACATTCCTGTGGCAGCTTAGGAAACGCCCTCTTTCTTCACGTTGCGCGAGGAGGAGCCACTTCTGGGTTCTCGTTTTTATTCATGAAGACAGATAATAAAATTAATGCCTTGGGTGGTAGCAGCAGATCATCCTCCCCCCCACTCTGCAGCTTCCAAGCAGATCTTGGTGATAAATGAAGTGACTCACCAAAAACAGCGATAAACAAATCACACCAGCGGAGTTCAATCTGCGCCGAGTCCCCACAGACCTGCCTGGGGAAGCTTGTTAGAAATAATTGTGGTTTTGTTCCGCCTCTCCCTCCCCTCAGGTTTGGTTTTGGGAGGAAAGCAGAGCAGGCTCAAAACTTAAAAAAAAAAAAAAATAGGGTGTAAAGACAGGTTTATTAACAAAACTACCAGAAGGAGATAATTAATAAGAATCGCTTCCGTGCAAAACCAGCACGACAGGGCAGAGCCAGGGATTTAAAAAATGGCTGGAATTCTGGGACACAGATAATGCTGGGAGTTGATGCATTTGCATTCATTGCTCTGCCAGGTTTTAATTGCTTATTATTAAATACGATCTCGTTATCACATGGAATGGTGAGGAAAGAGTGAAATGATGAAATGAACTGAAATAATGAAATTAGCTTCCCGCTGCCCTTCAGGCACCACTGGGTGCTCCCTTCCTGTTCTTCCCCTCACCCTGGGAATTTTGGAAACCTTGGTCATTGTGGGGTTTTTTTTCTCAGAAAGGAGATTTTGTCCCATTTCTCCCTCGCTGTGTTTTCCCCCTTTTTTTCCCCCGTGGAGCGATATTTTGGCTGCCAATAATAAATGACAATAACAGCTGTGAAATCTCCTTGGTGACATTTCTGCCGAGGGGAAAAAAGGGAATCTGTCAGGGAAGTGAGGCTCAGAAACACCAGCCTGGTCCTTCCTGGCTGAGTCCCCCACGGCACGGCCCAGGGCAAATCTTTAGGGATTTGTGGACAGGAAAACTTCTCCCTGTTCTGTTCCCAACCCCAAGGTGAATCTGGTGCAGAGCAGCACAAGCACTGCAGCTCCTGGGGCTGCCTCTCCTCAGCCAGGACTGTCAGACCTGGTGCTGTTTAAGGATTTTGAGATAAATTTCACCTCGGGGAGATCTCCAGGTATTTCATCACATTTCTGGAATGATTGTCCTCCCCTTTTGCTGGTTTCTAGGGGGAAAGATAACACCTCTCTCTCATTAACGAGCCTTCTTTTATCTAAATTATTGAAACACGAGGCCAGGCCCCTGCTCATCCTGCTGCAATCTGGGCAGCCCTATAGTGAGCTAAGGACACTTCTAAATGAGATTTAATAATATAGCAGGACATTTAGCATATATTAATTAAATATCAGCAGATGGTGAGGAGAGCCCTTGCTGGGAGTGAGTGGAGAGGAATGGAAGTGCCACGTAATTACCCAAAGCTGCAGAAACAATGAAGGTGCAATTACTTTTTTTTTATTGTTATTATTTTATTAACACATTACACTGGTGTGCAGTGCCCAGGAATTTAATTACTGCCCAGCTCCAGTTCTGCTCGGTGGCAGAGCTGAGGAGGTGGAGAGGAGCAGTGGGAAAGGGTTTGGGATCTCCTCTGGGGGAGCAGCTCTGGAAGCCCAAGGAGCTGGAATAAAATCAGGGTGTGGGGTTGGGAATAAGGCTCTGGTGGTCTGAGGCTGCACTCGTGGAGTGAACCTGAAAATTGGTGTGAAATCTGGAAATTCCTGAGTGTATCAGCACAGGAAGGTGAAATCTGGACATTTCTGAGTGCATCAGCACAGAAATGTGAAATCTGGAAATTCCTGAGTGCATCAGCACAGGAATGTGAAATCTGGAAATTCCTGAGTGCATCAGCACAGAAATCCTTGTGTGAAATCTGGAAATTCCTGAATGTATCAGCACAGGAATGTGAAATCTGGAAATTCCAGAGTGTATCAGCATAGAAATGTGAAATCTGGACATTTCTGAGTGCATCAGCACAGAGATCCCTGTGTGAAATCTGGAAATTCCTGAATATCATCAGCACAGAGATCCCTGCTGGCACCGTGGTGGCAGCCACACATTTGGAGTTTTGCCTCCCAAAAAGGGATTTTTTTTTTTTTTTTTTGTCCTTCCCTCCAAGCCAAGGTGCCCTCAAGCCTCACCCTCTGTCCTCCAAGCCCCTCCACCTTGGGCTGAAGCACAAAAGCCTTGTTAGGATTAAAATTCAGCTCCTACAAGGATTGGCATAAACCCCGTGGAGGTCTGGCAGGATTTGGGGTTTCCAGCCCATTTTCCAGCCCATTTTCCAGCCTGGAGCTGCAGGGGCAGTCTGAGCAGCGGAGAGTTGGTGTCAGGCAGGTTTTGGGATGCAGGTTTATGGGGCTGCTTCTCCTGGCTGGAGAGGTGGGAGCACTCAGGGCTGCAGCAGCTGCCTGAGCTGCCTCCCCTGAGACAGCAGTGCTTACACAAAAATAAATTCAACCCTTAATCCTGCAGACCTTTTTCCCTGCAAAACCCTCATTTGTGCCTTTTTTTTTTCCCAGGGCACAGCAATATTTAGTGGCAGAAGCAGCTCTGTTAACTTATGTTGGTGGAGTCCCTGTTATATTCAACCTGACATAAAATGCCAAGGAATGGCCAAGAATGACATTTAAATGCATGGAATCGACAGCCCTACCTCTAGGTGTGGGCTTGCTGGAGCTTTTTCTCCCCTAAATAATAATGCAGAGCTACATTTGCCATCCAGCCCTGCTACCTTAAAGTACCTTGTTTGACATTTTACTGTGATGAGTGAACCTTTAACAAGGTCATTAGCTTTGAAGGATTTTTCTCCCGGGGGCCGGTGGCAAGCGGTTTATTCTAAATAGCCCGGGAAGAGAGAATAAAATATAAATAAAAATAACACCGTGTAACCGTGAGAGATTTCATTTGTGAAGGACATAAAAGTGGAAGCCTCCGTGAAATAATCCGGCCCCTTCAAGAAGGCGGCAGCCATTGGAATGGATAAATCCAGGCCAGAGCAGAATGGCTCCATAAAAATAACAGCAAACTCCTCTGGGTTTATGGGAGAGCAGTCCCTGCCAGGAAGGGGAGCTGGGGTGGCTCGGAGCTGGGAATGATCCCGGGATTTTCTCAGCTGGAGAGGGGCTGGGAGCAGAGCGAGGGTGGGAATGAGAAGGGGCAGAGTCTCGCTCCGGAGGGGAGCAGGGGGGAGATCCCAGCCCGGGTTTCTCTGGAGTTTCTGGATGGTGAGAGGGCAAAGCCTGGGAGCAGCGAGCTCCCAGCTCCCAGTTCCCGGTGATTACTGATCAGGGAGAGGCTGCTGTGGGTTCACACCCGGCTGCAGGGCTCTGCTGCTGACCTCACACAAACCTCTGGACGCAGGGACCCTTTACCAAAGGGTTGACATGAAATTATCCATCAGGAATTCCCAGGGAATGACCTGGCAATGTGCTCATCCTGCCCGGCCGTGCCCTCAGGCGGCACCAGGGCTGTGCTGCTCTGTCCCCAGGTGATTTCCTGCCATTCCTGCTGTGAAAAACACGATTCACTTTTATGTAAAATTTATAAGTTTAATAAAAATAAAACAGACAACTAGGAGACAAAAAAACCAAAGCTTTTTCGGCCGAGGTGCTGATACCAACAAGATCAGCACCCGGTCTCTTTTCAGATCCTTTGTTTTAAGGACTTAAAACAAAGTCTTCCTGTTTACATATTTAAATGAGCTAATGCATGATTCAAATATTCATTTTGGTTTCAAGAACCCCCTTAAGTACACAGTTTATCTGTGGGACTCCATGCAGTCTGGATGGAGGTGGTAAATCTGTCTTCCTCAAAAAGGCTCAATTGTCCTTTATCTTTAGTTCAGGAATTCCAGATGTCCCTCCTGTCTTCTATCTAGTTGAGGAGTTACAAAAAAACAGGACAACCCCATCTCTACTTTGTTACAATCTAAGAATATTCATTTATCACATTTTTCAAACTCTATTAATAAAAGAACACACAATACAACCTTCCCATATTATACATAAAGCAATCATCCTGCTATATGCGAAAAGCCAACTCCAAAACCTGCATTTCTAACACTGCCATCCCTCCCAGCTCCTGCTGGGATCCCATTCCCCGAGGCAGGGAACAGGGAAGCACCTGGCTGTGGGTTTTAGCGGAGATTCTGTCTGAGCTTCTCTGAAAACAGCAGCACCAGGCCCTGGCTGTGCCCCCAGGAGCGATTTGTCCTCTGTGGAGCTGCAGCAGCGAGGAGAAACCCCTGCAAGAGACACTGGGGCAGGAATGGATCCCGGACAGGGATAATCCTGGGGCAGCAGCAGGAATTCCAGCTCCCACTGCTGGTGTTGTGTCTCTGTCCCTGCAGGACCTGCCAGGCCCTGACAGCTGAGTGTGACAGTGGGACACCAGGGAAACGCTCCCAGGAACCTGGTCGGTGCCTGAGATATTTTGGTTTCTCTGAAACTCTTTTCCCAGAGAGTTTTCTGCCAACCAGAGACACGTTTTTCTGACTGTGACCTTTGTTTGCATCCCGTTCCCTGGGAGGGACTTCTCCTTGCTGTCCCTCTGCTCTGACCAATGTAATTAAAAAAAGTTTATTTCACCAATTAAGTTATTCTCTGTAAAAATAGTATAAAATAGGGGAAAAACATTCCCCCAAATAAACAAAGTCATTGTCAGCCTTCTGAAATCACAGTCTGTGTCGTTGTTGTGTACAGCAGCACCCAGGGAGCGCTGGAGTCTTTGTCCACTGATGCTGTTCAGTATCACAAGGACACAGACTCCAGCTCAGCAGGCTGACAGTGACTTCATTAATTTTTGGGAATTTCTCCCCTTCTATCCTGTTCTACAGTGAACAACCCAATGGGTGAAACAAAGACAAACTTCTTCACTCACATTGGTCAGAGCAGAGGGACATCAAGGAGAAGTCCCTCCCAGGGAAAGGGATGCAAACAAAGGTTTCAGTCAGAAAAACGTGTCTCTGGTTGGCAGAAAACTCTCAGAAAAGAGTTTCAGAGAAACCAAAACATCTCAGGCACCAGCCAGGGTTACAGTCCACTGCCCACCAGCCCGGAGAGCAGAGCCCAGCCTAATTGGCACCTCATTAATTGCCCTGTTTAGCCGGTGGTTATCAATGAGCACGAATTCTCAGATATTTATTTGCTGCCTCCAGCAAACGTCCCCTATTTAATACACAAATGTGTTGCCTCTTATCTCCTGTCTCACAAGGGATTTGTTTAACCAAGGCTGCGGCTGATACCGGCAGCTTTTAAATTGAAAAATTGCAATTCATTCAGCACCCCCCCCAGCTTTGATACAAGTCTTATCAGCAGGAGGAAGTGACAAAAACATATCTCTTCTCCAAGACAGAGGAAGGATTAGCTGGGCGGCAGAGGAGGCTTCATCTCCTGTCTGGGGAAGGGGAAGGGCGGGAGGGAAGCTCTGCCCTTCACCGGGAGCGGGGCCGGGCCCCTCTGGGCTGCTCCTCGGGCTGGGATTATTGCCAGGGGGGAGGGCAGGAGATGGGGGATCTGCTGGGCAGAGCCACCCCTGGAATGTCCTTGGAGCTCTCAGTTCCTTGGAATGTCCCCAATTCCCTGGAATGTCCTTGGGAGTTCTCAGTTCCCTGGAATGTCCTTGGGAACTCTCAGTTCCTTGGAATGTCCTCGAGAACTCTCAATTCCTTGGAATGTCCTTGGAGCTCTCAATTCCCTGGAATGTCCCCAATTCCCTGGAATGTCCTTGGGAGTTCTCAGTTCCCTGGAATGTCCTTGGGAACTCTCAGTTCCTTGGAATGTCCTCGAGAACTCTCAATTCCCTGGAATGTCCTTGGAGCTCCCAATTCCCTGGAATGTCCTTGGAGCTCTCAATTCCCTGGAATGTCCTTGGAGCTCTCAGTTCCCTGGAATGTCCCCAATTCCCTGGAATGTCCTTGGGAGCCCCAATTCCCTGGAATACCCTTGGAGCTCCCAATTTCCTGGAATGTCCCCAATTCCCTGGAATGTCCTCAGGAGCTCTCAGTTCCCTGGAATGTCCTTGGGAACTCTCAATTCCTTGGAATGTCCCCAATTCCCTGGAATGTCCTTGGGAGCTCTCAAATCCCTGGAATGTCCTTGGGAGTTCTCAATTCCCTGGAATGTCCTTGAGAACTCTCAATTCCTTGGAATGTCCTCAGGAGCCCCAATTCCCTGGAATGTCCTTGGAGCTCCCAATTCCCTGGAATGTCCTCAGGAACTCTCATTTCCCTGCAATGTCCTTGGGAACTCTGAAGTCCCTGGAGTCAGGCACAGGAGCCCCCAAGGAATGGATTTTTCTTCCTTTAACCGCTCCCTCTCGGAATCCCCCTCGGGTTCCCGGGGGTTTTTAGGGGAGGAAATCGGGCGGAGGAGCAAAGCCGGTGTTTGCTCCTTGCTCTGCCTCCTGCCTGAGCTCCAGCCCCTCATTAACTCCTCTGTTGCTCTCCCCGAGTTCTGCTGCAGGCCCGTGGGTCCAGACTCGGGAATTAATCATTCCAGGAATCGATGGGGGGGATTTAGGATTCAGCCGGATGGAAAGTTGTCAGAATGATAATGTGAAATGCTCTCTGATAACCAACCTGTGGTGGGAAAGGGCTTGGAAGTGCAAAACTCTCCAGATCAGCTGAATTTAGCAGCTTTTCAAAGGGATGGTGGTAAATATTCAAATAAAAAAAAAATTAAAAAAAGTGGGCTCAGAACATGAGTTGATATCTAAGATCTTGTCAGTCTGAACTGTGGTGATGGGTTAATTCGTGTTTTTATGATGATGTTGTTTTGGTGAAGGGTGAATTATCTTTTTATAATAACAGCGTTGTAATAAGTAAAGAATAAAATTTACAGTTCTCAAGAAACTAGGAGCCCCAGATGGCTGCAGGGCTGGAGAATTTCTCAAGAGATTTCCCTCCCCTCCGGAGCAGGAATCAAGGAATTACAATACCAGTGAGAGGTGGGGAGCAACCGGGGGGGCCTGGAAGACCCAGATATCTTATCTGGGACATTAAGGGTACTCCAAGAACCTCCAGCACCCAGGAAATCCTTTCAGGCACGACTTCAGTTCTCCTATCAACCACAACATCCATCGAGGGAAAAAAGAACTTATAGAAATTCTGTACTGAACAGCAAGTCTGGTCGCTGGAAGTTTCAACATCCCCTGGCTCTGGGGTTTGGAAGACAAGTCAGGACATGTACACGGAGCCCAAACTAAGAAGGGTATAAAGCAAACAGATTTGGGCTCGGGCCCTGGTGAAACCTCAGGAAAACCTGACGTGGTAGAGGTCACTTTTGGGTTTTCACCTGGGGTGCACCGTTTCCTTGCTTCGCTGGCTCTGTCGATTGTTTTATTTGGCTTTGTCATTTTCTTGTCCGGAATTTTCGTTGGCAATAAATTGTTTTCGCTGAGATTGGCTCTTTAAATTTATAACATGAACTATCTTTGCATTATGTGGAGGTTCGAATCTTAATTCCAGCTCCAAGGTTCGAACTTAATTCCAGCTCTGAGGCGCAGCACAGCTCCAGGGTGAAACATTTCCGTGCCCTTGGACAGGAAACAGTAAATTCAGAGCCTTAATTACCCAGACAGACTTGGAGTTTGGGGCGGGGGAGGGGGAAAATTTATGTGAGATCTCTATTTCCCACTTAAAATTCCACGCCTGCACTTCCACAGGAGTGGAATTATCCCCCAGCACGGAATTGCTTCAATCCATCCCGATCTGGATCACTCCTGGCTCTCCTGCGTAAGGGGGAGAACAGCAATAACTCAATGAAAGTGACGCCGTGCTGATGGTGGCTCGTGCCAGGTGATAAATCCTCGGGGCTCCTGGTGCCGCGCTGGGGCTGCCGTGCAGGATTTGACATTTCCTGGGTGGGGAAATCTTCCCTCTGACGCTGTTGAAGATCACAAGGACACAGATTTTGACTTCAGAAGGCCGACAATGACTCTGTTTATTTCTGGTTATTTTTTCCCTTATATCTGATCCAGATGGATGCTGGGGTCCGCAGCTTGGACTCAGGAGGCTCCGAGCCACCCCGAACGGTATCCCGTTAGAGACACCCTGGGGGGTCAAAGTGACTCCTCAGCTGGTAGAGAAGGTCTCAGCAGAGGGGCAGAGCAGTGATTCTCAGCTCTTGTGATTTCTCAGCTCAGTGATTGTCAGCTCCTGCCCTTGCGAGGTGTCTTCTCTCTTAGCCGGCCCAGGGAAGGAGAGAGTGAGGGTCCGTTTAGCAATTCCACATAAGGGATCTTTATTAGAAAGTCCCAAGTGAAGGGAGCCAGGGACGGATACCCCGGAGACCAGAGAAAACCCAGGGGTTTTTATGGGGAACTGAGTTAGGAGGGGAAAGGGGTACAAAGCCAATAGTTTGCAACAGATCTACATAAAATCTCGTGGGGGATTGTGGTCCTCTTTTTGGGTCGCCGTAACTGAAGGGTTGTTCTTATCTTAAGGCTCTGGCAGAGGAGGTTGTGCAATTCTTCTTCTCTTCTCCAAGGCAGGGCCACTGGAGCCTTGTCCACCCCCACAAATATCCTGTGTTGCTGCAGTGGCAGAGCGCGGGGCCCGACTCGAGGAGACGGCACGGCGGCTACGCTCCAGCTCGCTCGGTGCATTGCTCACAGAACACCAATGTGGCAGAGGGCAAAATGGCGTTTATTGAAGTTTACACAGAGGTTTTTATAACTTTCGCTAATGAAGTCCCACCTGTCTGCTTGGGTCATCCCTCAGATGTGATTGGCTGACTCAGAAAACTTACAAATAAAAGAGCATAAACTTATCATCTACGCGTACACCCGAAATCTTCCAGGCGCCTGTCCCTAGCTGCTACAATCCTATTCTACAGAGAACAACCCAATGGGTGAATGCGATGGTTTAAGGCCACTTTGGGAGGAGAACTCCTAGGGAAACCCTCCCTCCCCTCCCCCAACCAGTTCGGGAGACAACTCCTCAGAGAGAAAGTGGAAAGAAACCTGTTTATTAAACCAGCAAAGCTGTGGGAGGCCAGGGCATTCCTTTGGAAACTCTGGACGAACAGAAACCTGTACAGGGGGGTTTAAAACCTGTACAAGGTGGTCTGGGATTTGTACAGGGGGGTTGCAGACCCTGGCACAGACCCCAGACAGGCAAGGGCCTCGACTGCAGCCCATGGGAAAAGCTACCAACACTATGGGAGGAATTGCAAGCCCTCAAAGGTAATAGAAAGTAGTAACACTTTCACATTTGGGGTTTTAGAAAAGGAATGACCAGAGACAAGATGGAGGATTCTGGGCGGTGCCTTGGGGTCTTCTCCTTCTTCTTTGTCTCCATTTTGTGCAGTGATGATGACACTAAGTAACTTTAGAGGGATTGGGTCAGAGTAGAAGACACCTGTTTAGTGTAGAGTGTAGATATTGGTTTGTAATTGTAAATAATGTACACACAATTATCTGTATATAAGATGACGAGCCTTGGGCAGGCGGGCAGCCATCACCTGTTGCCCCCAGGTGCTGTCCAGACCTTGGCAGAGCTCAGAGAAAAAGAATTGTGATAAGATAAAATAAACAAGAACAACCTTGAGAACGAACATCTAAAGACTCCTCCTCATTTCTGCGGGCGGCTCGGGGCTTTCTGAAGGACAAAGGGCAAAGACCACCCTGACCTCGGGCAAGCAGAGACCTTGAGACAAAGCACTCCCCAGGACAATGATTTGAACAATACCAGATGACGAATTAAGGAAAACAAAGTCCCTCCTGTAGATGGTTTCTGCTCTCAGCTCTTTCCAGCGCTGGTGGAAGTTGCTGCGCAGGGTAGATCCCGGTGGGTCCAGGTTGTCTTGGTTTGGACAGACAGGTCTCTGCCAGGGAAAGCTGGAGTTTCCCTTGGAATGGGGAATGTAAACCCCTCACCCCCACCAAATGATAATTTTGCAATCAAGAGCTTTCAGGGAAAGATTTTGGGAATAGGAATAACAGTTCTTTACTGGGAATATGAACAATACAAATGGAGTAGAAAAACAAAACCACCCAACCAAACCAGCAAACAAACAAACAGCAATCCTGGAGAACCCTGACAGAGTCAGAGCTACAACCTGACACCCTGTGGGTCAGGGGGTTGGGAGCAGCCCCAAAGTGAGTCCTGCTGGAGTGGCAGAGGTGGTTCTGGTGGGGCAGAGATGATCCTGTAGGAAACGAGTCCAGGGGTGGTGAGATGGGGTCCAGTCTTCCTCCCAGGAAATCGAGTGAAAGCCAGCAGCTTTTGTGTTCCTGTGTCTCAGTTTTATCCAGGCAGGAATGCCTGGCTCCCCCACTGCCAGGGGGATGTGATCCATCTCACCATGGGATGATGGAATGTGGATGCACCGCTCTGGGGAGGGCACAGCCTGGGGAGGTGTTCATGGCCCATGATCAGAAGGCATCCACTGCTCTCCCCCCTTGAGTTACAAGAGATAAAGAAAAACATCTCCCCAATTGCTTTTCACAAATGAAAATAGAATAAACATATTTGGTTCTACAACCCAAGACACAGGTGCAAGCTCCCCCAGTGCCCTCCGGGTCCTCAGTCTGGGGGAGGTTGGAACAGTTCCAAAAAACAGGTGGAAAAAAAGGGAAAAAAAAAAAAAAAAAAAAAAAAAAAAAGGAAAAAAAGAAAAAACTATGCTGGCTAGCTACAAAGCAAAGCAAAGCGAAAGTGAGTGCCGAAAAAAAAAAAAGCCTGCTGTCTGTGTGCCGGTGACTCCCGCTCTTCAAGGCCAGTCCGAGAGGTTTCTGAAAACAGACTGTGCACTTTTCTCCCTGTTTTACTCTCAGATCCAAATTAAAGGTACAGAGTGTAATATCCAACAGAAACCCAACAAACGATTGGGGACACATCGTAACGTCACCCCAGGACAGTGAAACAAAGACAAACTTCTTCACTCACACTGCTCAGAGCAGAGGGACAGCAAGGAGAAGTCCCTCCCAGGGAAAGGGATGCAAACAAAGGTTCCAGTCAGGAAAACGTGTCTCTGGTTGGCAGAAAACTCTCTGGGAAAAGAGTTTCAGAGAAATCAAAACATCTCAGGCACCAACCTGGGCTGCATCCCCCCGAGGAGGGAATGAAGGGTGGAGATCAGAGCGATGTCCGGGGGAGGGGAGGGACGGGTCACCCTCCCTGTGAGCAGAGCCGGGCAGGGCTGGTGGCACTCAGGAGTGGGGGGCCATCCCTGATTTTTTAGGATTTTTCCTCAGACGCTTTCCAAAGGCGAGGAGGCCCCTGGGCTCTGCAGCTGGGAGACGTAGAAATCAGGGATGAACACTCACGCTTTCGATGAAGAACAAATTCTCCTAATTGGGGTTTTTTTTGTTGGTTGTGTTTTGTGGGTTTTGGGTTTTTTTGTTTGTTTGGTTGGTTGGTTGGTTTTTTTGGGCTTTTGTGTTTTGTTTGCTTGTTTGGTTTTGGGGTTTTTTTTTTTTTTTTGGTTGTTTTTTGGTTGGTTTTTTGTGGGTTTTTTTTTGTTTTGTTTTTTTTTTTTTTTTTTTTTTTTTGGTTTGGGGGTTTTTTTGTTGGTTTTTGGTTTGGTTTGGGTTGGGTTTTTTTGTTTGTGTGTTTGTGGTTTTTTGGTTTCTTTTTTGTTTGTTTGTTTGTTTGTTTTTGGCAGATTTCCTGCCATAAATTATTCTTCAACTTTACAGCTCCTTAAACGGGGGTTCACAGTGCTGTTTGCAAACATGGAAAGAAACGCCTGAGCAATCAGGCGATGAAAGGGATGAAAGGGATGAAAGGGATGCTGCAAACGGCGCTGGGGTGTAATTGCTGCCTGTGAAGTGTTCATGGGGGACAGAAAAGTCATCCTGCCTCTCTCAGCTTTGACATTCCAACGGTAAATGTTTGCAAATCTGCCTCTTCCTTCCCTAATTGTTTGTTGTTTGTCTGTTTGCTTGCCCTGGGAAGTTTTGTGGGGGATGCCCAAGCCTGGGCCCAGCTCCTCCCTGCTCATTCGGAATCCTCACTGGGAATCACCCCCAGGAGCAGCCTGTGCAGGGCTGGATCCACCCAGCACCAAAGCAGCAGCAGCTCCATTGATCCCAACTGCCCCTGACCCCCCAAAATCCCATTGTTTAAATTATTTACTGAATGATTCCAGTCTGGGTCTGAGAGCCTGGATCCTCCTAAACACGGCCCAGTGTCAAACAGCAGCAGCTCCCTCACTCCTGATTGTCTCCTACCCAAAAAACCCTGTCAATTTATTTTCTGAATTATTCCAGTCTGGAGGGCCAGTCCCAATTATTCCAGTTCCAATTGCCCCTGATCCCCCAAAATCCCATTGTTTAAACTATTTACTGAGTTATTCCAGTCCAGGTCTGAGAGCCCGAGCAGGGCTGGATCCTCCCAAACACAGCCCAGCACCAAAGCAGCAGCAGCTCCATTGATCCCAATTGCCCCTGACCCCCCAAAATCCCATTGTTTAAATTATTTACTGAGTTATTCCAGTCTGGGTTTGAGAGCCTGAGCAGGGCTGGATCCTCCCAAACACAGCCCAGTGTCAAACAACAGCAGCTCCCTCGTTCCTGATTGTCTCCTACCCAAAAACCTGTTTATTTACTGAATTGTTCCGGTCCAGAGAGCCAGTTCCAATTATTCCAGTCCCAATTTCCCCTGATCCCCCCCAAATCCCATTGTTTAAATTATTTACTGAATTATTCCAGTCCAGGTCTGAGAACCCGTGCTGGGTGAGATCCTCCCAAACACAGCCCAGTGTCAAACGGCAGCAGCTCCCTCGCTCCTGATTGTCTCCTACCCAAAACCTTGTTGATTTATTTACTGAATTATTCCAGTCCAGGTCTGAGAGCCCGAGCAGGGCTGGATCCTCCCAACCGCAGCTCAGCACCAAAGCAGCAGCAGCTCCATTGATCCCAACTGCCCCTGAACCCCAAAATCTCATTATTTAAATGATTTTACTGAGTTATTCTAGTCCAGGTCTGAGAGCCAGAGGAGGGCTGGATCCCCGTGTGACAGCAGCTCAGAAAATCCCTCCCGTCACAGCTCCGGGTCTTCCCGACTTCCCAAATTATCCCAATTTCCCGGGAGAAAATTTGGATATTCCAATGTGCCTTTGTGCTTTTTAGGGCTCTGGCTGTGTTTGTGCTGCGTTCAATCCTCTGGACTCAGTTTTATTGGGAATTCAGGGCTCTGCTCACTCATTTCCCCGAGCAAGGAGTGAATTCCCAGGGGTTTATTGGGAATTCAGGGTTTTGCTCAGTCATTTCCCTGAGCAAGGAGTGAATTCCTGATTTTATTGGGAATTCAGGGCTCTGCTCAGTCATTTCCCCCAGCAAGGAGTGAATTCACAGTTTTATTGGGAATTCAGGGCTCTGCTCAGTCATTTCCCCCAGCAATGAATGAATTCCTGATTTTATTGGGAATTCAGGGCTCTGCTCAGTCATTTCCCCCAGCAATGAGTGAATTCCCGGGGGTTTATTGGGAATTCGGGGCTTTACAGTGAAGTTATTTATGACTTCACACCTTTCCCTACAGCAGGAGAACCCAAATCAAACACTCCCCAGATCCTTTTATTGAGAAGTCGCCAGGGGTTCTGCCAGGCTGGATTAACCCCACCCCAGGGGATTTCTTGCCCAAACATCCCGAAAATGCCAATTCTGCCGGCAGCCAGGCTGAAATCCCCCAGAGCAAACCCCAGGAGCTCCTGGGTGTGCAGCAGAACCCAGCCCAAGAAGTTCCTCCTGTGGGCAGAGAGTGGCAGGGCTGGTAATTTTGTGAATTGTTTCATTAATAAAATATATTTTATTCTATTTGATGCTGCCTTTGGAAGGTTCCTGTATGATTATTACATTTCTAAGCATCGGGATGTATTTTTTTTCTCTCTTTCTGAAGGCTGTACTGGAGGCTAAATTGAGATCTAATACAAAATTCAAAGAGGTTCTGCTGAAATGCCATTAAAATTTTAACTTTATGTTCTTTCGGGGGTTTGAAAGTTATAGAGGCAAAGCAGTACAAGCCAAGAGGAGTTTAACTACCAGATTTCTGTCCAAAAAGAAAAGAGACAAATTTTCTGTTTTCTGAGAAGGATTTGGTAAAAGAAACTGCTGAGGAACGAGTCCTTGGCCCATCCCTGACTACAAAGGACACAGGAATGTCTGGGAGCGTTTACAGCCTCCCAGGATGGGTTTAATTTCCCATCCAGGATGGGTTTAATTTCCCATCCTGGGCTGTAAAAGCCTGGGGAGAGCATCTGTCTTGGGTTATGGGAACCAAAAATGTGTATTCTATTTCATTTGTTAAAAGCAGCTGGGAGATGTTTTTTTTCTTTATCTCTTGTAACTCTGGGGGGAGAGGGGCGGGTGCCTTCTGATCCTGGGCCAGCTGATAAACCAGGTGGGGCAGTGTTTGTTATCTCTGTCACCCCTGCCCTCCCTCCAGGGGGATATTTTCTGCTGATGGGCCATTGAGGCTCACTAAGGACAGGACACATCCTGTGGGAGATGCTCCACCCAGTGGGAGGAGCCAACCATTCCCACCTGGATAAAAACTGAGATGCAGGAGCACAAGAGATCTGGTTCCACCCGATTCCTGGAGGAAGACTGGACCCTTCTCACCACCCCTGGACCCTTCTCACCATCCCTGGACCCTTCTCACCACCCCTGGACCCTTCTCACCACCACTGGACCCTTGTTCTCCAGGATCATCTCTGCCCCACCAGAACCACCTCTGCCACTCCAGGAGGACTCACTTTGGGACTGCTTCCAACACCCTGACCAACAGGGTGTTAGGTTGTATTATTCCATTTATTTTATTTTACCTTTTTTTTTTCTCTCTTCTCCTATTAAATTGCATCTCTGACTGGGAGTCTCACTGGTTTTGCTTTCAAACCAGCACAGTCTCCTTTGCAGCATTCCCGTTTAACACCCGTGCCCTGCTCGCTGCTGGAATTCTGGCTGGAGCCTCTCCCGCGGTGCTTGTGCTTCATCCAGGAGGAAAAAAAAAAAAAAAGATAAATAAATATCACAGGCTGCTGTGCCTCCCCGCAGTGATTGCACAGGGCTTTTAATTTCAGTGATAGCCGCTGAAAAATTAATGAAGGAGTTTTTCTGCTGCCTCACGGAACGTTGGTGGTGGCAGGGAAACGTTCCCTGGCTCTGGGAGGAGTTTGGGCCAGGCCTCTGTGCTTTTGACTCTTATTTGAGCCGAAGGAAAGCACTTTGCAGTGCCCTGGGTGATGCTGTGCTGCTGTTTTTGGGTTGGTTTGGGGGTGTTTAGTCATTCCTGGGTGGTTTTTCTTTTGGATGGGGGAATTGGCTGTCTTGGTTTGGAAAGACAGGTATCAGCCAGGGAAAGCTGGAGTTTCCCTTGGAATGGGGAATGTAAACCCCTCACCCCCACCAAATTATAATTTTGCAATCAAGGGCTTTCAGGCAAAGATTTGGGAATAGGAATAACAGTTCTTTACTGGGAATATGAACAATACAAATGGAGTAGAAAACAAAACCACCCAACCAAACCAGCAAACAAACAAACAGCAATCCTGGAGAACCCTGACAGAGTCAGAGCTACAACCTGACACCCTGTTGGTCAGGGGGTTGGGAGCAGCCCCAAAGTGAGTCCTCTTGGAGTGGCAGAGGTGGTTCTGGTGGAGCAGAGATGATCCTGTAGAACCAGGGTCCAGTGATGGTGAGAAGGGTCCAGGGATGGTGAGAAGGGTCCAGGGGTGGTGAGAAGGGTCCAGGGATGGTGAGAAGGGTCCAGGGGTCGTGAGAAGGGTCCAGTCTTCCTCCAGGAATCGGGTGAAGCTGGATCCTTTCTGTGTTCCTGTGTCTCAGTTTTATCCAGGTGGGAATGGTTGGCTCCCCGCACTGGGTGGAGCATCTCACCCTGGGATGATGGAATGTGGATGTTCTGCTTTGGGGATGTGGCTTTTAGGGGTGTCTGAATGGCCCATCAGCAGAAAATATCCCCTGGAGGGAGGACAGGGGTGACAGAGATAACAAACACTGCCCCACCTGGTTTATCAGCTGGCCCAGGATCAGAAGGCACCCGCCCCTCTCCCCCCAGAGTTACAAGAGATAAAGAAAAAAAAAACATCTCCCCAGCTGCTTTTAACAAATGAAATAGAATTTCACACATTTTTGGTTTTATAACCCAAGACATCGGCACATCCAGGAAATCTTGGATGAGTGAGGGCAGTGGAAGGGCAGGGAGCAGAGTGGGAATTCTGCCCGGGGTGCACAAAGGTAAAGAGGGATCCATGCCCACACATCCAAGCCTTCCTGAGTCCAGGGCTTTCCTGGCTCCGTTTCAGAGTTCAAGCAGAATTTCCTTCTCTCTCCTGCTCACTCTTTATGGATTTTTGCCCAGCTTGTCCACACAACTGCTTCTTAAAAATCTCCCTGCCTTCGTTTCAACAGGGTCGAACATTCCCTGGGGGATTCCAGGCATGCATTCATGTGGAAAAGGAAAAAAAGCAGATCCTTGCTGCAGCAGGGATGGCCTGGAATTCCTGTGTGCCCTGCAGACCCTGGGGATGCCTGGCCTGGCCAGAAACTGCTGTTACCAACTTGAGTTGAGTTATTGCCAGGAGATACTGGGCTGATCCTTGGAGTAATTTTTAATTCCTTTTGTTTTCATGACAATAAAATGGAACAGATAATAAATATCAGATAAAATATCAGATAAAATAAATAAACAGATAAAATTTAATGGAACAGATAGAAACCAAACCTCTTTGGAGAAGGGGAGTGGGAGGGCACTGGGATGTGGGCAGGGGGAACTGCTCTGGTCCCTTTGGCTTTGCTCATTTTGCAGCCTCAAATCTGCATTCCCTGGAAAATCAAAACACAAACCAGATTTTTCTGGCACAAAGAGCATTGGTGTCGAAGGCAGCAGCGTTGGATGAGCAAAGCCCTGAGTGCTGAGGCATCAAATAGAAGGTTTTGCAATATATATATATATATATGTATTTATATATGTTACGTCATCCATCCAATATAGACACAGATCCTAAATCTGAAATTCCCGAAGCTCTGAGCTCCTCATTTCCTGTCCCTCTCCTCAATGACATTCCAGTGCTTGGCTTTGCCCTTCAGCTGGAGCTGGATGGATCCTTGAGCCCTGGGGGTTCAGGTCTGTAGGGAATCATCCTTCTCAGACCTTGGGGGGTTTTTTTTGGCAAATCATCATCAGAATCCCCGGCTGGTGGGAGGTGAGGAATTCCCTGCAGGGAAGAACAAAGGGGAAGGATCATTCAGGACCCTTCCACGGACAGCAGCAGGGCAGGGGGCTCTGCAGGTGATTTTTCTGCTGCTGCTGCTGGGTGCTCGCAGGGCCCAGGGCTGTGCAGGGCAGGGATGAAGGGGCTGTGCTGGTTCTGGCAGCAAACACTGGGGCTTCACCCAGGAGCGCTGTGAACTGAGGTGTGACCTGAGGTGTGACCTGATCCCACCCCACATCTCACCCTGAGGTAACCCAGCTCCTGCTCACCCAGCTGGAAAGGAAATGGGCTGGTTCAGGTGAGAAGCCCTGGAGAGCTCTGAGCTGAGGAGCTGCTCCTGCCTCACCCTTACCCAGCACCGGTGGAGCTCCCGGTGTCGGGGCCGAGTTTATCGGGGCTGAGTTCATCAGCCAGGAGCTGG
Source organism: Phylloscopus trochilus trochilus (assembly GCA_016584745.2). Taxonomy (NCBI): domain Eukaryota; kingdom Metazoa; phylum Chordata; class Aves; order Passeriformes; family Phylloscopidae; genus Phylloscopus; species Phylloscopus trochilus. The sequence goes on along the minus strand of WQNJ02000031.1, from coordinate 1,558,153 downwards.
TGAAGTTCCTGGTGTTAGTTCTGAATTTATCATCTCTGAGTTTATCAGGCAGGAGCTGGAGAAGTTCCTGGTGTTAGTTCTGAGTTTATAATCTCTGAGTTTATCAGCCAAGAACTGGTGAAGTTCCTGGTGCTGGTTCTGAGTTTATCAGCTCTGAGCTGGTGAAATTCCTGGTGTTGGTGCTGAGTTTATCATCTCTGAGTTTATCATCTCTGAGTTTATCAGCTCTGGGTTTATCAGCCAGGAGCTGGAGCCAGCACCAAGTGCGAGCTCAGCGGAGCCTCCCTGATCCATCCTGACAGCAGCGCTGTGCCCTCACCTGGCCGGGGTTAACCCCTGTGCTGCCCTGTCCTGGGGACAGCTCTGGTCAGGGCAGGGGACAGCCCTGGCCCCTGGGGACAGCCTCGGCCCCTGGGGACAGCCCCGGCTCCTGGGGACAGCCCCGGCCCCTGGGGATGAGGCTGAGGGGCTCTGATTTCTCTCTAACACCATCTCCAGCTTTTCCTCACCCTGCTTTTCCTTTCCCAGCTTTTCCTCACCCAGGTTTCCTCTCCCAGGTTTTTCCTCTCCCAAGTTTTCCTCATCCAGGTTTCCTCTCCCAGCTTTTCTCACCCAGCTTTTTCCTCTCCCAGCTTTTTCCTCACCCAGGTTTTTCCTCTCTCAGGTTTTCCTCTCCCAGGTTTCCTCTCCCAGGTTTTTCTCACCCAGGTTTTTCTCACCCAGGTTTTCCTCACCCAGGTTTTCCTCACCCAGATTTCCTCTCCCAGCTTTTTCCCCTCCCAGCTTTTCCAAACCTTGGCTGGGATGTTGTTTATGGCTCGCTCTGTTTTTCCTTCTCCCCTTTATGGGCTCGCCTTTTCAGGCATAATTACAGTTTGTCGATGCAGATTTCTGGCGAGCAGCTGTGTCAGTTGTTTTGGGAAGTTCACGGCTCCTCGCTGCAGTGGGCTCCTGATGTTCATTAAAAACCTCAATCAGGCCAGAGGAAAAGGGATAAAAGGCAATTAAAACCCAGCCACGTCCTTGCCCAGGTAAACAAAAACGGTGGCAAGAACTGGAACGGAAGCTTTCAGTGGCTGATGGGCAACATTTCTTCTGAATCCCTGCCAAAAAATTCCTGTGTGAAAGTAGTAAAAAGTGCTGTGGAGGGCATCCACTTTATCTTTGGTCACCATGGAAGTTCTACGCAATTTATTTCTGTGTCCTGTCCCACAGCCACCCTGTCCCTGTGCCTGCTCTCAGCCCTCAGCTTCCTGAGCAGTTCTGAAATGTTTATATTTAAGAGAATTCAAAGGCTTATTTAAAAGGCTTTCTGTTGAAAGGGCTGGGGTTTGGGCACTGAGTTGCACCTGGCTTTACAGAAAGGGCTGGGAGGTTCCCCGTCTCGTTCTGGAGGTCTCAGGGCGGGGGGCTCAGGTGAGCTCACCTCTGGAGCTGAGGCAGGACCTGGCTCTGTTCTGGGGAGGCCCCCGGGGCTGCTCTGTGCAGAGAAAAGGACTCTGAGATCTCTGAAACCTCTTCAAACCCATCCCCGGGATGAGTTTTGTAATAAATAGCGAGAGCCAATTCAAAACAAAATAGAATTTATTGCCAGATTTGCCAGTGAAAAATCACGGACGCAAAATTGACAAAGCCAATACAGAAACTGACAGAGTTAGTGGTGCAGGGGGTGAGACCTTCGTGTAGTGTCACGACACATCACCCCCCAGGTCTCACAGGGGTCCCAGCCCAGGTCGGCTGTTCTTGTACCCTTAACTCGCCCGGCAAGCCCGGGCTAGCTCGGTGGTCCTGGTATTGAGGGGAGCTTGAAACTTCTCGGGGTTTACACCATTGCTCAGTCCAGAATTTCTATAGAGTTTTTGTTCCATGATGGTGCTGCTGATGGAATCACAGTTTCTACAGCCAGCCTGAATGGATTTCCTGGGTGTGCAGGGTGTATCCTGAGTATCCCTGATGTCCCGGTCAGGATCCATTCTTCTGGGCCATCAGCTCTTATCAGATACCAATTGCTCTGGGTTTCTGTGTCTCTGCTCCCTCCATTGGTATTGTAATTTGTCTTCTTCCCAGATCTGGAGAGCCTTTTGTGCTGAGAAAGTTTCTCTGACATTCCTTAAGATTACATGTTTTACCACCACCCACACCAGTAAGCATTACATGTATATAAAATATAATCTGTGAACATGAACCAACATACACTGAAATAATGTGAGAGGTTTCTTGTAGAACTACCAGCTCAGAGCCTGCAGTGCCTCTAAGCTTTATGAACTTTTATTCTTATAACACAGCTATCACAAAGAACATATTCTACCCTTCACCAATATCACCTCGTTAGGAAAACATGAATTAATTCATCACAACAAGTTTTGTGTTCTGTGTCAGTCACTGTCCTAGGTTCCAATGTAAAATTGTCCCCAGGGTCTGTATTCTATCCCCATGAGCCGTTGGAGCCAAGGTGGGGCAGTGTTTTCTTTATCTTCTGTTAATGAGCCCAACAATGCCTTCCCTGGGAGTTATCTCTGGTTAATGGGCCATCAAGGACCCACTGCATGACTCATGGAATGAGATCATCCCATTGGGAGATGCTCCGCCCAGGGGGAGGAGCCAAGCATTCCCACCTGGATATAATCCAGGGTTTGAGACCTCACAAGCAGCTTTTATCCACTGGACCTCCAGAGGAGACAAGAGCCACCAGACGAAATCACTGCTTTGACAAGAACATCTCATCTGGTTCCACTGGATTTCTGGAGGAAGACTGGACCCTTCTCACCATCACTGGACCCTTCTCACCACCCCTGGACCCTTCTCTCTCAGGATCATCTCTACTCCAACAGAACCACATCTGCCACTCCAGGAGGACTCACTTTTGGACTGCTTCAAACACCCTGACCAACAGGGTGTCAGGTTGTATTGTTCCATTTATTTTATTTTACTTTTTTTCCCTTTTTCTTCTCCTATTAAATTGTATCTCTGACTGGGAGTCTCACTGGTTTTGCTTTCAAACCAGCACAGTCACCCAGGCCTGGCACCTCGGATCTGCTGCTGCTGCTGACACAGAGATTAAAGCCCGGCTGTGGGCAGGAGCCTTTGCCCTCGATCTTTGGGGTCTCTCGGCACAAACAGCTGCCGAGGCAATGAGGTTTTTCCTGCTTTTCCAGCTCCACCGTGGCTGCCCAGGATGCTGTGAAACGCCTGGAATTCCCTTCCCAGGAGAAGGGGATGTGGCTGGATCGTGGCCTGAGCTGCTCAGCTCCCTCCGTGCAGAACTGCTCCGACAGGAGGAGCTGCCAGGGAGAGAGCCCGGGGAGCGCTCCCGGAGCGGGGATGGGAGATTTATTGCCCATTAAAGGGCTGCCAGGAGTGCACTCAGCAGAGGGATAAACGGGGACGGGTTGGAGCTGCTCCTGCTTCAGGCACAGCTCTTCTGGCTGCTGGAGCTCAGCTCTGAATGAGCTGAATTTATCCGAATTATTGGAACAAACTGAACATCGAAATGATCAGAATTATCTGAATTATCTCGATTATTAGAATAATCAGAAAGATCAGAATTATCGAAATTATCAAAATTATCTCAATTATTGGAATAATCAGAGTTATCTGAATTATCAGAATTATTGGAACAATCTGAACATCGGAATGATCTGAATTATCTGAATTATCAGAATTATCTCGATTATTAGAATAATCGGAATTATCAGAATTATCTGAATTATCTGAATTATCTGGTTTATTAGAATAACCAGAATTATCAGAATTATCAGAATTATCAGAATTATCTCAATTATTAGAATAATTGGAATTATCTGAATTATTATCAGAATTATAAGAGTAATCGGAATTATCTGAGAAATCAAAATTAATTATCTGAATGCTGCCCTTTGCAGAGGGTGGGGGTCCCCTGCCCGGGGCTGAGTGGGACCTGTCCCCCTGCATCCCCTGGGGGCCAGGGCTGGGACATTTTGGAGCCTGGAGGAAATGTCAACCCCATCCCAAAAGGGAATCGCTGCCGCCGGGGTCAGATCCCTGCCCCCACACACTGACCCGGCCTTTTCCTCCCTTTCCCTCTTTATTTCCCTCTTTTGGCCACTTCTCCCTGGTGGGTGGTGGAAGCTGCTGAGGTCCCCTGGGACTTCAGGGAAGAGGAGGTATGACTCTGAGTATCCTGGCTGATTATCCCATGGGAATTGCCTTTGTCTGCTGTTAGAAATGCAGGTTTTGGAGTTGGCTTTTCGCATATAGCAGGATGATTGCTTTATGTATAACATGGGAAGGTTGTATTGCGTGTTCTTTTATTAATAGCATTTGAAAAATGTGATAAATGAATATTCTTAGATTGTAACAAAGTAGAGATGGGATTGTCCTGTTTTTTGTAACTCCTCAACTAGATAGAAGACAGGAGGGACATCTGGAATTCCTGAACTAAAGATAAAGAACAATTGAGCCTTTTTGAGGAAGACAGATTTACCACATCCATCCAGACTGCGTGGAGTCCCACAGATAAACTGTGTACTTAAGGGGGGTCTTGAAACCAAAATGAATATTTGAATCATGCATTAGCTCATTTAAATATGTAACACAGAAGTCCTTAAAACAAAGGATCTGAAAAGAGACGGGGTGCTGATCTTGTTGGTATCAGCACCTCGGCCAAAAAGAGCTTTGGTGTTTGTTTGTTTTTTTGTCTCCTAATTGCCTATTTTATTTTACTTTTATTAAACTTACAAATTTTACAAAAAAGTGAGTGGTGTTTTTCACATCTGCCCGGAACCCGCGTGTTCTGTGAAACCCTCCGAGCTGAGGGGGCCCGGTTTGGTTTTGTTTTGTTTTGTTTTGTCTTTGAGCACGAGCAGGATCCTCTCCTTTCCATAGCAACTGGAGCTCGGCAGCAGAAATGTCGGATGCTTGGGGAGATGTTCAGCTTTGCCTGAAGGTTTTTGACAAAAAAAAAAAAAAAAAAGAAAAAGCCTGGTCGAGATGTAGAAGTTTCTTTATTTGTATTCAATAAAATTAAATATGCGCTTAGGGACAGCCTGAGAGGAAAATCAGAGAATATTCCTTTGTTGTATTTTTTTTTTTCTGCGAGGTACAAATTTAGGGGTGGGGGCGAAAGAAAGGAAAGGTTGCTGTAAGAAATGGCTGGAAACAACAAAGAATGTGTGAAAGCAGGGACATTCACACCTCTTTGTGCTGCAGCTGCCGAGGAAATCCTTCCCAGGCACGAATCCTCTGCGAACTCTGCTCCCTGCCTTGCGATATCACACATATTTTGAGATGATTTGGAAGCAAAGTGTCTGGAAATTACGAGGGTTGCGAGTTCATCTTCAGGGGATTTTTTTTATCCTCTCTCCTACGTGATCACTTAGAAGGAAATGCTGATAATGCCCGGAGCTGGGATGCCAAAGTGAACGAACTGGACTGGTGAATTTGGGATTTGGAGGCAAATATTGCAGGGAAATACCCCCGTGGAAGGAGAACAAACCCACAGCACCTCAACAAACCCACAGCACCTCAATTCCCTGAGTTAAAACAAACCCACAGCACTTCGATTCCCTCAAAAAGCCCCACAGCACCTTAATTCCCTCAGCTAAAACAAACCCACAGCACCTCAACACATCCACAGCACCTTAATTCCCTCAAAAAGCCCCTCAGCACCCCAGGATCCCTCAGTTAAAACAAACCCACAGCACTTCAATTCCTTCAAAAAGCCCCATAGCACCTCAATTCCCTGAGTTAAAACCAACCCACAGCATCTCAACACATCCACAGCACCTTAATTCCCTCAAAAAAACTACACAGCACCTCAATTCCTGAGTGTAAACTAAACCCACAGCATCTCAATTCCCTGAGTTAAAACCAAACCCACAGCACCTCAATTTCCTCAAAAAAACTCCACAGCGCCTCAATTCCTCAGGTAAACAAAACCCACAGCACCTCAACACATCCACAGCACCTTCATTCCCTCAAAAAACCCCACAGCACCTCAACTCCTCAATGTAAAACAAACCCACAGCACCTCAACAAACCCATAGCACCTCAATTCCCTGAGTTAAAACAAACTCAGTACCTCAACACATCCACAGCACCTCAATTTCCTCAAAAAAACTCCACAGCACCTCAATTCCTGAGTGTAAACCAAACCCACAGCACCTCAACTCCTCAGTGTAAAACAAACCCACAGCGCCTCTATTCCCTCAAAAAGCCCCTCAGCACCCCAGGATCCCTCAGTCAAAACAAACCCACAGCATTTCAATTCCTTCAAAAAACCCCACAGCACCTCAATTCCTGAGTGCAAACCAAACCCTCAGCACCCCAGCGCCCTCAGGATCTCGGTTTTAGGGCACAGAGGCCGCTCAGCTCCTCTCAATCTCCCTGCTCTCCATCAATAGATGGAGCTGGTACCACACAAATCCATGGCCAGTCACTCCTGGGAGGCCTCCGGGGCTCCTGCTGCCACCGGGATGAGAGGAGAGCACATCAGACTGGAGCTGGCACCCTCTTCGATGGCGTCTGGAATTGTTATCCCATCAAAATACATATGCATGAGGAAGATAAGGGCTTTTTCTTAAGGACTGATTCATTAAATTCTGATGAATTTCCACTCTGTCCCTGCTCCAGTGCTTGAGTTTATTGGGAATAACGTTTTCCTCAGCTGCTAGCTCCCTTTGGTGACTTCTCTTTCATGATTTGTTTTTGTTTGTTTTGAGATAAAACAATGCATTTTAGAGAAGCTGGTGATGGCAAACTGGACATTTGCCCAGAAACTCTCCTTTCTTACAGCTGCAGTTTGGGACTTGTTTGGGGTCTGAATTAGTTTCTCCTTGTACGATTTCACCTTTTGTGACTGATTTAACCACAATTACTGCTCTGAAACGGTACAGGTTCCTTTTGGAAGGGCCAAATTCCCAGAAATTTTGGGTTGTCCCTTTGGAAGGGCTGAAATCCCAGAAATTTTGGGATTTGGAGGCAAATATTGCAGGGAAATACCCCCGTGGAAGAGAACAAACCCACAGCACCTCAATTCCCTGAGTTAAACCCACAGCACCTCAACTCCTCAGTGTAAAACAAACCCACAGCACCTCAACAAACCCACAGTGCCTCAATTCCCTCAAAAAGCCCCACAGCACCTCAATTCCCTGAGTTAAAAGAAACCCACATTTGCCTCAATTCCCTCAAAAAAAAAACCCCACAGCATCTCAATTCCTCAGGTAAACAAAACCCACAGCACCTCAATTCCCTGAGTTAAAAGAAACCCACATTTGCCTCAATTCCCTCAAAAAGCCCCACAGCACCTCAATTCCCTCAAAAAAACCCACAGCACCTCAATTCCTCAGGTAAACAAAACCCACAGCATCTCAATTCCCTGAGTTAAAAGAAACCCACAGTGCCTCAGTTCCCTCAAAAAGCCCCACAGCACCCCAATTCCCTGAGTTAAAAGAAACCCTTTGAACTGCCTCCCTTTCCCAGCGGAGATCAGCAGGACACAGCGATGGGACCAGGGGGCAGCAGCCGAGGGAAAAGGGTGGAGGTGGAGGCACCACCCCTGGACGTTTTTATAAAAGGCTGGACGTGGTACTCAGTGCCCTGGTGGAGCTGGTGAGGAGGAGCTGGGTCCCAGGTTGGGATTCAGAGGCAAATCTTGCAGGGAAATATCCCAGTGGAAGGAGAACAAACCCTCAGCCCCTCAATTCCTCTTTTAAAATGAATCCTCAGCCCCCCAATTCCTCATTTAAAATGAACCCACAGCCCCTCCATTCCTCAGCCTAAAACAAACCCACAGCCCCTCAATCCCCCAGTTTAAAACAAACCCACAGCCCCCCAATTCCTCAATTTAAAACAAACCCACAGCTCCTCAATTCCTCATTTAAAATGAACCCACAGCCCCTCAATTCCTCAGTTTAAAATGAACCCACAGCTCCTCAATTCCTCATTTAAAATGAACCCACAGCTCCTCAATTCTTCAGCCTAAAACAAACCCTCAGCCCCTCAATTCCTCATTTACAACAAACCCACAGCCCCTCAATTCCTTATTTAAAACAAACCCACAGCCCCTCAATTCCTGTAAACACAAATGATGACCTTAAAGGTCTTTTCCAGCCTCGTCCGTCCTGTGAATTCCCTGCCCAGGGCTCCCTCTGGGCCGGGGCTGTGCAGCTCTCCGGGCAGGCAGGGAGGTTCAAACGAGGTTCCAACCTCATTTCCCAGGGTTTTTTTGTGTTTTGGGGTTTGTTGTTTTTTTTTTTTTTTTCTTTTGGAGGTTTCTTGCCTCTGTTCGAGGCCCTCGCCAGCCTTTGAAGGTGCGGGGTGCGGGGGGGAGCACTTCAAAGCAGGAGCTGCCCCCCAGCCAGGGCCGGCAGTTTTCCAGCTCTAAGCATCTCCTAAATTGGAATCTCATTCTCCGGATGCCAGAACGCGACGACGGCGGCGGGTCCTGCGAGCCTCCCAAAGAACAGGAGATGACAGGGGATGAAAAGGCACCGGGAAGCAGCTGACTTAAGGGAAAATAATTACTTCTAACTCAGCAAAGCTGAAGTTCATATTTCTGAAGCACTGAGTTGCCCGGTAGAAACCTCCTCGGAGAGGGAGTTTTTCCCTCATTAATCTCGGCGCTTTCTCTTGCTTTGTTTTATTTTTTTTTTCATGCATTCTGTAGCTTTTAAGAGCGGAGTGAAAGCGCTTTGCATCCTGTCAGGGCTGGCGTTGAAAGGGGTTTATTCCCGAGGGGTTAAACGGAATCTCTGCCCGGAGGATTTGTGGGGTTTGTTCCCCTGCTGGGGAAGGGAAAGCCCGAGGTGATCTAATCACACCAACGGTGATGGCATTGGCTTTAATTTAATTTTTTGACATCAAGGTCATGTCACTGGCAGAGCAGATCTCCCTGACACCACCCGGGAGGAGTTGGGTTTGTGTCTGACTCTGCAAAATTCCCGGGTTTATTAGAAGATGGGAAACACAAACTTCCCACTAAAAAAACAAAAAACAAAAAACAAAAAAAAAAAAAAAAAAAAAAAAAACAAAAAAAAAAAAAAAAAAAAAAAACCTGTGCTTTGATCTGAAAGCACCGGTGTCCTGAACTGGAGCCCTGCACATTTCCTGGGTCTGGGAGAATTTTATTGCAAATCTCAGCTTGGCTCCAAAGCCAAGAGCAATTTCCTGGCAGTCACATTCCCACCTTAAAATACAGTCCTGGCTTAGAAATGTGAGTTTCTGTCATAGTTCATTACAGCCACTCTTTAAATAACCAGCAATTACCAGCCTTTAACCTTTAGTTCTAACCTGAGACAGCAGTTATTTAATATTATTTTACCTTAAGTGTTGAGGAAAGGAAAAAAAAAAAATCTGTATTTCAAAGCAATTTAGCCTTACAGTTTCACCATCTCATCTGGGCTTTTAATGCTTCATAATTATTCTTACCTGGGCTGCTTCCTTCTGCCTCCCTTCCCACAAATCTTCTTTATTGCAGGATCAGGGAATTGTCTCCCTCAGCTTCCTGGGCACTGGGGCAGGAAGGGGAGCTGAGGCAGGAAGGGAAACTGAGGCAGGAAGGGGAACTGAAGCATTGAAGGGGGGCACTGAAGGGGGGCCCTGGCTCGAAGCCAAAGGGAAAACTCCATGGAAAGCACAGAAATTCCCAAACCTGCCCACTCCAGTGCCTGCTCTGGGGTTTGTTGTGTCACACCTGTCACAAGTTCGTTGTAGTGGGCAGTTAAAATCCGCCAGGGATGGCCTGGGATGGTTCACCGGGGGGGATTTTGAGGAATGTTTGACCTTGAACCTTCCTGGAGAGGCGGGGTGGGAGCAGGGCAGGTCAGTTCCAGCCTTTTTTCTGGGATGAAACCCAAGGTCAGTGTCACAGCTGTTCCTGACCTGCCTGGGAACTGCAACCCCCGTGCAGAGAACACCTCTGGGGGTGATTAAATGCATTTCATTCCTCGGAGGTTTTGGAAGGACAGGCAGCATGGCTATGGGAGAAAAGGGTCCAGAGGTGACTTTTATGCAATGTTTGGTTCCTGTGTGAAGGAAAATCACACCACAGACATAAAACGCTGAACTTTAAACACTTCAAATCCATTGCAGGAAAACCTTCCCCTCCTGTATCTGCCAGCAGTTGAGGCTGGGGATGTATTTCCATTTAGTAAAGCAGTTTTGTTGGTGGTACTTAAGAGACTCTCAAGGTTTGATGCAAATTTTGTGTTTGCAGTAAGTTTTTCTGGTGAAGCACCAACACCTGAAGCCAGGTCTGGACGAGCAAAGCCAAACCCCTCATCCCACTTTGCTGGGTTCTTCTTCCTAAGCTCAGAGAAATTCCAGAGGAAATCCCCCCTGCTCCTTCACTTGCAGCCAGCCCTCGCCTCTGCCGGAGCTCAGCGCGTTTGGGCTGAGCCAGATGAAATCCTGAAACCCTCGGTGCCCGAGCACGTTCCTGCGCCGGCTGCTTCCCTCTGCTGCACGGAGCCCGAAGTGCTCGGGAGCGCCGGAATTCCGGCCACGAGTGCTCGGGTGTCGGATTATCCTCCTCCCGACCCGCAGACGGGGCTCTCACCTGCCAGGTTATCCCTTCTCCCGACCCGCAGACGGGGCTCTCACCTGCCAGGTTATCCCTTCTCCTGACCCGCAGACGGGGCTCCTGAGAGGTGTTTAAAGACTTTTATTCCATTTTCAGTCTCCTGTGAAGGGTCAGACAGTGCAGATGTTACAATTCACACCATCACAACCAGAAGCCAAACTCTTTCCTGATTCCAATCCATTGGAAGCGTTTCTTGCCCTGTCAGCTTTTGCCACACAAAGCTGTTGATGCCCTAAGGCCAAACATCTGAAATCACCCCTGGTGGCTCCTGCTGCACCGCACCTTTCACAGCTTTATTTTCATATTTCCATGTTCCATACATTCACCTTTCACAGCTTTATTTTCATATTTCCATGTTCCATACATTCACCTTTCACAGCTCTATTTTCATATTTCCATGTTCCATACATTCACCTTTCACAGCCCTATTTTCATATTTCCATGTTCCATACATTCACCTTTCACAGTTCTGCTCCTCCAAAGTCCCTGCTCTGTGTGCAAGGCCCTCGTCTGAGGTTTGTTCCCAGCTCCATTTCTCTCCCAGCAGTGTCTGTGCTGTCCCACGGCCTTTCTCACTCGGGATATTTTATCCCAGAGTTTGCACACGGGTGCACGAGGCTGTGTCAGCCTCCAGCCAGGCTTTGGGAAAATCGATGAGTGAAATTCAGATTCAGTTGTGGTCCCCCTGGCACGTTAATGCAGACATTTCCCACCCTGAGCTCAGCCAGCCACTCCAGCATTCCCCTTTTTATCAGATCCACTCTGCTCCGCGCTCTCTTTGGAGCGAGCAAACGCGGGGAAATGCAAATAATTGCGTTGCATTTCATCTCGGATTAATGAAATAAAAATAATATGGATCTCCAGCTCATCAGAGCTGCTGGCTGGTGACAGATCAAATGGGGACTTCACTTGAAAGCAAGTGGCTGGGAATTGTTTACAGGAACATGGTGAGGGCTTTTAAAGAGTTATGTTCTCATCTCTGAGGAGGATGAAGTTTATCCTTTGAAATAAAAGGGGCTCTATTTTATTATTTCTTAAATTGATTTGGAAACAAAATAGCACAAAACTTGAGGGGACTGCAAAAGCTGTTCCCGGGGTGGCAGCGCAGCCTGGGCTTGCTGGTTAATTAGAGGCCATCAGAGGTGCTGTGTTTGAATCCTGGGGCAATTCCCTCTGCCAGGGCTCCTCTGGGAGCTGGATCCGGTTTGTGTCCGGCTGCTGGGGCAGGAATTCCTAATTTGGTGACATTTGCAAAGCCGTATTTAGGAAAAACTGTGTTTTCTTCAACAGCCTTTTAGGTCAAAAAGAATAGTAATGGTAATAGTAATAGTAATAGTAATAGTAATAGTAATAGTAATAGCAGTAGCAGTAGCAGTAGCAATAGCAATAGAGGTAATAGTAATAGTAGTAATAGTTGTAATAGTAGTAATAGTGGTAATAGTAATAGTAGTAATAACAATAGCAATAGCAATAGAAGTAATAGTAATAGTAGTAATAGTAGTAATAGTAGTAATAGTAGTAATAGTAGTAGTAATAGTAATAGTAATAGCAATAGCAATAGAAGTAATAGTAATTGTAGTAATAGTAGCAATAGTAGTAGTAGTAGTAACAGTAGCAATAGCAATAGCAATAGCAATAGCAATAGTAATAGTAATAGTAATAATTATTATTGTTGTTATTATAAATAAAAATGAAATGAAATGAAATGAAATGAAATGAAATGAAATAAAATAAAATAAAATAAAATAAAAAAAAATAAAATATAAAATAAAGTAATAAATAAAACCCCCAGACAGACCCACGGCAAGGCCTCCTGGGAAGCCCAGCTGTGCGGAGAGGAGGGAGGGGTGTTGCACGGGAGGAGGAGAAGATGATGAATCTTTTCCTTTGGTTCTGTGTTAGGAATTTCCGAATTCTGCCCTGCCAGCTGTGGGAGGGCAGAGGCCTGGCCTGGAAGGGGCAGGAGGAGGCTGGGGGTGCACAGAACCCCCTGGGCTGGGGGGGCACGGGCAGCCCGTGCTGAGGAGGGAATTTCAGGGATGGAGAGAGAATATCCAAACATCCCGTCTGTGTTTTCACTGCCAGCCTGGCAGAGCCATCCTAGGCAGGGCAGGGATGAGGGAATGGGTTCTGTGAGCACCAGGGGCTCCTAAACTCCGCCAGCTCTGGCTCTGGGGCAGCAGGGGAGTGTCCCAAACTGGAGGGCAGAGGAGGACAAAGCTGATTTCCAGCAGTTTCGGATATTCCCGGTGTCCTGTGGAACCCGACACTTTTATCTCGGAGCCATCGGTGCCCGAGAGCGGCTCCCGATGGCCGGGCGGGGTCTGGAACTCCTGGTATTTGTCCTTGCCCGGGGGTGTCCCGCTCCCTCTGAATTCCTCACCTGTCGCTCAGGTGCGGACACTTGTCCCACACAACACAAAGAAATGACACCCACACGATGAGATCTTTAAGGCAGAAAAGAGGCAGTTTATTTACAGCTTCAACATTTATAGAATTCCAGCAGTGAAATAAGGAGGAGGCTGCTGATGGGCTGTTGGATTGCCCAGTGGTTGGAGAGGAAGATTTTCTTCCTCCAATCCACGGTCACTGCTGGAATTCGATAAATGTTGAAATTTGTAAATAAACTGCAGCACAGGACACAAAGGAATGACACCCACACGCTGAGGTGTCCAAGGCAGGAAAGGGGCAGTTTACTTACAGCTTCAACATTTATCAAATTCCAGCAGTGACCGTGGATTGGAGGAGGAAAATCTTCCTCTTCAACCACACTGGGCAACCCAACAGTCCATCAGCAGTCTCCTCCTCATGAGAAGAATGTAAATATTCTTACACACTGAGATGTTTAAGGCAGAAAAGAGGCAGTTTATTTACAAACTTCAACATTTATAGAATTCCAGCAGTGACCGTGGATTGGAGGAGGAAAATCTTCCTCTCCAACCACACTGGTCAACCCAACAGCCCATCAGCAGCCTCCTCCTTGTGAGAAGAATGCAAATGTGGTTAGATTTTACAATAACAAAAAGTTGTTTATGTAGAATTGCATCTGACTCCATTGCAAAAGGTGAACGCAGAAGGCTAAAAATGAAACTTTAGAAAACTCCTTAAAGAGACAGAGGAGAACAGCAGAAAACCCAGCCAGCAGAGACTGGCAGCCGCTCCCTGCCTGGCGCTCTCTGCCAGGAGCAGCAGTGCCTCAGGTGCCTTTATTCTCTCTCCCTGCTGTGTCACACACACGGCAGAGAGGTTCCCCTGTGCTGGAGCAGCAGGAGGAGGCAGCTGCCTGTCACCTGTGTCCCCTGACAGGCAGGTGACAGAAATCCCCACTGATGGCACAGGTGGGTGTGGGAGTCCAGGGCATTCCTTTGGAAACCCTGGACAGACAAAAACCTGTACAGGGGGGTTTAAAACCTGTACAGGGGGGTTTAAAACCTGTACAGGGGGGTTGCAGACCCTGGCACAGACTCCAGACAGGCAAGGACCTTGACTCCAGTCCATGGGAAAAGTTTCCAACATTAAGAGAGGAATTTCAAGCCCTCAAGGGTGGTAAAAAGTAGTAATATTTTCACAATCAGGGTTCTAGAATAGGAATGACCAGAGACAAGATGGAGGATTCTGGGCAGTGCCTTGGGGTCTTCTCCTTCTTCTTCTTCTTCGTCTCCATCTTTTGCAGTGACAGTGGCACAAAGTAGCTTTAGAGGGATTGGGTCAGTGTAGAAGACACCTGTTTAGTGTAGAGTGTAGATATTGGTTTGTAATTGTAAATAATGTACACGCAATTATCTGTATAAAAGATGACGAGCCTCAGTCAGAGGAGGAGTCGTCACCTGTTGCCCGTGCTGTTCACACCTTGGCAGAGCTCAGAGGAAAGGAACTTAGATAAGATAAAATAAATAAGAGAAACAACCTTGAAAAAGAACATCTGAAGACTCCGTGTTGTTTCTGTGGTCAGCTCGGGGCTTTCCAGAGGGCAAAGGGCAAAGACCACCCTGATCTCGGGTGAGCAGAGGCCCCGAGAGGCAGGGAGCTCTGAGGGCATCCTTCAAACAGCAGCCCCCGAGTGACGCTGCTCAAGATCACAACAACACCAACTCCGAGGTCAGAGGGCTGACAGTGACTCCAAATCTTTATTACCCAGGAATTTCTTCCCTTTATGCTGTTTTACAAAGAACCACCCAGTGGGTGAAACAAAGACAAACTTCTTCACTCACATTGGTCAGAGCAGAGGGACAGCAAGGAGAAGTCCCTCCCAGGGAAAGGGATGCAAACAAAGGTTCCAGTCAGAAAAACGTGTCTCTGGTTGGCAGAAAACTCTCTGGGAAAAGAGTTTCAGAGAAACCAAAACATCTCAGGCACCAACCTGGGCTGCACCCGAGCTCACCTGGCTGCAGAGGGAGCAGGGACAGGGACCTTTGCAGGCTCAGCTGGAAGGTTCTGCTGAGCTCCAGGATGGAGGAGCTGATTTATCTCCCGTTTCCCCCTCCAGCCCGGGGCTCTCTGGGTTATTGGGAATGATGGCAGTGCCGGCGTCTCCTCTGCGCAGAGATTCCCTCTGCAGCTGCAAAGTGCCAAAGTGCGCTCGGTGTTAATGAAGATTGCAGGGATCTCCTCAGCCTGGCTGAGGGGTGCTGGAGTCCAGGGCATTCCTTTGGATACCCCGGACTGTCAGAGACCTGTACAGGGGGGTTTGAAACCTGTACAAGGGGTCTGGGGTCTGTACAGGGGGGTCTGGGGTCTGTACAGGGGGGTCTGGGGTCTGTTCAGAGGGGTCTGGGGTCTGCACAGGGGGGTTGCAGACCCCGGCACAGAGCCCAGGAAGGCAAGGGCCTTGACTTTAGTCCATGGGAAAAGCTTCCAACCTTAAGAGAGGAATTACAAGCCACAGAGTGTGATAAAAAGTAGCATAGTTTTCACATTTGGGGTTCCTAGAATAGGGGTGAATGGGGACAAGGTGGAGGATTCTGGGCGGTGCCCTGGGGTTTTCTCCTCCTTCTTCATCTCCATCTTCTGCAGTGACGGTGGCACCAAGCAGCTTTAGAGGGATTGGGTCAGTGCAGAAGTGACCTGTTTAGTGTAAAATGTAGATATTGGTCTGTAATTGTAAATAATCTGTATGTAACTATCTGTATAAAAAAGGATGAGCCCACATCAGGGGCAGGAGTCGTCCCCTGGTGCCCGTGCTGTTCAGACCTTGGTCAGGCACAGGGAAAAAGGGACAAGATACAACAAAAAAGAGAAAATCCTTGAAAAAAGAATATCTGGAGACTCCGTGTTGTTCCTGAATTTGGGGCTTTCCAGAGGGCAGAGGACACAAACCACCCAAATCTCAGGGAAAGGGTGACCAGCCCCAAACCCGAGAGAGGGGCACAGGAACCAACCTGAGGTGGGGGAAAAGGTGCCCAGAAGTCCTTGTGGGGTGGAGATTTTGGATTCTGGATCCTCTCTGCCCCTGCCAGGGGCGTTTTCCTGCTAGGATGTGGCTGCTGGGTCAACGTGCTCAAGAAAGGCCAAACCAAAGCAACTTTCTCCTTTTTGATTTTGATTTTTTTTCCCCGCGGGGTTTCGAGGCAGCTGCCTCAAACTTCAGGCTTGGAGTTTCCAGGAAATGCAGGCTCCAGATGTGGGACGTGGCCCAGGCCTCTGTTCCTGGAGTCTCTGAAGTGCCCTGGTGTGCACAGAGCTGCATTTCTGTATTTATCCTGCATTATCCTCCATTCTGCATTACCCTTTATTCTGCAGCAGGGCTTGAAGGACAGATAACTCCAGCTTGAGCTGCACTCCACCCGCTCAGAAGAAGCTGCCTCACCCCGAGATTTTTATTTTTGTGGAATATTCTGCTTATTTCCATTTCCAAGTGCGCTGATTGAAGCCACAGCTGCTGCCCTTATTTCTACTTTTGCTCTCTCCTTCCCCATCAGAGCTGCGTTATGAGCTGAGGGCTCGGTATTTTTATCTGAAGCACCAAACACAGACTCCGTGGCGTAGGCAAAAATCCATAATTAGTGGGGCTCGAGGCAAAAGTGGCTCCGTGAGCTCCAGGAAGCGGCTGCGCTGACGTGGGCAGGCTCGGGAGGAGGCTCTGCCCCCCAAAACTGCCCAGCTCTGCCCCTCCTGGGGGGGTTGGTTTGGGGATTTTGTGTGGGTTTGTTATCATCATAATAATAGCAATAATAATATCTATTAAATTTATATTTATATATTTATATATATTTATATATAAATATACTTATATATTTATATATTTTAAATATATTTATATATGTATATATTTATATATATCTATATCTATATCTATATATCTATACATCTATTATGTAATTATATATTATTATATTATTATATTATTATATATTATATATTATTATAGTCATATAATATATAAGATATAATACACCATATATAATACACAATATACAATATACAATATACAACATGTAATATATAGATTTGTAGATTTGTAGATTTATAGATTTATAGATTTATAGATTTATAGATTTATAGATTTATAGATTTATTATTATTATTGTTATTATTATTATTGACCTAAAAGGCTGTTGAAGAAAACACATTTTTCCCATATTTGTTCTCTGCAGCTCCGCTCCTCGCTGTGAGCTCGAGCCAACACATGTTGGGAGTGAGGAACCTTCTGGTGTGATGTGCTCAGATATTGATTCGTTTTTTCTCCCCCCACCCCTCTCCCTCTCTTAAAATTCCGTTTACAAATTCCTTTTGCTTTAATTGTCTGTTTCCTCCCCAGGCCAGCACCGAGGCTGCAGGAGGCCCGAGCGCCCGGCCCTCCTCTCCAGGAGATGGAACCAACCCTGGTGCCTCCTCCAGGCAGGGATGGACTGCAAAAGGGTTTGAGGGGATGACTGAGCCCCCTCAGCTCGGGGAACCAGCAGGGCTTGGGATGGGATGGGATCCATGGGATGGGGTGGGATGGGATGGGATCTATGGGATGGGATGGGATGGGATGGGATGGGATGGGATGGGATGGGATGGGATGGGATGGGGTGGGATGGGATGGGATGGGATGGGGTGGGATGGGATGGGATGGGATGGGATGGGATGGGATGGGATGGGATGGGATGGGATGGGATGGGATCCATGGGATGGGATGGGATGGGATGGGATGGGATGGGATGGGATGGGATGGGATGGGATGGGATGGGATGGGATGGGATGGGATGGGATGAGATGGGATGGGATGGGATGGGATCCATGGGATGGGATGGGTTGGGATGGGATCCATGGGATGGGATGGGATGGGATGGGATGAACTCAGTGCAGCTGTTACAGCACGGGTGGGGATGAGCCCTGAGCGCTGCCCTGGGCTGGGCCCCGATGGAAATGGAGTTTATTTCTAAAAGGGGGATGGAAATGGAGAATCTTTATTTCCAAAAGAAAAGGGGATGAGCCCTGAGCTCTGCTCAACACCTGATGCAAATGGAGTTTTTCTCCAAAAGAGGGATGAGCCCTGAGCTCTGCTCTGGGCCCCGATGGAAATGGAGTTGATTTCCAAGAGAAAAGCGGAATGGACACAAAACTGCAGTGTCTTGGCCAGGGATTCCGCCGTGCTCCCCTCCCACAGGCAGAATTCCTTGCAAGCACCAGGATGCAAACACGGCCCAGCTGTTCCTGCCCCGTGCCCGGGGATCTCCACTCCCGAGCGTCAAATCTCCTTCTGTGCCTTTCCCTGCCCCGTTACTGGGGGCTGTGTCCCACACAGCTCTGACAGCCCCTTCACCCTGCAAAGAAAACCCCACGAATTAATTCCCCAAACCCTGTGCCCTGGCTGGATCCCAGGGCAGAGCCTGGCAGAGCTGCTGCTCTGTGTGACCACAGTTCCTCCTCCAGCCCTTTCCTCAGGTGCTGCCTTTGCTTCCCACCCTCTCCCTGGCTGGATTTATCGTGGTTTCACTGGGACAGAGCCAGGAGGTTCTGGCCTTGGACGCTCGTGGTGTGTCCTGATCAGGTGTCTGATAAAAATATTGATGTGCAATTAGCTGGGGAAGGGAAACTGCTGCTGCTGCTGGCAAGAAACAGAATTTTAGATCACAGCCCCCTGCAATATTGATAACAGCGGCCCAGAGCAGGCGGGGTGGGCTTGGGGGGCTTTTCCATCCTGTCCCCGGTCACAGGAGCGCCGTTTTTAGGGGTTTGGGCTCAAATGTGGGGGTTTGAAGGGGAGAGTGATCTGGGAAGAGTGGGGAGGGGCAGGGGGGCGCAGGGCCACGCTCGGGTGTCCCAGCCCGGCTCGGGCTCCGGGGGAAGGCTCGGGGCCGCTTCCAGCGCCTGTCCCGGGCCGGGGCTGGAGGTCCCGCAGCGCCGAGGGGACCGTGCCGGGGGTGGCCCCTGGGCGTGTCCCACCTCACCTGGGCGTGTCCCACCTCACCTGGGCGTGTCCCCGCGCACCTGGTTGCCCCTCCCCCGCCGCACTTTGGGGGACGGGGGATGGGGGACAGGCGCGACCCCCCCCCCCGCCCCCCCCCAACCTGCGCGCGCGCCGCCGGCAGGACCCGCCCCGCGCGCCCCTAATTGGCTGAGGGGGGAGGGGCGGCTCATTAGTGATGCGGGCGCGCGCCGCGGCCCCGGAGTCGGCGGCGGCCGGAGCGGGGAGCGGAGCCCGCGCCGCATCCCCGGGAGCCGCATCCCCGGGAGCCCGGCAGCGCGGGGGCAGGAGCGCGGAAAAACCCCCCAAAACCGCCCAAAACCCCCCGGCGAATTCTCTGGCTGGAACTCGGCTCCGCATCCCGCGGCTCCATCCCCGGCTCCGCATCCCCGGGAGCCGCATCCCCGGCTCCGCATCCCCGGCTCCGTATCCCCGGCTCCATCCCCGGCTCCATCCCCGGCTCCATCCCCGGCGCTGCGGGCTCAGCATGGGCGGAGGAGCCCCGCGCCTGCACCGGCGGCTGCTGCTGCTGCTGCTGCTGGGGCTGTGCAGCTGGACGGCCGCGCTGCGAGGTAAGCGGGGCTCGTTCTGCCCTCCCCAGGGCCGGTGTGGGGCGCGGGGGTCCCACCGGTTGCTCCGGGATGAGGGGAGCACCGGAGGATGGCGGAGCGGGGACGGGGGAGCGGGAGCAGCGCGAGGCGGGGGGATGGAGGGACCCGCCGGGAAAAACACCCGCATCCCACCTCCGGGAAAAACACCCGATATTCCACCTCCGGGAAAAACAGCCGCTATCCCAGCGCTGGGAGAAACACCCGCATCTCATCTCCGGGAAAAGCACCCGCATCTCATCTCCCGGAGAAACACCCGCACCGCCGTGGGGACCGGAGGCGACGGCGCCGAGCTGCGCTGCGGGGTCCCGCGGTGGTCCGGTTTGGTCCCGGTGTTGGCCCCGGCGGTAGTCCGGGCTGATCCGAGATGGTGCCGGCTTGGTCCTGGTCTTGGTCCCGGCGGTGGTCCGGGTGGTCCCGGCGGTGGTCTGGGTTGATCCGAGATGATCCCGGTATTGGTCCCGGTGTTGGTCCCGGTATTGGTCCCGGCGTGGTCCCGGTGTTGGTCCCGGCGTGGTCCGGGTGGTCCCGGGGTGGTCGCGGCCGTTCGGGTCCCTGGGGCGCAGCGCATCCCATCCCCTCAGGCTGCTGTTGCGGGCACGGAGGCTCCGCGCGGTGCGATGCAGCAGCCGCAGCAGCCGCGGGCATCCCGCGGGGTTCGGAGTCGGGGCTGGCGCTGCCTCGGGGCCCGGACACCGCTCGGGCTGCCCGGGACGGGCTCCGGGAGGCTCCGGGACCCCGCGGGCAGCGCGGTCTCATCCCCCGGGTGCCTCTGGCCGACGCGCACACGCGGCTGGAGCCGCTGTCCGTGTGCGAGGCAGGCGCTGGAGACGCTCCGGGTCCTTTTATTTGTGAATTTATTTAACTTTTCCCTGCTAAATCACCGGAGGGCAGTCACCTCCTCAGGGCATCCGGCCAGAGGATGTCACCAGCGCTCCCCGCCCGGTGTCCCGCACCCCCGGCGGGGCTGCCCGGGCTTCTCCCGGCGCTGGAGGTGCGGGAATGCGCGGGCGGGGCTCTGCTCTGCCTTTCGGAGGAAGGCACCTGCTGCGGCGAGGCAGCTCTGCGATGTTCTCGCAGCTCGCTCCTGCACAATGGAGCAATCAGACTTTGCGGCTCCTCGCAGGATCCTCTCGCGGGCTCCGCACCCCCGGAGCTCTTCCCTCACAGCCCCGCCGTGTCTGCGCTCCCATTTCCCTGCGGGTGGAACCGATGGGCTCTGCTCTCCTCAGGGGAGAGCATCCTCAGGTAGCCACGGGCTTGTGCCAGCTCGCCACAGGTGCTGGAGCCTCCCTGGCCACCTCACCTGCCCCCGAATTACGGCTCCAGCAGAGGCCGAGGCGGGAGGCTTTGGTGGAATTGCCCTTTTGGGGGGTGGAAAAAAAAAAACCAACCCAAGCAACCCACAGAACCCCGGCAGTTCTCAGGACAGTGACACAAATGGCGAGAGCAAAAGGGAAAATGATGTTTCCTGGTTTTTATGGTATCGAGAAGCGTCGGTGCCTGCACGGGGAAGCGTGTGCCCGAATCGGAGCCGGGGGGGTCGCTGCCTTCCCCACCTCCTCCCGGGAAGCTTTGGCAGCTCGTGCTCTGCGGGCAGCGTGGTCAGGAGCTGGAATTCCAGACCACGGAGCGGGAGGATGCTCCTGCTGCCGCCAAGGAGCAAATTCCAGCTCTTCGATTAACGCTTGCCAGGTCGGATGTTTCAGATTCTGGGCTGGGACAGGTTTTGGGGCAGGATCTGGGAACGGTTCTGGGCACGGTTCTGGGGCAGTGCAGCGGTTCTGGGCCCGGTTCTGGGCCCGGTTCTGGGGCAGATTCTGGGCCCGATTCTGGGCCCGGTTCTGGGCCCGGTTCTGGGGCAGTGCCGCGGTTCTGGGCCCGGTTCTGGGGCAGTTTGCTGCCCGCTGTTCACTGGCAGCTCTGGCTGCAGCAGTTACAGCTCAGCTGCAGCCCCGGAGCCGGGAGGTTTTGCTTTATGAAGTTGTCTCAAAGCTGCCTCAGAGACAGATTGTGCTCAGGTTTCTGTTCTGAGCGGGGATTAAAGACAAATGGAGCTGCTGCGGAAACCCCTGGCACGGCATTTGAAATCTGTTGGAATGAATATCCATGGATAGCTCTGGGCTGTTGTTTCTACAGGAAAAGATTGCCCAGACAGGCTGCTGATTGCAGGAGAGAGTCGCTAATATTTATTATCTCGCTGACGCCTCCGAACCGATTTTGAGCCGCACATCTCCGAATAAAGACGTCTGTGAGCAGGAGCGTTAATTCTCGGCTGCATCTTGATCCCCCCAAGCCTGGAGCTGAGTCTTCCACGGTGCTCGGGGATCCGAGGGGATTTGGTGCTGAACGAGCATCGTTTGGGGATTTTCCTGCTCTCCTCTTCCCTCCTGCTCTCCCTGCCCTGCCCGGGTGTGTGGTGAGGAAATGAAGCCACCTGAAGGGACGGGGTGGCTCTGTGGGCAGGGAGCTGCTTGGAGCCGAGATCTTGGAGCATTCCTGTCGGTTTGTGCAGAGGTTTTAATTGTGTTTTTTTTGTTTTGGTTTTTGGTTTTTGCCACGAGCAGCTCTGATCTCTGCTGTTCAGAGAGCTGCGGGTTTGCAGTGCCGCTGTCCAGCAGCACCAGCCAGGCTCCGGGGAAAGAACTGGGTTGGGGTAAAAACAGGAACTTCTGTTTGGGGTGAAAACAGCAGCTTCTGGGTTGGCATGAAAGCAGCAATTTCTGTTTGGGGTGAAAACAGCAGCTTCTGGGTTTGGGATAAAAACAGCAGCTTCTGGGTTTGGGTGAAAGCAGCAATTTCTGTTTGGGGTGAAAACAGCAGCTTCTGGGTTTGGGTGAAAGCAGCAGCTTCTGGGTTGGGGTGAAAACAGCAGTTTCTGGGTTGGGGTGAAAACAGCAACTTCTGTTTGGGGTGAAAACAGCAACTTCTGGGTTTGGGTGAAAGCAGCAGCTTCTGTTTGGGGTGAAAGCAGCAGCCTGTGCTGCTCTGGGGGTGGGTCCGGCAGTGAGGGCAGGGCTGGGCCGTGCCCTTTGCTCTGGCAGTTCATGGTGTGAATTGGATGAGCCCCCAGTCGCTGCATCCTGCAGGGGCTGGGATTTCACCGCCTGCCCGAGGAGAGGATTCAGCCCCGGGGCTCTGCAGGAGCCGCTCCGGGGGCTGCTGGGGCTCGGCTGTGCCCAGTTCTGCCCGAGGGGGAGGTTTTGGGTTTTTTTGGGGCCGTTTCTGCTGTGCCAGGTGTCCCTGCGCTGATTTATCTGCTCTCCAAGTGTTCTCAATGCCCCAGCTGGGTGCTGATAAGCCGGGCCTGGGCTTTGCTTTATCCCTGGGCTTTGGGATAAAGACAAATCCGGGCAGGACTGGGGTGCTCTTGGAGCCTCTCCTGGCTCTGCTGGAGGAGTCGCTCCATGCGCTCAGTTCTGGGCTCGTTAGGACGAAGTGCTCATTAAAATAACAAAACCCCAGGCTCTGCTCCCGCTGCCCCGATGTTTGTATTTAATTTGTGGTTTCCCGGGCAGTGGGTGAGCTCCCTTCCCTGGTGGGTGCATTTCCCAGCTCCCCGGGGTGACCCCGCTGTGCTGGGCTGGTGGAGCTTTGCTCCCCTTGATGGGTGGGGACGCTCAGGGCTTGGAACAACGATTGTTTTCTCCAAACCCTGGGGAGTCTGGGGGCTCTGGAGAGCGGGGTGGCCAAGCTGGGTGTGCAGGATGCAGGAGTGCCTGGTTTGGAATTGTTTTTTTGGGGGGTTCTGTTCAGTCCTGTATTTTTTTCTGTATCTTTTCTGTATATTGCTGTGCCTGTGATGTGCTGAAACAGAATTCGGGAGAGAATTCACAAAGCCTGACTTTGGACAGGAGTGTGCTCCAGTTTGGTTTGGTTTAGGGCACTGACCCTCATGTTTCCATTTGCTGCCCTGTGTTCCCAACACAAATAATGTGATTTTTTTTTTTATGCTAAGATGGAAAATCACGGAGCCAAGGAGGCCCCGGGGTCACTGGCTCTGCCTTCTCTGTATTTTTAGCCCTGCTTCTGGTCGAAGGTGGAGTCTGAGGGAAGGAGCAGAATGTTGACACCAGAGGCTGCTGTTTCAGAGGCTTTGGGATGCTGCTGGAGCAGATGGTCACATTCATCTGCCTCAAACGCTTCCTTTTCTATTTATACCCCTGAATGGTCTGGCCGTGGCTCGGGGCCCTGGGGAGGGTTTGTGTCCCATCAGCTCTCACCAACAGCTCACGTTCTGGAGCAGGCAGGGCTTCAGAGGTGCCAGGGAGCAGCCTGGGCACCCCGAGCTGACCTGCACGGAGGTGGGGAAGGTTCCCACCACCTCCCCCTGCCCGCCCACCCTTCCCTGGCCTTTTGAACCACTCAGAAATGCTCTTCATGAAAAGATTCTATCAAGTCCAGTCCTTGCCCAATACTGTTTAGTGCCAAAGACTTCTAGGAATTACAGTTAATTACACTTTGACATCATCATCCCTAATGGATTTTTTGTTGGTTTTTGTTTGTTTGTTTTTGTATTGTTGTCTTTGGTTTTGTGTTGTTGGTTTTGTTTGTTTGTTTTTGTGTTGGTTTTGTTTTGTGTTTTTTTTTTTTTTTTTTTCCTGGCTGCTGCTGTGGGTGGTTTTGGTTTGGTTTGAGGGATTTTTTTTGCCTGTTTTCTTTCTCACATTTAAAAAATCCAGGGCATTTCACGTTTCCCTGTTCCTGGTGCTGCTGCTGGGGGGTTTGGAGCCCTGGCAGGGACAGAGGGACAGGCCCTGTGCCAGCCCTGGCTCTGCACGGGGCACAGGTGGCAGCCCCGGGGTCCCTGTGCCTGCTGAGGCAGGAAGGGAAGCGCTGGCTCCAGCTCCAAATGTGCAAGAACCAGCTTGGATTTAACCAACAAAAAAAAAAAAAAAATCACGGGAATTCTGCACTCTGAGCTGGCTCCAGGTGGGGCTGATCCTCACAGAGGTGTGATCTCTCACACCTGGATGTCCCCTCCTGGGCCATGGGGACACCTGAGAGCCCCTGCAGAGCCCAGCTGGCCCAGCAGGTAATTTCCATGCTGGAATTCCTGGGGAAGCAGTGCCTGAAGCAGCCAGGGCTGGGATTTATGGCCTGGGGGGCTCCTCAGCTGAGGATCCCCGGGGGATGAGAGGGGACAGGGACACGGGACGTCTGTGGCAGGGGAGAAGGGTCCCTGAGGAGGGGGAGTGCAGTGCCCGTGGAATAAAGGACATTTAACAACCACAGCCAGCCCCCATCCCCTCGTTGTGGGGAGATCCCAGCCAGCCAAGGGCAGTTTGCTGCTGTTTTTATATCAAACACATTTTGGTTGATGTTGATGTTGTCACCTGAAGGGTATTGCTGAGGAAAACTCTGGTCTGGGGTGGTGACTCTGGTGTTTTGCATTATTTTTTTTTCTTCTGTAAATGAGCTGCAGGCCAGGTGCAATCCCTCAAACCCCCTCAGCATCTCCCTGGCACTTTCCTGATTTAACCCTGTCTTGGTTTGGACAGACAGGTTTCTGCCAGGCAAAGCTGGAGTTTCCCTTGGAATGGGGAATGTAAACCCCTCACCCCCGCCAAATTATAATTTTGCAATCAAGGGCTCTCAGGCAAAGATTTGGGAATGGGAATAACAGTTCTTTACTGGGAATATTAACAATACAAATGGAGTAGAAAAACAAAACCACCCAACCAAACCAGCAAACAAACAAACAGCAATCCTGGAGAACCCTGACAGAGTCAGAGCTACAACCTGACACCCTGTTGGTCAGGGGGTTGGGAGCAGCCCCAAAGTGAGTCCTGCTGGAGTGGCAGAGGTGGTTCTGGTGGGGCAGAGATGATCCTGTAGAACAAGGGTCCAGGGATGGTGAGAAGGGTCCAGGGGTGGTGAGAAGGGTCCAGGGATGGTGAGAAGGGTCCAGGGGTGGTGAGAAGGGTCCAGTCTTCCTCCCAGAAATCAGGTGAAGCTGGATCCTTTCTGTGTCCCTGTGTCTCAGTTTTATCCAGGCAGGAATGCCTGGCTCCCCCCACTGCCAGGGGGATGTGATCCATCTCACCATGGGATGATGGAATGTGGATGCACCGCTCTGGGGAGGGCACAGCCTGGGGAGGTGTTCATGGCCCAGGATCAGAAGGCTTTGGGCCTCTCCCCGCTTGAGTTACAAGAGATAAAGAAAAAAACCCAAAACATCTCCCCAACTGCTTTTAACAGATGAAAATAGAGTACACACCCTTTGGTTCCATAACCCAAGACAAACCCCTGAGCTGCTGCTCGGTGTCACCTTCAGCACCACGGAGCCTCCTGCAGCTCCCAGAGCGTCCCCGGGCCCCAGGCTGGCCGGGCTCTGTGCAGGACGTGTCACATTCTGGTGACAGCCCAAAGGCTGCAGGTGGAAACGCTGTTCTGTGCTCTGTGGCTGTGGTTCTGTCTGTGCTGCCATGGGTTTTAATCCCTTCCTGTGCCTCTGTGGGACTGAGTTTGGAAAGGGAGGATGGTTTGGGCTGGGGGGAGTTTGGGGGCTGTTCCAGGAATGTCGCACAGGACACAAAAAAATGACACTGAGATGTCCAAGGCAGGAAAGAGGCAGTTTATTTACAAACTTCAACATTTATAGAATTCCAGCAGTGACCATGGATTGGAGGAGGAAAATCTTCCTCTCCAACCACACTGGGCAACCCAACAGTCCATCAGCAGTCTCCTCCTTGTGAGAAGAGTGTAAACGTGGTTAGATGGTTACAATAACAAGAAAGTTGTTGATGTAAAATCGTGTCTGACTCCATTGCAAAAGGCAGACACAGCAGGCTGAAATAGAACTTTAGAAAAACCTCTTGAAGAGACAGAGGAAAACAGCAAAAACCCCAGACAACACAGGAATTCTTCATTTGCTGAGTGTGATGCATCCAGAGGAGTTTGGTTTTCACCAGTGGCACGGGAGAGGAGTAAGAGTGAGACGAATCCAGTTGGTAATTAGCTCAGTGCAGCCTGAGTTTTCCACTAAAACTTGTTGTTGTTGTTGTTGTTGTTGTTGTTTGTTTGCTTGTTTGTTTTGGGTTGATTTTGTTTTGTTGTTTTTTTTTTTCCTCAAACGGGAAATGCAAACTTTGTGATTTGAGCAGCAGCAGGCAAACTCAGGCTCTTCCAAACTCCTTTAACTGGGGGAACCTCAGCTCTTGCTCCTGGTGAGGTTTCCTGAGCACTGCAAAGCCCCTGCTGGAGCCAGAGCAGGATTTGGGAGGATTACTGTTGGGAGATTTCTTTAAGACGTGATTATTCTGCAAAGACTTCTTCCCCTCTGTAAAATTACTCAGTAACTGGTTGGATATATATATATATATATATATATATATATATATATATATATATATTTTTTTTTTTTTTTAGTAAACAGACCCAACGTGTCTTTTGTTCTCTTTTGATTGATCCCAGCCCCAGAGAGCCCAGCACAAACCACGTTTTGCCGGGGTTAATTCTGCGAGGAGCTGAGCAGAGCTGGTGTCTCTCACCTGGGGCTGTTGCTGTCAGACATTTCTGTGTCTGACAAAACCCCCAGCGCTGCTCCCCCAGACCTGCAGCAGCTCTGAGCACCCAGAAATTCCTGGATTATCAGGATTAGCAGCAGCACAGATGTCTCAGTGTCTGCTCCTGGAGGAGGGTACTGCAGAGGATCTTCTCTGGCTTCTCAGGAAGGGATGAGAAGCACTTTTGGGAGCCTTGAACCCTCCAGTCTGCATTGGCAGTGTTCGTGGCATCATCAGCACCCTGAGCGCTGCTGTCTTGGTTTGGACAGACAGGGATCTGCCAGGGAAAGCTGGAGTTTCCCTTGGAATGGGGAATGTAAACCCCTCACCCCTGCCAAATTATAATTTTGCAATCAAGGGCTTTCAGGCAAAGGTTTGGGAATGGGAATAACAGTTCTTTACTGGGAATATGAACAATACAAATGGAGTAGAAAAACAAAACCACCCAACCAAAGCAGCAAACAAACAAACAGCAATCCTGGAGAACCCTGACAGAGTCAGAGCTACAACCTGACACCCTGTTGGTCAGGGGGTTGGGAGCAGCCCCAGAGTGAGTCCTGCTGGAGTGGCAGAGGTGGTTCTGGTGGGGCAGAGATGATCCTGTAGAACAAGGGTCCAGGGGTGGTGAGAAGGGTCCAGGGATGGTGAGAAGGGTCCAGGGGTGGTGAGAAGGGTCCAGGGGTGGTGAGGAGGGTCCAGGGGTGGTGAGAAGGGTCCAGTCTTTCTCCAGGAATCGGGTGGAGCTGGATCCTTTCTGTGTTCCTGTGTCTCAGTTTTATCCAGGTGGGAATGGTTGGCTCCCCGCACTGGGTGGAGCATCTCACCCTGGGATGATGGAATGTGGATGTTCTGCTTTGGGGATGTGGCTTTTAGGGGTGTCTGAATGGCCCATCAGCAGAAAATATCCCCTGGAGGGAGGACAGGGGTGACAGAGATAACAAACACTGCCCCACCTGGTTTATCAGCTGGCCCAGGATCAGAAGGCACCCGCCCCTCTCCCCCCAGAGTAAAGAAGAACAATTCTCCAGCTGCTTTCAGCAGATGAAATAGAATGCACATTTTTGGTTCCATAACCCAAGAAAACTGGGAAATGCCCCTGAGCTCGGGGAGTTCATCCTGCCTGGAAAGCAGCTGGAATTGGGGCTGGGCTCCTCTGGAGCCCTCCCTGGGGCAGAGCTGACAGGACCAGGGGGTGCTGAGGGTGCCAGACTGGGAAAGGCTCAATTCCCACCCAGGAGCACCAGTTCCATCCCCAACCCCCTTCTTCCTGTGCTCACTGAGCCCCTGCCCTCCTCACTCCAACTTTTGGGGGAAGGATTTTGGTGTTTGAGAGACGAGGGAGAGAAAAAAAAGCTCACAATGCCCTAAAATGGGATTATTGAAATCATTTCCCCTCCTGGACTGCAGCTGTGGGTCTGGCCTGGAGCGTGGGGAACAAACCCCCCCGACCCTGCTGGGGGGTTCAGAGGGGGCAGGATGTGAGAGGTGAGGGGCTCTGCCACCCCAGGTTGTGGCAGTGGGGATTTTATTTCAGCTTCTCATTAAACACCCTCAAATCAGCCAACATCTGTAAGCGGCCAGCACTGGGTATAAAACAAAATAAAATCAGTTTGGAAACCCCTGGGGAATGTGGCCATGGCTGAGATTGGGAAGGAAAGGCTGAGCTGAAGGATTTTCCTCCTTTTCCCAATTACCAACCCCTTCCATGCCCCCAGCACGAGTGTGGGGTGCTGGTGCTTGCAGCTCCCCTTTGCCTTTCCCCCCAAAAGCTGAGATTTTTGGGTTTGCAGTGATTGCTGTGCACCACAGAGCCCCCAAAATCCCACGGAAAAATCAGGAAAAACAGGGAAAATTGCCCCAGCCCTGCCTCTCAGCTGCAGCCTCAGCAGAGACGGGCTCTGGTGCTCCCAGGGCTGATAAGGACACTTGCAGCCCCACAGGAACAAAAATCCGCCGCCCTGCAGACGATTTTCATTAATTTCCTAATAACTTAATCTGTGCCCAGGAAGGTGAAATGGATCAAAACCCCAAACCAGGATGATTTTTTTTATTATTTTTTTTTTTTTAACAATCAAACCTTGGCCCAGCCTCCCTGCAGAGCGAGGGGCCGGGGTGGTGCAGAGCCTCTCAGAGGGGCCGGTTTTAGTTTAATATCCGAAATTGCATTAAAATTAAAGGGCAGAAATAGCCTCTCCTCAATTACAGCTGCAGCATGTGACTCCTCGGGCCTATTTACTAATTTTTTTAAATCCTGCTGGAGTCGGGGCTGAGGATGTCAGGGGCTTTGCTGCGATAGATTTGGTGAGAGCCAATTTAGCCCGGGAGGGATGGGCCCGGCAGCTGCTGCTGCTGCCGGGGGCTGGGCTGGGAACAAAAGGGACTTTGGGGAGCATTTGAGCAGAGTTTTGTCTAAAACTGCTGGATTAGCACAACAAATGGAGCCTCGGCCTCTTCCCACTCTCGGTTTGCAGTGGAAGTGTGGAATGTGTAGAGATTTGTATCCCTGTTTTCCTCCTTTCCCAGAGATTCCCATCCTTGTTTCCCTTCCCAGAGATTCCATCCCTGTTGCCCTCCCTTCCCAGAGATCCCATTCCTCTTTCTCTCCCTCCCCAGAGATTCCTATCCCTGTTTCCCTCTTTTCCCAGATATTCCATCCCATTTTCTTCCTTTCCCAGAGATCCCATTCCTCTTTCCCTCCCTCCCCGGAGATTCCCATCCCTGTTTCCCTCTTTTCCCAGAGATTCCCATCCCTGGTTTCCTCTCTCCCCAGAGATTCCATCCCTGTTTTCCTTCCCAGAGATTCCATCCCTGTTTCCCTCCCTTCCCAGAGATCCCATCCCCGTTTTCCTCTTTTCCCAGAGATTCCATCCCTGTTTTCTTCCTTTCCCAGAGATTCCATTCCTCTTTCCCTCCCTCCCTCCCAGAGATTCCCATCCCTGTTTTCCTCCCCAGAGATTCCCATCGCTGCTTCCGTCTCCAGGGATCCCCATCCCTGTTTACCTCTTTCCCAGAGATTTCCATCCCTGTTTTCCTTTCCAGAGATTCCCATCCCTGTTTTCCTCCCTCCCCAGAGATTCCATCCCTGTTTTCTTTTCCAGAGATTCCCATCCCTGTTTCCCTCTTTTCCCAGAGATCCCAATCCCTGTTTCCCCCCTGCCCGTGTCCCTGCCCTGGTCACACCTGGGGAAGGGAACTTTGGTTCTCCCCGGGAGGCTCTGGCAGAGCAGAAGCAGATTTTTATTTCCAGGGTGCTGCACAGACAGCGATCCCCTGTGCTTCATTAGGCTTTAGATAATTGGCACCGTCCTCACCTGGGGCTGGGGGAGCCGGGGCTTCTCTTTGCTCACCCCCCTCAGAACAATAAATAAACAAATCAGATCTGCTGCAGGTTCCTCCCAGCAGCAGCTGAGGGACTGCAGGGAAAACCCCAGCAGAGGGAACCTGGGCTGGGGTGGGGGCACAAAGAGGGTCTGGGCAGCTCAGGGGAGAGGTTTGGTGAGGTTTAAATGAAATTTAAATGAAATTATCGGGACATCCTGAGCTCCTGAGTGCCCAGCCAGGCCCGGGGGGTGACAGGGACAGGCTCAGTGCTGCGCCTCTGACGTGCAACCTGGGGTTTTGAGGTGCAGAATGGATTTTTGAGGTGCAGAATGGAATTTTTTTCCCCCTGGGAAGGGCTCCAGGGCAGGCAGGCAGGGAGCAGAGAACCCCAGAGGAGTTTGCTCACAGAGCATTGTCCTGCTGGGTTTTTTGGGTTTTTCCCCCTTTCAGGAGTGATTTAATTGCATGAGAATTGAGGGTTTTTTTTCCCGCTGGATTGCTGCTGTCAGTGGATTCCATCAGCCACGACCTCTGCCCCGCACCCCCTCCCCGAGGCTGGCACAGACCCCGAGCTGCCAAACCGTGACATAATCGTCACCCACGTCACTGTCACTGTCCCCGTGCTGCCGCTGCCCCCGGCGCCGCTGCCGCTCGGAAATGTCACCGAGCGCCACCGCGGGCTCTGCAGCATCAGCCCCGGGGTGGGCTCTGCCTGCTGGGGACCCTGCAGTGCCTCCCGGGGCAGCTGCAGAGCTCAGAATCCTCCGAGGATCCTTCAGAGTGGGTCCTCTCCTCCTAAACAATCAGAAATAAATCTCCTGTGAGTGCTCTGGTGGTGGCAATAATTCCATTTCCACCGGGGTGGGGACAGAACCCTTCTGCAGCTGGGAGAAAAACCCACCCGGGGTTGGATCCTTTCCCCCTCAGTTTGTGTTTCTGCACTGAGCCTGTCCCTGTCACCCCCCGGGCCTGGCTGGGCACTCAGGAGCTCAGGATGTCCCGATAATTTCATTTAAATTTCATTTAAATTTCATTTAAACCACACCAAACCCCTCCCCTGAGCTGCCCAGACCCTCTTTGTGCCCCCAGCTCAGGTTCCCTCTGCTGGGGTTTTCCCTGCAGTCCCTCAGCTGCTGCTGGGAGGAACCTGCAGCAGATTTGATTTGTTTATTTATTGTTCTGAGGGGGGGTGAGCAAAGAGAAGCCCCGGCTCCCCCAGCCCCAGGTGAGGATGGTGCCAATTATCTGAAGCCCCTCAGGGTGGGGTGGGGTGGGAACCCCTCTGCAGGGGGGGAAAACCCCACCTGGGGTTGGATCCTTTCCCCCTTGTGAAAAACGACGTTTCACCTTTTTATATTAATTTATAAGTTCGATAAAAATAAAATAAAATAGAATAAAAATAGACAATTAAGGAGACAAATAAGGCAGCAACTCAGCTGAGGGTGTAGAGCAACACACCCCCCATTCTAAATTCTTTGGTATTTATCAGTCTTGGTGTTACATATTCAAAAAGAGACTAATGCATATTGAAACATCTGTTTTCTTTATCTGTTTCAAGGGTCCCCAAAATTGTAGTTCCTTTATCTGTGCATGGTGCCTTCTAGCTGGGTCAGGTGTCATAAATCCTTCTTGACCATAGAAGTTCCTTGTTCTTTATCTTTCACGGCAATGCAGGATGGGCCTTCTGGTTTTTATCTTGTTAGAGGTTACCAAAAAAACCCTACAAAATATCTCCACGTTGTTACCATTGAGAAATATACCATCATTACATTTTTAAATTCTACAAATAAAAGGAAATACAGTACAGCTTTCTTACATTATATGCATAGCATTCATTCCAATATTTGCGAAAAGCCAACTCTAAAATGTGCATTTATAACACCCTCAGTTTGTGTTTCTGCCCCAGGGCTGTGTCCAGGCTGCTGCTTTGCTGCCCTTTCCCTGGCACCTCTGGGGGCTGATGATGTTTTTGCTGTGGTGGCTTTGGAAGCCAAGGCTGAGGAAGATTTTCCAGGTCTGGGCTGGATCTCCCTCTCTGCCCCCTCTGGCTCAGGAGGATTTTTCCTTTCTGGTTTTCCTGCTGTTGGAGATTTTCCTTCCAGGTTGATTTTTTTTTTTTAAGTGTTTTCTTTGCTGTCCAGCTCTGATTAAAGCTTCCAGCTTCCGTTCAGAGCTCAGCCCTGAAAATCCCAACTCCTGCAGCTGCTCTGGCCGGGAGCTCTTGGTTCTGTGTGTTTTTTTTTGGTTTTTTTTTTTTTTTTTTTTTTTTGGTTTTTTTTTTTTGTTATTTTTTCTCTCTCTCTCCGTGCTCCCACTCAAAGCCCTGATGCTGTGGGAGGACCGAGGGGGATGAACACAGCTCTGAGTGCAGAACTAATTATTGTCCTGAAAGAAGACAAAAAAAAGGGAAATGCAGTGCTTGTCCAGGCCCCTTTTATGTGCACCAGGAGCCAATTACTGAATTCCAGGTGAAATTGGGTCTGGGCAGTACCAGAGCAGTGAAAAGCTGCCCTGGGAACATCTGCTCTGCAAATTCACCTCCGGACCTGGATCCGTTTTCTTCTCATTACTCTGAGAGGGTATTTGGCACGTACAAATTAAAAACCAATTAAAGCACTTGTTGACCTCCTGAATCGTTGTTTATTCGTAACAATTTAAGTTGCCACTGCTTGTAATTTAACTGATAATTCCATTTTAAATAATTGAAACCATCACTGAACTTAATTTAAAGCTGAATAACGTCTGTGGGAATAAATTGCACGAAACAGCGGTTTCATCAATAACATGTCAGAAGTCAATCAATATTTATGTCTCAGAGCTCTGTTAATGGATGGTGATATGAAAAAAAAAATAACAACCTTCCCGAAGCACTGAAATTTCCTCCTGCTCTGAACCCCTGGGCCTGAGCTCCGGCAGGGAGGCTTTGCCTGGAAACAGAGTCCTTGAGTTCCCACTCTGAAGCACAGAAGCGTCTTTGGCATGAAAGGGTCAAATCAGGGAGAAATTCCAGAGCGAAGTGGAAAAGCACAGGGCTGCATCTCAGCCCAAAGCAGATTTATCCCAGGCTCAGATTTACCTGGTTCAGATTTACCTGGTTCAGATTTATCCCAGGTTCAGATTTACCTGGTTCAGATTTATCCCAAGTTCAGGTTTATCCCAAATTCAGATTTACCAGGTTCAGATTTATCCCAGGTTCAGATTTACCTGGTTCAGATTTACCTGGTTCAGATTTATCCCAAGTTCAGGTTTATCCCAAATTCAGATTTACCAGGTTCAGATTTATCCCAGGTTCAGATTTCCCTGGTTCAGCTGGCGCAGAGCCATAGGTCAGAGATAGGGACAGGTAGGGTCGGACTAAGGGTCACAGTCTCTGAGGGGGGTTTTGAGGGAAAGACCATTCCCCAAGGAATAGAACACCCTTTCTCTTGGTGTTTTTTTTTGTTTGTTTGTTTGTTTGTTTGTTTTGGTTTTGTTTTTTTTTTTATTTTTCTGGAGCCGTTGTGGAGAAAGCCTGGCACGTTTGCATTTCTCTGGCTGTTGTCCCTGCCTGCCCTGGTGTTTGCCCTCTCGCTGTGCCCGCAGCGGAGCTTTCCCCTCCCCTTGGTCCCCGCCGAGAGGGAATTATCGGGTCAGCACTGCAGCCCGTGGGAAATGGCCTGGAAAACAACTTAAAGAGCAGCTCAGCTGAGTTTGTGTGATGCCTTTGGATTCCTGGATGCATCCAGGAGGAATTTATCTTACCTGGGTCAGGAGTTTCTCAGCCATTTCCAGTTTGGAGCAGCGATTTCCAGCTCGTTTAAGCCCTTGGCTTTGTGTCCTCGCTGCTGAGGAGCTCGGAGCCTGCTGGAGGAGCCTCTTGACTTTCCTGAGTGGCTGTCCCTGCCTTTGTCCCTCTGCCAGCGGGCCGGGACAGAGGCAGGGAGCAAACTGAGAGGGATAATTCCACGCACACACGGATTTGGGAAGCCTGGGCCAGCGGCTGTGTAGTCATGGTTTGTGTCTGTGATGTTTTCATTTCTCTGAAACTCTTTCCCAGGCACAATGCTGTAAACAAGGGACACCTTTTTCTAACAGTATCCTGTGTTTTTCATTCCTTTCCCTGGGAGGGACTTTGCTTGATGTCCCTCTGACTTGACCAATGCAGTCGAAGAAGTTTTTTCTTTCTTCCGCCCCTTGGGTGGGTTCTTTGTAAAACAGCATCAAGGGAAGAAATTCCCAGGTAATAAAGATTGATTGGAGTCATTTCAGCCTTCTGACCTCGGAGTTCTTGTCCTTCTTTCGTGTCCTATTGCGACACGGCTGGAGAGCCTCAAACAAAGCTCTGGGTGTTTTTTTAATTATTTTCTCTAATTGGCATTGGAATCTCTCTGCCTCCCTGTCCTGGGTGACCAGAGGAGCACACAGGATTTTTCCTGCTGTGTAGCCATGGTTTGGATTTTAGGGAAATTCTTTTCCCAGGGAATCTCGTGGTAAACAAGGTCATGTTATTGTAAACTAATATATTTTTCTACATTCTTTCCCAGAGGAGGGAATTGTTTGATGGACCGTTGATGTGACCAATGGGTCCAGGAGTCCCACCTCTAAGGTGGGTGCACTGTAGAAAGGTATAAAATAGGTTTTGAGAATAAACCAACACTCTTCTTTGGAGTCAGCAGCCTTCTGATCACGGCTTTGCGTCTTTCCTTCGTGTCCAACAGTGACACTGCTGCACAGAGCAGCAGCCCTGGCACAGCAGTGATTTTTATGAGGAGTTGGGAGCTCTTACCCGGCACCTCGGGGACCTGTTCCTGCTGGGAACAGGCTGGGGAAACTCCGGACCTCAGCCCTTGCCCAGGAGAGCTCATTGGGATCCAGGGTTTTCTGGGAACCATGGAATGTTGATCTGCTATCAGCTGTGGAGCTCCAATGTCTGTAAAATGGCCCGGGGGGGTTCCTGAATCCCCATCCAGGTTCCCAAATCCCCATCCAGATTCTGGAATCCCCATCCAGGTTCCCGAATCTCCATCCAGGTTCCCAAATCCCCATCCAGGTTCCTGAATCTCCATCCAGGTTCCCAAATCCCCATCCAGGTTCCCGAATCTCCATCCAGGTTCCCAAATCCCCATCCAGGTTCTGGAATCCCCATCCAGGTTCCCGAATCTCCATCCAGGTTCTGGAATCCCCATCCAGGTTCCCAAATCTCCAACCAGGTTCCCAAATCCCCATCCAGGTTCTGGAATCCCCATCCAGATTCCTGAATCCCCATCCAGGTTCCCGAATCCCCATCCAGGTTCTGGAATCCCCATCCAGGTTCCCAAATCCCCATCCAGGTTCTGGAATCCCCATCCAGGTTCCCAAATCCCCATCCAGGTTCCCAAATTCCCATCCAGGTTCCCGAATCCCCATCCAGGTTCTGGAATCCCCATCCAGGTTCCCAAATCCCCATCCAGGTTGTTGTTCAAAGGAGCACCGGCTCCTTTGTAAACTCCTTAATGGCAACAATTTCCTAAATCAAAGCAATCTGCGCTTCCCCGTTTGCAGTTTCATTTCCAAGCACTAAAGGCTCATAAAAGGCTTTGCAGCACGGAGCCATCCAGCAGCGGTGTGCTGGCATTATCTTCACTGGAGTATTTCATCTTTAAAATCATGAGGATTTGTTCTGCTCTCCCTTTTATGCAGAAATGGAATGCTAACAGATGCAAAGTTTATTTTTAAACTTGGCTAGGGGCTGAAAAAGCACATTTAGTGGAGGTGTCGTTTGGTGCTCTGAATATATTTCAGGCTTTAATAGTAAAATGTTTCAAAAAAAATAAAATAAAAATTACAGAGCTGATAATTTCCGTGGTGGAGGTGACGCTGAGGGTGGACACAGAGAGTTCTCCCAGATTCCCTTCCAGGGTTGCCCTTTCCTGCCTGGATGCTGCTGGAGAAGCAGGATTATTATTATTATTATGTTTGTTTTTTTATTTTTTATTTTTTAATTTTTAAATTTTTTTTTCTTTTTTCATTTTTTTTATTTTTCTTTTTTTTTTTTTTATTTATTTTTAATGAATAAGAGCAGTGTGGGTGCAGCCTGGCTGCCCTCGAGGTGCTGCCCCAGGCTGTGCAGCTCTGGGTGTTCCCAAACCCCAGGGAATCCAGCTCAGCTCCATTGGGGGAGGTCACAGAAACTTTGGGGACTCCAAATGAACTTTAATCACTGCAGAATAATGGAAATTATTTGTTATAAATAAGTGGTCCCAGCAAAGCAAAGGGGTTCCCCATCCGTGCAAAGGGATTTTTAAATTTATTTTTATTTTATTTATTTTATTTATTTTATTTATTACACCAGTTAATTGGGAAAACGCTCCATGGTCCTGGTGAGCTGCTGGAGCTCCACAAACCCCAGGGAATCCAGCTCAGGTTCACTGGAGGAGGTCACAGACACTTCAGGGGCTCCAAACCATCGCTGTGGACCCGTGGAAATGATTTGTTACAAATAACAGTGGCCCCAGCAAAGCAAAGGGGATCCCCACCCTTGCAAAGGGAATTTTTGTTTATTACACCTCAGTTAATTGGGAAAATGCTCCATGGTCTGCAGCCCTGGTTGGTGCCTGAGATGTTTGGGTTTCTCTGAAACTCTTCTCCCAGAGAGTTTTCTGCCAACCAGAGACACGTTTTTCTGACTGGAACCTTTGTTT
This sequence comes from Phylloscopus trochilus trochilus, assembly GCA_016584745.2. Classification (NCBI taxonomy): domain Eukaryota; kingdom Metazoa; phylum Chordata; class Aves; order Passeriformes; family Phylloscopidae; genus Phylloscopus; species Phylloscopus trochilus. The sequence continues at coordinate 1,521,107 of WQNJ02000031.1, read as the reverse complement.
GCATCCCTTTCCCTGGGAGGGACTTCTCCTTGCTGTCCCTCTGCTCTGACCAATGTGAGTGAAGAAGTTTGTCTTTGTTTCACCCAGTGGGTTGTTCTCTGTAGGACAGGATAAAAGGGAAGAAATTCCCGGGTAATAAAGATTTGGAGTAATTTCAGCCTTCTGACCTCGGAGTCGGTGTCGTTGTGACCTTGAACAGCGTCAGTGGCCCTGGTGAGCTCCACAAACCCCAGGGAATCCAGCTCAGCTCCACGGGGGGAGGTCACAGACACTCCAGGGACTCCAAACCATCGCTGTGGACCCGTGGAAATGATTTGTTGTAATTAACAGTGACCACAGCAGGGAAGGGGGGCTGCAGGGAAGGGGGGCAGGGGGTGCAGATTCTCCTGACACCCCCCGGCCCTGGGATCACCCCCTGGCCCAGCCCTGCTGGGGAACGCAGAGCGTGAGGCTGTGATTAAAGCCGGGTGTTAATTGTGGATCCCAAACCGGAGACAGGCAGAGAGGAGCACTCAGCTGCTGCCAGCTCCCACCCCTGGCATCTGCTCCCATTGAGATCAAGGAACAAAAGGTAATTTACAGCAGCAGATGGGCTTGAACTCTTTCTGGAGCTGCTGAACAGTTTTTAATCTTTAATTTACAACGACTCTCGCACGCAGCACTGAAGCAACTCCTCTGTCGTGTTCTGTTAGACTCCAGGGAAGGTGTGAGGGGCTCCAGCAGCAGCTCCGTGTCTGCTGAGGGACCAGCAGGGCCTGGGCAGAGCTGCACTTGTGGAGCTGTGATGCTGTTAAAGACCACAAGGACACAGACTCCGGACATGGACATCTGCACTTGCACTCGAGGTGCTTCCTTAGAATCATCAGAAGGCTTCAAGTATCAGCACCTTGTTATTCAAAAGGTCTCTCACACCTTTTCTCTGTGTCTCCCAAGAACAGCTCCTCCAGCTCTGGCTCTAGCACGGCCGCCTCACCCTGTCTGTCCCACCTGCAGCAGCTCACCTTTGCTGGCCCTGGCACCACCTCCTGTCCCTGGCTCTGCACAGCCCAGCCAGCAGCCTCCAGCTGACCCTTCCCAGCTCACTCACCCTTTATCACACCCATGGCTGTCAGGGCAGGGCTGTTTCTACTCCAGGGTAATTAACACAGCTGTAATTATCACAGAGGGCAGACTGCCCTCAGCAGCATCTCCTTTTGTCTCCCCACAGACTCCAACTTCAGCAGGCTGACAGTGACTCCGTTTATTTCCAGGAATTTCTTCCCTTTTATCCTGTTCTACAGAGAACAACCCACTGGGTGAAACAAAGACAAACTTCTTCACTCACATTGGTCAGAGCAGAGGGACAGCAAGGAGAAGTCCCTCCCAGGGAAAGAAATGCAAACAAAGGTCACAGTCAGAAAAACGTGTCTCTGGTTGGCAGAAAACTCTCTGGGAAAAGAGTTTCAGAGAAACAAAAACATCTCAGGCACCAACCAGGGCTGCAGCAGGAAGGGTGGGAGTCCTGCTGGGAAAGCCCCAGGGCTCTCACAGAGGGATGCTGCAGGAATTAGCTCGGCTCTGGCCCTGGTTTTGTCACCAAATCCCAGAGCTTTTGCTCTGGCTGCTCCGCCTGCTGATCTGGGGATTCCAGGCTGGGATGGGATCCATCTGGGGATTTGGGATCCATCTGAGGATTTGGGATCCCCAAAGCAGCTGAGGCCGTGCCCCAGGGCTGGGATCTCCCATCTGCTGGCTGGAACTGCCACCCCTGCGGGCTCAGCCCTGCCCGGGGACAGCCAGGGAAACCAAACCGGAGCTGGATCTCCCTCCCTCGGGGCTCCAGGAGACCCAAAGCGCTGCTTTCCCCTTTCATTGATTAAAAATAAACCTGGAAAGAGGTGGGAAAAGCAGAGCTGTGGTCGTGGGGAAGGCTGGCAGGGAAGCTCTGCAGGTGTGGATGCCTGGGAAGGATTCCTGTGGAATTCCAGGGAGTGCTGGAGCCCCTGCTGGGGCTCAGGGGGGGACACGGGGCTGCTCTGCAGGTGCTTCTGCTCAGGCTGGGCTGTTTGGCCCTTTCCTGCCCTGCTGGAGGAATTCAGGAATGCTCAGGAAGGGGATTTTTTAGGATTCTTTTTTTCTGGGATAGGAACTACACAAGACAGTGGGGATAGGATATTTTTTTCTGGGATAGGAACTGCAGAAGGCAGCTGGGATATTTTTCTGGGATAGAAACTACACAAGACAGTGGGGATAGGATATTTTTTTCTGGGATAGGAACTGCAGAAGGCAGCTGGGATAAGATTTTTTTTTTTTTTTTCCTGGTATAGGAGCTACACAAGACAGCAGAGATAGGATATTTTTGGTGGGATAGGAACTGCACAAAACACTGGGGATAGGATATTTTCTTTTCTGGGATAGGAACTGCAGTTGTCCTTGGAAGACAACAACAGTGTGAAAAACGACATTTCACCTTTTTATACTAGTTTATAAGTTTAATAAAAATAAAATAGAATAAAAATAGACAATAGGGAGACAAAAAAAGGTAGCTTCTCAGCTGAGAGTGCAAAGCAACACACACACCCCCGTTCTAAATTCTTTGGTATTTAAAAGTCTTGGTGTTACATATTTAAATAAGCTAATGCATGATTCAAATATTCATTTTGGTTTCAAGACCCCCCAAGCATACAGTTTATCTGTGGGACTCCACGAAGTCCAGAAGTATGTTGTAAATCTGTCTTCCAAAGATCTAGAACTCTCAAAGGCTTAATGGTTCCTTATCAGAAATCTTTAGTTCAGGAATTCCAGACGTCCCTTCTGTCTTCTATCTAGTTGAGGAGTTAAAAAAAAACAAAAACAAAACAACTCCCATCTCTACTTTGTCACAATCTGAAAATATACCTCCATTACATTTTTAAATTCCACAAATAAAAGAAAATACAGTACAACCTTCTTACATTATATGTATAACGTTCATTTTGATATTTGCGAAAAGCCAACTCCAAAATGTGCGTTTATAACAAAGAGCAAAGCCAGGAGTTGTGTGGATACTTTGGGAAATAATGGAAAGTTTCCCAGCTGCTGTTGAGTTCATTGTGTGTTAGTTGGGCCCAGGAGAGCAGGCACCACCTCCTGCCGTTGATTATGCAAATGTGGATAAATATGTGAATACCTATTCCAACTTTTTATCCTCTGCAATCTAATGTCTCCCCTGACACGGTGCTCTCAAATTATCTTCAGTGAGTAATGACTTGCATTTAGCATTTTACACCGAACTGTCATATAGATCATTTTCTGTAATACTTTACATAAATTAGGAATCCTCCCCCATGGAACGTGTGTGGCTGCCGGAGAGGTTTTTACAGGATTAAAAGTGCAAACAACACAATTCCGGTGTAATTTGGAAATCCGTGAACGGAGTGAAGTGGGAAACGTGGAGGTGACAGTGAATTACGGAGCCATCAGTCAGAACCCTGCAGGGAGCCCTTCGGCTTTCCCAAAATGGGATTTATCGCCTTCGCTGGGGCGGGCTGCTGGCTCGGGGTCATTATCCCGCTAATTGTTGTCCTGTTAATTGTTATTCCGCGGCCTCGCTGGGCTCGGGGTCGTTATCCCGTTAATTGTTGTCCTGTTGTTATTCCGTGGTGGCTCTCCCTGGGGGCTCCCGCTCACCTGGGGTGGGTTTGGGGTTCTGTGGGGTGCAGGGGGTGATGCTGAAGGAGGTTTGGGGTTCTGTGGGGTGCAGGGGATGATGCTGAAGGAGGTTTGGGGCTCTGTGGGGTGCAGGGGATGATGCTGAAGGAGGTTTGGGGTTCCGTGGGGTGCAGGGGGTGATGCTGAAGGAGGTTTGGGGTTCTGTGGGGTGCAGGGGATGATGCTGAAGGAGGTTTGGGGCTCTGTGGGGTGCAGGGGATGATGCTGAAGGAGGTTTGGGGTTCCGTGGGGTGCAGGGGGTGATGCTGAAGGAGGTTTGGGGTTCCGTGGGGTGCAGGGGATGGTGCTGAAGGAGGGAGGCTGCAGGGGCTGGGCTGGAGCAACTGGGAGCTGCTCACTGGGCAAACTGGAGGTGCCACCCCGCCGACGTCAGCGCGTGCTGGGAACGGGACCCCAGCAGCCGGTATTTTCCCCCAAACCCGCTAAAAGCGGCTGAATCATCTGTTCCTTTGAGAGGCAGTGGGATTTTTGTTTCCCGTCATTATCATTTTAGCAACTTTGGGTGCCAGGCTAAACTCCGCTGCTCATTTTCCCCGCCGGGATTCTCCTGGAGGCTTTGGGGCCATCCCCAAAGCTGCTGCTCCCAGGATTGTTTCGCTCCAGGTGCGTCACGAGGCAGCCAAAATCACCTTCCTGTGCCTCAGCTCGGCACTGATGGATGCTGAAGGCAGCAGCTCTTGCCTGCTGTCCCCTCCCTGTCCCTTAAGTGCTGTCCCGGCAGCAGCAGGGGTTTATTGCCAGCGGCACAGGTGATATTTCACAGCCACAGCGCAGGGGCCATAAAAGGGGAGTTTTAGGAAACAAAACAGGGCCAGGCCATCCCAGTTCTCCCCAGGGCAGCCGTGTTTTGCTTTCCCTCTTTATGTCGCTGCAAAGGAAAGAGATAAAATTTTTATATTGCTTTTAACAAGAGATAAAAAATGCCGGGAGTGTGACTGCTGTCCAGGGGACAGGGGAAAGGGGCAATGACAAGAGTTTCAGGCAGCTGCAGGGGTTGGCACCTTGTCCTGCGGCGGGGACAAGGTGAATTTGTGCTGGAATTGATTCCTCCCCGGCAATAACCCCTGTTCCCCGAGCTCTGTTCGTATTTTATTGTGTTTTATTTAACCACGGCCCTGCAGCAGCTCCCACGGGGAGGGCAGAGCAGAGAGCAGAGCAGATCCCTGCCCCGGGGGCTGCAGCTCCAGCAAATCGGTGTTTCCAGGCAGGAAGGGCCCGGCAGGCTCGGGGTCAGCGGCTGCAAAGTGCAGGGGAGACGGGGCCGCTTCTGCTTTTTGCTCAGCTCTGACACCCCCAGCTCCTCTCCTGACTCAGCCTCCGGAGCACAAAGCTCCTGCTCAGCGGGCTGGGGCAGGGTCGTGCACACACAGCCAGGAGCCACCATCAGCCTCCTCTTTGGTCTCCTTTTAATGGTTTTTTCTTCCCTTCAAAAAGCACTTTTCTCACTCCCCAGATGATGCCACTGCCCGCCGGAGAGCTGTGCTCGGGTGAAAATTCCCACTCTTGAGCCAAAGAAAGAGCAGACAGGAGTAAGACCGTACGCATTCCAAACAAAGCTGATTTAAAAGGCAGAGTTTCAAATGGAAATGGGATAAAAACGAGAAAGGGGAGATTTGTTACTCAGTCACTCTTGGACACCAGGGTCAGTCACGGAAGGAGCGGCCCATTGTTACCTGAAACCCCAGACTTGATCCGGTTGGTATCTGAGGGTTTTTATTGTAATTACCTGGAGTTTCTCTGCCTTGCTCTCAGAAGCTGCAGCCAGAGACCAGCAGGACCTCATTAAAGATTGCTGAACAGGTCTTTTTTTCCCTCATTTTGCAACTTCCCTGCTGCTCCCTTTATCCCTTTCCCCTCGGTGCTCTCAGCCGGGCGTTGGGTTGTGCGTTACCGACCGAGCTGGGGGAGCACGTGGGGAGGGAGAAGTTCTCCTGGAAGCCTCCACAGCCTTTAATTTATGGCTGGGCTCTGCCAGCCAGCCCAGAGCCAGGCTTTTCAAAGGCTTTGCTGCGTCCTGGTTATGCAATTCCAGACCGGGAATCTTTCATCTCTGCTCGGAGGGGGCCAGGAGCTCTTCCCTGGGCTGGGGGGTGTCCAGCAGCCCTGGAAATCCTTGGGATTGGGGATGATGCTGCTGCTCTTCCCTCTTTTGGCCTGCTCCTGGTGCTGAGGGATAAATTCCTGTTATAAATGCATGTTTTGGAGTTGGCTTTTCGGATACAGCAAGATGATTGCTTTATGTATAATATGGGAAGGTTTTATTTTGTGTTCTTTTATTAATAGAGTTTGAAAAATGTGATAAATGAATATTCTTAGATTATAACAAAGTAGGGGTTGTTTTTTGTTTTTTTTTTTGTAATTCCTCAACTAGATAGAAGACAGAAGGGACGTCTGGAATTCCTGAACTAAAGATAAGGAACAATTGAGCCTTGTTAGGGTCTGAATCTTTGGAAGACAAACTTACAACGTCCTTCCAGACTGCATGGAGTCCCACAAATAAACTGTGTACATAAGGGGGGTCTTGGAACCAAAATGAATATTTGAATCATGCATTAGCTCATTTAAATATGTGGCACAGAAGTCCTTAAAACAAAGGATCTGAAAAGAGGCGGGGTGCTGATCTTGTTGGTATCAGCACCTCGGCCGAAAAGAGCTTTGGGTTTTTTTTGTCTCCTAATTGTCTATTTTATTTTATTGTTATTAAACTTACAAATTTTACATAAAAGTGAATGGTGTTTTTCACATTCCCCCACAAGCCCAGGAGGAATTGCCACCTCCAGCCTGGGGTTCCAGGTGGGGTTTCCCCTCTGGAACCCTGGCTGCCCTGGCTGTGGTGTTGGATTCCAGGGGAGGCAGGGATGGAATCTGCTCTGGCACCCGCTCCTTGCAAACCCCAAAGGCTGCTCCTCACCTCTGCACAACATTGCAGACCCCAGGCTTTGGGATTCACATTCCAGCACGGGGAATATTGGATGTACCTGACAATCAACTGTTGCTCCGTTGGGGTTTTTGGGGTTTTGTTTGGGATTTTTCCAAAGCTGGTTCAGAGTCCTCCTGAAATGAGCCTCTGACCAGAGAGTGCTTGAAAAATCCAACCTCTCAGCATCCTTTTTTTCCCCTTTTGCTTCACTTTATGGGCAGATTTTACACCACCATAAGAAAAACTCCTTAAATATTCACCATCCAGTGTGCCTTAGCTAAAAACCAGCTCAAGGAGGAGGTGGCCAGAAAAGAAAATCCTCCCAGCCCTGTAAGAACCCCTGCAGCAGAGCCCCTTCTCCTGCCCCAGCTGCTTCATTCAGACACCAGGATTTCACGGGGATGTTTTTTTTCCCCCTCAATATTATTCTTAATTAGCCCTCAAAAAACGAGACAGGATGTGCCTTTTGGGGCCCAGCTCAGGTTAATTAACAGCACATCCCACCAGCTCCTGGGCTGTTATTGCCCGGCTGCCCCTCTCCGCAGGACACACATCCCGTGTCTGCGGTTAAAGCTCACTAAAACCATGGAAAGGGCCGGATTTTGAACTCCAGAGCTTTCACAGCCCTTTTACTGCCGGCAGAGCAGCAGCAGGGGGGTTTGGGCTGAGTGTCTGAGGCCGTGGCAGGGAGCTGTGCCTGGAGATGATCCATCCCCAGCACCCCCAGAGCGTTTCATCCCAGCGGAATTTATTTCTTTCTTCACCGCATTAACAGCCCAGCCAAGCACAGCCCGGGTGGTGCTCCAGCACTTCTGATCAACCCCTGCTGCTGTTCAGGACAGCCCTGCCCGATGGAGGGTGAGGCTGGGCTCTGCCAAGGTGAAATCCATCCCTGCTGCTCCATTCTCCCATCCTGCTGGGGCTGGGGGTGCCCAGGGGGTCCCCAGGCCTGGCAGGGTCTGGCTCTGCCGGGCTGGCTCAGGAACAGGGCTCAGGTTTAATGTTCAGCTGGTTCTGGATGCCCATAAATCCCAGGATCTGTGGATTTGCTTCCTGACTTAAGTAAAACACAAAACTTCCCACCAGAGGAGGCGGGGGGGGTGCGGGTGGCTGTGATTTCTGTGATTTCTGTGATTTGTGGTTTGTACTCAAACCCCCGGCCCGTGTCCCTGGACGCTGGCTGAGAGCAGCCGGGCTGTGACCCTGCCGGGGTTTGGGCTGGCCAGGCTCTCCTCATCAGTTGCTTTATTTGTGTTTGATGAGGCCCTGATGGCGAACGGGGCGCCCTCGGGTTGTGTTTCTGGCGGGAGACGATGGAGTTTTGTGATGAGGAAAATGACTTTAAAATGTCACAGCGCGGCCCTGATGAGGCCTGATGATGTTAACCACAGCGTTGTTTTTTAACCTCCTGTGCTTCAGCTCAGCCCAAGGTAACAGCGCTCGTTTCAGCACGTGGGCAGGAGCAAAGGCAATCTCATTTTTACATTAACCTGTCTCCTTTGTACCTGAAACCATTCTTGTACTTGTAATCAATCTGTACTCGAAATCATTCTTGATTTCTCGAGATCCAGAACGAAGGATGTCTGGATGGAGTTTAAATGTTTTTATACCTTCTTAAAACTCTACAAACCACATGTTAAGCACACGTGAGATCTGTCACTTCCCTGCTCCTTGATGCTTCCAGATCGTTTCAGTGAGTCTTTTTTTATGGAAATGCAGATTTTTATCTCCGTGTTGTTTATCTCCTCCTCGTTTCCAAATCAACCCTTGCCGCGATTTTGACTATTTCCTGCGGCTCGTGATTTCATAAATCCCCGTTCAGGCGCTGCTGTTCCCTGCAAGACGAGATCAGAGCTGTCAGACTTGACAAATAAATCTCCAAGTCTTGGAACAAAAGGGCTCCGAGTCCCCGAGCAGGCTGCGAGCAGGGGTTAATAACGCTGCCAGAGGATGACTCAGGCGGCAGGGAAGTAACAAGTGATTTTATCACGCTGCAGATATGAAAAGGATATTGTTCACAGGGCACCGGAGCAGGGCTCTGGAGTAGTTCCAAGTTCTTCCCAGAGCTTTTCCTGGCAGGTGAGCGGAGCAGAGCCCGGCTGGGGCCGTGTGCTGCACCCGAGGGGTTCTGCGGGCTCGGAGGGGCTGGCACATCCCAGAGGTGCTTCTCCTCCCCTCCCACAGCTGGAGTTTGCTCAGAGGAGCCGTTTGGGGTGCAGGGGAGCAGGTTTCCATCCCCAGAGCAGTTCTGGGATGGATGGATGAAGGGATGGATGGATGGAGGGAGGGATGGATGGATGGATGGATGGAGGGATGGATGGATGGATGGATGGATGGATGGATGGATGGATGGATGGAGGGATGGATGGGAGCAGCTCGTTGTGATGAGCTCTCAGTGTCAGCTCAGGGAGTGTCTGTGAGGGTGATTCCTGCTCAGCCGCCTGGCCCTGCCCAAGGCTCGGCCCCAGTGACATTCCCAAGGCTCAGCCCCAGTGACATTCCCAAGGCTCTTCAGGATCAGTTTCCAACCAGGGCAGTTGTGGGGATGAGGTAAATGAGGGATGGATGGGAAGAGCTCGAGGGATGGATGGGAGCAGCTCCTTGGGATGAGTTCTGGTGTCAGCTCCTGCAACACTCAGGGGGTGTCTCTGGGGGTGATCCCTGCTCAGCAGCCTGGCCCTGCCCAAGGCATGGCCCCAGTGACATTCCCAAGGCTCTTTGGGATCAGTTGGCGTTCAGGAGTGAGATGAAACCCTCTCCATTCCATTCTGCCTCAGAACAAAGCCCAGGGATGCCTTTGTCTCTGACAGGCTGAAGAGGAAGGGCTTTGTACATCGTTAATAACAAATTGGCACCGCCGTCTGTTCTCGTTCCCAGCACGAAATGTGAGACCGTGAGTGGTCTCTGGCAGAGCTGCTCCCAGCAGTGACGAGCTGCTGAGGGCTGCAGCCCCGAGCAGGTTTGCCCCCCTTTGCTGGGGCTGTGTCCATTTGCTGGGGCTGTTTGTGCCCCTGAGCTCCCTGCACTGGCAGGGACTGCGCTGTCCGTGCTGCTGCTGTGCCTCTCTCTGCTCCCTGCCATGCTCAGCAGGCCCATCCAGCTGGGGAGCAGCAGGAATTGGGAGTTTTCCAGCAAGGACACCTTGCAGGGAGCCTGCTCCATCAGGGCAGCTCCCCGTGCTGCTGCTGAGCCTCTCTCTGCTCCCTGCCGTGCTCAGCAGCCCATCCAGCTGGGGAGCTGTCGCAATAGGACACGAAATGAGGACACGGACTCGTGATTCAGAAGGCTGAAGATGACTCCAATCTGTCTTTATTGCTCGAGACTTCTTCCCTTTATGTCATTTTGCAAAGAACCCACCCAAGGGGTGGAAGAAAGACAAACTCCTTGGACCACATTGGTCAAGTCAGAGGGACATCAAGCAAAGTCCTTCCTTTGGGAAAGGAATGCAAAAAACAGGGCACTGTTAGAAAAACACATCCCTTGTTGACAGAACAGTGCCTGGGAAAGTGTTTTAGAGAAATCAAAACATTGCAGGCACGAACCATGACTACAGGGAGCAGCAGGAATTGGGAGTTTTCCAGGGAGCCTGTTCCATCAGGGCAGCTCCCCGTGCTGCTGCTGCTGCCACGGGACGGGCACAGGGAGGGAGGGGAGAGGTTCCAGCTGGCCCTGGTGTGACCCCGTCCCCAGCTCAGCGTTCCGGGGGCTCAGACACCCCCGGCACCCCCGCAGTGCAATTCCCAGCTGAACCAGGGTGGGAAAGGAGCTCGGCACCAGCTGCGAGTCAAGCATGTGCTTCAGTCTCGTTGACTTTTTATCGGCAGTCTGAGAGCTGCTCGCAGCTGAACGGGAGCTGAAGGGGAGGCCGGGCCCTGCTGGCACCGCCCGGGGGTTATTTTTGGCTGCTCGCACAGGGGAAGGTTGCAGGCAGGGTTTGGATGGGGCTGAGGGAGCCCAGCCAGCCTCACCTTGTGAAAAATGACCTTTCACCTTTTTATATTAATTTATAAGTTTAATAAAAATAAAATAAAATAACATAAAAATAGACAATTCAGAAGACAAAAAAACTTGCTCAGCTGAGGGTGTAAAGCAACAATTCTAAATTCTTTGGTATTTATCAGTCTTGGTCTTACATATTCAAATAGAGACTAATGCATATTTAAACATCTGTTTTCTTTATCTGTTTCAAGGGTCCCCAAAATTGTAGTTCCTTTATCTGTGCATGGTGCCTTCTAGCCAGGTTAGGTGTCATAAATCCTTCTTGATCACAGATGTTCATTGTTCTTTATCTTTCACAGCAATGCAGGATGGGCCTTCTGGTTTTTATCTTGTTAGAGGTTACAAAAAAAAAACCTCTACAAACCATCTCTACCTTATCACCATTGAGAAATATACCATCATTACATTTTTAAATTCTACAAATAAAAGGAAATACAGTACATCTTTCTTACATTATATGCATAACACTCATTCCAATATTTGCGAAAAGCCAACTCCAAAATGTGCATTTATAACAACCTGCAGGAGCTGCGCTGGCGCTGCCCCAGGGGAGCAAACCGAGAGCTGGGAGAGCGTCCAGGGAGCAGGGAGTGCACTCAGGTGGGGAATTGTCCTGGGTTGTGGAGCCGGGTTTTGTGTATTCTATTTTCAGTTGTTTGAAGGCCTGACGCCTCATCTTAATAGGCCATTGGCACCTTCCCAGCCTGTACCTTCCCCCCAGAGCGGTGCATCTGCATTTCCATCACCCCATTGTGAGATACATCTCATCCCCTGGCAGTGGGGGGGAGCAGGCAGTTTGTCTGGATAAACGGAGACTCACAGACGTGAGAGCTGCTGGTTTTTCACCCGATTTCCTGGGAGGAAGACCAGACTTCATCTCACCATTCCCAGACCCCCTCCTCATCATCACCAGATCCCCTCCTCACCACCCCTGGACCCGTTTTTCTACTCTGCTCCTACAGAATCATCTCTGCTCCTACAGAATCACGTCTGCCACTTCAGAAGGACTCACTGTTGGACTGCTTTCAACACCCTGAATCACAGGGTGTCAGGTCGCAGCTCTGACTCCGTCAGAGTTTTCCAAAATTTTTGTTTATTTGTTTATTTGCTTGTTTGGTTGGGTGGTTTTGTTTCCTATTACCTTTGCATTGTTAATATTCCCAGTAAAGAACTGTTATTCCTATCCCCAGCATCTTTGCCTGAGAGCCTTTGATTGCAAAATTATAATTTGGCGGGAGTGTGAGGGGTTTGCATTCTCCATTCTAGGGGAACCCCAGTTTCCCTGGCAGAAACCTGTCTGTCCAAACCAAGACAGGAATGATGGAGCCAGGGGGAAGCTGCTGCATCCACGCCCTGCTCTCCATCCTGAGAGAGCCTGGCTGGGCTGAGCTGCAGCTCCCGGAGGAGCTGGATCCTCACCCACCACTCAGGCTGACGTTTATTACACCTAATAACGTGTCCTGGCACTGAGGAGCTGGAATATCACGTTCAGGCAGCTGGAAGGAGATGGATTTTAATGCCATACTCTGTAATTTTTGACGTGCTGTAGGGAGGGGAAAAAAAAAATGGGAGTGTTGAGGGATGTTATTGCTGCTTTTTTTTTGTTCTGAGAGTGGCTGGTGAGCTGTGAGAGCGCAGAGGTGGCTGCTCACCCTCTTCCCCTGCCCTGTTAGGGACAGAGAAAGAGCAGAGTTTCACCAGGTTTGCAGCTCTGGGTGTTATAAAACCCCTCAGCATTCGGCCCCAAGGTCTGTATTTTGTGTTTCTGCATTCAGCCCGTGGGTTGCATTACAGCGAGCGAGCAGGCTCTGCCTCTCCAGCCATCAGCCTCCACTTCCAAATTGGAATATTCCCGCTCCTAATGGCACGAAAACCGCCTGCAAATGGGTGCTTGTTCAACATAAAAATTACCGGCAATTTGAGGATAAGTCATGGAGGATGTAATGACTTGTATTACAAGGTTCAGGGAAATTGAAGTGTGAATTGGGATCTGAAGGGGCGGCTTTGTTCTCTGCCAGGAGTTCAGTCCTGAGCAGGACCTGAGGAAAATCACTGCCCTCCCTTCCCCGGAGCCTTTCATCTGCTGGAAACGCTGCTTGGGCCGTGGTGTTCCCTTTCCCACGCAGAAAAGAGATTGGGGTTGTTAACTGAGCAATAGCAGGGGAAGTTCTGATTGCAGGAAGGCAAAAAAAAAGAGAAAAAAGAAGATAAGCAAAAATCTTCCTTTGGAAATCAACCCAAAATCTCACCCTCAAAGTTTCCTCCAGTCTTAGGGGATAAAGGAGGCGTTCCCAGGATGCTGGGCTGGCCCTTCCTGAAATGCTGAAGCAAAAGGGATTGGTGTTCCCTGACCCCACAGGCAGGAATTTTTCCCATCGGAAACGCTGGAGACCCCAGAGCTGGTGTCACCTGCAGGCCCCTTGGTGGAGATCTGGAAAATTCTGCAGGATTTTGAAAAATCTGTAGAAATATTCCTGGTAAAAGCCTGGCAGAGATTCTGTAAAGGATCAGTGTAGCCATGGTTTTGGTTTCTCTGAAACTCTTTCCCAGGCACTGTTCTGTCAACAACAGACACGTTTTCCTCACCGTGTCCAATGTTTGCATTCCTTTCCCTGGGAGGGACCTTTCCTTGATGTCCCTCTGACTTGACCAATGTAGTAGAAGAAGTTTTGTCTTTCTTCCACCCCTTAGGTGGCTTTTTGTAAAATAGTATAAAGGGAAGAAATTCCCGGGTAATAAAGATTGATTTGGAGTCATTTCAGCCTTCTGACCTCGGAGTCCGTGCCGTTGTTAATCTCAAACAGCGTCAGATCAGGAACTGCGATCTTGAGTGAAATCCCTGGAAATGGGGAAGGGGGAGCTGGGACACTGGGAAGGGCTTGGCTTTGAGGTGATTTGGAGCTCTCCAAGGTGTGCACGTGGCAGCCTGGGGATTTCAGGGCAGGGAATGTGGCCGGGGAATGAGGAGGAACGGTCCCTCTGCAGAGCCACCAGCTGGAAACGTGCCGGGTCTTTTACCATGACAAAAAACCAGCCTAAAAATGCCCTTCAGCGCCAGCAGCAGCATGGAGCAGGATATGGAAAAGATCTCTCACAAAGTAGCTTGTGATTCAGATGGAAAATGTCAGGTTTTGAAAATTATTAATCTTTGTGCTGCACAAAACCGTCAGCTGTAGGGGCGTTGGGTGTGGGAGGTTCCTGCGGGAGAGCGTTTCCAAATGGGGCTTTTTTTGGGGGCTGTTTTTCTCTTTCCCTTTGTGTTTTTTTTTTTTTTGGTGGGGGGGTTTCTTTTGTTCCTTCCCCCCCACGGGAGTGCTGAGTAAACAGGCAGCTGAAGCTCCTGATGGGGACAGAAGTGACAGGGAAGGGAGGTGAGGTGGTGACAGCAGAGTCAGGGGACGGTGATTCACCGCAGAGGGAAATGGAGGGGGGGATGAGGGAGCTGGGAAATGGGTAAACAACTGCCTGCCGGGTGGTTTTGGGGCAGATTTATCGCAGAAAGGGGATTTATCACCCAGGAATGGGCAAGGGACGAGCTGGGAAGGTCTCAGGTGGCTCCGTCCTGCTCACCCTGGAGGGGCTCAGCAGGCTCTGGGCTGGCTTCAGCCAGGAGAGAAGGGGGAAAGTTCCAGAAAAAGCCCTTGGGGTGACTGTGAGGGGGATCAGGAGCGAGCAGCCAGGTTTCCTCTCCCTCCCAAAGCAGGGCAGCTCTTGGGGCTGGCTGGGGCTGGCTCTGCTCTCCCATCTCACCTGGGACATCTCCGCTTCCATCGCCTCACCCGAAGTGTCCCGATGGGAAAGGGAAGAGTGAAAGAAGGATTGCAAAGCATTCCCTTGTCCCAAAAATCAACTGGAGGGCGCCTCTGAAATCTGATCCTGTCCTTGTGCAGGAAACAGCTGATGGGAGCCACAAACATCAGCAAATGCAGAGCCCCACAGGTCTGTGACAGGATTAATTAGCAATGTGCTTTACTGTTTCGTTTTAACTGCACCGAGGCTGTGGCTCAGGAAATTCGCAGCTGAACGCCCTGAAAAAGCACGAAATGAGCAGCCAGAGCAGGCTGGGTGTGGAACCCAAAACTGCTTCAGTGCCCAGCTCCCCCTCCTTGCTTTGCTGCCTTCAGCTGCTGCAAACACAGTGTGAAAATATTCCTTAAATGTCACTTGTTGCTTTGATGGAATTTACAGAGGGAGCTAAAAACCCTGTGTCTCACTCTCTCTGCATGTGTAAAAAACATCAATTAATTGGATCCTTGCTGTTGCAAGGGACGCTTCAAAAACTGGACAGAAATCCCAAGTTTGTTTTGTAAGGAAAAACCAAAACATCATAAAATGTTACACCCCAAACTTTATTGTCTAACTGCAGGTAAAGTTTTGTTTCCCCCATCGCGACAAAATAAAATTTCAGAACATGAAAACCCATCATTAAATTCAATTTGTGCAAAGTGCAACGAGGACTGGAAATTCCTGCAAACACAGCCAGCACAGGGATTGGGAAATCTGGGAGTTCTAAATCTTCTCCTCTAAACTCCTATTTAAATTGGGCTCTGCATGTCGGAATTATGTCCATTAATACTTAATGGGCCCAATTTCCCCGGCAATTCGGAGGCACCTGAAGGAGCAGAAGGAGCTGCAGCGTTCCTCAGTCCGGTTTTAATGAGCTCAGCAGGGATTTGAGGCTCCGTTGTTGAGAGCTGCACTGTGATTGTGTTACTCGGCCACTGAGTGTCCCTAAATTGTAATTTCATCATTTGTTCTTGCCGTGGTCTCCAGCTCTCAGCCCTGCAATGAAGCCCTGGGTTTGGAGGCTGGTTTCTCACTCAGTCTGGGCGAAATGGAGCTGAATTTCCCTCTGAGCTCCTGTTCTGTGGTTTTTTGGTTTCGGTTTTGTTGGGTGGTGTTTTTTTGGTGTTTTGTTTGTTGTTTTTTTTTTTTTTTTTTTTTGTGTGTGTGTGTGTTTTGTTTTGTTTTGTTTTGTTTTGGTGTGGGTTTTTTTGGTGGGTTTTTTTTTTGGTAGTTTCTTTTTGTCTGTTTTGTGGGTTTTTTTGGTGTGGGTTTTTTTGGTGGTTTTTTGTGGGTTTTTGTTTGTTTGTTTGGATTTTTGTGGGGTTTTTTGTTTTGTTTGGTGGTTTTTTGTTTGTTTGTTTTTTGGTTTTGGTTTTTTGTTTGTTTGTGGTTTTTTGTTATTGTGGTTTGTTTGTTGTTTTTTTCCCAGATGAGCATTTCCATATCACTGCCTCAGTAATTAAGATTAACTGAACCCAGTTCTCATCAGAGACACAACTCCGAGGTCTGGGCAGGAATCCACATCAGCAGGTGGAACACGAAATTTTGAGCAGGAGAGGAGTTGATCTGGGGAGTCCCCTCCTGGCCTTGCCCATCCGGGGGATTTGGCTGCAGGGAGGGGTTTGTGCTTTGGGTTCAGCCTGGGGAGAGGCTCAGGGTGAGCTCTGTGCTCTGCTCTGCTGGGCAGTCAGAGGGATTGGGGTGGCTCTGGGCAGGAATGCTCTGCTCAGGGCTCCTGGGCTGGGATTGTCCAGGGCAGCGGGTTGGGCCATGCAGAGGCAGAGCAGGGTCCCCAGCAGGGCTGGGCTGGCCCTGGTGACACTTTGGACACCGAGGGGCTGTGCTGGAGCCCAGGAGCTGCTGGGGGGCTCCTGAGGGGTGGAACCTCCTCTTCCCTCTGCTCCTGGCAGAGCTCAGGGATCTGATCCATCCCAGGGTTCTGCTGGGGGGTTCCTGAGGGGTGGAACCTTCTCTTCCTTCTGCTCCTGGATCATCCCAGGGCTGTGCTGGGGCGTTCCCGAGGGATGGAACCTCCTCTTCCCTCAGTGATCTGATCCATCCCAGGGCTGTGCTGGGGTGTTCCCGAGGGATGGAACCTTCTCTTCCCTCAGGGATCTGATCCATCCCAGGGCTGTGCTGGGGGTTCCTGAGGGGTGGAACCTCCTCTTCCCTCTGCTCCTGGCAGAGCTCAGGGATCTGATCCATCCCAGAGCTGTGCTGGGGGGTTCCTGAGGGATGGAATCTCCTCTTCCTTCTGCTCCTGGATCATCCCTGGCAGAGCTCAGGGATCTGATCCATCCCAGAGCTGTGCTGGGGCGTTCCCAAGGGGTGGAATCTCCTCTTCCCTCAGGGATCTGATCCATCCCAGGGCTGTGCTGGGGGGCTCCTGAGGGATGGAATCTCCTCTTCCCTCTGCTCCTGGATCATCCCAGGGCTGTGCTGGGGGTTCCCGAGGGATGGAATCTCCTCTTCCCTCTGCTCCTGGGTGTCCCCCAGCAGAGTTCTCAGCCCCTGAGCCGTCCCTGGCTCTCATTCCCCCCATACCTTTATAAAAGAGACAAACCCGCCCGGGAGGGCAGCGCTTCACAGCTCGTTCTGTACCGGCTCTGCCCCAGCCCAGGCACGGGGGCAGCGGGGGAAAGAAGCTCCTTTTGTGCTGGGAATTGTCCTGGCGCTGCTCGGCCATCCCGAGCCCACAGCTCCCCTTTCCAGGCTCTCATTTCCCGCTGGCAGGGGCTGAGGTGGGAGTTTCACGCACAGCGAGGTTGGTTCTCTGACGCTGTTAAAGATCACAACGACACAGACTCCGACACAGGAGGCTGACAATGACTCTGTTTATTTTGGGGAATTTTTTTTTAATGCTGTTTTACAGAGAACAACTCAATGGGTGGAAGAAGAAAGACAAATTTTTTAAATTGCATTGGTTAAGTCAGAGAAACATCAAGGTGAAGTCCCTCCTAGGGAAAGGAATGGAAACAAAGGTTACAGTTAGGAAAACGTGGTTTTTGTTGGCAGAAAACTCTCTGGGAAAAGAGTTTCAGAGAAACCAAAACATCTCAGGCACCAACCAGGGCTGCAGTTCTCCTCACACACCCCGGCCTGGGACGTTTTCAGTTACAGACCCCTCTGCCTGGGATGCTGGAGGATCCCCTTTCCCTTTAAAGATTTACATTGCTTGCCTATCGCTCAAAGGGGAAAGAACAAAAAAAAAAATCTAGATGTTAAATAAATGCATGAAAGATTCCTCAAGTTTGTAACCCACTTAATATTTAATAAACGTAATAGATCATTTTTATAAATAAGTGTAGCTGGGATATAAACACATTCAGGGCGCAGAAGGGATTGCAGCAGCAGGCGCGTTCGTCTCTGCGGCACGGGAAGGGCCGGCGATGTTTTATCAACAAATTCACCCTCGCTGGGGAAAAGAAATGAAATAAATGCCCAGGGACGGGGTTGGGCGGGGGGTGGAAATTCCCTTCATTAATTCCATGGAGCTGGAAGTGTTCCTGAGATGGTTCTGACAGAGCCAGAGCAGAATGAAGGCTGGAAGGGGGAATGCGTTAAACTTCCTCCTCTTTTGTAGGAACAAAGGTTTCCCAGGAGGAAAGGGGTGAGCCAGGGGCACGGGGATTGAGCAGGGTTCACTGATTTATTTTGGGGTTAATTCATTTATTGAGGGTTCACCGAATTGTTGAGGGTTCTTCCTCAGAGGGAAATTGTCAACATCCAGTAAAAAAAAAAATCCACTCTATTGTTGGGTAAAAAGCATTTCAAGTTCATTAATGAAACTAAATCTGACTTTGGGCTGTAGAGCAGCCAGGTGGAAAAAAAAAATAATCAGGAATTCTGCTGAAAGCGTTGAAAAAATAGGAACAAATGGAGATGAACAAGCTGGTGTGGTGGAAGGGTCCCTGCCTGGCAGGGGTGGAACTGGGAAGTCTCTTTGGAGTGAGATTTGTTTCTGGGGGCTCTCATTTGGGCTTTGCTGAGTACCCTGCCCTGGGGCCTCAGCAAATCCCCCAGCCAGGGGAAACAACAGAGGCATTAAAGGATGTGAAAAACAACGTTTCACCTTTTTATATTCATTTATAAGTTTAATAAAAAGAGAATAGAATAAAAATAGACAATAAGGAGACAAAAGGATATCTTACTCAGCTGAGGGTGTAGAGCAACACACCCTCCGTTCTAAATTCCTTGGTATTTAAAAGTCTTGGTGTTACATATTTAAATAAGCTAATGCATGATTCAAATATTCATTTTGGTTTCAAGTCATCCCTAAGCATACAAGTTATCTGTGAGGCTCCACAAAGTCCAGATGAATGTTGTAAATCTGTCTTCAGGAGACTTAGACCCTCAAAGGCTTAATTGTTTCTTATCAGAAATCTTTAGTTCAGGAATTCCAGACGTGTCTTCCGTCTTCTATCTGAAAATATCCCTCCATTACATTTTAAATTCTACAAATAAAAGGAAACACAGTACAACCTTCTTACATCACATGCATAACATTCCTTTCAATATTTGCGAAAAGCCAGCTCTAAAATATGCATTTATAACAAGGATTTCACGTGGGCACCAAGATCTGCCACTCCCATCCCTTCCCGAGCGCCTCCCAAAAACCCCAAAAACCCCACAAACCCCAAAAACCCCAAAAACCCCAAAAACCCCAAAACCCCAAAAACCCCACCGTGTGTGGGGGCCAGGGTCATCCGCTGAAGCAAATGTAGGCAAATCTCACCGAGCTGCTTTTCTGGCTGGGTAATGACTCAAATTTCATCAGGGAAACCGTGCCAGGCATGAGGAAATTCTCTATTCTGGAACAGGCTTTCCGTTCTCCCATCCCCTGGCTTCCCTGGCGAGCTGAGCACACGTGGGAAGGGAACTGAATTTATTCGGTGCTGGAGGAAATCCAGACTGCAAGGGGTTAAAGCCCAGCGGGGGATCAGCGGGGTTGGATACACGGGGAGGGAGGAATGTGAATATTTGGAATATTGGTCACCTCCAGTGGTGTCTCTGTCCAAAGGAGGGGCTGGGGTGTCCCCAGCTGGGGAAAAAAAAAAGGTTTTTTCCTTCTGGGTTGGGGCAGAAAACGTCCAAAGCAGCAGCGAATAACCCAAAGCTGCTGCCAGGATTTATAAATTCCGGGGACTTGGGGAAAGGAAGCCAAGGGGCAGGAATTCCTGAGCGGGATGGGGAGGCTGGAGGGAACTGGGAATGGATTTATGTAGGAATGGCTCCTGTGCCCCTGCAGGAGGAATCGCTTCAGGGCAGTCCCGAAAATCAGGGAAAACCCGGGCAGAGAGGGAAAACCCCAAACCCCAAAGAGGGAAAACCCCAAACCCTGGACAGAGAGGGGAAATCCCAAACCCCGGGCAGAGAGGGAAAATCCCAAACCCTGGACAGAGAGAGAAAATCCCAAAACCCAAAGAGGGAAAACCCCAAACCCCAAAGAAGGAAAACTCCAAACCCCAGGCAGAGAGAGAAAACCCTAAAGAGGGAAAACCCCAAACCCCGGGCAGAGAGGGAAAACCTCAAACCCTGGACAGAGAGGGAAATCCCAAAACCCAAAGAGGGAAAATCCCAAACCCTGGACAGAGAGGGAAAACCCCAAACCCCGGGCAGAGAGAGAAAACCCCAAACCCCGGCCAGAGAGAGAAAACCCCAAACCCAAAGAGGGAAAACTCCAAACCATGGACAGAGAGGGAAAACCCCAAACCCCAAGGAGGGAAAGCCCCAAACCCGGGCAGAGAGGCAAACATCCAAACCCCAGGCAGAGAATGAAATCCCCAAACCCCAGGTAGAGAATGAAAACCCCAAACCTTGGGCAGAGAGAGAAAACCCCAAACCCCAAAGAGGGAAAACCCCAAACCCTGGAGAGAGAACGAAAACCCAAAACCCCGCATAGAGAGGGAAAATCCCAAAACCAGGGCAGAGAGGGAAAGGAGCTCCCTCTGCTCCCGGGGCTGCTGGATCAGAGAGGGGAATGCAGCCCCGTTTGGGACTTTCCGAGCTTTGTTTCTCTGGTGCCACAAAGTGTAGAAGAAGTTGTGTTTAGAGAGTCTCTGCACAATGGATTGCCAGATTTATTTGTATTTATCATGAGTTACTTGGCTTGCTGGGGGCACTTTAACTTTTGGGGTTTTTTAATGCAGAAAGAATAGTGCCGCTCACTTTAAATAATTCTTAATTTGAAAAAAAAAAAAGTTCAGAACTCACAGTTTTTCACTGGTTTAAGATCTCATTTTAACATCTAAATTATCCTAATCAGTTTTGAAATACTGACTCATCCCTGTCTGCTGCTGTCCAGGTCTCCTAATGTGCTCTGACAACAGCAGAGTGTTTATTTCAGAGAAGAATTTAATGTTTGTTCCGTACTTTTTTTTTCCCCCTCCTTCTTTTCTCATTCCTATTATTGTCATAAAAAGATTTAAAGTCCCTCTTGGCCTCGCTTGCCGAGCATAAAACACAAACCCCTTCCTGAAAGGTAATTTTCCAGGAATGAAAACCACAAGAACTGTGTCAGGATTTGCTCTCCTGTCGTTTGCTGCCACTACAGAGCAACTTTTCCTTGTGTAGCTCTGAAGGGCCTGAATCCCAAAAAGGGGCAGGGGATTTGCAGCCAGCCCCTGGGAAAGTTCCAGCAGCTTCTGGGGGAAGGTGAATTGGAGTTTGGGCAGGATGAAGGTGATGACAAGAGGAAGATAAAACCCTGAGCGTTAAGGACACTTTAGGAGAGGCCCCTGCAGGTAAATGGGGAAAATGTTATTTATCTGTGCTGATTCCACCCGGAGCAGGAATGCCCTGGCGTGAGGGCTCAGGCAATTCCATTTGCAAAACACAGAAATATCTGTCTGGGGGTGGGAGGGGATGGGGAACCCTTCCTGCTTTCACCTGCCAGGACCTTGGCTGGTTGGGCTGTCAAAGGAAAACGTTGAAGGGAAAAGATGCACCTGGATTTGGTCATGTGGGAGGTTTCCATCGGGAGGGAGCCACTCCCAGCCCCAAAATCTGCCCCCCCAAAAAAGCCAGAGCACACAATGCAGACACAACCTGCCTGGAGGAATCCGTCCTGGATTTCAGTAGGGCTGGGATTTCCCCCTCTGTGCCCTGCCCTAAATAGCAAATCCAGTGGAATAACTGGGAGCTCTCCAGCTGAGTGACCCCCACAGACCCAGCTGCTGCTCCCCCTGCACTCCAGGCCTGCTGCAGCCCTGATGGGAGCCTGGGATTTCCCAGCCTCTCCAAAATCTTCTGACTTTTTTTTTTTTTTTTTTTTGTTACTTGCTATAAAAGTGGGATTTCACCAAGCCTGCAGGGACGCTGAGGATTGACAGGATGGAAATTGGCATCGACGTTTGGGAGTAAAACGCTGCAAGTTGTGCTGGTGTTTTCTGAAGCACCCTGAGAAGGGGATGAAAGCACAGAGCTCGTTTGAAGGCGGCTGCGATTCCCCAGCACGGCTCGGGGAGTGTTTGCACACACAGAGCCCGGTGCTGAGGGACAGCTCCCTGGGTTCCATGGAAATAAAACAACCTTCTCCTTGTTCTCTAGCAAGGCTTTGGTTTTTCCCTCACAGCACCACAGCTTCCCTCTCATCTGCCTTAATTTCCCTGCTCTCAGTCACCTCCCCGCTGCCCTCGGCTGCTCCCTCTCTGATCCCAGCTCCCTTCATCCCCAGGCGTTATCCCAGCTGGCTGTGCTCGCTGCTCCCTGACCCTCCTGCACCAGCCAACCCCTTCTCACTCAGATTGGTCGCTTTCCTCTGAATTTTCGCCAGGAGCTGACAAAGTGCTGAGATAAATCCCAGCGCTGCCGGAGATCAGTGGGAATCTCCCGGGTCTGACAGCAGCGAGGAGGATTTGGCTGCACGGGAGCTGAGGATCACAATTCTGAGAGTGTAGCCATGGTTGGTGCCTGAGATGTTTTGGTTTCTCTGAAACTCTTTTCCCAGAGAGTTTTCTGCCAACCAGAGACACGTTTTTCTGACTGTGACCTTTGTTTGCATCCCTTTCCCTGGGAGGGACTTCTCCTTGCTGTCCCTCTGCTCTGACCAATGTCAGTGAAGAAGTTTGTCTTTGTTTCACCCAGTGGGTTGTTCTCTGTAGAACAGGACAAAAGGGGAGAAATTCCTGAAAATAAACGGAGTCACTGTCAGCCTGCTGAGTCGGAGTCCGTGTCCTTGTGGTCTTTAACAGCCTCATGAGAGGATGTGTAGAGGTGGTGGAAACTTCTCCATCCACATCTTGCAGCTTCTGAAGCCTCTGTTCCCCACCTGTGGGGCAGCTCTCTGCTGCCTTTGCTCCCACCCCTCAATCATTTGATTTTTCTCTCTCTCTCTCTTTCTGTCCTTGCGAAGCCCAGCCCAGCAGCTCCCAGAGTCAAGCCCACACCAAACAAACCTCAAAGCTGATTTTCCACTCCAGCAATAAAACCAGACTGTAGTCACTGCTTGTCATGTTTTGGTTTCCTGAAGTTCTTTTTCCAGAAACGAAACTGGTAAACAAGGGCACGTTTTTCTAAACTCTCTTGTTTTTCACATTTCTCCCCTAACGAGGGGCTTTGCTTGTTGACCCTTGGTGTCACCAATGGTTCAAAGGATCCCGCCTCTTAGGTGGACACGTTGTAGAAAGGTATAAAAATAGGTTTGGAGAACAAACCAGCCCCTTTTTGGGAGCATCAGCCTTCTGAACAGACCTTGCGCCTTTCTTTCGTGTCCAACCGCGACACCAGACCGTAGGAGAAATGTGAAAAACACGACTTTTCCTTTGGTTTCCTTGCAGGGAATGAGAACAGCGAGGCCTTGCCCGAGTCCATCCCCTCGGCCCCGGGGACCCTGCCCCATTTCCTGGAGGAGCCGGACGATTCCTACATCATCAAGAGCAACCCCATCGTGCTGCGCTGCCGGGCCGTGCCCGCCATGCAGATCTTCTTCAAGTGCAACGGGGAGTGGGTGCACCAGAACGAGCACGTGTCCCATGAGAGCCTGGACGAGGCCACAGGTGAGGCAGGAGCTGCTCCAGGCCAGATCCCGGCGGGAATCCCGGCGGGGATCCCAGCCAGGGGCTCTGCAGGGACCTGGGGCTCCTCTCTTTCCATTTGGAGCAGGGGCTGGAAACAGGGAAACTCCAGTTTTTATGGGATTTTTGTTGGGTTGGACGCTGGTGTTTGGCTCCAGCCTCAGTTTTTATGGGATTTCTACTGGGCTGCACTCTGGGATTTGCCCCCAGCCTCGGTTTTTATGGAGTTTCTGCTGGGTTGAACCCTGGGATTTGCCCCCAGGCCCAGTTTTTATGGGATTTTTTTTGGGTTGGACCCTGGGGTTTACCCTCAGCCCCAGTTTTTATGGAATTTCTGCTGGGTTAGACCCTGGGGTTTGCCCCCAGCCTCAGTTTTTGTGGAGTTTCTGCTGGGTTGAACCCTGGGATTTGCCCTCAGCCCCGGTTTTTATGTGATTTCTGTTGGGTTGGACCCTGGGTTTGCCCCCAGCCCCAGCCAGGGCAGGAACTGAGGTGGGAATAACCCAAGCAGAAGAAACCCTCAGTGCCCAGCGCGTGTGGAAGAGAAGAAAGGAGAGATTTGGGAGCGATCAGGAGATTTTATCAGCTCCAAGCAGAGCCTGCAGCCTTTCTCATTTAGCTGATAAGTATTGCAGACCAATTTAATGCTCTGGCTCCACAATTCTGGTTGTTATTGCTTTCTCCCCTCTCCCCTCCCAGCATTGCTAGGCAACCCCCAGCCTTGGCAGCAGCGCTCTGTGTACAACACCTTCTCCAGCAACACAAGAAATTCCTTTTTTAGAGGCAAAAATGCCATTTAAAAAGAAGTTGCACCTCCTAAAGTAGTGCTTGGCATTCTTTTGAAGTGACACATGCTGAAGAAGTTTCGTATTAGAGAGGGTTTTCTTTTTTTTTTTTTTGTAAATGCTAATCTGAATGAATTTTAATTTTCGCAGTTACCTTTTCAGAAATAATTTAATAGGCATAACCTTTACTTCTGAAGGCACTGCTGAATCAATATGGGAGAAATGTCGTCCCTAAAAGCTTTCCTTCCATATGGTTTACAGAAAAATCTCCCTGTGAGTGCTGCAATTATGTTTTCTAAGCTTGGGGTTAATAACAGAACAAACCAAGATCGGCAGCACGAGGTGGGGCTTCGATGGCATTGAGGCTGGAGACACGGAGCAACAGCTTTGGGATCATGGAATGCTTTGGGTTGGGAGAAAATCCATCTGGTTCCCCGGGCAGGGCCAGCTCCCCTGGCCACAGGAGGGTGGGATTTCGCCCAGGGGTGGAGATGCCCCCAGGGTCTGGACCCAGAACCCAGCAGGGCAGTGCCCGGGTGCAGAACAGCCCTCGGGGCACAAAAATGCAGGGAGAGGCAGCACGGGAGGGAATTCTCTCACCACGATCCCTATCCACAGCCAGGAATTAGGAACGCCTTGGAACGCCTCCCCAGCCCTCAGGGAGCAGCAGCTGTTGGGGGTTTTGGCGTTAATGTGCAGTGAGTGCCCAATGCCCCCCTCGCTGGAGTCCAGGCTGGGGCACAGCCCGGCTCGGCTCTGCTGCCCTGGGGGCTCCCGCTGGGAAAAAAAACTGCTCTGGGATTTGTGCCAAGAACGGGGATGTTGGTTAAAGGGGATGTTGGTAAAGGGGATTTTGGTTAAAGGGGATTTTGGTTAAAGGGGATGTTGGTTAAAGGGGATTTTGGTTAAAGGGGATGTTGGTTAAAGGGGATTTCTCTCCCTGCACCCCAAGGGTCTGACCCTCTCCATCCTCCCGCTGCTTGTGTGGGCTCAAAACCCCGGCAGGATGGGGAGAGGAGGTGGAAAGCAGCAAGCAGAGCCCAGGCTGGAGCAGATCCGGGGTGAGGGGAGGGAAGGAGTCCCTGGGAGCTCCAGAGGGGCTGCGGTGCCACTCGGGGCTGTCCCAAGGCAGGGACCCCCCAGGGGTGGGCTTTGTCACCCTGATGGGCACAGAGCCCAGAGCTCTCCGTGACTTGGGTTTTACAGGAGAGGAACAAACCCCTCCGAGCGGTGTCTGTGAGGAGGAGCAGCAGGACAGGGAGGGGTTTGCTGCTGCCTGGGGCCGCCTGGAAGGCTTTGCCCGGGGTGTCCCTGCGGTGTTTTTGCTGCTCTGCCTCTGCTTTTCCTGTTTATTCCCCAGCGCGGCCGAGCAGGGACTCGGCTCTCCCTGTGCTCTGCCTCCTCAGGGGAGGGCCGAGCTCCTGGATGCTGCCGCCACCCAAGCGGGGTAATTAGCGGCTGATTAATCTCCCTCCGCTGCATTTCCCGCACGCTCCAGAGCCCGCCCGGGTGTTTCAGGCCGGGGTTCAGCACAAGGCTCAGCCCCGGCTGAGCAGAGTTTCCTTGTCTGATAACTGGAAGGATGACAGCAATAACCGCTGTCAGTGTTTTTTCTCATTTAAACAAATAAAGCTGACAAATGCCGGAGTTCTCCGCGGCTCCGTTGTGTTTAGTACACGGAGAGCAATTATTCATCGGCTGCCAGCCCCGCTCCGTGCAGCTCCAGCATCCAGCAGAGCCCATTAGCATTTCGGTGCCACGGCCAGCACTTGATATTCTGCGCGGCTCTAACTGTAAAACAAAAAGATGATGGTTCTAATTTGCACAATAATTTAAAGGGTTGGGGCTCCCGGTGCTTTATTGGAGTGATTGGAGTCGCAGGTAAAGTGTCGCCGAGGTTTATGAGGTGCCTGCTTTGATTTGCGTGGATTTTTCACCCGGTGTCACTCCCCGTGAAGGATTTTCCCGGCGTTTCCCCGAGGTGCAGAGGGGAGCTGGATGTGTTTGCCGGTGAAATACGGGGCTGATAAATGGAGAATATTCCTCTCCTCCCAACAGGTTTGCTTTCGGCCCTTGTTTCCAAAACAAATGGAAATAGCTGCCCTTTCTCCATAAACAAACACAACTCCCCCCAAAGACCCCAGCCCTCTCCAGAGGTCCCGTCCAACCCCAGCAATTCTGAGATTCTGCAGGTTTTGGATGCATTTATTTTGTCTATGGGTGAACTGGGAGACCTTTAAGAGGACCTGAATTCCTACCAGGCCCATTCTCAAAACGCTGAACCACCAGCTTCCCCCCCAGCCGTGCGCTCTTTGTTTGCCACATTAAATACAGGCTGATTTATAGATTAATTAAAGGCCGTGTCAATGAAGGGAAGAGCTGGGCTGGAGAATATTCCACCTTAATAAATCTGGAGCTGTAAATGCCTGAATCCACTGACGCCTGCTCAGAAATTTGCAGCACCCCGGAGCCAAGAAATGGCTTCAGCTTCTCCGAAATTCATCATCGAGCAATGACTTCCTTTTGTTTGGTATCAAAATCCTGTCACTGGGAGCAGGGGCTGTGCTGGGGCAGCTCCCACACCTCTGCCTCTTTCTGCTGCTTCCCAAAAAAACCCCCAGAGCAGCTCAGGGGTGAGGGGAGCAGGACCTGGGGGTGTCAGTGGGGTCAGCAGAGCTCCGGGTAACCCAGGGAGGGGTTTTCCCCCCAGGACACTGCTCCTGCTGGGAATGGGATCCCAAAAACCCTCAGCCAGGGCAGCCCTGCTCTGTCCCCAGCCCTCTGACCCTCTCTAAGGGGGCTCCCTGCAGCTCCTCCCACCTCAAACCTGGACAGATCCCTCTGCAAAGCATTCCAGTGCCAGAATCCAAGGATTTTTCTGGTTGCTGGTTTTGTTTCAGGGGGTGCGTTTTCCTGGCAGGGTCTCTGGCAGAGCCTTTGTTCCTCAGGGTTTGTTGTCACCGTGTCAGGAAATAAAGGGAGGCTTTGTAAACAGTTTTGTTAAGGACGGCATCAACACGGGAGAAAACAGAACGCAAATAGAAGCAGCCAGGAAAGCTGTGTTCGTCTGTTGCAGGGGGAATAAATAAATATTTGAGGGACTGAAGGGATTCTAGAGACGACTTGGGGAGCTGTCAAGGGTTTGTCCCTGTCTTTGGGTTTCATTGTAAGCCAGGCTTAATGAAAAGAAGTAAAAATCCCCTTTTCCTGTCGCTGGAGAAGTATCAAATGTTCTGTATTTTTGTACAGGATTTAAAGCTTGTCTGAGCTTCCCCTTTTGGAGCATCCCCAGTGAACCTTGCCCCTCCTCTTGCCAGAGGAGCACAGCCACTTCCCCACAGTGCCTTTGAGGAGTGGCTGCCCAGCTGTTAATGATGCCTGAGATTAAGTGGGAGCCAATTTTTATGGAGTTCAGGTTTAGAATTCTTGCTGCTTTATAAACTCCACAGGCATGAAATACGGTGAGATTGGGTTTGCCTCCGTTTCCAGTGGAGGGGAAATAACTGCCTGGGGACTGCGCCGGAGGAGAGGGGAGGAGGGACAAGGCCTGAATGTGTTCTGTTTTCCTTTAATGTTTTTCTGACTCTTTCAAATGGTTCCCAGCTCCAGGTTTGGATTGGATTTCCTCTCCCCAGGCTGCCGTGCTGAGGTGGCTGCAGGTCTGGGGGGTATCCCAGGGGTGCCACACAAAAGGTGTGGGAGGATTCCTGAGGTCTGGAATTCACCTGCAGGCTCTGCCCTGGGGGAAACGCTCCTGCCCAGCTCCCCCCGTGCTGGAGGGGGGTTTGCAGGGGCAGGGGGGTGCCATTTAAAGACATTTTTGTGGTAGATGGTTGAATTCCAGACAAACACCCTGGGCGAAGGAGGCAGCAGAGATGAGGGTGCTGAGGGAGGAGGTGCAGAGATCACGGTGGGGACAATTCCTGGGGCCCAGTGCATCACGTCCTGCTCATCCTACAGAACTGAATTAGTGGCACGACATTGCTGTGCAGGTGATGCTGGGACTCAGTGCGTTATGACCTGACACTGTTAGAGATCACAACGACACAGACTCTGACTCAGCAGGCTGACAGTGACTCCGTTTATTTCCGGGAATTTCTCCCCTTCTATCCTGTTCTACAGAGAACAACCCACTGGGTGAAACAAAGACAAACTTCTTCACTGACATTGGTCAGAGCAGAGGGACAGCAAGGAGAAGTCCCTCCCAGGGAAAGGAATGCAAACAAAGGTCACAGTCAGAAAAACGTGTCTCTGGTTGGCAGAAAACTCTCTGGGAAAAGAGTTTCAGAGAAACCAGAACATCTCAGGCACCAACCTGGGCTGCAAGGGCCCACTCATCCTAGAGAATTTAATTAGTGGCACGACATTATTGTGCAAGTGATGCTGGGACTCAGTGCGTTATGACTTGCTCATCCTACAGAATTTAATTAGTGGCACAACACTGTTGTGCAGGTGATGAGGGCTTTGCCCTGGTCGAAAAGGGCACTGCTGATGGCAGGATTGGTGTGGGGCCCTGACCCTCAGCCTGTCCCTGCTGATTCTCTGCTCTCCCCACCCAGGGCTGAAGGTGCGGGAGGTCTCCATCAACGTGACCAGGCAGCAGGTGGAGGATTTCCACGGCCCCGAGGATTACTGGTGCCAGTGCGTGGCCTGGAGCCACCTGGGCACCTCCAAGAGCAGGAAGGCGTCGGTGCGCATCGCTTGTGAGTAAATCCTGCTCCTCCGGGGCTGCCGGGGCCGGGTTTGGGGTTAAACATCCATGGGCGGGGTCAGGCACCTCCGTCCCTGCAGGAACATCCCAGGAACCACAGGTGGCAGCTGAGGGGAAAAATCCCTTCCCTCCTCTCCTGGGATAAACCCAGCCCAAGGAGAGCCGAGGATGCCACGGGAATGCTGCAGGGCCCTGGGCTGGCGTTGGCAGGGAGGAAACGATGGAGCTGCTGTCCGTGGAGCTGGGGGATGATCTTCACCTCCTCATCATCCTTGATGTGCTGTGGGGTCATCACTCACCACCCACAGACCCTGCTGGGAGCTGCAAAAAGGGGAAATGCCCCAAACCTCCCCCAGCCCCAAACCCAGAACTGGCACTGAGAGCTGCAAAAAGGGGAAATGCCCCAAATCCCCCACAGCCCCCAACACAGAACTGCCACTGGGAGCTGCAAAAAGGGGAAATGCCCCAAATCCCCCCCAGCCCCAAATACAGAACTGGCACTGGGAGCTGCAAAAAGGGGAAATGTCCCAAACCTCCCCCAGCCCCAAATACAGAACTGGCACTGGGAGCTGCAAAAAGGGGAAATGCCCCAAATCCCCCACAGCCTGAGGGACACCAGAGACACAGCCCCAAACACAGCTGTGACCTGGAGCTGCTCCAAGCCTCACCCCGTTCTTGGAATCACACCTGGGATGTTTTTCCTGGCAGAAGCAGAGCCTGGCACCGCCCCTGCCAGCAGAGAATTCGGGGATTGCTTCCCCCAGTCTGTGGGGAACCCTTCCCCTTTGAACCCCCAGCTCAGATCTTCCCTTTCCTGGGGAAGGAGGTGCAGCCTGCAAAAAACTGGGGGAAATATTCCCTGGGAGAGGGGGGCAGGAGAACCTGGAGGGAAACTTTCCAGGGAGTGTCCCAGCACTTCCTGAGCATATAAAAAGGTGTCTTTTACCAGGATAAACATTTAACAGGATAAAACAAACATTTGTCAGGAGTAAAAGGACAGTGTAAGAAAACCTTCATTTCATTAACGGCAGATTTTATTTTTTTTTTGTTGGCTGATTCAGTCTGAATGTCTAAATACGTGTAAATTCAATTTTTTATTTCACTGCATTAACTGTCATAACACTGAGCCAATAATTCCCCTGCACTGCCGAGCTGAAAGGACCTTTATCTGAATTGAATTTTTATTGACTTTCCTCAGTGCTGTGATTTCCCAGCTCCACAAAATGGCAATTGGAGCCAGGCTCAGCCTGAGCAGGAGCAGGAGGAGCCGTGTGCTGGGGCTTTTCGACCCCTCACTGTGGGACCAGCTCTTCTTCCCAGTGCCCCCCAGACCCCATTAACCCCACAGCGCTCTGGAGAGGCTCTTCAGCTCAGCCTGGAGTGTTCTGGGGGGTGCCTGGAGGTTTTGTGTGGCAGCTGAGCTCCTCCCTGCTCCTTCCTGGGCTGCTCCTGCTCAAAGCCGAGTGTTCTGATGGGAAAAGCAGCAATTCCCGAGGGCAGAGGTGAAGGGGCTCCTCAGGCACAGCAGGAACATCCTGGGGTGGGATTTATGGCTTGGCAGGATCAGGGACGAGGCCCTGCAGGTCCAATCTCTGCCAGAGCCCAGAACATTCTCCCAGCCCCTCTGGGATGGGCACTGAGGAACCCGAGGCTTTATTCCCTCCCTTTTTTTTTTTTATATAATTTATTTTTAATTTGCACTGAAATCCCCAAGTTTCTGAATTGTGAGTCCAAGCCCACAGCGCTGCAGCACTCCATATTTCTCTGAAGGAGCAGGTGAGTATTTCTTTGTGATAGTGATGGGGAAGGCAGAGCGAAGGGCTCCTGCTCCATTTTTCACCTTAATAAAGGCATTTGTAGGCACCGGCGCAGCCCGGCCCTTAATGAATGCCTTCCTAAAGAGAGCGCTGCAGAAGGAATTGCCTGTCTGGAGGGGGGGAAATCAGCATTACCAGGGAATCATGGAAAGGAGCAGGCAGGCACCGTGAGCGTCTCAGGCACCGTGAGGGTGCTTGCTGTCAGCTGGGCTTGGTCTCTTTCTCCAGGCAGCACTGACAGGAGAGGACACAGCCTCAGGCTGCACCAAGGGAAATGCAGGTTGGATATCAGGAAAAAGTCTTTCACAGAAAAAGTGATAAAGCACTGGAATGGCCTGCCCGGGGAGGTGGTGCAGTCACCACCCCTGGGTGTGTTTAACAAAAGCCTGGATGTGGCACTGGGTGCCATGGTCTAGTTGAGGTGTCAGGGCTGGGTTGGACTTGATGATCTTGAAGGTCTCTTCCAGCCTGGAATTTCTGTGATTCTGTGTGATTCTGTGTGATTCTGTGAGCGTCTCCCTGCAGCCAGCAGCTTGCTGGGATCCGTTTTGGGAAACGCAGTGCCAGGGCTCTGCCTCGTCAGCTGCGAGCAAGGCGGGGAATGGAGTCAGTGAATCCCCACCGTGGAGCCTGAGAGGCTGGGAGCACAGGGAGAGCTCCTCATGGATCATCCCTCCGCATCCCTGAGGGGCTGCGTGGCTTCCACAGCCAGGAAGGAAACTCCAGCTGTTCCTGGTGTGGCTGGGATCCAGTGATCCCAGCTGGATCCAGTGATCCCAGTTGGACCCAGTGATCCCAGTTGGATCCGGTGATCCCAGCTGGACCTGGTGATCCCAGTTGGATCCGGTGATCCCAGCTGGACCCAGTGATCCCAGCTGGACCCGGTGATCCCAGTTGGATCCGGTGATCCCAGCTGGACCCAGTGATCCCAGCTGGATCCAGTTATTCTAGTTGGACCCAGTGATCCCAGTTGGACCCAGGGATCCCAGCTGGACCCAGTGATCCCAGAATTGACAAAAAGCACCCGCCCTACTCCTCCCAGAGTAAAGAAGGACAGTGCTTTCAGGAGATGAAAATAGAATACACATTTTTGTTTTCCATAATCTAGGACACCCAGTGATCCCAGTTGGATCCAGTGATCCCAGCTGGACCCAGTGATCCCAGCTGGATCCAGGCTGGCTTTGTGGTTGCTCTGGTCTGCCCAGACAGCCAGAGGTGCTGCAGACATCCCTTGACCTCAGTTACCACCTGGGCAGCGGTGTCTGGGGTGGGGCAGTTGGTCCCCAGCCTGGATTTAGGTCACAGGTTGGACTCGATGACCTCAGAGGTTTTTTCCGACCTGGTTCAATCTGGGATTCTGTGAGTTGCTCCCTTTCTCCTCCTGGCTGCAGCCCTTGGGGTGAGATCTGCACGGGCTGGGCTGTCAGCCCCTGCTCTGAGCAGGGCCTGGCCCAGCCAGGCTGGGTTCACTCAGCTCCAGCTCCATCCCAGCCCCCGGGGATGCCAGGCTGTCCCTGCACGGGGCTCTCGGGCCCTGGGGAGGATCTGGGGGTGGAGCTGGGGATCCTGGCACTGCTGGGCAAGCACAGGTGGCTTTGGAGAGTGGAGGGATGGGATCCTGGAGCTCTGGGCTGCCCAGTGCCACAGGGAGAGCACCAGGGTCACCCACCCTGCAGCCCCCGGGGAGCTTTGGGGCAGGAACTCCAGTGGTGATGAGTTCTTGTGTCCAAAGAATGCCAATCCTGATGAGTTCTTGCATCCAAAGAATGCCAATCCTGATGAGTTCTTGCATCCAAGGATTGCCAATCCTGATGAGTTCTTTTCATCCAAGGATTGCCAATCCTGATGAGTTCTTGCATCCAAAGAATGCCAATCCTGATGAGTTCTTGTGTCCAAAGAATGCCAATCCTGATGAGTTCTTTTCATCC
Source organism: Phylloscopus trochilus trochilus (assembly GCA_016584745.2). Lineage (NCBI taxonomy): Eukaryota > Metazoa > Chordata > Aves > Passeriformes > Phylloscopidae > Phylloscopus > Phylloscopus trochilus. Next base: position 1,488,457 of record WQNJ02000031.1, on the reverse strand, counting down.
AAGGATTGCCAATCCTGATGAGTTCTTGCATCCAAGGAATGAAAAATGGTGATGAGTTCTTGTCCAACCCTGCAGATCTACGGAAGAACTTCGAGCAAGACCCCCAGGGCAAGGAGGTTCCCATCGAGGGGATGATCGTCCTGCACTGCCGGCCCCCCGAGGGCGTCCCCGCCGCCGAGGTGAGCTCAGGGATGGGCACAGAAGCAGCTTTGGGGTGGGGGAAGGATGGGGAAGCAAAGGGCTCAGCTCCTGCGTGGTGCTGGAGGTGCTGGTCCCTGTGCTCTTCTCCCCCAGAATGCTTCAAGTGTCCTTTTTTGATTCCCTAGATTTAAAAAAAATGTGGCTTTTCATCCCAGTTCTGTTTGCTGAGAAATCCTGGTTTTCAGACAATTTTCAAGCCCTCTGCTTCCAAACTGAAAGCAGATTGTTGCACATTTTCCCGGGAATTACTTTTCTCCTCGAAAAAAAACAAGACAAAGTAAAAGGCAAACCTAAAAATATTATGATAAATGGTTGCTGGGGAGAGAAAATCTGCTGCAAGTAATAATTTGGTGGGGCTTGGCTTAGCTTTAAACAGGCTTTTTGTGATGAGAGCTGGGTCTTAACAGGAAAACAATGGGGCTGCCTTAAAATGGCAATAACCAGGCTGCTCTTGGAGGGAGAGGTTCGAACTCAGTCGTGTTTAAAAATCTGCTGCAGGGGCTTTAAAACCCAAGGAAACGTTGATTTTTTTTATTTTTTTTAATTGCACCCTGCAGTTCCCTCCAGCTCCTTCTGGGAAATGAGAGCAGTTGGATGGCTCAGGAGTTGGTTTTTGCCCCTTTTCCCCAGCGTGGCTGGGGTCGGCAATAACTGAAGGGAGAAAAGGAAAATAAACTCCAGAGAGATGTGTGCTTTTAGTTAATGAGAAGGGATTGGAGCAGATGTCTCTGGAAATAAAGAGGAGAGAGGCAGAGGCACCAGCAGCGAGGCAGAAGTGCTAAAGGAGAGGAAAATGAGGCAGAGATGGGCTCAGTGAGTGGCTGGGTCGGTGTTATCCAGGTTTCTGGTGTGCTCTGCTCTGTCAGCCCAATTCCTGCCCCGACCTGCTGCTCAGCTCTGTGGTGTATTTCCCCCGTTCCCAGGAAAAGGGATGTTGCATTGCAGAGAGCTGCCAGGATTGCTGGATGAGTGCTCTGGAAAGTGATTCCGGTTTGTAGACAAAACAAACCTCCACGGGCGTGGTGGCTCCCCAAACATCCTCGGTGTGACTGAATTCTACCGAGAATTTCAGATTTCTTTGAACAGGCAGCTTTATCTCCCCCACTTAAACAGGGAGCCTGTCTTCTTGGAAGGTGGGAATTATGTCCAATGAAAACCTGACATCTTAATTGCTTGCTCCAGACAAAAGTGGTGGAGTTCCCAACCAACCCTGATTTACTGCTGTTGACAGTAAAAGGGTTATTGCTGCTAATAAAGCTGCTAAATCTCACCAGGTCAGATTTGCTTTGGCCAATAAAAGGTCCCGTAAAGGCTCGGGCTAATTCTGGGCTCATCGAGCTAAAGAGTCTGCTGGAAATAATTCAGTGTCTTTAGAAAGTGGGTTAAATCTGTTAAAGCAGCCCTGGCGCTGGGCTGGGGGGATAAACTCGGCTTTATTTCCAAGCTAAAGGACAGCCTAGCCTGGCGTGATTAACAGGGCTGGGGAATAACTGAGCCACAAAGGCTCCCCCAGCGATGGTTCCGTGGGTGCTGAGCGGTGCTGAGGGATTCAAACCCCAGCGCTGGCAGCGAATCCCTGCTTCTGATCCAAGAATTGATTTCATTAGAGTTTGGATGCGGCCCCGGATGGAAACATAAGGCTGGAAATAACTCCCGGACAAAGGAGCTCTGCCTGGTGTTTGATGATTTGCAAAGTGGGCGCTGATTGGGGCATTGTCGGTGTTTGTTCAACCCGAAGAGAACGGGAAACAAGGGGGAAGGAGCTCCAGCCCACCCCTGCTCCGTGCCAGAGCCTCCCCCCGTGGGAAGGGTTTGGATATTCCAAGTGCAGAACCTCAGGAATATTGTCAGAGTTTGGATATTCTGAGTGCAGAACCTCAGGAATGCTGTCAGAGTTTGGTTATTCCAAGTGCAGAACCTCAGGAATGCTGTCAGAGTTTGATTATTCCAAGTGCAGAGCTTCAGAAATATTGTCAGAGTTTGGTTATTCCAAGTGCTGAACCTCAGGAATGCTGTCAGAGTTTGGTTATTCCAAGTGAAGAGCTCCAGGAATGTTGTCAGAGTTTGGTTATTCCAAGTGCAGAACCTCAGGAATATTGTCAGAGTTTGGTTATTCCAAGTGCAGAGCTCCAGGAATGTTGCCAGAGTTTGGATATTCCAAGTGCAGAACCTCAGGAATGCTGTCAGAGTTTGGATATTCCAAGTGCAGAGCTCCAGGAATGTTGTCAGAGTTTGATTATTCCAAGTGCAGAACCTGAGGAACGCCGTTAGATTTTGGTTATTCCAAGTGCAGAACCTCAGGAATGCTGTCAGAGTTTGGATATTCCGAGTGCAGAACCTCAGGAACGCCGTTTGATTTTGGTTGTTCCAAGTGCAGAGCTCCAGGATCACTGTTTTCCCGAAATCCTGATACATTCCCTGTCCCACCACCCCTCCTGGCCAGGGAGGGCCGGCCCAGGGCAGCCTCTGAGTGTCCCCCCAAGTTCAGACACCTCACACCTGGAGGGAAACCTCAGTCAGCCATGGGAACCAGCCCCATCATCAGCGACGGAAATCGTCCCTGGAATTGTTTTTTCCTGGACCCTGGAGGTGCTGAAACTCTCTCAAACCTGAAGCCAGAAGCTCTAAAAGTGAACATCCTTGACCTACCCCACAGCCTGATGTGGGAATTCCTGTCATCAGCCCCGGAGGTGTGGGAGGCAGGGATATTTCCTTGTGGTGGCTTGTTGCTGTAGGACACGAAATCAGGACACAGACTCACAGAAGGCTGAAGAATCAAAAATTCCAGGTTTATTCCCAAAGCACCTGTCTTTATATCTTTTTACAATGAGCCCACCTAAGAGGTGGGATCCTTGGACCCATTGGTCACATCAAAGGGTCATCAAGCAGAGTCCCTCCTCCGGGAAAGAATGTAGAAAACCAGGATATTTTACAACAACATGCCCTTGTTTACCAGACGTTGTGCCTGGGAAAGAATTTCCCTAAAAACAAAACATTGCAGGCACAGACCATGGCTGGCACAGTTTCCTTGGAATCGCCTTGGATTATCTGCCCGGCAGGGAGAACCTTTCTCTCCCACTGTTCCTCTCCACATTTCTGGTCACTGCTCAGATCCCGGGTTTACTCCTGCCCCTGCAGCCCACCCTGGGTTTATTTCTACCCCTATAACCCACTCTGGGTTTATTTTTACCCCTCTCACCTGGTGCTGGTGGTGCCTTGGCCAGAACCCAGCCAGTGGCTCCCGGCAGCTCCCGGTGCTTGTGAGGAAATCTCTCCTCCTCTGCCAGGGGTGCTGTGGGACCAGTTTCTTCTTCCCAGTGCCCCCGAGACCCCATTAACCCCACAGCTCTCTGGAGAGGCTCTTCAGCTCAGCCTGGAGTGTTCTGGGGGGTGCCTGGAGGTTTTGTGTAGCAGCTGGGCTCCTCCCTGCTCCTTCCTGGGCTGCTCCTGCTCAAAGCCGAGTGTTCTGATGGGAAAAGCAGCAATTCCCGAGGGCAGAGGTGAAGGGGCTCCTCAGGCACAGCAGGAACATCCTGGGGTGGGATTTATGGCTTGGCAGGATCAGGGACGAGACCCTGCAGGTCCAGTCTCTGCCAGAGCCCAGAACATTCTCCCAGCCCCTCTGGGATGGGCACCGAGGAACCCGAGGCCTCGGGGCCTCCCCTTGCTGGGCCTTTGTGCGGGAACAGGAATTTAGGGATTTACCTGGTGCCTCTCTGTGCTGATCCCGTTGTTCCATTGTTTATCTGTGGGGTGGGACGGCACAGGGATCCCAAAGAGAGCTCCCGGGAGGGTCCTTGGGCAGAATTCCCGTGGATGAAGTTTTGTTGGGAGCAGAGTCTGTTCTGCCATCTGCTCCAGAAGGAGGGAGCAGCGATGGGAACACCCGGATTAAATTTGCTTTTACACGTGTTCATTTCTGCACACGAGTACCAAACCGGCCAGGAGAAAATGGGTTCAGGGGCTGGATGCACACTCTGAGTGTGTCTGACGTGGAAATGGTTCAAACCCCAGCTCGTGTTGTGAGAACCAGGGAGAACGGTGATGGGAGATCTCCGGGGTCAAGGCTGCTCTTGGAGCAGTGGTTTATTGCACAGGGCCTGGGGAAGGGGCTCTGCTGAGAGCTGCCAGCTGCAGCTCGGGGCAGAGAGAGAGAGAAGAGCAAGAGAGAGAGCGCGAAGTAAGAGAGGAGCTGAAGAGAAGTAAGAGAAGTAAGAGCAGTAAGAGAGCAAAGTTCCCATTACAATCCATTAAATCTTCTTCTCTACTGAATATTCTAACTGACACCAACCAATCTAATACAGGATACAAAAATCCTACAGCATTTACATGCAGCCTGTAAGAATCATTACATTACCATGCTGTGTTATAGGGGCAGAAATAAAGCCAGGGTGGGTTAGAGGGGCAGAAATTCACCCAGAGTGGGTTAGAGGGGCAGAAATACACCCAGGGTGGGTTAGAGGGGTAAAAGTACATCCAGGGGGGCTGCAGGGGCAGAACTAAAGCCAGGGTGGGCTGCAGAGAGGCTGAGTGCAGGTGAGCTGGACCTGCCTAGGAAAAGCAGCAGCTTCAGAAGCAGAGCCAGGTGCTCCAGGGTGGGGCACCCGGGTTAAAAACAACTCTTTGGACCCCTTCTGCCAAGCTGGTGGGGTCTGCTCCAACCCTTGGGCTCTTGGTGAGGAGAAGGGCATTGTTTAATCCGAAGGGGATTGATTACCTTCAGCAGCCACACTGCTGCTGTTCTCCAGTTGTCCAGTAACTAAAGCTCTAAACATCGAAACTCGCTTTCAATACTATTTCATTTACAGGTTTCATATTCTCAAAACCTAAGCAGTCCTATTTATAAGGCTTTCCTTTTCCATCTTCCCCAACACGTGTCAATGAACCTCCCAGCAATGGGAGCTCCTGGGGCTCTGTGGCTGCTCTGCTCACAGGGTTCAGTGGGGTAAACAGGCTTTGGGCTGAGCAACACAGCAGTGAGAGCAAACCCCAGGGATTACAAACAGGGAGCAGCAAAATCCCAGTTCAGCTCTCCCAGGGCTGCCCTGGCGGCCCCAGAGCCAGCCAGGCAGGCTCAGGGTGAAGCTCCCTCAGCAGCACAGCCCAGCTGCTCCTGCTGCCCACCCCTGTAGCCACGGTTGGTGCCTGCCATGTTTTGGTTTCAGGAAATTCTGTCCCCAGAGAACTTAACTGGTAAACAAAGTCATGCTATTGTAAACTAAGGTATTTGTGCTGGTTTGAAAGCAAAACCAGTGAGACTCCCAGTCAGAGATACAATTTAATAGGAGAAGAGAGGAAAAAAAAAAGGTAAAATAAAATAGATGGAACAATACAACCGGACACCCTGTTGGTCAGGGTGTTTGAAGCAGTCCAAAAGTGAGTCCTCCTGGAGTGGCAGATGTGGTTCTGTTGGAGTAGAGATGATCCTGAGAGAGAAGGGTCCAGTGATGGTGAGAAGGGTCCAGTCTTCCTCCAGGAATCCAGTGGAACCAGATGAGATGTTCTTGTCAAAGCAGTGATTCCATCTGGTAGCTCTTGTCTCCTCTGGAATTCCAGAGGATAAAAGCTGCTTGTGATGTCTCAAACCCTGGATTATATCCAGGTGGGAATGCTTGGCTCCTCCCCCTGGGCAGAGCATCTCCCAATGGGATGATCTCATTCCATGAGTCATGCAGTGGGTCCTTGATGGCCCATTAACCAGAGATAACTCCCAGAGGAAGTTATCCATGAGTCAGGTGGCAAGGCATCGTTAGGCTCGTTAACAGGAGATAAGGAAAACACTGCCCCACCTTGGCTCCAACGGCTCATGGGTGTAGAATACAGACCAATTTTACATTGGAACCTAGGACAGTATTTTTCTACATGTTTTCCCAAAGGAAGGACTTTGCTTGATGGTCTCTTCAAGTGACCAGTGGTTCCAGGGGTCCCCACCTCTAAGGTGGGTGCATTTGTAGAAAGGTATAAAATAGGTTTGGAAAATAAACCAGTGGCTCCTCCTGCGAGGAGTCAGCAGCCTTCTGAACCAGACTGGTGTCCAACAGCGACACACCCCTGGAGAGAGGCTGGCCCAGGAGCAGCTCCCCGGGGCTGCAGCCCCTTCCCGAGGGTTTCACTGCACTCCCCAGGAGCCAAAGTGCCCCTCTGGAGCTCTGTGGGTGTGCCTGGCTCTGGGAACACCAAACCCTCTTGTGGCAGCAGCAGCAGAGAGAGCGCAGTGACCGAGGTCTGACCTCTTGCTCTGCCCCCCCAGACAGTCTGGGGAACCTCAGGGAATGCTGGAACCCTTCTGGATCCGGGGATAACCTGGGTGCCACACCCTGGAGCACCTGGCTCTGCTCCTGAAGCTGCTGCTTTTCCTGGGCAGGTCCAGCTCTCCTGCCCTCAGCCTCTCTGCAGCCCACCCTGGCTTTAGTTCTGCCCCTGCAGCCCTCCTGGATGTACTTTTACCCCTCTAACCCACCCTGGGTGCATTTCTGCCCCTATAACCCACCCTGGCTTTAGTTCTGCCCCTACAGCCCACTCTGGATGTATTTCTACCCCTATAACCCGCACTGGGTTTATTTCTGCCCCTATAACCCACCCTGGATATATTCCTGCCCCTATAATCCACTCTGGGTTTATTTCTGCCCCTCTAACCCACTCTGGGTTTATTCCTGCCCCTGCAGCAGGTTTCCCACCTCCAGAGTTCTCTACCAAGCCGGGAATGTTTCCTTGCACAGCTCTGCTTTGGGGGGTTCTGGGCTTTGGGGCACGCTGGGTGCATCAGCACTGCAGTGAGGGAGGGAGAAACCCCAAATCCCGGTATTGGGCAGGCTGGAAAAGGCTTTTAAATCCTCTCCTCACGCATTTACATAGCAAGCAGAGAGAGCTGGTGAGCAGCTGTGCTTGCAGACACCGGCACCCAACCCAAATAAATTCGGTTTTTATGAGTTAAGCATCAAAATGAGAAAGAAAATTCAGCATTTGAATAGAGCAGCTGAAAATCCCCTGCTGAGGCAAATGTTGATTCGACTCTGGGGAGTCTCTGCTGGCACGGGCTGGGTGGGACCTGAGCCTTTCCTTTCCTTTCCTTTCCTTTCCTTTCCTTTCCTTTCCTTTCCTTGCCTTGCCTTGCCTTGCCTTGCCTTGCCTTGCCTTGCCTTGCCTTGCCTTGCCTTCCCCTGGGAGCTGGCCCAGGCAGGAGGCAGCTCTGGGCTCCCTCCCCAGGGAGATAATTCAGGGATTGTGAGCAGGGATTGTGTCCTTTGGCTCGGGCTGTGCTCCTGAGGGCCAGGCCAGACCCTCAGGTGAGGGAAATGGATTTGCAGAGGAATTCCCAAAGCCTGGCTGGAGGCTGACACAGCCTCGTGCACCCGTGTGCAAACTCTGGGATAAAATATCCCGAGTGAGAAAGGCTGTGGGACAGCACAGACACTGCTGGGAGAGAAATGGAGCTGGGAACAAACCTCAAACGAGGGCCTTGCACACAGAGCAGGGACTTTGGAGGAGCAGAACTGTGAAAGGTGAATGTATGGAACATGGAAATATGAAAATAAAGCTGTGAAAGGTGAATGTATGGAACATGGAAATATGAAAACAGAGCTGTGAATGGTGAATGTATGGAACATGGAAATATGAAAATAGGGCTGTGAAAGGTGAATGTATGGAACATGGAAATATGAAAATAAAGCTGTGAAAGGTGAATACATGGAACATGTAAGTATGAAAAATAGAGCTGTGAATGGTGAATATTTGGAACATGTAAATATGAATAATAGAGCTGTTAAAGGTGCGGTGCAGCAGGAGCCACCAGGGGTGATTTCAGATGTTTGGCCTTAGGGCATCAACAGCTTCGTGTGGCAAAAGCTGACAGGGCAAGAAACGCTTCCAATGGATTGGAATCAGGAAAGAGTTTGGCTTCTGGTTGTGATGGTGTGAATTGTAACATCTGCACTGTCTGACCCTTCACAGGGGACTGAAAATGGAATAAAAGTCTTTAAAATTCCTCTCAGGAGCCTCGTCTGCGGGTCAGGAGAAGGAATATTCAGACACTCAGGGGCCCAGGTGGGGACCAGGCCTGGCCCCTGGGCAGTGCCCCTCCCAGGAAATCATTCTGATTTTGTCTGGAAATGAGGGGGAAGGGAGGGAAATCCCATCAGAAAGGTGGGCTGGGATGTTGGTTTGGCCAGTTCAGCCCTGCAGGTGAGGCTGTGACCCCTCCCAGCCCCTGTCTGTGGTCTTCTGTGTCCCTGCCCTGGTGCAGAGCTGCCCAGCCCCAATTCCTGGCTGTCCAGAGCAGCTCTGGGGGGATTTCACACCCCCAGTGCTGCCAGCTCACCCCTCAGTGCTGCTTTGGGAGGGATTTCACACCACCCAATGCAGCTTTGGGGGGATTTCACACCCTCAGTGCAGTTTTGGGGGGATTTCACATCCCCAGAGCAGCTCTGGGGGGATTTCACACCCCCAGTGCTGCTTTGGGGGGGTTTCACACCTCCCAGTGACGTTTTGGGAGGATTTCACACCCCTCAGAGCAGCTTTGGGGAGATTTTACATCCCCAGTGCAGTTTTGGGGGGATTTCACACCCCCAGTGCAATTTTGGGGGGGATTTCACATCCCCAGTGCTGCCAGCTCATCCCTCAGTGCTCCCCCAGCTCTGCCAGAGGGGTTTTCCTCCCTCTGGGCTGAGCTGCTGGGGTGGCAGCAGCGTTTCCTCTGGAATGAGGAGCAGGGAGAGCTCAGCCCTGTCCCCCTGGGCAGCTCAGGAGGCCTCAGGGTGAGGGACAGGTCCTGCAGCAGCCAGCAAACACTCAATGAATTCCACCCTGCTGATTCCTTCCACCTCCTGCTCCCCCCAGCCCTGGGGCTGCTGTCAAAGCAGGGCTGAGCTGCAACCTGGAAAATCCTTGGTCAACACCCATTTAATGAAGTTTGGGATAATCTCTGGGCTGTGTGCTCGGCCTTGTTAGTGCCTCGGAGTGTGAAATATTAATTCTGTCGGGTACAGCAGCAGGGGAAAAAAAATAATAAAAATAAAAAGGTGTTTTGGTAGCTGGTAATCCTTCAGGCAGGTGTGGTGTCGGGGAGTGACACTGCTGCCTCCTCCCTCGGTGACAAATGGGCCTCGGGTTTCTCTGCTGTCAGGGCTCGTTCCTGCTTCATTCAGTGGGCTTGAAAATCGGGTTTTTAAACGTTCCCTGGATTGGACAGGGAGCTGCCATTCCCTGCGCTGGAGTGGAGCTGCAGGAGCTGTTTGGTCACCTCCTCCAGGCCTGGGTGTGATGTGGAACGGGGACATCTGAAATCTGCAGGTGTGAGGCTGAGGGTGCTGCGAAAGGGGGCTCAGAAATCCCATCACCCCTGCCCTGTGCTGTCCCTCAGAAATCCCATCACCCCTGCCCTGTGCTGTCCCTCAGGAATCCCATCACCTCTGCCCATGGGCGGGGTGAGACCGGAGCTTTTCCTTTTCCCTTTCCTTTCTCCTCTCCTCTCCTCTCCTCTCCTCTCCTCTCCTCTCCTCTCCTCTCCTCTCCTCTCCTCTCCTCTCCTCTCCTCTCCTCTCCTCTCCTCTCCTCTCCTCTCCTCTCCTCTCCTCTCCTCTCCTCTCCCCTGCCCCGGTGTTAAGGTGCCACACAACCCTGATATCAGAGACCAACCCCAGGTTTACTAACCCCAGGGTTTCAGATAAATAAACCCAACCCCGAATTTCAGCTCGCTGGGCTCTGCTGGTCCTCACCTGCAGGACGCTGAGGGGCTTTGGAGCTGCAGGGAGGAGCTGGAGAAATTCCCACCTGGAAATTCCGGCAGCAGCCAAGCCCTGTGTGAGGCACCAGGTGCAAACCTGAGCCTTTACAATTCACCCTTCCTTGTGAATGAATTCCAGTTCCAGTGAAATACCAGAGCAAAGCTGATATTTGAGCATCAGCAGGAGCTCAGCAGCTCTCCCTGTCTGCTCTGCTGGCGGTGGAGCTCTCGCGAGTTTCGGGTTCTTTTTTGTTTGCTTTGTTTTTGTTTTGGGTTTGGGTTTCCTTTGCAATAAAAGGGCAGCTGTTGTGCTAAACGATTACTGGCAGTTTACTGTTACTGAACTATTACTGCTGAGTGCTCTGCAGAGGTTTGTGAAATACTCTAAAATATCTTTATCACATAATATATGCATATATTTAAGATTTAAATGCGCTGTATCCAGCACTGCTTTTTCAAATGTTTAACACGGATCCTGACGTTTTAATGGAGTGCTGTAGATGTTCCCAGGAATATCTGCCTGAGCTCCAAGGGTTTATTTACCGCCAGGGCTTTTAATGGAAATGTAAAATCATTTCTCTTCTGGGCAGCACGCATTCCACTGCGAGCACATCAACACAAGGCGAGACCCACATAAAATTCAGAAGCTGTGAGGACTCCGTGAGCAGGAGAGGCTGTTTTACATAGGTTTGTGTATTTATGGGGCTGGCACAGGCTGGCTAAAACGGGCAGGATAATGGGGCTGCAGTAAAACAGCCCGGCAAAGCAGGCTGAGTTACAGCCTGCCATGAATCCTGCAGGCTGGGATGGCTCAGTGCAAGCAGCCTGCCTTTGTCCAGGTGCTTCTGCATCCTGCAGCAGCAGCAGGGTTGGCTCTGCTTTTAAGGGATATTGGTTACCAGCACAATGAATGTGTTTCATTTCTCACCGGGGATGTTTCACTCTCAGGAGCCAGCCTGGGGGTGTGCAGTGTCTCGTTTGTGATTGAGCTGATATTTACATTGTGATTTTTTAGCTGCTCTTTAGAGCAAATTCGTAATTCTTATCATTTTCTGCTCAGCAAGGATTGAGAGCTGTCACGGCTCGTACAGAGCATGCTGGTCTGGACTGATTTTACAGCAAGGGGCTCTGATGATGTGTCAGCCTCTTTGTCCCATAAAACTCAGCCTCACCTTGAGCTGTTCTGTTTGGGGTGTTTGTTGTGGGCAGCACAAACCCGGTTCCATTTCCAAATCCCGTTTGCTGTATGTGCTGTATGAACACCTCCAGCCACACCGCGCCCTTCCTCCCCTGCTGCCCCGGGTGCTCCCGCTCGTGGTTTGTCCTGGCAGCCAGCAGGGGAATTTGGGCTGCTTGGAGCTCCAAGGGGGCTCAGGACACCCTGGAGCTGAGGGCAGAGCTGCTCCTCCAGCCCGGAGCTGCTCCAGCCCTTCCACTCTGTCTTGGTTTGGACAGACAGGTCTCTGCCAGGGAAAGCTGGAGTTTCCCTTGGAATGGGGAATGTAAACCCCTCACCCCCACCAAATTATAATTTTGCAATCAAGGGCTTTCAGGCAAAGATTTGGGAATAGGAATAACAGTTCTTTACTGGGAATATTAACAATACCAATGGAGTAGAAAACAAAACCACCCAACCAAACCAGCAAACAAACAAACAGCAATCCTGGAGAACCCTGACAGAGTCAGAGCTACAACCTGACACCCTGTTGGTCAGGGGGTTGGGAGCTGCCCCAAAGTGAGTCCTCCTGGAGTGGCAGAGGTGGTTCTGGTGGAGCAGAGATGATCCTGTAGAACAAGGGTCCAGGGATGGTGAGAAGGGTCCAGGGATGGTGAGAAGGGTCCAGGGGTGGTGAGAAGGGTCCAGGGGTGGTGAGAAGGGGTCCAGGGGTGGTGAGAAGGGTCCAGGGGTGGTGAGAAGGGTCCAGTCTTCCTCCAGGAATCGGGTGGAGCTGGATCCTTTCTGTGTTCCTGTGTCTCAGTTTTATCCAGGTGGGAATGGTTGGCTCCCCGCACTGGGTGGAGCATCTCACCCTGGGATGATGGAATGTGGATGTTCTGCTTTGGGAAGGAGAACAGCTTGGGGAGTCTTAATGGCCCATTGTGAAAAGAGATAACAAACACTGCCCCACCTGGTTTATCAGCTGGCCCATTATCAAAAGGCACCCGCCCCTCTCCTCCCAGAGTTACAAGAGATAAAGAAAAACATCTCCCCAACTGCTTTCAGCAGATGAAATAGAGTATACATCTTTGGTTCCATAACCGAAGACACCCTCCCACCCCTGGCTGTGCTCTATCCATCCCAACACCCTGGGCCCTTCCCTGTCCTCCCCTGCCCCAAATGTGTTAAATCTGTCACCCCATCTGTCCCCTCCATCCCTGCACCAGTCACCCCAAGCAGTGGCACTTCCAGCCCTGCTCCCCTCCCCTCAGCAGCATCTCCTGCTGCCTCTGCTGCTGATTTTTGTCCATTTTGCAGCCCTCGGGGGCTCTTCAGCCCCTGTCCATCTCCCCTTTATTGGACACCGGGGGCTGTGCACGGGGTTTTCTTCCAGCAGAAAAAACCTGTTTGTTTTCCTTCTGAGACTTGGCTCGTTGTGAATAAATCAATACAGCCAGGAGGTAGCGAGGTCATGAAATAGAAATGCTGGAGCAAAGCGCTTCTGAATTAGATTGCTAAACCCAAAAGGAAAAAAAAAAAGAAGAAAGGAGATAACTTTGTAGTTCCCCTGAATAGATAATTCCTTTTTATACAGACATGTGCTCTGGGGCCTCTCCGGGTTTGATGTGCTGCTTTGCAGTGCTGTCTGCTTTCCCCGGCCCTGTTGTCAGAAAACGTTTTTAATTTTGAATGCTTGAACATGAAAGGATAAGTTGCCAGACTTTATCATTGTGTTTGTAATCGCGGGGATGATGGTGTGTGAGTCCTGCAGGGCCCGGGGAAGTTCTCAGCGATGGAGGTGGGGGCTGAACCAGCTGGAGGCCCCAGCAGCGGTGACACTGAAACGCTTTAACGGTGCGGGGAATGTTCTGCCCCCCGGGCACAGGGATCAACACCTCTTTTAATTGTAAACAGCCTTAAAGGAGGCAGCGGGGAGCTGTGAATCGGGTGCCTGTTGCGTTTAGTGCTCAGCGACACTGGCGAGTGCCGTGCGTTCTCTAACTCACAATTTGTATTTCTGTAGAGTTTGGGGTTAAATGCTGTTTGCAGCGTGCTCAAAAAAAAAAAGATTCCTAAAGGAATCTGAAGGGTGTTCAGTGACCCCTCAGGTCCCTCCCGACCCAGATCGTTCTATGTAAGATATTGTAGCCATGATTGGTGCCTGCCACGTTTTGGTTTTCGGGAAATTCTGTTCCCAGGGACAGAATTTGTAAACAAGGTCCTCCTATTGTAAACAAAGATATTTTTCTACAAGTTTTCCCAAAGGAGAGACTTTGCTTGATGGTTTCCTCAAGTGGCCAATGGGTCCAGGTCCCCACCTCTATGGGTGCTTTGTAGAAAGGTATAAAATAGGTTTGGAGAATAAACCGGGGCTCCTCCTCGTTAGGAGCCACAGCCTTCTGATGACTCATGTCTTTTCTTCGTGTCCAACAGCAACAAGATATCACAGTTACATCCTTGGGTCTCTCCCATCTGGAGGCTGCTAAGGGACAGGAACACCTTCAGGTATTGACGATCCCCCAGAAGGCGAGAGAGCAGTGAAATTACAGCCTCGGGAGGCTCCGGTTTCAATTACCGAAAGCTTCCTGTGATGATTTCCTTATCTCCCAGCGTTTCCTGTACAGATGTGATCCTGCCTGTCAGGACACCGTTAGCCAAACCCTGCAAGCACCATCACTGTCGCTGTGGGACACAATGAATGAGACACGGGCTCATCAGAAGGCTGATGTGGACTCCTCAGGGAGGAGCTGACAGGTTTATTTTCCAAACCTGTTTTATACCTTTTACAAATGTGCCCACCTCAGAGGTGGGACCCCTGGAACCGTTGGGCACCTGCAGAGACCACCACGCCAAGTCCCTCCCATGGGAAAGCGTGTGGAAAAACACATTAAGTTTACAAACAGCGTGACCTTGTGTTCCCAGTTCTGTTCTGGGAACAGAATTTCCTAAAACCAAAACGTGGCAGGCACAAACCGTGGCTACACATCATCATCATCATCATCATCATCAGCAGCAGCAGCAGCAGCAGCAGCAGCAGCAGCAGCAGCCTTATCTAGAGAGGGGTTTTCAGTGTCAGCAGCACCTCGGTTACCGTCCGAGTGTCTGTGCACTGAGAGCCAGGCTCAGACAGGATCCACGGATCTCTCCGTATCCTTCAACTCGGCGCTGTTCAGCAAAACAAAAAGCGGGGCTCAGCTGCTCACCTGCCCTGCTGAGCTTTGCTAGGACGGGGATTGGAGCTGTGTTTGTCTCTGCTCACCGTGTCTGTGTGTGCTCTGTCCCACTCCCAGCCCTAAGGACCTTTGGGCAATTAATGCTGATTCCTTCATCGTTTGTGCATGGAGATAGAAAAAAAAGAGTGTTCCAGTTCACGGTAGACACTCCAAAAATAGGGATGAAGACAAAGTTATTCGGGATCTGATGGTGTCTTTACCAAGCAGACAAGGTACCATTAGCAGTGGCATTTTTAGGAATGGCTCCTTATCCCTGGGATCCAAAATAGCCCGGCTGAGTCAGTTCCTTGCCCACCTCTACCACTATAAATTGATGCACACATCCAGGCTGTCACCTCTCCTTTTATACCCATTCCAAAGTGTATTTTAATTGCATTTTGACTCACCCTCCTCCCATGCTGGCCTGCATTCCCCCTCTGGATTCTCCATCAGTGTGAACGGTTGGGATTTCGGAGGCAGCAGAGCTCCAGAATTAACACATCCCAGAGGAGGAGCTGTGGCCACAAATGAGGAATTCTCCCCTGGCTGGTGGAGGTTTGTGCAGCAAACCCTCCCTGCCTGCCCTGCAGGGGAAATACCAGCACAGAAAAGGGGCAGGAGCAGCTCTGGAGGTCTCAGCTGATCCCTCTGGCCACCAGCAAAGCATCCCCCCCGGTCTGAGCCTCCTCCAGCCTCCCCAGCACGGCCCAGGCTGATTTATGGGTTAGTCAGCGTGTCAGATTCCTGTAATGAGATTATATATTCAATCTAATGAAGGGAAAATATGCTTACCAGCCCGGTGTGACAGCGCTGTGATTAAATGATTCAAGAACAGGGTTCTCTCGGTGGATTAATTTAAAAAAAAAAAAAAAATGCAGCAGGTAGAGCTGCCCTGCTCTGGGTGTTGTGAGGGACTCGGGTGCAGGATTAATGGCTTGTGGTGGTGTTGATAAAATAATGATAATAAAGGTAGGGAGGAGTGTGTGCAGCCCTTGGGTCTGTGTTAAACCCCCCTGGAGATCCGTGCTGGTGGAGCCTTCTCCTCCTGGCTGGAAAGGAAGATAAAAGTGTGACAAAGGAACCTGCCCTGCCCATCCCCATCCTCCTGAGGAAAGTTCCTCCAGCTTGAATTTTTAGGGGCAGGAGTTCCATGTCAGAGGGAAGTGTTATAAATGTGCTGCCCAAAAACATTTCAACAATAAATCTCATATAATTAACAATTTTCTTGGAGTTTCCCCAACTTTCCCCATCTCACAGGCGAATTTAGCTAGTCTTATCTAAGTTTCTTCCTGTATCTCATGAACATCTGCAGGAGAAGGGGGAACCCCCTCCCTCTCCCCTTTGGCACTACTTATTACTACTTGTTACTACTTTATTATTTTAAAATATTGATTCCTGTTTCAATTTTATCAGCACGAATCACACCTATTTACCACAAAGGTGAGGAGGTTTTTGCTGCTTTTCCACCTGAGAGAGAGAGAAAAAGATCACCATGGCCTGTGCTACAGGAAGCCTTTGTGCTGCCCTGAGTCACCTTCCCCACCTCAAACCCTGGAGCTTTTCTCTGGCGTCAGGAGGCCCCTGGCTGTCCCCTGCGCGGAGCTGGCACTGTCCCTGTGCTCTCTGAGGTGTGGCTGTGTCTGGGACTGACCATGGGGGGCACGGGCTGTGCTCGCAGGGCAGCAGAGCATCACCCCAAAGCAGGGACCCTTTGTCTGCTGAGCTCTCACGGTGCCCGCAAGGCCTGGGAGCTGCCCTGGGTGTTAAATCTGGTGGGGATCTCAGACAAGGGCAACAAAAAGAGCCAAAAATTCCCTCCCAGGTCTTGGGAATGTCCAGCAGAGCAACTGGTGAGGAGCTCTTAGTGGATGAGTTGGGATAAGCTTTGTTTTTCAGGGAGAGGAGTTCTCTAACTCCCATAATCTGCCCAGGCTCGCGGTGTTGAGCTGATTTGACTCTGATAATGCCATAAGCTGGCCTGTGATAATTGCTTTCTGTAATTGGGACGAGCTGATGATGATGCTAATTGTTCTGCTGCCACCCAGGGAGGGGCCGAGTTAACCCCTGCCTACCCGGAGCTGATGTGATCAGCCCGATGTGATCAGCCCTCCTTGGAAACCTGGGGGGGTCAGTTCTGAGCAGAGTGAATTTCAGAGGAAAACACCCAGATCTTCTCCTACAGACCTGCAGCATTTTATAGCAGGTTTAAAGTCTGGTTCCAGATCATCAGAGTAATTCTGAAAAGGAAAATAATTTAATTCTGTCACAAGCAGTTATGTGACCTCCACGGCGAGGGAAGTGAGGCTCTGAGGAGTTTTGAGTTTGCTCTTCAGACTCTGCAGTCCAGACCCCACAGTTCATCCCAATGGGGAGATGTTTTAGGTTCCTGGCTGCTTTTATTTCCCCTGGTTGCTTTGTGAGTGTTTGTGCGGGGGCTGAAGCTTCCCAAAGGTTACATCCCTGCCAGTGACAAACATCTTTTGTCATCACGACTCCTTTAAATGTATTTTTATCCCATAAATCCATCCCTTGGTTCTCCATCTTTGAAAGCCTCCATCTGCTGAGGCAGAGCAGGGGATGGCCTTGGATAAACCTGGTTTTCTTCAGGGAAGGGCGGGGGGGCTGGAAGGAGGGGAGCACTGGCAGTGCCATCCTCCCTGACAAATCAGGGTTTGATCTCACGTCCCGGCACTTTGGTGTTTATGTTCCGTCTGTTTAATGTTCTCCCTTTGCTGGGATCATCATTCTCGAAACGCTCTGCTTTAATGTAAATGTTTTAATGTTCTCTGCTCACCAAACCCCGCGTTCCCCAGACTCAGCAAACGCGGGATCGGGGTGTGCTCCCTCCCAGGGTGACAGGGACTTCCCTCTCACCACCCCAAAAATCCCCTGGCCCGAGGAGAGCCAAAATTTATCAACACACTTGTGAAATAATGAACTCTGGGAGTGCTCTGGCCGTGTTTGTCATTTCTCTGCCCGTTTCACTGCACATAAAGTGTGTTCACCATCGAACTCCTGTCACTTGATTTATGCCCACGTGGCCGCTCCATAATTTAAATTGAATTCCTAATTTCTTCGCTGAAACCCCCTCGGATAATTACTGTTAAGGTTAACTGCAGAAGGGGAACTGAACGGGGAGTGGATTAGTTGGTTGTTCTGTGTCTTAGACCACAGGAAAAGGGAACACAGTCCAGGGGATATTGTCCAGGGAAGGCTTTGGCTTGGCTGGGAAAGATCTGGCATGGCTGCAACACACTGCCAGGGTTACTGTCCAGGGAAAGATCTGGCATGGCTCGAATACACTGCCAGGGTTACTGTCCAGGGAGGGGATGGCATGGCTGGAATACACTGCCAGGGTTACTGTCCAGGGAGGGTCTGGCATGGCTGGAATACACTGCCAGGGTTACTGTCCAGGGAGGGGATGGCATGGCTGGAACACTCCCAGGGATATTGTCCAGGGAAAGGTTTGGAGTGGCTGGATTTAGCACAGCTGCTTGGTCCCTGCTCCCGAGCTGTGCCGAGGCTCCTGCAGGCACAGGGGAAGTGTCCCCTGGCTGGGAGGGAGGGTTGGGCACAGGAGGTCAGAGGGATGGCAGAGCTCAAACATTTTCCCCATTTTCAACGTGAGAGGTGTGATGCTGAACCTCGCCCTCAGGTCACTCACATTTGCACGGCTGTGCCAAATCAGGAATTAATTCCACAGCCACCGTGCAGGATGAGGTGCCCCAGACCTGGAGCCTTTTCCAGGTGAGTTTGCAGCCCTTGGCTGGGACATGCAGGGCTGGATCCATCCCAGCAAAGCCGGGAGTGCTGCTGTGGAGGGGAATCTGCTGCCTGGCACCAAACGTAATTGGCTTTGATGGTCAGCATTTGCAGATTTGTTTAGGAACTGGAAAATGTACAAATTGCAGCCCATCTGCGCAGAGCTGAGTGCTAATGAATGCCTGCAGCTACCACAGCCATAAGCTCATTACCACAAAGTTCCAAGTCCTTCCACAAGTTGCTAAACAAGGTTATTCATCTGAATGGAGTGGAGAAGGGAGTTTGACTGCGGGGCACAGCCAGAGCTCCTCCAGATCTAGAAAAGCTGTTAAAACAACCCCCTGTTCTCTGGTCTTTTAATAGAATCTGTTGATTTTATTCCTATTTTTAATTTTGCTCTCCTGTGACAGCAGCTTGCCGTGCCTGGGCTATTTTCTGTTAATGTTTGGAGTGGAAAGGCGCCTTGCGGATGAGTGCTGGGTGTGCTCGGGGACATTGGGTGGTGAACTGGAGAAGATGGATTGGAGCACCTGGCACGCAGCATTTCAGGGGGTTTATGGACCGTGGCAGCCAACACTAATGGCCCCTGTTCTCAGGGTGTCTGTGTCAGCTGGGAATCTGTTATGATGACTCGGCTCTTCCTCTCTGTGCCGTGTCAGGCAATTTCGTCTTCCTGATTCTTCACAAAAAAGTGGAATGAATAATGTTTATTATCTGTTTTATAGAACTGGTAGTTGTCCAAGTGTTTGACCGTCCAATGCGTGGGGCAGGAGCAATGTGTAAAAATATTTCCTATTCTCTCTCAGCTGAGATTTTTATTCCATGTTCCTTGAGGAAAAATCAGCTTTTCTAAGTTACCAGCCAAAGGAAACACTTCCCCATCCAGTTAATGAGGCCCTGAGGTGCCTTTGGCCTGCCCCACCTTTTCCTGTGCTCCTCCCTGCCAGGTGGAGTGGCTGAAGAACGAGGAGCCCATCGACTCCAACCTGGACGAGAACATTGACACCAGGGCCGACCACAACCTCATCATCCGCCAGGCGCGCCTGTCCGACTCGGGCAACTACACCTGCATGGCTGCCAACATCGTGGCCAAGAGGAGGAGCCTGTCAGCCACCGTGGTGGTCTATGGTCAGTGACAGGGGCTGGGGGCAGAGGGGGCTGTGCCTGCACTGCTGCCCTGCCGTGATTTGCTGCTGTACCCACCCCAACCTGGGCAGGCGGGATCCCCCGCGGGGGCCAGCCCTTCCCGCTGGGAGGGGTTCGGGTTTGGTGCTGGGGTGTCACACACAACACAAAGAAGTGACACCCACACCCTGAGGTGTCCAAGGCAGGAAAGAGGCAGTTTATTTACAAACTTTACAAACATTGATAGAATTCCAGCAGTGACCGTGGATTGTTTGGAAGCAGTTTATTTACAAACTTTAACATTTATAGAATTCCAGCAGTGACCATGGACTGGAGGAAGAAAATCTTCCTCTCCAACCACCCTGGGCAACCCAACAGCCCATCAACAGTTTCTTCTTTATGAGAAGAATGCAAACGTGGTTGGATGGTTACAATAACAAGAGAAGTTGTTGATGTAAAATCGTGTCTGACTCCATTGCAAAAGGCAAACACAGCAGGCTGAAATAGAACTTCAGAAAAACTTCTGAAAGAGACAGAGGAGAGCAGCAAAAACTCAGACAGCACTGGGGGGCTCTGGCACAGCCCCACAAGCCCCCCCACGTGCTGGTGTTTTGCAGTGAACGGGGGCTGGTCCTCGTGGACGGAGTGGTCCAGCTGCAACGCGCGCTGTGGCCGGGGCTGGCAGAAACGCTCGCGCACCTGCACCAACCCCGCGCCCCTCAACGGGGGAGCCTTCTGCGAGGGCATGTCCGTGCAGAAAATCACCTGCACCTCCCTCTGCCCTGGTGAGTGCCCCGCGGCAGGGAGGGCCTGGGGGGGCCACGTTTGCGGGACAGAATTCCCACATTTTGGGCAGGGAGGTGGGAAGGGAAGGGAAGGGAAGGGAAGGGAAGGGAAGGGAAGGGAAGGGAAGGGAAGGGAAGGGAAGGGAAGGGAAGGGAAGGGAAGGGAAGGGAAGGGAAGGGAAGGGAAGGGAAGGGAAGGGAAGGGAAGGGAAGGGAAGGGAAGGGAAGGGAAGGGAAGGGAAGGGAAGGGAAGGGAAGGGAAGGGAAGGGAAGGGAAGGGAAGGGAAGGGGAAGGGAGGGGAAGGGAAGGGAAGGGAAGGGAAGGGAAGGGAAGGGAAGGGAAGGGAAGGGAAGGGAAGGGAAGGGAAAGTGCAGCCGCATTTAGGCTGAGCCCGCTGTGGGTGTGAGCGCAGTGCCAGGCACCTGTGGCCAGGCTGGAACCTGCCCTGGCACCACTAAAACACTGCCAGCACAGCCACTGGCTTGGGGCAGAGATCAGGGACCTGGGTGGGGGTCTGGGCTTAGTTTAGTGAGGGGAGCTGATGTTTAACAACACCAGAAAGAGAAACACAGACCCCTGAGCTGAGAGCTTCGTCAAACGCGTTCCTTATCTTGCCAAAGTTTGCTCTGAAGCGTTATTAGGCGTGGAGCTGGGGAGGAGAAGGCTGAGAGCAGCGCTGCTGCAGGGCTGGCTGGTGGCCCAGCGGAGCTGACCGTGTTTCCCTTGCCCCCGCAGTGGACGGGAGCTGGGAGGCGTGGAGCGAGTGGTCGGTGTGCAGCCCCGAGTGCGAGCACCTGCGGGTGCGCCAGTGCGCCGCGCCCGCGCCCCGCAACGGCGGCAAGCACTGCGAGGGGCTGAGCCAGGAGTCCGAGAACTGCACCGAGGGGCTGTGCATCCAAGGTGAGCTCCCGCCGGGCTGGGCACGGGCCTCAGGGCTGGCCTGATGGCCGGGGAAACCTGTGTGGGTGGGGCTCTTGTGTCCGAGCTATTCCCGGGAAAAGGGAGCTGGTTTTCCACATGGTTTGACATTTTCCGGGTCGCTGGATTTGTGTTGTACCTTCTTTGCCTGTGAATGGTCAGATGAGGCTAAAATCCCAGATCCAGGGGGTTTGCAGGGTGTAACTCCGACCTCCACAACCAAACGTGCTCCTCAGCCTCTGCCTCTCCTTGCGAGCAAACGGGCAAAGCCCCGCAGGAGAGCTGGGGGTGCAGGAGCTGGTCAAGGTCAGAGTTTGCTCCTTTTGCTGCCTGTGAGAGGAGTTAAACCCTGGCAGATCTGCAGCTCCCTGGGAAAGCTTTGCCCTTCACCAGTGTCTGGGAAGCATCTGGCACTGGGAAGCTGCTGCTGTCCCCAGCACGGGGAGCTGGGCAGAGCAGCCCTGCAGCTGCGCAGGCTCCGCGCACACACACGGGAGGAATCCGTGAGTTCTCCCTGCCCTGAGCCCGCCCCTGTCCCTGTGGAGGGGCTGTCACCTCATCAGGTAGAACAGCAGCCCTGGAAGCCATCAGGAGTGGCAGGGCTGGGAGGTGTAAACAAGGATGTGTCTGTTTTCTGTAAGGTTGTGTTTAACCAGCCCTCTGTCCTTGTTTCTATGGTTCTGCATTTTTCTCTTCCAAACAAAATGAATTCTCCTTTTTTTTTTTTTTTTCCTGAAATTTTAATACTTTCCCAGTGGCAGAGAGCATCCTGTGTATTTATTCAGGCCTCAGAGATACCTGAAACCTTCAATCAGATTTTGCTGGGGTTTGGTGGGAGGGAACACTCAGCACTCTGCCTGTGGATCCCAACACTTAAAATTCCCAGGGCTACCGAGCCAGCTCCAAGGTGTCCCAAGGACAGAAATGAAATTCAATTTGGTTTTTTTTTTTTTTTTTCCTTCCTTGTGTCTTAAGGAAGAATAACCAGAGATGGTTGGGGGGCAGTGCCATTCACTCAGCCCTCGGGGGCTGTGTTGATCCTGGGATGTTTCCTGGGGACTCTCCCCTCTGTGCCCGTCCCTGCATCAATCCCAAATCCATCCCAATGCCCTTCAGCACGTCCGTGGGAGGCTGGCAGGGGGACGTGTGGGAAGGGCAGAGCTGAGGCTGCACGGTGGGGCTGTGACAGCCAGAGGGGACCTGCCACCCCCTCGGCTCCCTCTGGGGTGTCCCCAGGGTCAGCTCAAGGTGGCCCCACTCAGGTCACTGCCAGTGGGAAATGTTCCTGTCCTGCCCCAAATTCCCTCCTTTCCCCCATGGGCAGCCCAGGGGGTCCCTGCACACCCCACCCGTGCCTGGGGGCACAGGGGCAGAGCCAGGGCTGTGCCAGGGAGCCTCTGGCACGGAGGGAGCTGGGGCAGCTCTGCCCTGCCAGGCCCTGGGGGTTCACACAAACTCCTTCCCTCCCTTCCCTGTGCTGGGAAGGCCCTGGACTCGCAGAATCCTGGGGTGGCTTGGGTGGGAAGGGACCTTAAAGCCCTCCAGTGCCACTCTCCTCCATGGAGACACCTTCCATGGACACCTTCCCCTGCCCCAGGTGGCTCCAGCACCCCCAGGCTCTGCTCCCAGAGCTGCATTTCCACCTGGGTTCAGCTGGACTGGAAAGTCCTGTGCCTCCTGCTCCTTCCCTCTCCAGGTGTGACCCTGCCTCTCCTTCACGGCTCCAGCTGTCCCTGTGTCCTTGTGTCACGTTGTTTTTAGGGCTGTGATTGCTTTCTCAGCTACCAGGAATTGGTGCAATTACCCTATTTTTAAAAAAAAACCTCTTCTCCCCTGTTCGTCTTCCAGTTCTGTGCCTTTCCTGCTCTGCTTCTCATCCCGTGGGGAATTGTGGAGGAAACGCAGCCCTGAGCCACAGCAAACCAATCTCTTGGAGGTTTTTTATCAGGCACAACTCATTAACTTTGCTCCTTCTGTGAGGCAAAAATAGAAACGTTCCTTTGGCTAACAAATAAGGGCTGAGCTGAACGGGAGGAGGGGGATGGAGGGTGCCAGGGAAGAGCCAGCCTGGGCCTGGCTGGGAACATCCTGAGCCTTGGGGTGAGCGTTCAGATCCAGAGGCAGGGAATGAAACGGGAATGAAACGGATCAGCTCTGAGCTTCTTTCTTTGGTCCCTGACTGGAGAGTTTGGGAATAACCCCGAGATCCCACACGGGAACATCCCAGTGCTGCCTCTGGCCTTGGATCCCCCAGGGGGATCCCGGTGGTCCCGTCCTTACTCAGGAGCAGCTGGAAGAGCTTTTCCCTCAGGGAATTCCTCCTGGAGCTTGTAGCACTCGTGTGGATCCCAACTTGGATGCAGGAGGAGGATTCACCTGGGGTTTGAGGGAGATGAAAAGTTTCCAGGGCTGCCAGATGGATTCCCTGGGATGCAAAGGTCACTCTGACCCCAGACAGTCCCAGTTCCTCACCAGTCCCCTGCACCTTTGTTCTCTCTGTCTTTATTCCCTCCCAGTATTCCCAGTTGGATTCTTTGCCCGGGTGGATTTCTCTCTCTCTCCTGCAGAGGTGAAAGCTTTCTCTTTGCTTAATAAAAGAGAGGGGTTTGTTTTTTTTGTTTTTTGCTTTTTTTGAGAGCTTTTTGTTTTACTTTTATCTGTTTGCTTTAAAGTTATTTCTCCTGACTTCAAAACCTATTGATTTCCTCTCCCAGTGCCCAAAACCAAAACAAACAAGTGGGGCCATGAGGACTGACCTGCAAACATCTTTTTGCTAATGCACCCCGAATAATCACAGAACAACCAGAAATCATTTCGTTTTCCATCTTCCAAGCAGCTCTGCTGCCGTTGCCAGGAGGCTCCTGGATCCAGGGATCTCCCTTTTCCTGGGAAATGCTTTTCCCTTTGCAGATGGGGCAGACAGCCCCTGCCAGCAGCAGGGAAGGGTTTGCTCCACGGCAGGCTCGGTCTGACCCTCCTCTCTGGGTGCTTTGTACCTCATTTTCCTGCAAAACCAACAGCAACCTTGGGCAGGGAAAAACCCAGCTCATCCCAAAGCCAAAATCCAACAGTCTTCTGGGTTAAGTTTTTTCTAAACTGAGCATCCTCAGAAACATTAAAATGAAGAGAAGGAGCCTCCTCATCCACCTGAGTCTCCCAGTTTTAGGGATTTACTTTGGGAGGTTTTAGGTTATAAACGGTGACTCGAGTGCTTGGTATGAGGGAGGCAGAGGAGGCTCATTTCTGAGAGCTGCAGTCCCACAGAAAACCCCTTTTATCCCAAATTTCCATCTGTTGGGGGCACGTGGCTGCGTGTGTTCATACACACACAGAGAGCTGCTGTTATTGGGGGGGATTTAGGTACAAAAATGGGAATAAACTGGGCATTTTTGTACCTTACCATTAATTTAAGTGCCCAGCCTTTCCCTACATCAAACACACAAAGGAATCATTAATCCTGAGCTGAGTCTCTCTGCCAATGATCCACTGCGAGGTATCGAGCTTCCTTCTTGCTGAGGTGTAAATAAACAACAGCACCCAATAGAGCCAACAAATAACCTGAATTAACCAAGTGAGAAATTGCTGCGGAGGAACTTCCTGAAAGGGATTTAGGGGAAGAAAAAAAATAAAAGAAAAGAAAAAAAAAAGAAGATGAAGAGGAAAACACGGACAACATAAAATATTCATATTGTCAGCAAACGAGGAGAAAATGTTTCATTTATGGAGTGAGACAGAAGCAATATAGGAAATAGATCTGCTCCATGTAAATTTATTAAGTGCAACTTTCTCTCTCTCTCTCTCTCTCTCTCCCTCTCAGATAAAAAACCTCTTCATGAAATAAAATCCCAAAGTAAGTTCTCTTTTTTTTTTTTTTTTTCCCTCTTGTAAATATGATTTCCCTCATCTTCTCTGCCGTTTGGGTTATTTGATTAGGAGCTAAGTAGGAGCCAAGGTTTTATGAGAGGCTTTAGCATCTGCTGAAAGCATCTTTGGCAGCACTCTGGGATGCCAGGTTCAGTGTGAGCCAGGGGAAAGCTCATCCTCAGCAATTTGGGAGCCCTGGCTGCAGGCTCGGCTTGGGATCCATCTCTGGGGCACCTGGAGTCAGGAGAAAAGGAATCAGTGCAAGAATTTGGGGTTCTTGGTGCTGGTGTGGTTCTGCTGCCAGCTCAGGGCTCGCTCAGCTCCCTCCTGGCTCAGCTGGGGGTGTTTCTGTGCCTGTCCCTGTGCCTGTCCCTGTGCCTGGCTGTTGTGTTCCTCTGGGGAAATCGTTTTTCCCCAGAACCCCCTGAAGCCTGTAACCTGTTAGTTTGACCCTGTCCTCCCCTTATCTCTGACCTATGGCTCAGTGCCAGCTGTCTGTCCTGGGACAGAGTCTAGATAAAACCCCCTGTTCAGGCTCTCTTTGGCCCTGGCACCCTTTGAGAATAAAGCCTTAGAATTAACCCTGAGGTAAGAGCCTCTTTTGAATCTTTTACCCTATCCCCTGAGGTATTTCCCCCAAAAGCCCTTTTACCCTATCCCCTGAGGTATTTCCCCCAAAAGCCCTTTTACCCTATCCCCTGAGGTATTTCCCCCAAAAGCCCTTTTATCTATCCCCTGAGGTATTTCCCCCAAAAACCCTTTTATGCTATCCCCTGAGGTATTTCCCCCAAAAGCCCTTTTACCCTATCCCCTGAGGTATTTCCCCCAAAAGCCCCCAGAAGACTGAGCTAGCCCAGGAGCCCAGGGGGGCGGGCAGGGGGGGAGCACATCACCTGGGGATCACCCCAGGGCTGCTCTGGGGCTGCTGCCCTGCACCTGCAGCTGGGCCCAGCCCCGACAGGGACAAGGGACAGGGTGAGAGGGAAGGGCCTGGAGCTGTGCCAGGGCTGGACAGCAGCAGGGATTTCCCCAGGGGCAGGGCTGCAGAGCAGGGGCAGGGCTGCCCAGGGGCTGGGGCAGTGCCCACCCCCGCAGGAGGCACCTGGGGCTGGGGGTAGTGCTGAGCACGGTGGTGCTTGGCCATTCCCCAGGGCTTTTCCACCCCTGGTGAGTCTGGTTTGATATTCCTGAGTATCCTGAGTTGTTTCTCAGGATACCCAAAATCGGTTTAGGGAGCTGAGGATTCTGCCCTGGGTTTGTCTGGGTGTCCCCGGAATCAGCCCTGCTGGGCGCCAGGCTGGGCTCAGACACTCTTTGGTCTGTGCAGCTCCATTTCCTGCAGAAAACGGGGAAAATCTCAGTCACTTCGCTGGATTGTCTGGTTTACCCACAAACCAGCTGCAGTGGGGTTGATTGGGGCTCTGAGGGGCCTGGAGATGGAAAGGGCTGGGTCCCACCCTGGGGCAGGGACACAGAGCTCAGGAGCTGCTCCTGGGCTTCCTGACTCATCAGGGATGCACAATCAAAGCCAGTGATGAAGATGATTGAGGGACAGGCTGTTGCACTGCCTGGTCTCTTACCCGAGTCCCTGACTCGTGATCCTTATGCTCCAAGGGTGAGGAGAGGGACCTTGGGAGGCTCCTGGATCCAGGGATCTCCCTTTTCCTGGGAAATGCTTTTCCCTTTGCAGATGGGGGCAGACAGCCCCTGCCAGCAGCAGGGAAGGGTTTGCTCCACGGCAGGCTCGGTCTGACCCTCCTCTCTGGGTGCTTTGTGCCTCATTTTCCTGCAAAACCAACAGCAACCTTAGGCAGGGAAAAATCCAGCTCATCCCAAAGCCAAAATCCAACAGTCTTCTGGGTTAAGTTTTGCCTAAACTTAAACTTTCTGGGGAACTGGGGAAGGGGAGCTGGGAGAACCTCTGGGATTTCCTGCCCAGATCCCTGGATCTCCTCTCCCTGCAGGAGCTGGGGCCCTGCACAGCACTCCTGGCAAATGAGATAATTTAATCAATTACGTCTCCTAATGCACTAAACCAAATGTTTCATTTTCTGCTCCTGCACATCTTAAATTATCTTCAGGTGCTTTATGAAACTTAATCATAGTTAATAGAAATTTCATTACCATCAAATGTGCTTTCAATAAATGTTGTGTAGCAGTGGCAGGAGGTGCAGTGACAAATGGGCTGCAATTAGCACAAACAGGGATCCTGGAGCAGGAAGGGATGAAACTCGTGGTGCCTGCCAGGCTCCCTCCCGCCCCTGGGCCGGGAGGATGCAGCTCATTAAGGAGTAATTGGTGGGCTATAAATGTTTGCTTTGCTAGTTTGGTTGGTTGGTTTCCACTTTGTTCCCTTCTGGGAAAAAAAAGAAAATAAAATAAAAGCAGAACCTCGCCCCCTCTCCCCCAAATTTCCCTTAATCCTTCCCTTAATTTATAACCTGCCACGGGAGGAATTCTCCAAAGGAAAAGATCAGGAGGTGGAGAGGTAAAAAATACTTTAAAAAAACCCTGAACACCAAAAACCCTAAACCAAAAAGAAAGGCTCCTTCCTCACGGAGTTGTGTTCCATGGGAATAATTTGAGGAATACCGGGTCACACTGGGTTTGCTCTTTCAGCATAAAGCTGTTTAAAAACCCACTGAAATCCTGAAAAAAACCCCACTAAATGCTGAAAAGGATCCTCTGCTTCTGATCTCCGTGTCCCCTGAGGTTTGTGGTGGGTTTTCCTGGCAGCTCTGGGATCACCGGGGTGGCTCCAACAGGAGCTCCAGGGACCAGAGCAACGACCACTTCATTCCAGGGAAGGACCCTCGGGAAGAACTCCTGGGAGAGCTTTTCATCATGAAATTTATAGACCAGTGTCCAATCCGAGCTCTGGAGACGCTTCAGAGTCAATGAAAAGAAAATTCCTCTCCTCAAAAATATTTTGCTTGAGTCAAACCGCTCCCATTTGGGGTTTTTTTTGTGGGGTTTTTGGGTTTGGGGTTGGTTTTTGTTTTTGTTTTTGTGTGTGTGGTTTTGTTTTTGGTTTTGGTTTTTTTTTGTTTGTTTTTTGATTGGGGTTTTTTTTTGGTTTTGGGGGGTTTTTGCTTTTGTTGTTGTTGTTTTGGGGTTTTGTTTGTTTGTTTGTTTTTGTTTTGTTTTGTTGTGGGTTTGTTTGTTTTTATTCCGTGCCCTCCCTTTCATATATTTCTATTTCTATATTTCTATTTCTATTTATATTTAACCCATTTACAACATTTTAAAGTGAGAAAGCAGAATTGCCTGACACGGGAATTGATGGAAAGGAGATGCTGAAGCACTGGAGGAGACTGAGAGTCAGAGATTGCAGTGAGCACCTGAGGAGTGGCTCCTGCTCTGCTTTGGGGGGCAGGAGATCAGCTCTGGGGCTCTCCCCCATTGCTCTCCTGGAAGTTTTTGCTGCCAGGATCTCTCAGACTCGATGATAATTTATCACCCCAGCCGGGCAGCAGGGTGATTCACAGCCTCAGCACTTTCCCTTTTTAAAGCCCCGATCCAAAGGGAGGAGTTAAAGATGCTTTGAGGAGCAATAACCACGAGCTCCCGATGGCTCCCCGGGAAGGGAAAGACCCCAATTGTTCCCGGGTTCCTGGAGATCCCTCCCCTCCCTCCTCCCGCCTCATTCATCGCTCTAATTACCCACAGAAATTAAGCCAACAATAGCGCCTCGTAATTAATTCCCTGTAACAACAAAGCAACTTGGGAATAGGAAATTGGAAGAAATAGAAATGTAATTATTGTCTGTGCTTCCCTCTCTGCACCTGGTGCTGGGGAACAGAGCAGAGCTGAGGGATTGGGGTTTGGGTTGGGGTTTATGCTGCTTTGGCCTGGTCTGAGATGTTTCCAGTCTGTGCACCTGGGGGGTTGCATTTGCTTTTTTCTGTTTCTTTCTCTCCCATTGTTACCTTGTCAGGCAGTATCTCACTCTCTGCAATCACCAACGGAGCCTAAAATGCTTAAAATTCTCTTTACAGCATTTTTCAAGGGGGGATCGTGTGGAGAAAAAAAAAATGAAAAAACCCCCAGCTTCAGAAAAAAACAAAACCCAACCCTCTTCTTCTCTTTTAGTGGTTGCTTTGGTAGAACCCTGTGGCAATGGGATTGTTCTAGGAAGTTGAATTTCGTATTCTTACAAGTTTGTTCAGTGTGGATTCCTCCTCAAACCCGACGTTTCCATGCAAACTTCGTGATTTTCCTTTTTCCTCCCCAGCAAGCTGTGCACCTGTTAGAAGCAGAACCATTTTTTTCATGTGGAGATTGCTTGAAAACCGCAGCAGAAACTTTGCAGGGTTATTTTCTTGGCTAAATAATGGTTCTGGTGCTGGCAAAACTGAAACCAGGACATTTCCCTTGGGTTGGGTGGGGTGCTGGAACCTCGCGGCTGGGGAGTGGGGGTGAGAGGGAGGTTTCCTGTTCAGGGTGTTTGAACCAAACCTTTGATTTTACTTTGGGTTGGAGTGCCCAGCTGAAATCCAGTCCCAGCACCTGGAGCAGGGTTTGGGGCTCCTGGTGCTGCCCCTCCTGGGGCATTTCCCTGCTGGGAGGGAGCTGTGGGTGCCCAGCCCCTTCCCAGGACACCCAGCTGGGGCTGGTGGTGCTTTTCAGACATTTCCTTTTTGCAAGGAAGTGTCGAGCCAGGGAAATGCTGCCCAGAGGTGCTCGTTCCTTTCATCTCCACAGTCTGAAGCTCCACGTTCATTTTCGAGACTCAGCTAAAATTAAATTATCTGACTTTCAGCAGAAAAGCACAACAGAAGCCTCCTCCCAAACAGTAATTAAGTAATTTCCATAATTGGCTATTTATTAAACGCTGATTTTAACTTTTCACCCTATTTCTGTGCACTGCAGTTGGTTCACTGACACTGAGCACTCTGGATTTCCCAGTCATTTTTTGTCGCTCTCGTTGGCCGTGAATGAATCCAGTTTCTGTTCCTGGGGCTCTGCCAGGCAGGGGGAGCCCCCAGCAGGACCCAGACCGTGCCCAGGGGGGGCTCTGGGGTCTCTCCCTGGAGCTGGGAATTCAGAAAAACCCCCAAGGACCCTCTAAGGGAGGTGCCCAGGGATTTCATTTCACGGGGCACGGTCCCAAATCCCAGCAGATGGAGGAGAGCAGGGATATTTCAGTGATGGGATTTTGCAGAGTTCATTTGGATCCACTCTGCCCCAGCAGTGAATTCCTTCTCTTTGCTGGGGCAGTTTGGAGCCGTGGGAAGTTGGTTTGGGGTTCCTGGCTGGGTGCAGCCACGGGGGGCAGGGGGGGTGGGTTTGGGTCTCCAGCAGCTCCCAGAGCCTGGAGGTGCCCCTGGGGATGTGAGATCTCCTCAGCTGAGCTGGGATGGAGCTGCTGCTGATGCCAAAGCTCACCCAGCAGCTGCAGAGGGAAGGAGGGGAATGCCTGTGTTCCCCCATGTCCCTTTGTCCCCCTGTGTCCCTCTGTGTGCCCATGGCCCCTTGTCCACAGGTCCCCATGTCCCCCATGTCTCCGTGTCCCCCTGTGTGCCCATGCCCCCCCTTGTCCCTCTGTCCCCCCATGTCCCTCTGTGTGCCCATGTCCCTGTGTCCCCCCCATGCCCCCCTGTCCCCATGCCCCCATGCCCCGCAGCTGAGCTGTTGTGTCCCCACGTCCTCATGCCCCCTGTCCCCCGTCCCCATGTCCCCCTGTCCCCCATGTCCCCCAATCCCCATGTCCCCCTGTCCCCATGTCCCCATGTCCCCCTGTCCCCCGTGTCCCCCAGTCCTCCTGTCCCCCCTGTCCCCATTCCCCCTGCCTCCCTGTCCCCATGCCTCTTGGCTGAGCTGTTGTGTCCCCCTGTCCCCCCATCCCCATGCCCACTGTCCCCTGTCCCCCCATGTCCCCCTGTCCCCATGCCCACTGTCCCCTGTCCCCCCTGTCCCCTGCCCCATGGCTGAGCTGTTGTGTTCCCGTGTCCCCCTGTCCCCTGTCCCCTGTCCCCCTATCCCCATACACCCTGTCCTCCTGTCCCCTTGTCCCCCTGTCCCCCCTGTCCCCTGTCCCCTGGCTGAGCTGTTGTGTCCCCCTGTCCCTCTGTCCCCCTGTCCCCTGTCCCCCTATCCCCATACCCCCTGTCCCCTGTCCCCTGCCCCCTGGCTGAGCTGTTGTGTCCCCATGTCCCCCTGTCCCCCTGTCCCCCTGTCCCCCGTGTCCCCCTGTCCCCTGTCCCCGTGTCCCCATGTCCCCCGTGTCCCCCTGTTCCCTGTCCCCTGTCCTCTGGCTGAGCTGTTGTGTCCCCCTGTCCCCCTGTCCCCCTGTCCCCTGGCTGAGCTGTTGTGTCCCCGTGTCCCCCTGTCCCCCGTGTCCCCCTGTCCCCCGTGTCCCCTGTCCTCTGGCTGAGCTGTTGTGTCCCCCTGTCCCCCTGTCCCCCTGCCCCCTGGCTGAGCTGTTGTGTCCCCGTGTCCCCCTGTCCCCCGTGTCCCCCTGTCCCCCGTGTCCCCTGTCCTCTGGCTGAGCTGTTGTGTCCCCGTGTCCCCCGTCCCCTGCCCCCTGGCTGAGCTGTTGTGTCCCCGCAGATGTGGAGCGCGGCGGGGACATCGCGCTGTACTCGGGGCTGGCGGCGGCGGTGCTGGCGGTGGCCGTGCTGGCGCTGGGGGTGACCCTGTACCGGCGCAGTCAGAGTGAGTACGGCGTGGATGTCATTGATTCCTCTGCACTCACGGGAGGCTTCCAGAGTTTTAATTTTAAAACAGTCAGACAAGGTTAGTGCGGCGATTTCCTTTCCTTCTCTGCTCAGCCCCCGCGGCTCAGGCTGCCTTTGGGGAGGGGGTTTGGGGCAGCCAGGGCAGGCACAGGGACCCTGGAATTGGCTCTGCTCTGCCCCACAAACAGAATCCTCCTTGGGGCTTTAGCAGTGCTGTGCCCACCTCCTACAGCGATTTAGGGAAAGCTCAACCTAAAGCAAAGCAGAGCAGGGCCAGCACAGCTGCGGTTCCTCCTGCTCTCAGCCACAGAGCTTCCCTGCACTCCAAGAAAAGGGATCCTTTCCTTCCTGACAATCTGAGACCCCCAGCTGGAGGTGTTCTGCAGCCTGCTGCAACACCCAGACACCGAGCTCTGCGGTGTGTGCCAGACCAGACCCCTAAAGCTGCAGGAAAAAAAAAAACACCAGTGCCGTAAAATCCGGACAAAACATTTGC
Source organism: Phylloscopus trochilus trochilus (assembly GCA_016584745.2). Lineage (NCBI taxonomy): Eukaryota > Metazoa > Chordata > Aves > Passeriformes > Phylloscopidae > Phylloscopus > Phylloscopus trochilus. The sequence continues at coordinate 1,456,533 of WQNJ02000031.1, read as the reverse complement.
TGAAAGCAGCGCTCAGGCTCTCAGCAGTGCTCTTCCCTTTGAACAGGAAGGTGGGGAGGGAGCGGAGCAGGGATGAAAGCAGAATGTTTATTGATTCTGTGCTGCCACTCTACCTCAGACCTGCCGGATTGCGGGTGGGTGGGAGCGTGGGCGGGGTGTGAAAGTGTCCCCGTGTCTCTGTTCTCTCCTCAGAAAAGGGAAAATATGTTGCAGGGTTTGTTTGGGGGGGTTCGGTGGTGTTGTTTTTACAGTTTCTTTATTTCCTGGAGACGTTCCTCGGCAAGCATGACTTGCAAGAAATCGGGGAAAGGGCTTGGCAGACAAGGACGTTTGAAGGAGGTTCATTCATCCATTTCTAAACCCGAACCTTTAATTAGGGCTGTGTAAATCTCAATGACTGCCTCAAACAGGAACGTTTCCCTTTGTGGTTCGGTTTGAATCTTGCTTTGAGTCTGGGGAATTGTTTGCTTGGCTTAATGCTTAAAACCTTTCATTCTGGATGCTCTGAAAATACCCAACAACAAATAAACAACCAAAGAAAAGGACCCCACCACAAAACCAAACAGCCAGAGGATTCAGGCCCCTAAATCCATCCACTCCTCATTTTTCAGAGTGTTTTTTTGAGGTAAAACAGCTCAAAATGAATAACTGTGGTGTCTTCCCCGGCATCACTCTTGTCCCTTTCAGCCCAGTTCCCCTCAGGCATGAAGTTGTGGGTTTGTGTAAAAGGTCTGCAGGAGGACGTTGTCACCCAGTGGGGTTTAATGTAAGGGAAGAAAACAACAAGAGAGGAGAAAGGGCAAAGACACAAACGGGAATCCAAAGCAAAGGAGGCTCCTCCTTGGGTTCCTGCACGCTGCCTCAGGTGTGGCAAACGCCCACTGTCAGATCTTTGCGCATTCCTCTGTTCTCTAACGTGGCCTGGGGTGATTTTGGGCTTTGAGAGCTCGGGGAGGGCAGAGCCAGTGCCAGAGGGGATGGGGAAGGGCTTGGGAAGGGATTCCTGAAGTGTCCCCTCCATCCAGGCCCAGCCTGGCTCCTGTCCCCACAGGTGACTCCTGTCTCCACAGGTAACCCCTGTCCCCACAGGTGACTCCTGTCCCTGTCCCCACAGGTGACTCCTGTCCCCACAGGTGACTCCTGTCCCTGTCCCCACAGGTGACTCCTGTCCCTGTCTCCACAGGTAACCCCTGTCCCCACAGCTGACTCCTGTCCCTGTCCCCACAGGTAACCCCTGTCCCCACAGGTGACTCCTGTCCCTGTCCCCACAGGTAACCCCTGTCCCCACAGGTAACCCCTGTCCCCACAGCTGGCTCTTTAGCAGGAATGGTGTTTGGAAAGTGCATTTTCTGAGCACCCACAGCACAGCTCCACATCAGGCACTGGAATGGGGTATCCAAGTCAGCTTGGGCTTTTCCCCTTCTTATATCCTGTCCCCACAGGTAACTCCTGTCCTCACAGGTGACTCCTGTCCCTGTCCCACAGGGGACTCCTGTCCCTGTCCCACAGGTGACTCCTGTCCTCACAGGTGACTCCTGTCCCACAGGTGACTCCTGTCCCTGTCCCCACAGGTAACTCCTGTCCCCACAGGTGACTCCTGTCCCACAGGTGACTCCTGTCCCTATCCCCACAGGTAACTCCTGTCCCCACAGGTGACTCCTGTCCCACAGGTGACTCCTGTCCCTGTCCCCACAGGTAACTCCTGTCCCCACAGGTGACTCCTGTCCCTATCCCCACAGGTAACTCCTGTCCCTGTCCCACAGGTGACTCCTGTCCCCACAGGTGACTCCTGTCCTCACAGGTGACTCCTGTCCCTGTCCCCACAGGTAACTCCTGTCCCCACAGGTGACTCCTGTCCCTGTCCCCACAGGTAACTCCTGTCCCTGTCCCACAGGTGACTCCTGTCCCCACAGGTGACTCCTGTCCCTGTCCCCACAGGTAACTCCTGTCCCTGTCCCACAGGTAACCTCTGTCCCCACAGGTGACTCCTGTCCCTGTCCCACAGGTAACTCCTGTCCCCACAGGAGACTCCTGTCCTCACAGGTGACTCCTGTCCCTGTCCCCACAGGTAACTCCTGTCCCCCCAGGTGACTACTGTCTCTGTCCCCACAGGTAACCCCTGTCCCCACAGGTGACTCCTGTCCCTGTCCCACAGGTGACTCTTGTCCCCACAGGTGACTCCTGTCCCTGTCCCCACAGGTAACTCCCTGCTGCTGAACTCGTCCCTGCAGCCCGAGCTGACAGTCAGCAGGACCTACAGCGGCCCCATCTGCCTGCAGGACCCCCTGGACAAGGAGCTGATGACGGAGTCGTCCCTGTTCAACCCCCTGGCCGACATCAAGGTCAAGGTGCAGAGCTCCTTCATGGTGTCCCTGGGCGTCACCGACCGGGCCGAGTTCCACGGCAAGGCCCACCCCGGCACCTTCCCCCACGGCAGCCCCCGGCCCTTCGGCACCCTCCAGGCCAGGAACAAGGCCATGTTCATCCAGAACCTGGCCTCCCTCTCCAGCAGCAGCGAGCTGAGGAGCACAGCCCTCTTCGGGCACCTGGGGGGCCGCCTGGTGGTCCCAAACACAGGTGGGTGGCTCCTTTCTCCTGAAGGCACATGAAAGGAGATGAGATCAGGCTGCCTGATGTCATGTTTTATAACCAAACTTTAAAAAAAAGAGAAACAAAAAACCAGCAGGAAGGAAGAAGTTGGGTCCCCGTTAATGCAAATTTTGGGAAGTAGGGCACGTTGCCCACACAGGACACGAGTGATCAGAGGGAAGCCTGGGCTGAGGACTGAAGAGGCATTATGCCTGTTTGAACTGTTTTAAATTACTGCCTCTCTTGATGTCTTCAGCATGAAAGTCACATTAATCAAAGCTGTGCTTTGCTTGGATCCTGCTCCAAAGGAGAGGCTCCCCGGGAAGGGTCGATGCTGGATCTTGCATAAGGGGCTCACGTTCCAGCAGCAGCTCCACAGCCCTGCCTGGGGGCAGAGGGACAGCAGCAGGCCTGGGGACAGCCCCACCAGGCTCCTGCCCCCTCCTGCCTGTCTGTTTCCCCCTTTCTTGGAGCAAAAAAAGCTCCCCAGATTCCCACAGCCCCTCCTGGCAGCCCTGTCCCAGGCTGGGCGCTCTCTCTGCTTCGTGTCAGGAGTTTTGTCACCTCAGGGCTTTGTGGGATGTGTTTCAGACCTGCGGGACTGTCTGTGAAAGGAGCTGGACAGCAGATCAGAGCCCAGCAAAGGCTGTCAGGGTCACAGCCCTGCAGGGTACAGACCCCAGGGCTGTGTTTGCATCCCCACAAATCCCAATCCTTTCCATCCCCCCAAATCCCAGTCCTTTGCATCCTCCCAAATCCCAGTCCTTTCCATCCCCCCCAAATCCCAGTCCTTTGCATCCCCCCAAATCCCAGTCCTTTCCATGCCCCCAAATCCCAGTCCTTTGCATCCCCCCAAATCCCAGTCCTTTCCATGCCCCCAAATCCCAGTCCTTTCCATCCCTCCAAATCCCAGTCCTTTCCATGCCCCCAAATCTCAGTCCTTTGCATCCCCCCAAATCCCAGTCCTTTCCATGCCCCCAAATCCCAGTCCTTTCCATGCCCCCAAATCCCAGTCCTTTGCATCCCCCCAAATCCCAGTCCTTTCCATGCCCCCAAATCCCAGTCCTTTCCATCCCTCCAAATCCCAGTCCTTTCCATGCCCCCAAATCTCAGTCCTTTGCATCCCCCCAAATCCCAGTCCTTTCCATGCCCCCAAATCTCAGTCCTTTGCATCCCCCCAAATCCCAGTCCTTTCCATCCCCCCAAATCCCAGTCCTTTCCATCCCCCAGCTCCCCACCCCAAACCCTGGGTGTTCTCCCTCCTCAAAAGGCAGCACAAACAGCCATGTGCCCCATTGCCAGCCAGGGGTTATCACCCTTCAAACCCCAGTGACATTTATTCTCTTTAAATTCAGCTCTCCTTTCCTGTGAGCAGCGGCTCCAGGATTATCTGCTGCTCCCCGGCTGAACTGGATGATTTAGAGCTTTATCCTCCATGTCCCACAAAACGGGTGCTTTAAAGGTTACCAGAAAAAAAACCAAAAAAAAATAAAAAAAAAAACACGTGGTTTGTGTTTAGAGAGGGTTGATAACAGTGGCAATGCAGGCACGCACAACGTGGGGAATGTTTTCATCTCTCCACAGCCTGCTTTTGTGCTGAGGAGGGAAGGCTGCAGAGGCACGCCGAGTTTAAGGCACGAATTAAGAATTCCCTCATCCTGTATATTTAGCTGCTTTATGTAACGACGGTCCCATCGATTAGATTATTAAAATATGTATTTGGTCCGCTCGCGATTTATGTAATTCTGGCAGCCTTTATGTAAGATCAGCTGTGCCAGGCGGTTGTAAATTCCGGCGTGGTGGAGTCAGAGCCTCGGCATCGTGGGGCAGATGCAGGGCCAAGCAGAGTGCCCCTCTCAGAGAGGGAGATAAAGCAGTTTAATTCAGTGGTGCCCAGGGGGAAAACTCCCCTGTTAACCTCTGAGCCTCTCTGGGGGTGTGGGAGGAGAATGGGATCACTGGGGTGCAGGAGCTGGGGTGTGTGGGGGCAGAGGGGTGCTGGCCCTGGGGGTGCTCCCTCCACGATCAGGCCTGCTTGCAAAGCTGGCAAGAGGCAAAGAGCTTTCAAGAGGCTTTTTGGGAGATGAGACTCCTTTTCCTTGGATGGAAAAGTAACAGCTTTGTTTCCTTTGATAATTCATGTTCCTTTCATCTGACAACACGACGTTGCTGTGAAAAGCGGGAGTTGAGAGGAACGTCCCCTCAGGGCTGCTCCCTGGGGGCTGTGCTCCCTGTCCCTGACACCCCTGCCCTTCCCAGGGCTCAGCCCTGCCCTTGTTCTCTTCCAGGGGTCAGCCTGCTGATTCCACACGGGGCTATCCCAGAGGAGAGTTCCTGGGAGATCTCCCTGGCCATCACCCAGAGGGAGTCCAGGTGAGAGCCCCGGGGTCACGGACCTGCCTCCTTTCGTGGGTGTGGGATGGAACAGGAGGAACCACTCCTGGTCCCCCTTGCTGGGGTGACCACCCTGCTGTGACCCTGAGAGGGACACAAAAACGTTCTTGGGGTGCTGCTGCTGTGAATTCCATGGAATTCTTGTGCCTGCTGCTCCCTTCTCCTCTGCCTGCTCAGGAGGAACTCAGCACCTGCACCTCGGGCTCTGGGGGTGCTTGGATTTGGATTTTTTTTTTAGCCTGAGAATCCCACAGACACCTGGAAGCACCGAGGCTTCAGCAGAATTTATTGTTGAGACATTTGAGAAAGGAAAAAAAAGAAATTGGCCTTTTTTTGTTACCATGTTGTGCCTCTTTTTTTTTTCTCTCCCCTGCAGTCTCCCTCTCACCAACACTTGTCCACGCAGATTGAGGGGAGGGCTGGGACATTCCAGCCTCTCTTCAGCAGGAATGGTGCTTGGGAAGTGCATTTTCTGAGCACCCACAGCACAGCACAGCTCACGTCAGGCTGTCACCAGGGGCACTGGAACGGGGTATCCAAGTCAGCTTGGGCTTCTCCCCTTTTTATATCCTGGTTTTATTGTTGTATCTTCTTTTTATCTTGGTTGGTCCTTTCCCTGGTTTTTATGACAGGTTCCTCCTGTCGTTCTTCATCTTGGAAACACCATTTACTTTCCTTCGAAGAGGGAAGTGCATGCCCAGTAATTTAGAAGCCAATCATGGGGATTACACGACCCAAATGAATTAAAAATACAACCAAACAGCAACAAAGCCAGCAGGGCAAGAGGTTTCAGTTGCTGGCTCAGTGTCCAAGGGAGTCTCCTCCACCTTGGCACTGCTCCTGCCCAGGGATTTATTCCGAGAGATCCAGGAAACACCTGGATGTGGGGCTGGCTTCGATTTGTTGGAGTGGGAGTGAAGAAGAGCAGGTGGCACATCTCTGGAAGGCAGCAGGCAGAGGATGCAGCCCTTGGTTCAGCCCAGGTGAATCCCTGGAGCTGGGGGATCTCAGCCTGACGCTGTTAAAGATCACAAGGACACAGACTCGACTTCTGACAGGCTGACAATGACTCTGTTAATTCCCGGGAATTTCTCCCCTTCTATCCTGTTCTACAGAGAACAACCCACTGGATGAAACAAAGACAAACTTCTTCACTCACATTGGTCAGAGCAGAGGGACAGCAAGGAGAAGTCCCTCCCAGGGAAACAAAGGTCACAGTCAGAAAAACATGTCTCTGGTTGGCAGAAAACTCTCCGGGAAAAGAGTTTCAGAGAAACCAAAACATCTCAGGCACCAACCAGGGCTGCAATGTCCCTCTGCTCTGACCAATGTGAGTGAAGAAGTTTGTCTTTGTTTCACCCAGTGGGTTGTTCTCTGTAGAACAGGATAAAAGGGAAGAAATTCCCGAAAATAAACGGAGTCACTGTCAACATTCTGAGTCGGAGTCGGTGTCGTTGGGATCTTGAACATCAAGGAGAAGTCCCTCCCATGGAAAGGGATGCAAACAAAGGTCACAGTCAGAAAAATGTGTCTCTGGTTGGCAGAAAACTCTCTGGGAAAAGAGTTTCAGAGAAACCAAAACATCTCAGGCACCAGCCTGGGCTACACCTGCCTGTCCCGGAGCCACGGCTCCCCTTGGCCCAGCCCTCAGCCCAGCCCTGTCCCCCAGTCTGTCAAAGCCACTGAGCTCCCTCCTCCTGCAGAATACAAATGGGTTTTCAAAGCAGGGAGATCACACTCAATCTGGAAAAATTTATGAGCCTGTGTTTTTTTAAACCATAATTTGTTTTATCTTCACTGCTGTGGAAATGTTGTTGATGGCAGCGTTTGAAGGCAGAGCACGGTGGGGACGGGACCAGCTGGTGCTGGGAGCAGGGCTGGCGGGCACAGAGCAATTCCAGTGCTGGATTTGGGTTAAACAACTCGAAATGCATTTTAAACACCGCAGTCCTGAACTGACCGGCCGCTGATTGGAGTTAGATGGGGTCTAATGGGTTTGTTTCATCTCCAGCTGCCGCTTCCACGCGGAACGAGCAGAAATGAGCAGCTGAGGGAGGTGCTTGGATTTGAACTGAAAATATTTTCAGTGAATTCTCACTCCTGACAGCCACTCTTGTCTTTGCTGCCCCAAGCCTGGAGCCGGAGGGCCCCGAGGTGCTGCTGGGGCCCGAGGTGAGCTGCGGGCCCCCCGAGCTGGCCGTGAGCACCCCGTGTGCCCTGACCATCCCACACTGCGCCCACGCCGACCCCCAGCACTGGAGCATCCACCTCAAAAGGAGGACGCAGCAGGGGAAGTGGGAGGTAAGCCCAGACCCAGCCTGTGCCCCCTCATGGGGATGGAACTGCCCCCGGTCGTGCAGAGGTCCTGGCAGGGATGGACACAGAGAGAAACAGTCACGGGAAAAAAAAGATTTTGCGTCTTGTGGAGAAGCAGCAGGATTGGTTTGGGGTGTTTTGGGAAGATGTGCCAAAGCTCGTGGCTGCAAAGCCCAGGCATGGCTGCCATGGCTGCAGCCTGTCCTTCTGTCCTGTCCCTCTCTGAGCCCTGCCTGGTTTCTGCTCTGCTCTCCACCACCCCCAGCCCCATTTCCCTGATCCAGAGTCACTCAGTCCTTGGGCAGCTGTGCTGGCCTCAGACAGCCTGGGCTGCTGAGAGAGGGACAGACAGATGGACACGGGGACACAGGGACAGAGGATCAGAGGACACAGGGATATGGGGACACAGGGACACGGGGACACAGGGCAGGGCTGAGCAGCAGAGGCAGAGCAGAGGGAGTTTTTGAGGCAGGGGAATGTGACTGCAATGGGTGTTCTGGAAGGAAGTCAAACCCCAGCCATTGTTCAAGGTTTGCTTATTGACTTTAACCTTCAAGGTAATTTTTAAACTTGACATTGGGGGGGAAAAATTAGCCAGAAAGTCAAGAGCACTTGAAAAAAAAAGCTGCTAAAATTGCTTAGGCATCATCATTATTATTGTATGTACACAGCAAGCTCTGCACAGGGCATGGCCATAAATCCTGCTGCTGACTCAGGGCTAAACTGGGAATATTCTCCCCTTCCCCGAGAGTGCAGCCTGGCTCTCAGCAACACTCTGCATTCCAGCTGAATTAAAAAGAAAAAAAAAATAAAATAAAGAATTAAAGCCATGACTCCTATTGTCGAGGCCTTATTGATCCCGCTTCGCTTTATTCTTTTTAAACCTGAATTTCGTTTTGCAGGAAGTGATGTCTGTGGAAGAGGAAACTACTTCTTGCTACTGCCTGTTGGATCCTTATGCCTGTCACATTCTCTTAAACAGCTTTGGAACTTATGCCCTAATTGGGGAACCCATCTCTGACTGCGCCGTTCGACAGCTGAAAGTCGCCGTTTTTGGCTGCCTGTCTTGCAACTCTCTGGATTACAATCTGAGGGTTTATTGTGTGGATAACACCCCTTGTGCATTCCAGGTAAATGGCTTTGCCTCCCTCCTCTGGGCTTTGTGTGTTTTCCCATAAAAATGCTGGCATCCTTTTGCTCCCAGGGCAGCCCCAGCCTTTACCCAAGGAGAATATTGGGGTTTTTTAAAGCACTGCTGCAGCACTGGAATAAATCCCTGAATTTACAGGATCCCTGTGGATTTACACTGAGAGCTTTAGGGCAGCCAAACTCTCTTGTTTGCTCCCTGGGTTTTTGCCACGTTCTCAACTACCCAGGCTCACCCAGCCCTGGTTTACAAAAATTCAATTATCCTGCGTTTCCTCTTCCATAAAAAAGAAGCCCAATCCCCACGTGGCAATGGAGAGGAGAATGATTTTCCTGCACTGCGTTCCAGGACAAAACAATGACATTCTCTGGCTTTTGGTAAACTCAGGAGCTTTCACAAAACGCTGTTCTTTGGGGAACTGAAATGCAAACAGTTGTGAGATGATATTTTTTTTCCCCTTCCTTTTGCCGTGGCACAGGGGTGGAAACACGGCTCTGACTGAAGCACACGCTGCTGTCTCCGTGCTTCTAATAAAAGCCGAGGCACCAAAAGGATTGTTAGAGGCTCACAATGGCTTTGTAATTATCCTCTTTAGAACACTTAGACAATTAGCAGGTACCGGTGTCTTCCTGATGAGTCTGGAGGAAACGATCAGAAGAATAATTACCAGTTCTCTGCGCTCCCAGGAGGGAGAGCGGGGTGTTTGCAGATAGTGAGACAACCATGCGTTCATGGAGTGATGCAGCCCCCAAAAGCAAGCCAGTGTTGGTGGGGAGTGTGAGGAATTACCCCAAATCAAGCCAGTGTTGGTGGGGAACGTGGGGAATTACCCCAAATCAAGCCAAAGTTGGTGGGGACTGTGGGGAATTACCCCAAAGCAAGCCAATGTTGGTGGGGAACGTGGGGAATTACCCCAAATCAAGCCAATGTTGGTGGGGAATGTAGGGAATTGCCCCAAAAGCAAGCCAGTGTTGGTGGGGAACATGGGGAATTACCCCAAATCAAGCCAGTGTTGGTGGGGAACGTGGGGAATTACCCCAAATCAAGCCAGTGTTGGTGGGGAACGTGGGGAATTACCCCAAATCAAGCCAAAGTTCATGGGGAACGTGAGGAATTACCCCAAATCAAGCCAATGTTGGTGGGGAATGTGGGGAATTGCAGAGGTTTTTGGATAAAATGTCAGAGTTGGGGTTGCCAAGCTGTGTTTGACAGTTCATCCTGCACGGTGCAGGTTTGTGTAAGAGACACGTTCCCCTTGGCTTTGATTTTTTTTCTTTTCCCTGTGTGAGATCTCTCCTTGCTCCCCCAGCAGCTGACTTGGGCCCCTGTGAAGTTCTGAGTGTGCTGGGAACCTCCTGGCTCTCAGAATTGGAGAGACCCAGGCCCTTTGTGTTTGGCCCAAATGCAGCCCCATGTCTGTCACTGAAGGCAGAGCAGCACTCAGAGAACGTTTGAAAACATCCAACACACTCCAGGAATTTTGAGATTAGTTAAAAAATAATCTGCTGCCTTTGTGTCTGGAAACCAAGCACTGAAGTCTCCCAGTTTCTTCCTTCCTATGAACCCAACCACCAGGGGTTAAACCAACCCTAAATGCCTGTAAAAATTGGTTTGTAACAGAAATCCATTAGAGAGCTCGAGCATTGAGTTTCCAGAAGGTCACAATGATTCCAGAGGCTCCTCTGGCAACAACTTTGGTCCTGAGGAGCACTAAACCCCTTGGATGGACACAGATTTGATATAATTTATGTGGATTAAGAAAGGTAATTTGGAAGCACTGCTTGCCTGCTGATTCTTAAAGACTTCTGCAACCTTTCCTTCCTCACTGGTGTTTTTACTGCAACAGCACAGGAATAAACATTGCTTAAGCACAGGCAGGGGTGATGGTTTTTTTGGCCATTATGTTTTGAATTCACAGAATCACATAAAAATTTCTCTTGGAACAGAGCTCTGGGGGGCTGTAGTGCAAACCCCTGCCCAGAGTTTGCCCTTCACACTGCTCAGGGTCTTGTCCAGTGATTCTGGAAGTGCCCCAGAGGTGGGGAATGGAAGGGAAAGGTTTCACCTGAAGTGTTTTGAGGGCTCTGAAAAGCCCTGAGAGAAATTCCTCAGCAAAGCTGCTCTTGAGTCCAGCTACAGCACTGGGGGTGCTGGAGAGGGGAGACAGCTGAAAACTCAGTGTCCAACCACCATCACCTGTCCAGAAACGGGGCTGGCAGTGCCCAAACCCAGCCTTTTGGGGAATATAAACATCAAACCCATCAGCTGCCCACGAGAGAAACTGCACAGCGCATCCAGCACTGTGGGGGGACCCGGGACCTCCACAGAGAGGGGTTTTCACTGGGTTTGGGGTTTGTTCCTAACACTGAGAACCTTCTCTCCTCCTCCCTTGCAGGAAGTGGTTTCAGATGAAAGACTCCAAGGTGGGCAGCTGCTGGAGGAACCCAAACTTTTGCCTTTTAAGGGCAACACCTGCAGCCTGCAGATCTCGGTGCTGGACGTCCCTCCCTTCCTGTGGAGGATCAAACCCTTCACTGCCTGTCAGGTACCTGGCACCTCACCTGCTCCCCTCTGCACCGCGGGGCAGAGCCCCGAGGAAACCAAGGCTCCTTTTATTTAAAAAAAAAAGCTTTAAACCTCCCCAGCATTCAAGGAAAACATGTTGCCTTTTGGTTCCGGCAAACACAGATTTCGTTTACAGCAGAACGCCGTAAATTTGTCATTTTACAGAAATGCTTGTGCTTCCCCCCGTTTCAGTTGCCACCAACAGAATGCAAATATTCCTCCTGTTCGAACTTAACCGCTCCTCAAGATGTTTCTAATATCTGTCATCCCAGTTTTGATATGACTGTGGAAATATGGCTAAAAATGACATTTAAATGTAACCGCGAGTTCAAATCACAGCACACGGAGACCAAGCATTAGAGCTGAAGAGCAGCAAATTGGTTTTTCTCTTCTCCATTAATTAAAGAGGCTGTTGAAAGCCGAAAAGGAGAAATCAAAACAAAAGAAGAATTTCCAAGGATTTTGATGACTGGAAATCCTAAGGAATGTGCTGGCACAGGGAGTGGGCTGGTTTTAAAATACAGCACTCAATTAGAATGTACAATCTCCCTTCTCCCAGAAGCAGAGACACAATTATCCATCCTCCAGGATTTTGGCAAAAAACCCCTGTTTCAAATGTGTCGCCACGTTCCCCAAAACATGAGGGTAATGGGCTCTGAAAGTTATAAACACAGAGCCAGAGCCAGGGAAAGCCTCTCCCCCTGAACAACGTGGGGATAATTTGAGCTGCAGTTAAAGAAACGAAATAAATTAATCCTTTTCAGTTTCTTAGGGAGAAGAGCTTTTCAGTGTTTTGTTTGTTCTCCTCACCCACCTGTATTTTAAAAGCCAAACCAGGCGGGGTTAGGATGTCCCAGCACAGACCTGCCAGTGTGTGCCCAAAAGAGAATCAAACCACAGGGGTTTCCTCTTAATGCAGCAAATTCACTTCTGCCCTCAGCAGATTATGGAGCTCCACACTTTGATTAATTTATTGTCTCCTAATCCCTTGTCCAAACACAAAGAATAAATGTCTGTGACAGACTGGAATTCAACCTCCAAATGCCACTTAGAGCCTGATCAGAGCAGGGACCCAGGGGTGGAGAAAAGCCTGTGCAAAACCTCTGTGGGCTGAGCCTGGGCTGCCCTGACCCAGAGGAATATTTACATTTTATAGCTGAGTGTAACTGGGATGGCTTGGACAGCTCAGGAACACAGTCACTGCTCCTGAGAGGAGCTGCAGAACCTCCCCTGGCTCTGTGCTTCCCTCGCAGTGAAGAGTCTGGTGACAGCTCTGGTTTGCTTCCAGCCTCTTTATAGAGGAAAGAGTCTATTTTTGCACGTGGAGTTTCTTCCAGTGTTCCCTGGGTTCCTCTCCTACGTCCCACCCTGTGAGAGCAGCTGCTTGTGCTGCCTGGCAGGAACAACTGAACACAGCCTGTTCCAGGAATGTCTCTGGTCCAGCACCAGCAGCTCCCCGGGCAGCGTGGGGAGGGCAGATTGATGGAAATGATGGCCCAGACAGGCAGGGATCCTGCTCCAGGGCCGGAGCAGATGAAGGAATCACACTGAGGAGCTGCTGGAAGGCAGCTGATGGCACCAGGACTCCTGCAGACTCTGCTCAGAGCCCCTGTCTGTCCTGGCCTGGCAGGAGCAGCTGCTCAGAGCTTGGCTCCCTTCCCAGTGGGGATCCCTGGAAGCCGTGGGTGCTGCAGGCAGAGCAGGGGTGGGCATGGCAGGAGCTGGGCAGGCACCTCTGGCTGCTCAGAGCTGCTGTTTGCCTCCCATCCTGCATCTCCTGGAGGACCCAGCCCTGCCTGGGGCCATGAGATGATTTACAGCCCCACTGTCTGCAAGGAGCTTCATTATAAAGGCAGAATGGAGCTGAGAGCATCTCTGGAATACTCCAACCACTCATTGTTCCAGCACTCCTTGCTGCTCTGCATTGTTTCACACGACTCCTTTCAGCTGAGTGCTTCTTCCACTCGGAGTGAAAGCAGAGATGATCACCCTGAAAAAAATCTAATTACAGCTGCTCCACTTCTAACATTCTGCTGATGTTTCCTTCATCACTGTGAGCAACTTCCTGCTGCTGCTGCTCCCAGCTGGGATCCAGCCTGAGGCTGGGGACAGGCAGGGAGCTGGGGGCAGGAGGGAAGGGCCAGGGCAGCTCTCAGTGGGAATTTTCTTTTGTGTGGAGAAGGGAAGGGTGGCAGGGCCAGGGCAGTTCCCAGTGGGAAGTTCCTTTCCTTGGATTCTGGATATGAGGTGATTCCAAGGAGACACAGAGAGGAATCCTGATCCTGGCAAGGGGGGAGGGAGTGAAGTGCACCTTTTTGAAGTGTCTTTAAGCATCTCTTTGAGGAGTCTGCCCTTACTTGTCCCCCTGGAGCTCTCGGTCACTGCAACACCTCAGTGTTCATGAACAGAATCCTCATTTTTTGGCTTGGAGCTGCTTGGAGCTGCAGGGGTGATTACTGAGCCCTCCCCAGCAGAGCGTTGATGAAACACCGGGTGTGGGTTGCCCCCCTGGCCGTGTCCCCCATCCCTGACGTGTCCCCATCCCGCAGGAGGTGCCGTTCTCCCGCGTGTGGCGCGGCAGCCCCCGGCCCCTGCTCGGCGCCTTCTCGCTGGAGCGCTTCAGCCCGGCCACCAGCCAGCTGTGCTGCACCGTCAGCGTGCGGCAGCTGCAGGGCCACGAGCTGCTGCTGCACGTGCAGACCGCCGTCCTCGAGGTGAGCCCTGCTCTGGAGGGGCTCGGGGGACAGGGCCTAGAACGGAACGGCCGCCTTGGGTTGGGTTGGGTTTGGTTGGGTTGGGTTGAGTTGGGTTGGGTTGAGTTGGGTTGAGTTAAGTTGGGTTGAGTTGGGTTAAGTTGGGTTGAGTTGGGTTGAGTTGGGTTGGGTTGAGTTGGGTTGGGTTGAGTTGGGTTGAGTTAAGTTGGGTTGAGTTGGGTTGAGTTGAGTTGGGTTGAGTTGAGTTGGAAAGACCTCAAAGCCCATCCAGTCCCATGGCAGGGCCACCTTCCACCATCCCACGTTGCTCCTCCAAGCTCCCCATTTTTTGGGTTTTTGAGTTTTTTTGTTGTTGTTGTTGTTCGTTTGTTTGTTTGGTTTGGTTTTGGTTTGGTTTGGTTTTTGTTTAAACGGTTTAAATCTTCTCTAAAATAAAAAACCACCCAAAACCCCACCAAAACCTCACACCTACAGCCCACCAAAGCCTAAACCCCCACAGGGTGTGGGACTAATAAAAAACTAAATGAGCTAAGCTACACCCACAACAAAAACTTTCTCAATTTACCATCTCTCTTCAAAACAGCAAAAAATTTTTACTTTTGTATTTTTGTATTATTCATTCTTTGTACTTACAAACATTTTGTTTGTTAAATAAATAATTTTTTCCACTTTTCTCAAAAAAAATTCTTTTTTCCCCAAACTAACTGGGAAAAAAGAACCATTTAAATTTGCTTTCCAAAAAAAAAAAAAATTCCTCCCAAATTTGCCCTAAACCAAAAGATATATATTTTTATTGGTGGACCCTTCTCATCACCTCTCACCCTCCCTGTTTTTGTCCTTTCCTCGTGTCGTTTTTGCTCAAAGCTGTAACCAGGGTTTAAATCCCATTTCCAGCAGAAACCGAGGCACAGAGACTCTGCAGCACTTGCAATAATTTATCAATAATTTTATAACTTATTGGCTGGGCTGGTGGTTGCAGTTTTCTGGCAGGAAGCCCTTGCAGAGTGCCCAGGGTTGGGGACGGGGCACAAAGTGTGTCTCGTGGGGACTGCTCAGGGCTGAAAGAAATCAGAACTACAGCTGAGCAAGCTGCTGCTCTCTCCCACAGCTGCAGTTTTTTTAGATTATTGAGCATCTTTTTCGATTAATCCAGATTAATCCTTCTGGATTAGGGCTCTACACCCACAAATGCTCTAAGCGGGGAGTGCAGTGGCTGCACAAGAGCAGCACAAACACAATCCTGTCTAAAAACTCCTCAGAACTGGCCAAGTGTTTTCTGCTCCTTTATTGTTATTTCGTACAACCCCTCTGGCACTCTGTATCTCCAGCCCATGTTGCTGCTGCCTTGCTCTCCCTCTCTGCTGTGTTTTTAAGGGCCCTGTCTGTACACAAGTCCCCAGAGCATGTTCCAGTTCTGCTTCAAGCAGATTTGCTGCTCTGCAAGGCTTTCTCATGCCTATCTCCAGCAGTGATTGAAGAGGGAGGATGATTTGACTGCAAAATAAATCTACAAGTGACAACTCCCCCCGCCCCGGAGCTGCTGGGTGCGTGACAATCCCCGGGGTTGCTGTGCTTATCTCACACGTGCAGGGCAGCAGCAGCAGCTCCTGCAGCCCCCAGGGCTGAGCCTGCCTGGCCCTGGGGATGTGTCACCAACGTTGGATGGAGGCTGCACCCTCACTACTGGTTAATATTGATGCTGTGTCACTCTCGGATGAGTAATGCACTGAAATTCGGCTCTGTTATGCAAGACTGCTGTGATTCCGTGGGAAAGAGGGGCCAGATCCACAAAGGACCTGGTTTCCAGAGGGGCCGGGAGAGCTGAGGTGCTGACGGAGTTCAGGTGTCCAAAAAATCCCAAAGAAAGAGAGAAACAAACACAAATCTGCATGTCCGTGTTTTGGGTTTAAGCAATTAAAGATTTAGAAACCCAGCACTGCTCTGTAACAGAAAAATAACCCAAAAGAGAAAACTCATGGAAGTGAAATAACACCATTTTAAAGGTTTTTATGCACAAGTCCTCATGACGTTCTGGGTGTTCTTCCACAAATCACAACAGCACCTCTCAGCTCAGTCATTTCCTGCTGTCAGCTCAAGCAGGATCCCGAGGCCCAGGTCTGATTCTCCTTTCCCCTGCTTTGCTCTCCCGTTCCCTGCAGGCTGAGAGAGAGAACATCACCTTCTTCGGGCAGGAGGACAGCGCCTTCCCTGCCCAGCTGGGCCCCAAGGCCTTCAAGATCCCGCGCTCCATCCGGCAGCGCATCTGCGCCACCTTCGACGCGCCCGGCGCCAAGGGCAAGGACTGGCAGATGCTGGCCCAGAAAAACAGCATCAGCAGGTGATGGCAGCACCCTGGGCACGGGGCTGGGGCACCTGGAATGGGGATTATCAGCTCTGCAGGGGCTGGGGGGGTTGGGTGGTTGGTTGGTTGGTTGGTTGGTTGCTCCACTTTGAAAATTTTGCTGACGTTTGCTGCTGCTGCTTGTGCTGGTTTGAAAGGAAAACCAGTGAGACTCCCAGTCAGAGATACAATTTAATAGGAGAAGAAAGGAAAAAAAGGTAAAATAAAATAAATGGAACAATACAACCTGACTCCCTGTTGGTCAGGGTGTTGGGAGCAGTCCCAAAGTGAGTCCTCCTGGAGTGGCAGAGGTGGTTCTGGTGGAGCAGAGATGATCCTGAGAGAAAAGGGTCCAGGGATGGTGAGAAGGGCCCAGTCTTCCTCCAGGAATCAGGTGGAACCAGATCTCTTGTGCTCCTGCATCTCAGTTTTTATCCAGGTGGGAATGGTTGGCTCCTCCCACTGGGTGGAGCATCTCACACTGGGATGTGTCCTGCCCTGAGTGAGCCTCAATGGCCTATCAGCAGAAAATATCCCCTGGAGGGAGGACAGGGGTGACAGAGATAACAAACACTGCCCCACCTGGTTTATCAGCTGGGCCAGGATCAGAAGGCACCCGCCCCTCTCCCCCCAGAGTTACAAGAGATAAAGAAAAAACATCTCCCCAGCTGCTTTTAACAAATGAAATAGAATACACATTTTTGGTTCCATAACCCAAGACACTGCTGCTCCCAGCTGGGATCCAGCCTGGGGCTGGGGACAGGCAGGGAGCTGGGGACAGGAGGGAAGGGCCAGGGCGGTTCTGAGTGGGAAGTTCCTTCCCTTGGATTCTGGTTACAGGGTGATTCCAAGGAGACAGAGAGAGGAATTGAGGTTGTTTGTTCACTGGGGTTGTTTGTTTGTTTGTTTGTTTGCTGGGGTCAGGGGTGTGCATGGGGAGTCAAAGTGCTGAGTGGGACTCACTCCTCACCTCAGCTCCTTGTGCTGGGCTGGACATTCCTCTGTCCACCTTCAGGAGGCCCAGGCTGCAGGAGGGTTTTGTCCACTGTGGAAATGTCGCACAGGACACAAAGAAATGACACTCACAGGCTGAGATGTCCAAGGCAGGAAAGAGGTGGTTTATTTACAAACTTCAACATTTATGGAATTCCAGCAGTGACCATGGATTGGAGGAAGAAAATCTTCCTCTCCAACTGCACTGGGCAACCCAACAGCCCATCAGCAGCCTCCTCCTTGTGAGAAGAATGCAAACATGGTTACACCGTTACAATAAGAGAAGTTGTTGATGTAAAATCGTGTCTGACTCCATTGCAAAAAGTAAACACAAAAAGCTAAAATAAAACTTAAAAAAAAAAAAACTTCTGAAAAAGACAGAGGAGAACAGCAGAAGCCCAAAGAACAGTGGAAACAGTTGTTCAAAGCACTGCACACCCCCCCAGGCAAATCCCCTTGGCTCTCATGGGTGCATTTCCTATTCCAAAATGAATCCTGCAGATTTTTTATATTTTAAGGGAAAGACGTCTTTAAAAGAGACAGTCATGCTCTACTGTTAGGAGTAATAATATTATGATTATTAAAACTGAAAGATGCTGTAAAAACCAATTTACTTCTTGCTTTGCTTTTTCCGCTTGGCTAAATTAAATTGGCGGAGGCAGCTCCCTCACAAAAATATTTTCTGATTGTCACAAACTCTATAAATGCTTTCCCAGGAGGGCAGAGGAACGCTTAAATCAAGCAAAGTGACTTCCCATTGGCTTCTTGCGTTGCGTGGGAAACTCAATAAACCACATCCGAGCCAAAGGGGAAAAGAGTTCGGGATAAACACTTTGTTTTACCAAACTCTGTGCAAATCACCCCCGCAGGGCACGGAGCACAGCCGCTCCTCAGCCCTTCTTCCTGCCTCCCCTGCAGGAGTCTCTCCTTCTCCTCCTTCTCCTTCTCCTTCTCCTTCTCCTTCTCCTTCTCCTTCTCCTTCTCCTTCTCCTTCTCCTTCTCCTTCTCCTTCTCCTTCTCCTTCTCCTTCTCCTTCTCCTCCCTTTTTCCTGCCTCCCCTGCAGGAATCTCTCCTTCTTCTTCTTTCTCCTTCTTCTTTCTCCTTCTCCTTCTCCTTCTCCTTCTCCTTCTCCTTCTCCTTCTCCTTCTCCTTCTCCTTCTCCTTCTCCTTCTCATCCCTTCTTCCTGCCTCCCCTGCAGGAATGTCTCCTTCTTCTCCTCATCCTTTTCCCTGCCTCCCCTTCAGGAATCTTTCCTTTTTCTCTCCTCATCCTTTTTCCTGCCTCCCCTGCAGGAATCTCTCCTTCTTCGCCACCCAGAGCAGCCCCTCCGCCGTCATCCTGGACCTGTGGGAGGCGCGGCACCAGCACGACGGGGACCTGGACTCGCTGGCCTGTGCCCTGGAGGAGATCGGAAGGACACACTCCAAACTCTCAGATGTGGCCGAGCCCGAGCTCGAGGAGCCCGAGTTCCCCTGCAGCAGGAAGGGCCTTTAGTCCCTCTGTCCGGCCAGGACGCACGGCCAGCCCGGCCCTGACCCCCGGGGACAGGAGGGTTTGGTGCCCGTGGGGATGGAACTCACCCCAGAGCAGTGGCAGCAGGAGGAGCAGAGGCAGCCCTGCTAAAAACCCTCTGGCGATGAGGAAAAGAAGCTTCTCCCTGTCCTCCTCCGCTTAAAATCCACCCTTTGGTGCCCCTGAACAAACCTGCACTCGTTTGGGGCGGGAGGGAGAGAGACACAGAGCCATAAGAGGTAAATATTATTGTGTATTTAGGAACAGTCATGTTCATGTAATGCCTAGTGAAAATCAACAGATAATGCTGGATATTTCGAGCCACTGGAGGTTAGTCCTGGTTAAAAGGTTTCTCACTTCGGGAGTGGTTTCAAATCCCATCACGTTGTCACTTTATGTCTGCGACAGGAAAACTGAAAAATTTGGCCTTATCCTGTTCAGATGCTTGAGGAATCAGAAGATCTCATAATTGCTTCGTATCACGTGTAATCCAAATAATTTGTTTTAAAAATTCAGCCCCTCGATGAATGTACATTCGCTGCAGAGCTTTGCTGCCTGCTCTGTTACCAAAATTCCAGAACAAACCCCTTTTCTCCCTGAGACCGGGGGGGTGTGCACACGCCAGAGGAATTTTCTAATTTTCTACGTCTGCAAACTTTTCTTAGTCAAAAAACTGTCTTTGGGGGTGGATTTAAATAACCAAATAACACACGGGAAATTTTCCAGCCCCATTTTAGCAAGCTGAGACGTTTATTTTTATTCCTTCACGCTCTGTGGCTGAGCTAAAGGTGAAGGAATCAGCGCAGCTTCGTTCTTGGTTTGGTTTCAGACTGAACCCACAAACCCAGCACTGCCAGCACTGGCCTTGATTTCGTTGCACAATTTGGGAAATTCACAGGATCCAGAGCTGGCTGTGGTACCTGGGTTTGGTTACAAATTGCATTTACCCCCAAAATCAGAATCTGACTGGAGAATTCACATCGTTTTTTATCCACTCCGTACAAATCTGGTTTGTGACTTCAACCGAACCCCAAAGAGCTGTCCCTGTGAGCCTGGTGGAGCTGGTGCTGAGCCAAACCTCACCGTGAGTTTGAGCATTCTTTTCACTCCCATCCTTCACCGTGGGAGCTGCTCCTCAGCCCGTGTGGCTGCTGGGGGCACAGGCAGGAGAGACAGGAACAGAAATGAGGCTTTGGGAGCTCTGTGGAAATGCAGGAAACCCAAAACAAAAGGTTTGGCGGCTGTTTTAGCCTGGTGTGTGGCTGAGAGCAGCACGACAGCCCTCAGGGCAGGTCCAGTCTGGAACTATTCCTTCAGCCAGGACTGCAGAGTGAAATCTGAACAACAACAACAACCACAGCAACAGCAGCAGCAACAACAACCACAGCAACCAACAACAGCAACAACAGCAACAACAACTCTGCCCACAGCAACAACAGCAATAACAACTCTGCCCCTGCTCCTGCCACTCTGAAATCGCCAATGTCACTGCCTGCCCGGCTCAGGAACGCGCTGAGGCTTGGAAATCCTGAGGCTTGGAAATCCTGGGACCCGTGCAAACATTTCCTGCAGCTCAGCATCCCCT
The DNA here is from genome assembly GCA_016584745.2 of Phylloscopus trochilus trochilus. NCBI lineage: Eukaryota > Metazoa > Chordata > Aves > Passeriformes > Phylloscopidae > Phylloscopus > Phylloscopus trochilus. Next base: position 1,436,375 of record WQNJ02000031.1, on the reverse strand, counting down.
GCAGCCTGGCAGGAGGCTCCTGGCGCAGGGGCAGCGCCGGCAGATTCCGGGGCAGACAGAAATACCGGCTGCAAGCTGTCACTGCTTTCAGCAGCACATGCTCCTCGCAGGGCTGGAATTACATCTCCAGTGACTGCCAGTCCTCCCCCTCAGAAACCTGTTCTTCGTTGGACAAAATGTCAGGCATTAGAAAAAACAAAACAAGGAATGGCATCCAGGGAAGGAGCGCAGCGCCTGCGAGCTGCCGTTGTCGGGGAAACCAGCCCCAGCCGGTCTCCAGCAGGGAATTTGCTCTCCTCGCCTCCGAGCAGCTCTGGCTCCGGAGCAGGCACGGCCCCGGGTGCTGCAGGGCCATTCCCCAGAGCTGCACCCTCTGCGCTGCTTCCCAAACCTGCCGGAGCTCCTGACAGCCCAAAAGGAGCTCTGGGAGCTCAGCCCTTCCTCAGGGAACAGCCTGGGAACAGCCTGGGAGCTCTGCAAACCACTCCAGAGCAGCACACCCAGCTCACAGAGACCCAGCCCGGGCTGCTCCCCAAAGCTCAGCTCACACAGACCCAGCCCAGCCCGGGCTGCTCCCCAAAGCTCAGCTCACACAGACCCAGCCTGGGCTGCTCCCCAAAGCTCAGCTCACAGAGACCCAGCCCGGGCTGCTCCCCAAAGCTCAGCTCACAGGGACCCAGCCCAGGCTGCTCCTCAAAGCTCAGCTCACACAGACCCAGCCCAGGCTGCTCCCCAAAGCTCAGCTCACAGGGACCCAGCCCGGGCTGCTCCCCAAAGCTCAGCTCATGGAGTCCCAGCCCAGCCCAGGCTGCTCCCCAAAGCTCAGCTCACACAGACCCAGCCCAGGCTGCTCCCCAAAGCTCAGCTCACACAGACCCAGCCCGGGCTGCCCCCCAAAGCTCAGCTCACAGAGTCCCAGCCCTGCACCAGAATCCCAGTTCCACCCACAATCCCAGGGAGCTGATGTCCTGAAAGGGAATAAATGTCCAAACTGGACAATTCCAGAAGGAAGCTGTTCCCCTGTGCCCAGGGCTCAGCTGGATGTTCCCCTCTAGGTTTTGCCCCCTGGTTTTGCTTCCCTTTGGCTAAAGCAGCTCCTTGGTGCTGACCTCACCCTTTGAGAACCTGAATCAACAACTCTCGAGTTTTCCTTCATATTCCTGACTCTTCTGATGCTCCTGCATTCTCCAAATGCACCAGAAATGCCACAAATATTTCTTTCCTTTCTCCCTTTCTCTTTTGGAAGTCTGTGCACATTTTTTATATTATTTGACCCGAAACACAGACGTGGAGGAGCACCTGGGAAAGGATTAGAGGCCAGAAATTAAAAATTCCTTCCTTTCTTCTGTCATATAAATTATGATATTTGAAAAACAATTTTCCCAAACTGGAGAGTGAAAGAAGGAGAAATGTGATTTTCCCCCCTGTCGATTCCGTGTGGCTGCCCTGGCTCTGCTCAGGGGAAAGAGCCATTCCGATTTTACATCACCAAAGAATCTGCTTCAATAGATTTTCATCTTCCTGAGCACTTTGCCCAGGTATTTCTGTGCCGTGAGTCATTGCAGACTAATGGCTGCATTTTAAAAATGCCTCCCAGCTCCGCCAGCCCCGTGAAGCTCATTTCCATTCCGCACCGCCCTGCACTCCCACGGAAATTTTATTGGGATTTTTGTAATAGGCAAAAAAGGTACGGACACAATTCCCTGAAAATCCTGGGCGCTGCTTTTGTCACTGTTCGTATCTCTGGCTCCAGCTGCTCTCCCCCTCTCTGGCCTGGGCAGAGAATCTCATTCAGCATAAATCACCAAAAAGGGGCTTTGCAGGGCCCAGGGTATTCGCATCACACTGCAAGCCCGTTCTTCTTTTCCACTTGCAAGGCAGGGCTGTGTGGGTTTTAGAGCATCCAAGAAGGGATCAATTCCAGAAAATATTTGCCACAAAAGGAAGACGCAGCTCAGGTCCACGGTGAGTTAACCAAGGGAGGGACTGGGCTGGGCTTCCGCTCACCACCTGGATCTTCTTGTTTCAGCTGCTTCTGCCTGTAAAACACAGATTGCAGCAAAGAGCTGCCTCAGTTTTTGGCTGGTAATTAACTGAGCGGAAAACAGGAAATGAGATTTTAAGTCCTTGACAACCGTGGATGATCTCCAGGGCTGCCTCTCTGGCCTTTGCCCGGCTGATTCCCCCAGGGATTTCTCACCTGTGGCGCAGCAGGAGAGGGGGAACACCCCTCACCCGGAGCCTGTCCATGCTGCCCCTGCTCGGGAGTGTTCTCCAGGGGTTGTTCATCCCTGGGATGAGCTCTGGTGAAATTCCTGCCTGGACACCGCTCCAGCAGAGGCCGGGGGTGGTTTCAGTGCCAGCAGACACAAAGGGACAATGGATGGTGCTCTGCTTACAACGATTTACAACATTCCTGAGCAAAGGCAGGAGCCGAACCCAGGCAGCTGCTGCAGCCACCCCGGTGCTGGTGACTGTGACCCATCCCCAGCAGGCACAGCCCTGCCTTTCCTCCTTGCCGATACCAGCAGAAACGGTAGCAAAAACCTCATTTCCAGCACAGACGGAAAGGAATTAATCACTCTGGGGTCCGAAGGCTGGCTTGGAGCATCCTTGGGTGGCGGCAGCGTGGGCAGGGCAGCAGGCAGAGCTGCCAGGGGTGAAGGAGAACGTGTCCGTGTCGTGTCCGTGTCCTGTCCGAAGCACAGCCCGCCGTAGGGATTCGCCACTCTCGTTTCTGTGTTGGCTCAGTAGTGCAGACTCTGCTGTCCTTGTCCGGGCCGGGGGGAGGGGGGGGTGTAGTTCTCAAGCTGTTGCAAAAGCTGCTTTAACCGAGCTGTGGAGTTGCCTTGGTTTGTGCTTCGCCAGGGAGTGCCAGGAGCCGTGGGCAGCCTCCCCTCCCCGTGCCACGGGGTGCCCAGAGCTGGAGTCACCGTGTCCCACAGAGGGGCTTGGGCTGTGCCTGGGCTGCTGTGTGCCTGCTGAGCCTTGGTGGTGCCAGCAGAGCCTTGGTGGTGCCCCCAGACCCGTGACTGTGCCCCCAGACTCATGGCTGTGCCCCCAGACCCATGGCTGTGCCCCCAGACCCATGGCAGTGCCAGCAGGGCCTTGGTGGTGCCCCCAGACCCATGGCTGTGCCCCCAGACCCATGGCTGTGCCAGCAGGGCAGTGGTGGTGCCAGCAGAGCTGTGGCTGTGCCAGCAGACCCACGAGCCCTCGGTGCAGAGCACTGCCTGTGCCACTGCTGCCACCCTGTCTCTGCTGTCACCCTGTCTCTGCTGTCACCCTGTCACCACTGCCACCCTGGCTGCACACAGACCCCACTGCCCAGCCCCAGGGTTTGTGCAGCACTCGCTGAGTTCAGGGTGCACCAAGCCTGGCAGGGCAGAGGGGAAGGTTTGGGGTTTCCTCCAGGCCTGGGTGACCTGGGGTGGCAGTGGGACATCCAACCCCTGCCATTCCCCGTGCTGGAACTGGCAATGCTGACCTGTGGTCAGATGTCTCCTCAATCAATTCCTCCAGGAGTCCCCTGTTGGGACAGGGAGAGGGGGGATGTTTTTAGGTGAAGCTGTAGATTTTTGTGTCCTTTCCCCTCCCGAGCTAAAGCCCAGCCCCCAGTGCTGAGCCCAGGGCAGGGCACACACCAACCCTGGGCTCCCAAATTTGGCTTTGGGAACAGCAAACTGACATCAGCTCACTGAGCTGCCTCCTCCCACCCCTCAGCCAAACTCCTCCCGCTGTGACTCTGATCCCAGCTGACAAACGGCTACAAAAACGTTCGGTGTGCACCTCCCATTGATTAGGATAAGGTAAAATGTGACGCTGGTCAGTCTGAGCTGTGTCAGACGAGAGATAACAAAATTCCCACTGCACTTTCAACTTCCAAAGCTTTGGACCAGCTCTGAGGTGAAAAGGGGAGGAGGAACTTCAACCCAATCCAACCCAAAACATCAATAATTCCTAAAAAGAGGGGGGAAAAAACCAAAACCCACAAGTATTCCTCTAGAGAGACCCCTTTTCTGCTCCTTTATTTTTGCAATGAATAAATAGGTTGTGAAAAGGTCGGTTCCTGGCTGCTCTGCCTGAGCATCCCTCCCTGGCCCGGGCCTGGCGTGTTTGGGGTGAAGGAGGGCAGAGCTCTGAACCCTTTTTTGGGATGAAGCTGAAGGAGAGGGGGAGGGAGGCAGAACCTGGGATCAAAAGCATGGCCTTGGCTTCATACCACACTTTCTGTGCCTTGTTCTATCAATGTAAATTCTGAATGTTGTACAGTGAAAATACTTGGGAAAGACTCCTTGGAAAAGGCTGCACTGGCTTCTTTTTTCAGCACATGTACATATATAAATATCTATACATATATATATATATTTGGTAATGCCAACCCGCTGTGTTCTGTTGTCCTGGAGAAGTCACCGTGGACACTTTGGGTGTTTTCTGTGGAGTTTCAGAGCTGTACGGCGCCGGCCTTTGGAGAGAGATGTACAGATGGGAATTATCAGCTATTTATGAATAAAGAGTCTTTTACTGACACCTGGCCCTGCTGTGCTCTCGCTGCTGGGGCCGAGCAGACAGGCACAGGGAGGGGTGGGGGACACGGGGGTTTGGGGGTGGCTTTTTGGCTTTATTTAGTTTATTTCCCTTCTGGAGAACAGACCCCAAAACCTTTCCTGAAGGGACTGAAGGAGGACCAAGCCCCCAGCACCTTCCCACCGTGTCTTGGTTTGGACAGACAGGTCTCTGCCAGGGAGACTGGGGTTTCCCTTGGAATGGGGAATGTAAACCCCTCACCCCCGCCAAATTATAATTTTGCAATCAAGGGTTTTCAGGCAAAGATTTTTGGGAATAGGAATAACAGTTCTTTACTGGGAATATTAACAATACAAATGGAGTAGAAAAACAAAACCACCCAACCAAACCAGCAAACAAACAAACAGCAATCCTGGAGAACCCTGACAGAGTCAGAGCTACAACCTGACACCCTGTTGGTCAGGGGGTTGGGAGCAGCCCCAAAGTGAGTCCTCCTGGAGTGGCAGAGGTGGTTCTGGTGGGGCAGAGATGATCCTGTAGAACAAGGGTCCAGGGGTGGTGAGAAGGGTCCAGGGGTGATGAGGAGGGGTCTGGTGATGGTGAGATGGGGTCCGGTTTTCCTCCCAGAAATCGGGTGAAAGCTGGATCCTTTCCTGTCCCTGTGTCTCAGTTTTATCCAGCTAGAAACTGCCTGACCCCCCACTGCCAGGGGAAATGTGATGCATCTCCATAGGATGATGGAATGCGGGAGGTGTTAATGGCCCATTATCAGAAGGCATCCAGCCCCCTTCCCCCTTGAGTTACAAGAGATAAAGGAAAAAAATAATTTAAAAAAAAATCTCACAAACAGCTTTTAACAAATGAAAATAGAATACACACCCTGGCTCCACAACCCAAGACACACCATGAACCCTCCCTGGGATCCTGCCCATGGCACTTGCCCTAAGGAGTAAAAGGTGTTAATTAATCAATCCATCCATTAATCCAGGCAGAGCAGAGGGTGGGAGAAGGGCCACACATCGGAATAACCCCACAGCATTTTCCTGCCTGCCCCAGAGCTGTGATCAGCCAACTCACCCAGCCCCATCTCCTCCCCCCAGTCCCAGCAGCTCTGGCATCCACGGCCCCTGAACAACCAGCCCTGGTCCGTGGTGTTTGCTGCCTCCTACCCTCAGGGGTTCCTGCACTGAGCTCCCAGGAACAGCCACTGAAAACTCCTGCTGCACGAGGAGGCTGCTGGGGGCTGGTCCGGGTTTGGGGTTTCTGAAAGCACAAAAAACCCCAAGGTGACATTTCCAGCACAAATGGGGCAACCCCAAAACAGTTGTCCATTTCGTGTCCATTTGGGGTCCATTTGGGGTCCATTTTGTGACCATTTTGTGTCCATTTTTGGTCCATTTTGGGTCCATTTCATGTCCATTTTGGGTCCATTTTGTGACCATTTTGTGTCTATTTTGGGTCCATTTTGTGACCATTTTGTGACCATTTTGTGACCGTTTGGGGTCCACCTCGGGTGCAGCCCTGGCCAGGCTCCTGTCCTGCCCAAGAACCCTTACAACCCTTCCAATAAATCTCTGCTTCATTCTCCTGCTCTGTCCAGGCTCTGCTCCGGGTCAGCCTTCCCAAGGCATCCACAGCAGCCACTGCAATCAGGGACAAAGCTGAGCAATTCTCCTGATGAGGGAAAAAGCAGCAGTGTGGAAAAGATCAAATATCGGCATTTAGCGCCCGGCGGGGAGGGCAGGGCTGGCTGTGGGGACACAACCACCCCCAGGCTGTGCCCACAGCTGGTCCCCAAACCCCGGGATGTGCCAGCATCTCCCCCTCTCCGTGGGGCCGGCAGCTCGTTAAATCTTCCAGCGAAGGTGATTTTATTACCGCCTGCCAGAGCCGGAGATTTACCGCCCCATCCCTCACCTGCCCTCTCCCTGCCGCTCACTGCTTTGTGTTTGTTAATGGCCTTTTCTCTTGTTATATAATCCTGTCAGGAGTGTAAAAATGTCTCTCAGGACTCTTTGGGGGTGTAAATCTCCCGGCCGGTGGCGCTGACAGCGCTGAAGTGTTGGTGGCAGCAGCCCCGGCCTGTCCTGCGGTAATTGTCACCACACGAGGGGAAAAGTGGGAGATTTAATAAGGTCATAAAGCGGAATGGCATGAGCCGGGCTGATGGGGATTTCTTTCATTAACATTCAGAAGATCTGGCTTCGGTGGGACAATAAATTTTCAGCAGCTGAGCAGAAATGACCCGTTTGGTTATTCAAGGCTTTCCAGGAACGCGGGGAGAGCAGCGGGGCCGGGACAAAATTCCCACAGCAGAAAAAAAATAATTAAAAATTCCTCTGTGCCCTGAAACCTCTGCTCCCTGAGCTGAGCTCAGCTCTGGAGGGGGGAGAGGAGAGGCTTTGCAGCTAATTTAGCTTTGAGTGGAGTGAAATCAAATATTCCCATCAAAGCTGCTGCACGTTGGTGGCACAGAGCTGATTGCGAGTTTCCAAGACAGAGCCCTAAATCAACACCAGTGAAGTGAAATCTGAAAAAAAAATAGAAGAAAAAAAATTAAAATAAGAAAACCTGAGAATGCCTTCCCCACCCGAGCATTTTCCCTCAGAGCAGCCAGAGCTCCCCTTGCTTTGCTCCCATTCCAGCTCTGGGCGGGTTCTGGAGCCACAGCTGGAACAGAAACTGCCCCAAAGCCCTTCCTAAAGTCCTTCCCAAAGCCCTTCCCAAAGTCCTTTCCAAAGTCTTTTCCAAAGCCCTTCCCAAAGCCCTTCCCAAAGCCCAAGAACACCAGAACCACTGCTGGCATTCCTGGGAGGACTGGGAGCTGCTGGGACGTCTGGGGCTAAAAAAAAAAAATCTGCTTTTTAAAGGAGCTAATTAGCAGCTGAGCTCTCCCGAGAAATGCCAGCCCGTTTGTGGGTGACAAACACCTCCGAGAGCGGGACCCTGGGTTTCCTCAGCCCCACTCCGTGGATGTTCAGATAAATTTTCCCCCTCATTACCTGGCATCGTCGGGCTCCCGCTCAGACACTTGCCCAGGGCTAGCAATTATTTACTGCTCATTATCCCGCTCTCCTGTCAGATTCGGGGAGCTGGGACTGAGCAGGAGACGAGGAACAGAGATCCTGGGCTTGTGCAGACTCCGACAACATCCAAATGCAGGGGAAGGGAAAGCTCCTTAAGCTCCTGCTCGATTTACAAACTTGCCGAGGAGTGACGAGCGCTCTGAAAAGGATTTGTCACCGATTTTAGGGGCTGTGACAGCGCCGAAACCTCTGCAGTCACTGCTCATGGGGAGAGAACTTCACCGCTTTGCTTCGCAGAAAGTCAATTAAAACTTTCACTTGGGGAAGGGCGCTGTGATTCCCCTGCCCGCATCCCGTCCCTCGCTAATTAATGATTTCTGTTTAATTCTCCCTGCTACAGAAGGCGCTCGGAGCTCTCTGCAAACACCCGGCTCGTTAAAGCCCCGCGCCGGAGTTTACAGAGATTACAGCAGAAGGTTTACACCCAAAAAAAAAGAAAAAAAAAGGGGGAAGCTGCTCTTTCAAAGTGCATTTCCCCCTGATTCTCCTTGAGGAATGATTTACAGCCAGGCTCATTTTCCCGAACAGCTGATGGGTCCTTTAGGAAATACCCAGGACAAGCAGAGCCCGGTTTTTTCCAGGCTCATTTTAATCCCAGTACCTGGTGCTGTTGGAGATAAAAAATGGAAATGAGGCAGCCGAGGTTGCTGCTGGGGACCCTGCTGCAGCAGCCAGGGCAGCAGCCTCACCTCGGGCTGGCTGGAATTGAAATTTTGGGGCTGAATTAATAACGAGCCCAGCTGGGAAATGCCACCCGTGCCCTGCAGGGCTGGAAACGTCTTCTGACATTAATAAAAGCAGGGAGGCGGTGGTACCTGGGCAGAGCAGGGGGCACATGGAATAAAATCCTTCCCTGAGCTCCTGCCAGGCCCAGGGACGCTCCTGCTGGCCCTGCTGCTCTGCCAGAGGAATTTCACAGCTCCCTCCCTCCTTCCCGACACTTCCAGGAGGGTTTTTTTGTTATCTCGGACCAGGGAAATCACCTGGTGATTTACAATAATATCTCCATTATTATTATTATTATTCCAAACAGCACCAGGGATGCTCTGCGGGGTTTCACAGAGCGGAATAAAAACCGGGGGAAAGTGGAAAGGGAGGTTCTTCCTCCCTCCCTCCCCAGCAGCCGTGTTTGTGGGAGGCCTTCGCTGGGCTGGGGAAGGGCCGGTGCCTTGGGGCTGCAGGAAAACTCGGGAATGAGCCAGACACGGCTCCTCCTGCTGCCCCCGTGCCCTGAGCAGCCACCTCCGGTGTCACCAAGCCTTGTCCCGTTGTCACGCTCAGCCCCGGCGCTGAACTCTGCCTCGTCAGGGCAGCTCGGGCCCTCATCAGCATTGCAGCCACGAGCAGAGGCTGCTCATCAAAGATTGATTCCTCCCCGGCCGCTGACCCTTCCTCCCAGGCCTTTGATTCAAATCGCAGCAAACCCGTCCTGGAGATGCCGGCGTTCGTTGTTCGTTGTTGCTGTTCCGGGCTCTGCGGCACGGGGCTGGCAGAGCCCAAACCCGGTAATTCCCACACCCAGAGCCACACCCGGATCCTTCGTGGCCTCTCCATCCCCTCAGGGCTGCCCAAATCTGCTCTGGAGGATGGAGCAGCCCCCCGGGAGGGCTTTGGGCTCCCCGGAGCAAGCTCAGGGCCAAAACAAATCCATCCCTGCCTCGGGAGCACCCCGGGCACTGCGGGAGGATGCTCCTCCGGCCCTGACCGAGCTCCTGCCCTTCCCTGGCACTGCAGCTCTCCCAGGAGCTGGGACAGGGACCGGGGGAAATCCTTGCCAGAGATAAACCCACTGCAGAGAGAGAGGAGCAGGAAAAGGGGCGAGGAGAGGGCACCAGGATGCTCTGGGGCTGTCCCGGGCAGGGCTGCGGGTGATGCTGCCCCGACACCGCCGGCTGAGCTGAGCAAAGCCCCGCAGCGGCACAGCCCGGCCTCCCCTCCTCAGCAAAGCACACCTGGGGAACACCCGGGCAGGGCTCGGCTCTGCCAGGACACTTTCCCTGCCCCAGGAAAGCTCTGCTGGCCTCCTCGGGGTGAGCACACCGCCCAAGGACAAAGATCAGCATCCCCGCAGCCCAGGCAGGGGATGCTGCCAGCCCTGGGGCCAGCTCAGCGCTTTGCAGAGCGGTTAATCCAGCTGAGCGCGCTCGGGAAGGTGGATAAATGGAGCTGGCTTGGGTCACTGGCTGCCCAAAGTCAGGGTGCTCACACCGTAATTACTGCCATTAGCGCGGCCGTGGTTGGTGATCAGGGTTGGGAGGGAGCCCGGAGATCACCTCGGTTAAAAACCCCGCGAAGGAAAGCGATTCGAGCTACAAACGGCGGCACGATCCGGAGAAAAGCCAGGCAGACGCTGCCCCACGCACAGGAAATAATCCGGAGGTGCTCAGCAGCCTGGAGGGGGTGGAAAAGCGGCAGAGCTGTCGCAAGCAGGGCACCGGGCAGCTGAGGAGGGCATCGCTGCTGTTAGAGCCTCATCAGGGGGGTTTGTAACCGGGTTTGGCTCGGGGGGCACCGAGGGGTGACCCTGCTGTGCCCTGGGGCGGTGTCGGGGGGAACAGCTGGGTCAGGCCGGGCGGGACACGGATCCCAGGCAGGGCTGGGGGGAGCGCTCAGGGAAGGAGCCCGAGCCACACCCGGAGGTGGTGCCGTGAGAAATCCAACAGGTTTCCCCCCCTCCAGCAGCTCTGGGGGCAAGCAGGGAATGCTCAGGGGATGTCACCGCTTCCCCGTGTCACCATCTGCTGCTCCCTCCTTTCCCAAATTCTCCCCCAGAACCCCCGGTGCTGGACTGACAGGATCTGTCATACCCCAAATGCCAGGAGGCAGAAAATCTCTGGGCCCAGAGCAAGGCAAACACCATCTCTGCTCCTGCAGACATCTGTCACTGCCCGTGTCCCCGAGGGGCTGCTCTGCTGCTCCAGGCTGGCATCTGGCAGAGGGGGAGAAGCCGCCACGGAGGTGCAATAAATTCATTTTTCCAACACAGGACCAAGCTTGGCGTTGAATGTCAACTGCTGGCTGGGCAGCTGGGGGGGAACAAATCTCTGTGTCAGCCCCCCAAAATTCAGAGTTGATCGGGCCAGCTCAAGGGCTGGAGGAGGCGGCACCTGGGAGCGAACACAGCAAGGATTTCAGGGGGAATCTTCTCCCTGCCTGGAATTGGGGTTAAAACACTGCCCTGCAGAGGCTCAGCCGGGTCCCTTCCATCCTTGTCCCTTCCCTGTCCTTGAATTTGTCCTTCCAGGTGGAAGTGGAGAGCCTGAGAGAGGCTGAGCTTTGCAGAGCGCTGCTGTTCCCGGCCCGAGGCGATGCTGCTCCACACGCAGCAAATGCCAAGAAAATTAAAACTTTCTTCTTTAATTTTCCTTTTTTTTTTTTTTTTTTCCTCCCTCCCCATTGAAATTCAAGCTCCACTCCAGAGGAGCTCCGTGCTGCTGAGTGACCTTTGGGTGACATTTGCTTTGCTGGGAGCACCAGGAGGGACCAGCCCAGCCCCAGGCAGGGAGGGGAGGACTGGGGTGAGCTGGTCTGGGGTGCAAAGAGGAAACTGAAACCCCAGTGAGGCCACAACTCCAACTTTTTCCAATCATTTTTTTACCACATGAGCACAATTTCCCCCTGGGAGAGCTCCACAGCCCCTGGGGTCAGGACACCTCCCCGGTGGCACCAAATAAAAGTGACAGTGGGCCCAAAAAGAGTCACCTTAGAGCCTCTCAGCTTTGTGTATTTGATGTGTTTAACCTCTATTTATCCTACTTCCAAACTCTGAATGCCAATAAAGGATTCCTCCTGCTTTAAACAGGAGAAAAGCACAAGGGTGGTGGAGCAAACCCCAGCAGAGCCATGCAGGAAACGAGAGAGAGAAGAGGAACCCACTTCCTGAACTTCTGTAGGTCATAACTGGGTTGGTGTTTGGATAAGTTCTGCAGGATTCTTGATTAAACAGATACGTAATTAGAAAATGAAACCTTTCTAGCAGCTAGCTCTCGCAGTCTGGGGGTCTAAAACACTTCTGTAAATAGAATTATCTGCTTCAGGGACATTAAAACCCAGCAGCGGAATCTCTCGCGTTACCACGCCGTGAACATCTGACCCCCAACACGGGGAAATAATGAAAAATTAACGGCTCCAGATGTGCCAGCCCTGCCAGTGGCAGATGTTCGTTTCACACACCATTGAGAAACCCCCAGTGCATAGGAGTACAGGAGAATGGGATAATGGGAGGGAAGGGAAGAGCGCTGGGGAGTGAAATCTGCACCTTCCCCGGGGGTGAAAGGCAGGGAGGGGCAGGAGAGCACACCTGGAACACCTGGAACACCTGGAACACCTGGAACACCTGGAACGTGTCCCTGTCCTGGCAGCAGCTGCAGTTTGGGGGTGGCTCTCAGGACACTGCTGGGGCTGCCCCCAACAACTTCATCCAAACAGCCCTGAACCTGCCAGCACAGAGAACAAGGGGCAGAGGGTGTGAGGGGACAAAAGTCACCCCCGGGAGAGGGACAGGAACAAACCTGGAGAGGGAAAGGAACAAACCTGGAGAGGGAAAGAACCAAACCTGGAGAGGGACAGGACCAAACCTGGAGAGAGAAAACACCAAACCTGGAGAGGGAAAACATCAAACCTGGAGAGGGACAGGACCAAACCTGGAGAGGGAAAGGAACAAACCTGGAGAGGGAAAACACCAAACCTGGAGAGGGAAAGGAACAGACCTGGAGAGGGACAGGACCAAACCTGGAGAGGGAAAGGAACAGACCGGGAGAGGAAAAGGAACAAACCTGGAGAGGGAAAACACCAAACCTGGAGAGGAAAAAGAGCAAACCTGGAGAGGGAAAGGAACAAACCGGGAGAAGGAAAACACCAAACCTGGGGAGGGAAAGGAACAAACCTGGAGAGAGAAGCTGCCGAGGCCTCCGTGTTCCATTGGCAGCTCCGAGGGCAGGGCCCAGGCACTGCCCTGCCTTGCTGCTGTGATTTCCCTCTGTGAACAGCCCCCAGCAAAGAGCTGGGGCAGGACAGAGCCAGGGCACTGTGCAGTCATGGTTTGTGCCTGCAACGTTTTGATTTCTCTGAAAATCTTTCCCAGGCACAATTCTGTCAACAAGGGATGTGTTTTTCTAACAGTATCCTGTTTCTTGCATTCCTTTCCCAAAGGAGGGACTTTGCTTGCTGTCCCTTTGACTTGACCAATGTGGTCCAAGGAGTTTGTCTTTCTTCCACCCCTTGGGTGGGTTCCTTGTAAAATTGTATAAAGGGAATGAGTCTGGAGCAATAAACACGGATTGGAGTCATCTCGGCCTTCTGAATCACGAGTTTGTGTCCTCATTTCGTGTCCTATTGCACTGCTGGGCTGGGCTCCCCTCAGCCACGGGAGCCCTGTCCTGTCAGAGCCAGGAGCACAGAGCAGGCAGGGGGACAGCAGTGCCCGAGCCAGCAGGGCACCCCAGGGCTCGGGGGATGCTGGGGACAGTGCCCTGGGCTGCCCTGGGCAGGCTCATCCCCGTGCTCTGCTGCTCACTCAGCGTTCAGCAGGTGGGCATGAACGGCAGGGGCTTCATTGACCCACCCCACGGCAAATAATTCAGTGATTTATCAGTCCCCAGAGGGAAAAAAGAAACAAACCCAAACCCACAAAAAAAACCAAAAACAAACCAACAAAACCAAAACAAACTTACAAAAAAACCCCAAACCAACAACCAAAAGAAAAACAAAACAAAAGAAAACAAAAAAAACCAAACCAAAACAAACCCACAAAAAAACCCCAATCCAACAACCAAAAGAAAAACAAAACAAAACAAACTAAACAAAAAACCCAAACAAAGAAACCAAAACCAAAACAAACCCAAAAAAAAAAAAAACCCAAACCAACAACCAAAAGAAACAAAACAAAACAACCAAAACAAAAAACCCCAAACAAATAAAAAAACCAAAACCAAAACAAACCCACAAAGAATCCCCAAAGCAACAACCAAAAGAAAAAAGAACCACAAAAACAAACAAACAACCCCCCCACAAAAACAAACACCCCCAAAATAAAAACAACCACACACAAACCAAAGCCAAAGAAAGAAAGAAAAAAAAAACACTGGAAAAAATAATAAAACGGCCCCATTTCTCTGAGATCAAAACTGAAACAGGGAAGGGGCAAATCCTCGGAGCACAAACAGATTGCACTATTTATATATGAAAATGTTTTCTGCATCCATAAACTTACCATGCCCAGGCACTTTAATTAATTGTGGGGGTTGCCATGGTAACCTCCCCAAGTCAATTACAGCTCTGCAGAGAGGTGAGTGTGCCTGTGCCGGAGCAGGTGCCCCGTGCCGAGCCCGCCCTGGGAGCACAGCCCACGGGATGGGGCCTGGGGGGCTCTGCAGGAGCCCCCCAACACCTGCAGCTGTTCCAGGTGTGCCCCCAGCCCCCCAACACCTGCAGCTGTCCCAGGTGTGCCCCCCAACACCAACACCTGCAGCTGTTCCAGGTGTGCCCCCCAACACCTGCAGCTGTTCCAGGTGTGCCCCCAGCCCCCCAACACCTGCAGCTGTTCCAGGTGTGCCCCCCAACACCAATACCAACACCTGCAGCTGTCCCAGGTGTGCCCCCCAACACCAACACCTGCAGCTGTTCCAGGTGTGCCCCCCAACACCTGCAGCTGTTCCAGGTGTGCCCCCAGCCCCCCAACACCAACACCAACACCTGCAGCTCTCCCAGCTGTGCCCTCAGCCCCCCAACACCTGCAGCTATCATGGCTGTGCCCCCCAACACCAACACCTGCAGTTATCCCAGGTGTACCCCCAGCCCCCCAACATCTGCAGCTGTTCCAGGTGTGCCCCCAACACCTGCAGCTCTCCCAGGTGTGCCCCCCAACACCTGCAGCTGTTCCAGGTGTGCCCCCAAACCCCCAAACACCTGCAGCTCTCCCAGGTGTGCCCTAGGGATGGCACAGCAGGGGCAGTGGCACAGATCGGTGCCACTCAGAATGCAGCTGATCTCCCTGCTCTGCCCCGGCAGGGAGAGGAGATTTTGGGGAGGGAACTGCAGCTCCTGGCGGGCTGAGGGAGCCCCAGGTGAGGGGGGCACAGGTGCAGCCCCACTGCTGACCCCACCGATCCGCTCTGCCCCTGACACTGCCCAGCTCAGCCTGGGGTTTGTGCCTCAGGTGCCACCTGTAGGGTCAGGGCAGGTGATCCCTGTAGAGTCAGGGCAGCTGGTCCCTGTAGGGTCAGGGCAGCTGATCCCTGTAGGGTCAGTGCAGCTGATCCCTGTAGGGGCAGGGCAGCTGATCCCTGTAGAGTCAGTGCAGCTGATCCCTGTAGGGTCAGAGCAGCTGACCCCTGTATGGTCAGGGCAGGCAATCCCTGTAGGGTCAGTGCAGCTGGTCCCTGTAGGGTCAGGGCAGGCAATCCCTGTAGGGTCAGGGCAGGTGATCCCTGTAGGGTCAGGGCAGATGACCCCTGTAGGGTCAGGGCAGGTGATCCCCGAGCAGCTCAGGAGCAGAGTCACTCCTGGCTGCACCGGGCAGGGTCTGTCTGAGGGTTCCTGTCACACCAGGACCAGCACCACAGCAGCTGCTGTTCACTGCAGGCCTCGCGAAGCCCGGATTCCTTCCCCGCAGCACATCAGACAAAGCATCTGCATCACAATCAGCCCCGGCCCCCAGACAGCTCCAAAGCCGCGGCTGTGACCCCTCTTTGTGCCACAGGACCGAGGGATCGGCGGGACAGGAAAGGCAGGGAGGAGAGGAGGGAGAAATGACATTTCCTCTCGGCATTATCGCCTGAAATCTGCGCTCCGTGACCTTTCCATCCATTGTGAAAAGTCACCTGCCACGCGAACGGGCTCCGTCCTCCCCGCGCTGCTCTGCTCTTATCTCCCTTCCTCCGGCACCTTTTCCAGGACTCGTGTGACAAAAGGGACGCTGCCACCCCCCGGCCTGAGCTGTGGGGGATGTTCCTCTGCCCCTCTCCAGGTCCTGTCACTCGAGTGAAGTGTCCTTTTCTCCCATTTCCAATTGAATGCCTTGTTAGGCGCTGCTGAAGGTGTCTCTGCTGAGACATCGTGATATTTCTTCTCCTCTCTGCCCCCCCCGTCCTCCAAGGTCACGGGCAGAGACTTCAGCTTGTTTCTAAAAGGTTAAATGCAACTTCCAGAAGAGGAGCTTGAACTTTGGAGAGCGAAGGCAGAGCAAACTCAGCCCCTCAGAGAATACAAATCGTTCTGTGGGCAGCAGCTGGACAGAAAACAGCAGCTCCATCCTGAGCAGCAGCTTCATCTGCCCGTGCCAAGCCCCGCTCCTCTCCCCGCAGAGCAGGAACTTGCCAGAGGCTTTTCCTTTCAGCGGAGCCCCCACCAGCTGTGCCAGCGCTCCCCGAAGGATGCACGGAGTTAACTCTTCGCAGCTGGCATCTCCAGCCTGGCAGGAGAGTGGATGCTCCCTCAAAGCCACAGCACCCAGAGGCTGAGCAGATTCTGCTCTGCTCCTCACCGGGAACCTTCAATCACAAATTCCTGCTCGGCTCTCTGCACCCCTCTTATCCTCCCAGGGCTGGGATTAGCCCACTTCAAAGGATCTCACTCTTTGGGAAAGGTTTTTCCCTCCTTTTTCATTCTCTGCTTTTTTTTTTCTTTCCCTGTGCCCATCCAATTTGCTGGGTTTACAGCAGAGAGCTGCATAAATTCCCAGGGTTTGCTGCAACTCAAGCTCAGGGGTGTGAATTCCCCTGGCTGATGTTCTCCCACCCTGGGGGAATCCTGCCCACAGCCTCGGTTTGTGGAAACGCTCCCTCAAGCCAGAGCCTGGAAGGACAGAACCCCCAAACCTCTCCAGGTAAATCCTGAACAGCAGGTTTCCCAGGGAGGAACTGGCCAAGCAGCTCCAGGCATCCTGAGCGGGCTGCACAAAGCTCAGGCTGGGTTTAGAACACACCCAGAATTTCCTTCAGTCCGTCGAGGCTCCGTCTTTAAAACGATTTTTTGTTTTTGCTCCTCAGCCCCCACACTGACAAAGTGGTGGTGAGCGGAGGGGATTTCTGCCTTGGCAGGGTTTGTGGAGGCCGAGGCTGGCAGGAATTAATCCCTGGCAGAGCAGCAGCCTCGGGGGGCCGGGATTATCAAGGTTGGTTTAGCAGCAAGCTCTGCTCGAGCGCATCAGACATGACTGGGCATCTCCAAGGGCCAGCGCTGCTGAGGAATTCCAAAAACATCCTCCTGCAGAGCACAGCCAGGGAAAGGCACCCTGCTCTCCCCATCCCAGCTGGAGGCACAGCAAAGCTGTGGTGGGTGCCCACCATTTCTGTGAGCCTTGGGTTTACAACTTCCTCATTCGATTTAATGAGATTTCTCCTCATCTCCACTTGCTGGCTGCGCTGGAATCACCGGTGCAGAGGTGCAGGATGTTTCCATGTGTGATTTACATCTGTTTCTGTGTGTGAATGTAAGTGTGAAAAAGGCACGGGGTTAAAACAGGTGCAGAAGTGGCAAAGCAGACGCTTCCCTCTCCAGTTCTCATTATTCAGGAGCGAGGCAGAGCAGTGGACCAGAAACAAAACTCACAGAACCCGGGGCTTGTTCTGTGCCATTTGCTGAGCAGCAGCAATCAGACATCAAAATTCTAAACAGATAAAAAAGCAAAATCAAGCTCGCACTCCGAGAAAGTTCCACTTTTGCACGGATTTAAGGAAGGGAAAGAAAAATTGACCTTGCTTCAAGGCATAAATCGACCTCTAATGGATTAGGATTTCTCCTGCAAGCAGCTCTTAATTAAGAAGTGCACAAAATCACTTTGCAACATCGCTGTGAGTGGGAGGCACTGCTGGGGAGTTCTTAAATTAAAGCCCTGCTGGCTGCACTGGGCCGTGGCAGGCACGGAGGGGATCAGCTGCACACAGCCACAGCTCCAGGGGTGACAACTGCTGCTGCTGCTGGTTCTCTGGAAACACCCGGGGATGAGCCCCTTCCCAGTGCCCTGCCCATCCATCCCCAGTGCCCTGCCCATCCATCCTGGGGATGAGTCCTCCTGAGCCCCCTGCCCATCCATCCCCAGCTCCCTGCCCATCCATCCCAGGGATGAGCCCTCCTGAACCCCCTGCCCAACCATCCCAGGGATGAGCCCTCCTGAGCCCCCTGCCCATCCATCCCCAGTGCCCTGCCCATCCATCCCCAGTGCCCAGCCCATCCATCCTGGGGATGAGCCCTCCTGAGCCCCCTGCCCATCCATCCCCAGTGCCCTGCCCATCCATCCCCAGTGCCCAGCCCGTCCATCCTGGGGATGAGCCCTCCTGAGCCCCCTGCCCATCCATCCCCAGTGTCCAGCCCATCCATCCCAGGGATGAGGCCTCCTGAGCCCCCCACCCATCCATCCCCAGCTCCCTGCCCACCCATCCCAGGGATGAGCCCTCCTGAGCCCCCTGCCCATCCATCTAGGGATGAGCCCCTTCCCAGTGCCCTGCTCATCCATCCTGAGCCCCCTTCCCATCCATCCCCAGGTTCTCCCCGAGCTGGGCACCCCTGGAATGGGGCAGATGATGGCTGAGGGGTGCAGGGGCCTCTCGGGGATGGGGGGATCAGGGGGGTTTGGTTGCAGAGCCACCCAATAGCAGGGATCCAGCAGGGGACACACGGCAGGGGACACACCCAGGAGAGGACACACCCAGCACCAGGGATCCATCAGGTCACGCCCAACAGGGGACACGCCTGGCACAAGACACACCCATCACAGGACACACCTGGTACCAGGGAGCCAACAGGACACACCCAGCAGGGGACACGCCCAGGACAGGTCACACTCAGCAGGGGACACACCTAGCAGGGGACACGCCCAGCAGGGGACACGCCCAGGACAGGACATGCCCAGGACAGGTCACGCCCAGCAGGGGACACGCCCAGCAGCCCGAGGACTCCAGCTCTGCTCCCCCTTTCATCTCCCACCCTTCCCTCTCCTGCTGCTGCCCGGGTTCACCTCCCAGGGGAGCTCAGAGCAGGAGGCAGCGCTGACCTCTGGCCCTGCGCCCTTCCCCAGCTGCCAATTAACACCTGGTTAATTGTCCTGCCAGCCCGGCACAGCTCCCGGTGCTGCAGAGCCCCTCTGCTCCTCACCACACCCTGAGCAGCCCCGGGAAGGGCTCAGACCACCCACAGCAGGGCCCTGCAGGTCACGGCCACGCTGCTCAGGGTCTCTCCCTGTGCACAATTACCGGGGACAATCAGCCCCTGGAGCAGGAGCAGCTTTCATCTTTCACCAGGAAACTCGGAGGAGGAAGTACAAAGCTACAAAGAAAGCAGCTAATGCCACAGGAAAAGGTCACAGAGGCAGCTGAGATCACAAGCAGTGTCAGGATTATCCCTCTTCCATCTCTATTTCAGCTCTGGTTTTTTATAAAAAGCCAAGTCTGTGGAAACTTGAAGTTCAATGCTGAAAGGAAGATGCTGATCTACATCAGCAACACCACCCTTGGAGCACCAATCCTTGAATCCAAACCTCTCTGTGAACCTCACACTCGATCCCACACTTTGACTTAGAAAAGAACGAGATGGCACAGCATCATCTGTGGGTTTAAAGAGGTTCTGCCAGGGGATTCTCAGCAAAGGCACTGAGCAGCTCTGCAGGGATTGTGTCACCTCGGGCAGAACAAAGGCAGCTGTGGGCAGCACCTGTGACCCTGCCAAAAACCCCAGGGCTGAGCCGGGCAGGGCTGAGCCTGCTGCACACCAGCTCCTGAAGGCATTTAACCCAAACTCTCTGTCTTGGTTTGGACAGACAGGTCTCTGCCAGGGAAAGCTGGAGTTTCCCTTGGAATGGGGAATGTAAACCCCTCACCCCCACCAAATTATAATTTTGCAATCAAGGGCTTTCAGGCAAAGATTTGGGAATGGGAATAACAGTTCTTTACTGGGAATATTAACAATACAAATGGAGTAGAAAACAAAACCACCCAACCAAACCAGCAAACAAACAAACAGCAATCCTGGAGAACCCTGACAGAGCCAGAGCTCCAACCTGACACCCTGTTGGTCAGGGGGTTGGGAGCAGCCCCAAAGTGAGTCCTGCTGGAGTGGCAGAGGTGGTTCTGGTGGAGCAGAGATGATCCTGTAGAACCAGGGTCCAGTGACGGTGAGAAGGGTCCAGGGGTGGTGAGAAGGGTCCAGGGATGGTGGGAAGGGTCCAGGGGTGGTGAGAAGGGTCCAGTGATGGTGAGAAGGGTCCAGGGATGGTGAGAAGGGTCCAGTCTTCCTCCAGGAATCGGGTGAAGCTGGATCCTTTCTGTGTTCCTGTGTCTCAGTTTTATCCAGGTGGGAATGGTTGGCTCCCCGCACTGGGTGGAGCATCTCACCCTGGGATGATGGAATGTGGATGTTCTGCTTTGGGGATGTGGCTTTTAGGGGTGTCTGAATGGCCCATCAGCAGAAAATATCCCCTGGAGGGAGGACAGGGGTGACAGAGATAACAAACACTGCCCCACCTGGTTTATCAGCTGGGCCAGGATCAGAAGGCACCCGCCCCTCTCCTCCCAGAGTTACAAGAGATGAAGAAAAAAAAATCTCCCCAACTGCTTTTAACAAATGAAATAGAACACACCCCCCTGGCTCCACAACCCAAGACACTCTCCCTGCTCTGATCCATTACCTGCTCTCCACCTGAGAGCCTCTTTGGGAAAAAGCTCCAATAAAAATCCCAGCACCACCAACCACTCCGATCCATTTAACAGCTGGGAAAAGCTTGATCGATGGCTTTTGTTTTCCCTCCCCTTCTCTTGTCAGCAGCTCTTCAGAGGAAATAAACATTCCACCAGCCCTTTCTGCAAACTGACTACAAGCAATGCTTGCTTTTTTTTTTTTTTTTTTAAATAACAATCCCCCAACAAATAATTTTTAAAAGACAGGCCCGCAGTGGGATGCAGTTTATTCCTCAGGCTTACACTTCACCCTGCTAACTTACTCCACAGGAGTAAATTCCCTGTCAAGGGCAGCTGGCAGCTGATGACCTTTACATCACCATTTCCTTCCAAACCTCTGAGAGGCCCCCAGATTTCCTGCGGGCAATGCTGAGCTGCTGTTCAGGTGATGCCATCTGAAAGGATGGTGCTGCACAATTGTCTCCATGAGATCATCCCAGTGAGAGCCTGATGCCTCATTTGCAATCCTGGACGGACAAACCGGTGTGGAAGTAAATAATAAAATAATAACGGTAATAAAAAAATAATAACAAAATAACTGTTATTACTGCAGCAATAACTCTGGAATTGTGGTAATAAAATAATGTAACCGTGGTGTTCCTTCTCCTGGGCAGGGGGAAGGAAGCATTTCCAGCATATTCCTGATGTTAAGAGGATATTTTCAGTTCTCACTGAAGCCAGTCCTTTGTAAAACACGTGAATCACCTCTCACACAGCTGTTAAAGATCACAACAACACAGACTCCGACTCAGAATGCTGACAATGACTCAGTTTATTTCTGGGAATTTCTCCCCTTTTATCCTGTTCTACAGAGAACAACCCAGTGGGTGAAACAAACTTCTTCACTCACATTGGTCAGAGCAGAGGGACAGCAAGGAGAAGTCCCTCCCAGGGAAAGGGATGCAAACAAAGGTTCCAGTCAGAAAAACGTGTCTCTGGTTGGCAGAAAACTCTCTGGGAAAAGAGTTTCAGAGAAACCAAAACATCTCAGGCACCAATAGGGTGCAACACGGGTGTCAGAGCGTCCAGGGGAACCCCGAGCTGGGATGTCACCCCAGGCTGCACAGAGAATCACCATCAGCTGTCTGCCCTGCTTTTCTAAAGTTCTGCTAAAGCCTTCTGATGTTTTACTTTTGTGGTGGAGCTTCTCACGCGCTTTTCATGTCAATAACAATTGTTTACATTCCTGTCCGGAGGAGGAGGAGGGAATTGATGGGCTGTTGGGTTACCCAGTGTGGTTGCAGAGGACAATTTTCACCCTCCAACCCACGGTCACTGCTGGAATTCTATAAATGTCAAGCTCTGTAAATAAACTCTTTTTTTGCCTTTGACATCTCAGTGTGTGAGCGTCGTTCATTGGTGTGGAATTGCAACAATTGGCCCCTAAGAGACCAAACAGAAGCAGAAACCAGAGAGGCTGAAGAGGGGAGAGCAATTGGTGCCTGAAGCTGGCAGGAGCAGCCCCAGCGTGCGGGGTGACTCCTGGCAGATCACCCGGAGCCAGCTGATCACTGCAGCACAGCAGGGCTCTGGGAAGGCAATGAATCCCTGCACAGTTCAATTCCACAGCCCGTGAAGATCAGTGGGAGCACAGGAGGACACCAGGACATAAAAAAAACCAAAAAATGATAAATAAAGTGGGGCCATATTTAGGGACTGCATTGCTCTTCATCTGAGCGGGGCTTGGGCACCTCGCTCACACCTGAGCACATCACAGCCCAAAAAATGAGAGCCCACAGTGCAGCTGCCCACATCTTCCCTGACCCCTTAAGTGCCAGATGTCCTCACATCTGCAGCAACTTCCTTTATACACCTCTGAGGGTGCAGCACTGTCCCCCTGTTCCCTTTTCCCTGGGAATTTTATAAATTATTATATATCTATTATATCTATAATATATATATAATAGATATATCATTACATATCTATTATATCTATTCTATCTATATCTATTATATATTATATATTATATATTATATTATATATAATATATATTATATATAATTTATAAATTAGTATATATCTATTATATATCTATTATATATATATAAATTATATATACCTATATATAGTTTGATATTTATTATAATTATATAAATATAAAAATATAAATAATTATAATAAATATAAAAATTATATAAATAATAAATATATATATATACACAAAACTATAATTCAGAGGAAAGGGGGTTACATTTTCCGTCCCCAGGGAGGCTCCTGCCTCCCTCAGCAGATCCCTGTCTCTCAAACGGAGACACAAAGGAGGAGGAAGAGAACTGCAGGCAAGCGAAGGTGTATTTATAGCAGCACTGATTGCACTGTTTACTCCTGCTCTTTCTGGCAGCTCGAATCAGCCCCGTGTCCTTAAGGGGCTCAATTTCCTCCTCACTGATCACCTGGAGCCCTCTCCTGACCCCTCTGAGCAGCTCTGTGGTGGCACTGATGGGGCTGGGAAAGCTTCTCAGCACACACCTCGTCCCTGTCAGGCTCCTGGAGAGGCCCCGAGCTTCCTCCAGGAGATCTGGAAGGGTTTGGGGTGTTCTGCTCAGAGCAGGCAGCGTTCAGAGCCTGTCCCCATCCCACAGAGGGTGGCTGGCAGGGGCTCAGGGTTCCTGGGTGTCTTGGTTTGGACAGACAGGTATCTGCCAGGGAAAGCTGGAGTTTCCCTTGGAATGGGGAATGTAAACCCCTCACCCCCGCCAAATTATAATTTTGCAATCAAGGGCTTTCAGGCAAAGATTTGGGAATGGGAATAACAGTTCTTTACTGGGAATATTAACAATACAAATGGAGTAGAAAAACAAAACCACCCAACCAAACCAGCAAACAAACAAACAACAATCCTGGAGAACCCTGACAGAGTCAGAGCTACAGCCTGACACCCTGTTGGTCAGGGGGTTGGGAGCAGCCCCACAGTGAGTCCTCCTGGAGTGGCAGAGGTGGTTCTGGTGGGGCAGAGATGATCCTGAGAGAGAAGGGTCCAGGGGTGGTGAGGAGGGGTCTGGTGATGGTGGCAGGGGGTCTGGTCTTCCTCCCAGAAATCAGGTGAAGCTGGATGTTTTCGTGTTCCTGTGTCTCAGTTTTATCCAGGTAGGAATGGTTGCCCCCCACCCCACTGCCAGGGGGATGTGATCCATCTCACCATGGGATGATGGAATGTGGATATTCTGCTCTGGGGAGGGCACAACCTGGGGAGGTGTTCATGGCCCATCAGCAGAAAATATCCCCTGGAGGGAAGAGGTGGTGACAGAGATAACAAACACTGCTCCACCTGGTTTAACAGCAGGCCCAGGATCAGAAGGCACCCGCCCCTCTCCCCCCAGAGTTACAAGAGATAAAGAAAAAAAAACATCTCCCCAACTGCTTTTAGCAACTGAAATAGAATGCACACCCCCGGCTCCACAACCCAGGACACTGGGTAATTCCCTGCTCAGGTTAAAGCCTCACCAGCCCCTTTTCCCCATCCCTGTCCCACAGACACGTTTGGCAGGTCCAGCAGCCCCTGGGATGTTGCCCAAGGAGGAGAGGGCTGATGGCTCCAGCAGCTCTGCTCTGCAGTGACACCTGAGTGGCAGTGCCTGCCCAGCCCCGGCCCCGGAGGAGAATCCCAGGTTTCTTCAGCTCCCAAGCCCTGAAGGCACTTAACCCAAACTCTCCCTGCTCTGATCCATCACCTGCTCTCCACCTGAGAGCCTCTTGTCCAGCTGGAAGCTGAGGGGCTGAAAGGCTGGTGTCACTGTCGGACACAAAGGAGGAGATGCAAGTCCTTTGAGAAGTGATCCAGCTGGTGCTGGGGTCCGCAGCCGGGACCCAGGAGGCTTCGAGCCACCCCAAAAGGTGTCTCATTAAAGACACGCTGGGGGGTCAGAGCAGCTCCCTCAGCTGGTAGAAAAGGCCTCTCAGCAGGAGGGCAGAGCAGTGATTCTCAGCTCTTGTGATTCTCAGCTCAGTGATTGTCAGCTCCTGCCCTTGCGTGCTCGCTTCTCTTTTAGCTGGCCTGGGAAGGAGAGAGTGAGGGTCCGTTTGGCAATTCCACATAAGGGAACTTTATTGCAGAAGTACCAGCGAAGGGAGCCAGGGACCGGTACCCTAGAGACTACGGAACTCAAGGGGGTTTTATGGGAAACTAAGGTGGGAGGGGAAGGGGTACAAAGCCAATAGTTTGCAACAGATCTACATAAAATCTCGTGGGGGATTGTGGGGCTCTTTAGTGGTCGCCGTAACCAAAAGATTGCTTCTTATCTTAGGGTTCTGCAGAGGTATTGTGCAATTCTTCTTATCTTCTCCAAGGCAGAGCCACCAGGGCTTTGTCCACCCCCACAGAGAAGGCTGCTGGACCCCCAAGGAGGGAGCCAACGGTTTATTGTCCAAACCTGTTTTATACCTTTTCACAAAGCACCCACCTTAGAGCTGGGGACCCCTGGAACCATTGGTCACTTGAGGAGACCATCACGTGAAGTCCCTCCCATGGGAAAGCGTGTGGAAAAACATCTTAGCTTACAAATAGCGTGACCTTGTGTTGCCACAGTTTGTGCCTGTCATGTTTGGGTTTTTGGGAGTTCTGCTCCCAGAACAGAATTGCTGAACAGGGTCACGCTGTTTGTAAACTTAAGATGTTTTCCACACGCTTTCCCATGGGAGGGACTTTGCATGATGGTCTCTGCGAGTGACCAATGGTTCCAGGGGTCCCACCTCTGAGGTGGGCACATTTGTGAAAGGTATAAAAGAGGTTTGAAAAATAAACCTGTAGCTCCTCCTCAGGAGTCCAGCAGCCTTCTGATAAATCCGCGTCTCCTTTCATTGTGTCCCACAGCGACAGACCAGCACACATCTGCTGATAGCAGCTTTATCAGCTTTTAGGGGTGAAAATGCCAGCAGGGTGAGCCGGCTCCCCAGGTGGTGACGCCGGGATGTTTTCATCCCTCCTGGTCTCCTTGTGAGCTGCGCTCAGATCCTCCAAATTCATCATTTAATTCCAATCACCCTGCAGAAATAGCGGGCGCCTCGGAAAACTCCATTTGAAAGATCATTAAAATGTACAAAACACTTTATCTGTTGAGGGGGGGAAAAAAACCATAAAACCCCTGTGTACACAGAGGAGGGGGGAAAGGAGATCTCAGCCGTGGAAATGACAGCGTTTTCTACCTGAACTCTTCAGCTGGAGTTGCTAAGTAACCGTGACAACCGCTGTGCATTGTCTGCAGCCTCTGCTCCCAGCCTGACAGGCTGATTCATCCTCCACCTGCGCCGCCAGTCTTTTAAATACCTCAGCATTTACCTGGGCAGGAAGGGAGGCGGGAGCTACGAAACAAAACAAAGAAAACCTGCAAACACAGCCACGAGCCCATCTATAATTTATGGATTAAGTTTTATTGCCGGGCTGCCGTTTTCAGACAGGAACCAAACTCCACTTCCATGGAGGATGATGTATGGAGCGGTTTCTCCCTCTAATATCCGTGCCTCCCACACCAGTAAATCCATCTCCCCGGCCTCCAAGGGATGCACATTTAATTACAGATCCTGTGTGGCAGCCTCTGGAAAGAGAGAGTGAAAGAGAAGCCTCCCCTGTCCCTGCAGTGCCCTCAGAACCCCCATTCCCACGGGATCTCGGCAGAGATCCCTCCCTGCCCTGGTGCTCACCTGCAGCAGAGCTCTCTGCACCTCTCTTTGTACTTCAAGGGTTCCCCAGGCCCCGGGACAGCTGAGCAGGACATGAATTAACAGAGAGAGCATTAACTATCGGGTGATTATTCACTGTCACAGGGGCCAGGCAGGGTCCCAGGGCCACTCCAGCACTTGCGTGGTGAAAAAATATCCTGTGACTGCCTCCAGAATCCTGTGATTGCCTCCAAAATCCTGTGATTGCCTTCAGAATCCTGTGATTGCCTCCAAAATCCTGTGATTGCCTCCAAAATCTTGGGATTGCCTTCAGAATCCTGTGATTGCCTCCAAAATCTTGTGATCACCTCCAGAACCCTGTGGTTGCCTCCCCTGCCGTTCTGGACACGCTCTCTCAAGGTTTCCATTTCCAGCTGGTGTGTCTTTACCCCGGGTGGTGGAAGATGGGGCACAGAGCTCAGTGTGGGGCAGGTGCCTCTGTCTCCTCATGCTGGTCTGGCTCCTTGGGAGGGGATTTCCTCCTCCAGCCCCAGGAGAAGCAGGAGAAGAAGCAGCTGCCTGGAAATGAGCGATGCTGAGCAGCCCTGGGCGGTGTTCCTGCTTTCACTGCTGTGGGGACAGGGTGTCTTGGTTTGGACAGACAGGTGTCTGCCAGGGAAAACTGGGGTTTCCCTTGGAATGGGGAATGTAAACCCCTCACCCCCGCCAAATTATAATTTTGCAATCAAGGGCTTTCAGGCAAAGATTTGGGAATAGGAATAACAGTTCTTTACTGGGAATATTAACAATACAAATGGAGTAGAAAACAAAACCACCCAACCAAACCAGCAAACAAACAAACAGCAATCCTGGAGAACCCTGACAGAGTCAGAGCTACAACCTGACACCCTGTTGGTCAGGGGGTTGGGAGCAGCCCCACAGTGAGTCCTGCTGGAGTGGCAGAGGTGGTTCTGGTGGGGCAGAGATGATCCTGTAGAACAAGGGTCCAGTGATGGTGAGAAGGGTCCAGGGGTGGTGAGAAGGGTCCAGGGGTGGTGAGAAGGGGTCTGGTGATGGTGAGATGGGGTCCAGTCTTCCTCCCAGAAATCGGGTGAAGCTGGATCCTTTCCTGTTCCTGTGTCTCAGTTTTATCCAGGTAGAAAACTGCCTGCCCAGGCCCCCTCCCTCCTCCCCACTGCATGATGGAATGTGGATGCACTCTGGGGAGGGCACAGCCTGGGGTGGTATTAATGGCCCATGATCAGAATGAGTTACAAGAGATAAAGAAAAACATCCCCTCAACTGCTTTTAACAAATGAAAATAGAATACACAACCCCTGGCTCCCCAACCCAGGACACAGGGGCAGCTGGGGGAGCCAGGCACAGAGGAGCTGTGGATTCACCTGCAGGAATCTGACCTGGCAGAGCAGCCCAGCTTTTCCCAGGATGGGGTCTTGTAGCCATGGTTGGTGCTGTGATGTTTTGGTTTCTCTGAAACTCTTTCCCAGGCACTGTTCTTCCAACAACAGACACGTTTTCCTCACCGTATCCCATGTTTACATCCTTTCCCTGGGAGGGACTTTTCCTGATGTCCCTCTGACTTGACCAATGCAGTTGAAGAAGTTTTGTCTTTCTTCCACCCCTTGGGTGGGTTCTTTGTAAAACAGCATCAAGGGAGGAAATTCCCAGGTAATAAAGATTGATTTGGAGTCATTTCAGCCTCCTGACCTCAGAGTCCATGTCATTGTTCATCTTAAACAGCATCAGGATCTCGGCTCCTGGAGCCAGAGCAGAACCAGCAGCAGCTCAAACACCCCCTTCGTTGCTCATTTTACATCCCTTTGCCCCACAAAACTGCTTCTGATCCATTTCCACCTGCCTGTTCCCATCAGAAACCTTCCTGCGCTAAACCCCTCTCCAGTTACGCTTTGCGGCTTTGCAACTGTTCCCTTTTTTAATCCAGAAAAGAAAAAAAAAGCAAAATGTGTCCCTGGGAGGTGTCAGACAGGTGAAGGCAGCCAGGTGTGTCTCCCACCCAGGAGAGGAGCTGGAAGAGCTCTGCAATGACAGGAGCCCTCAGGAAGCTGATTAATCTGGAGGTGGAGGGGATGCAGGGTGAGCAGCCATCCCCCCCTCATCACTCCAGCTCTGAAGGTATTCAGATAAACCACTCTGGCTTTGGCCTAAAATCCACTTCCCATCCTGCCCCAGTGGGAGCGAAATAAAATCATTATCAGTTATCACACAGAGAGATTTAAATTAAGGGGGTTTTTTGGTTTTGTGTTTGGGCTTTTTTTGGTTTGGTGGTTTTTTGTTTGTTTTTTTTTTTCCTTCATGAAACTGAACTTCCACAACAAAACCTCGGAGAAGAGGAATTAATTGCTGGATCTGCACTGAATCACCAAGAGACCCAGTTTTATTTCTGTGCTGCAGCAGAAAGTGCTTCATCAGGAGGAGCTCACGTGGAGGAAAATCAGGCATGTCCCACTTATTGAACACCAGCGTGTCCGGGATGTTTAATTACCTTCTGATTAATTAATTTAACATTCAGGCAGGCAAGGGCTGCAGCGGGCTGGGTACCTGTGTGCACCCCCACTGTTGGGTTGTGTATCTTTTTCTGGCCCAGCTCGGTGTTCAGCTTGGGCTCCCGGCAGCTCTGATACCCTACAGCAATACCTGTTGGTGGGTGTTGTATCTCTCTGGCTCTCTGTATCTCCTTTTGTCCCCAAGAATCCAGCTCCAGCAGAAGAAGATGAAAAGCAAGCAACCACTGCCTCCAAGAGAAGACGCCGTGGGAGGGAGGAAAGAGAAGCTTCCCAAGTGTAGACTCCTTCCAGCAGAAGCAGAGACTTTTTAACATGTTTTAAAAATGTTTGTTTTTCCTTTAACTTTGTCAAACAAAAAAGGGTGAGATGTTGTATCTCTCTGGCATCCCCTCCCTGTGAAACCCTACCTGCCCCTTGACTCTGACCCATGGCCTTTGGCCAGAGGTAACACCACCCCCTACCCTGAAATGCATAAAACCCCCTTTCCCTCCGGGGTTGGGTCTCTTTCGCCCTGGGAATCCCTTCTTGGAAATAAACCTTGGAATGCATCTCAGGGTAAGAGCCTCTTTTGGTTTTATGTCCCTATCCTGAAGATTCCCCTCACCCTAACCTCCCTAAATCTGAGCTAGCAGCTGGCCTCGGGGGGCAGAGGGAAAGGGAACACTTCAGGTGGGGACTCACACTCTCATGGCTGTGGTAGGAAAAGGGGACTCTCCAAGGCTTCCAGGAAACAGAGGTTTTATTTGGGGGGTCAGGGGATTCCCCAGCCTCAGTCCAGTGCCTCAGAGAGACCCCAAACTTGGGGGTTTTGTTCAGGACAGTTTGGGAGGTGGGTACAAATTATTCAAACCAATAAAACAATCCAAACACTACATGCCAGCTAAGTTACCTAAACTCTAACGAATCCAAAACAGGTTTAGGAGTGGTCTCAAGGGGATCCTGCCAACCAGTGGCTGGAACTCTTGGACCTTGAAGATAAGAGCTCCATGATGGACAAAGGGAAAAATTACGCATAACACAGGGATGAAACAAGAAAAGGAACCAATAAAAAGGAGTCTCTAAACAGACACTCAAGTTGTCTTAGAAACCCTTATCAAACTATGATAAGAATACATTCTGGGACAAGGGGCCCTTTCAAGGTATCTAACTACACTGAACTTACAATAAAAAACTATACTATATTCATAACTAAAGCTTATAAAACATTTCGTGCAAACCCACACCCGGCTCTGCTGAGCTAAAGGCACCTTGTGGCTCTCACCTGCAGCTGCTGTCAATGAATTATTTCCTTTCTGAGCTCCCTCCTCGCCCCGAGGAGATGCAGGGAAGGAGCCCGAGCTGGGGTGATTTGCAGCCTCCGTGCTGAGGATTTGTCGTGTTCTCCGTGCTCCCAGGGATGGGACAGGGGGGTGTTTGGGCTTCTCCTTTGTCTTTTTCAGAAGTTTGGGGGGTTTTTTGTAAGTTTTATTTTAGCCTTTTGTGTTTACTTTTTGCAATGGAGTCAGACACGATTTTAAATCAACTTCTCTTATTGTAACGGTGTAACCATGTAACGGTGTAACCTCCTTTGCATGAGGAGGAGGCTGCTGATGGGCTGTTGGGTTGCCCAGTGTGGTTGGAGAGGAAGATTTTCTTCCTCCAATCCATGCTCACTGCAGGAATTTGATAAATGTTGAAGTTTGTAAATAAACTGCCTCTTTTCTGCCTCGAACATCTCAGGTTTGGTTTGTTTTGTTTGGTTTGGTTTTGTTTTTGTGGTTTTTGGGTTTTTGTTTGTTTGTTGTTGTTGTTGTTATTTGGGTTTTTTGTTTTTGCTTTTTTTGTGGGGTTTTTTTTGGTTTGGGTTTTTTTTTTTTTTTGTCCTGCAATGGGCTGCTCTTTAACCATTCCCTACCTCTGAACATCAGGATCCGCCTTTCCCCCGGTCCCACAAAGAAGTCTGATCCATACGCAGTCCTTTCACCTAACCACACACTCCAGGCTGATCATTCAAAAGGAAAAACTATTCTCACTTCCAACAGCAAAAAAAAAAAAGGCAGAGAAGAATAGAAGGTATCGCTGTGATACAAAGAAATGTGTGCAGCTGGATCAACATTTCTATCCAAAAAAAGCCCTAAAAAGCTAAAGCGCCAGTGAAAAGCCTCGCCTTGCTGAATTTATGTAAATAACAAAGGCGAGAAAATGAATATTCATGTGCCACGTGCTGCTTAATGGGCTCCTGCCGTATGTTCCGGGAATTCTGCCCCGAGCCCGCACTTGGAGCTCTGAGAGGGACGGGGTGGACAGAGCCCGGATGGACAGAGCCCAGGACAGAGCCTGGATGGACAGAGCCTGGATGGACAGAGCCAGGGATGGACAGAGCCCGGATGGACAGAGCCAGGGATGGACAGAGCCAGGATGGACAGAGCCACATGGACAGAGCCTGGATGGACAGAGCCAGGATGGACAGAGCCTGGATGGACAGAGCAACTCCCATCCCTCCCCAGGGACAATCCCTCTCCTGCAGCTCTGCTCCCCAGCAGTGCTGAGGGAACACTGAGTTTTTAGGGAAAAGGAGCTTTTCCCAGAGCTGGGGCTGTGCCTCCACCCTTGGCATGGCCTTACTGGAGTTGTTAAGTTCCAGGATGGAATTAAGGAGCTGGGGCTCTGAATTTGAAGTTTGTGTGACTCAGGGTGAGCTGGGCTCAGACTCAGAGTGTGAGGGGTGACCAGCATCCCTCAGCCCCTGCAAGGGGAGCAGCCCTGAGCTGATCCCATCTCCCAGCTCTGCACAGGCAGCCCAGGGCTTTGCTCCTCTCCCCTCTCCTGTGCCTGGGCTTTACAGCACCAGCAAAGGAGCCACTGAACCTTTGGTGGGAACTTCACTTATAAAGTTTTAAACCAGACACAAATTTTACACCAGGTTTCATTTCAGGGGGGGCCATAAAACCCCCCCCTCACACTTCTGTGATGTTAATGCAGCTTCAGAGGTGGCTGAGGTGTGCCTGCTGCCTGCCCAGCACATCTACATTTGATATTCTCTGGAAAGGTGGATTAAAATAGCTCAGGAAAAAAGTCCACTAAAAAAAATAATAAAAGAAATACAAATAGGAACACCATTCCATCACTAACTGCAGTGATACATTCTGCCATCAACTGCACCCTGCAATCAAAAGTACATTAAAAAGTTAGTGCTGCCCATTCCCAGACGAGATGCAGTTAAACAGAAGTAGCAATAATTCCACGTATTTATTGATGTAACAGAAATAGCTAAGAATAGAAGTCAGGACATCTTGGTTAACTCCCAGAGTCTGTCTTTTGGTGTTTGGCACAATCAGAAGGGTCCCTGCAGGTCACAGCTCCATTCTGCACCAGAACTGCAAACAGCACAACCACCTAAGCAGATCTCTCCATCAGCACAGCTCCGTGAGCTCCACGCTGGGTGAAACTTGTGCAGGAGGCATTTGAAAATCATCCTGCAGCTCCCAGATAAATCTGTGTGTTCTTAAGTTCAAATCCTCCTGGTACTGGTATTAAAGGAGAATTAGGTTTGCATTAATTGGAGCTTGAGAGATGCTCTGATAATGTTATTACAGTGAAAATGCAATTAGGTGGAAGGGTGTTTGAACAGCGGAGTATTTCCCATTCCAGTTTGATTTGTAACACTTACAAACAGGCAGTACATTGTTGGGAATAAATTAAACCAAATCCAGGTTCATTTACAGCGCTGAGCCCTCCAGCTCAGGCTCTGCAGGTGGAGCTCACTGAAGGGCTGCAGGAATTTCCTGTGACACTCTCTGGGTGTTCCTTTCTTGCCTTCGAGCTGCGCCAAGGGAAGTGCAGGTTGGATGTTTGGAAAAAGATTTTATTGGAGGAGGGATAAAGTTCTGGAATGGCCTGCCCGGGGAGGTGGTGGAGCCACCACCCCTGGAGGTGTTTAGCAAAAGCATGGATGTGGCACTGGTGCTGTGGTCTGTCTGAGGTGTTAGAGCTGGGTTGGACTTGATGAGCTTGGAGGTCTCTTCCAACCTGGAAATTCTGGGATTCTGTGATCCTGTGATTCTGGGATTCTGTGAATCTGAGATTCTGGAATTCTGGGATTCTGGGATTCTGGGATCCTGTGACTCTGTGAAACCAGGATTCTGTGATTCTGTGAATCTGTGATTCTGTGATTCTGGGATTCTGTGGTTCTCTCTGTGTGCTGCAGAGCCCAAAGCTGAGGGGCTGGAATGTGTCACCACCGCAGGTCCCAGCCCAGGCAAACC
This sequence comes from Phylloscopus trochilus trochilus, assembly GCA_016584745.2. NCBI lineage: Eukaryota > Metazoa > Chordata > Aves > Passeriformes > Phylloscopidae > Phylloscopus > Phylloscopus trochilus. Next base: position 1,403,708 of record WQNJ02000031.1, on the reverse strand, counting down.
GCAGCTCAGAGCCTCAGCACACCCCAGGTGCTGCAGGAGGCCCTGTGCTACCCTTGGAAGGCACAAACTTCATTAATTCTGGGTTTAATTGGGGCAGGATGGCACCAGGGCTCCCCAGCTCTGCAGGGGTTTTGTGCCACAGCAGCTCCCGTTGGCAGGAACCCGGGCAGGGATCACCCCCAACTGCTCCGAGCTGCTTCTCCCCCTCTGTTCAGGGAGGGAGAACTGAAACTGCTCCTCTGTCTTGGTTTGGACAGACAGGTATCAGCCAGGGAAACTGGAGTTTCCCTTGGAATGGGGAATGTAAACCCCTCACCCCCACCAAATTATAGTTTTGCAATCAAGGGCTCTCAGGCAAAGATTTGGGAATGGGAATAACAGTTCTTTACTGGGAATATTAACAATACAAATGGAATAGAAAACAAAACCACCCAACCAAACCAGCAAACAAACAAACAGCAATCCTGGAGAACCCTGACAGAGTCAGAGCTACAGCCTGACACCCTGTTGGTCAGGGGGTTGGGAGCAGCCCCAAAGTGAGTCCTGCTGGAGTGGCAGAGGTGGTTCTGGTGGGGCAGAGATGATCCTGTAGAACAAGGGTCCAGGGATGGTGAGAAGGGTCCAGGGGTGGTGAGAAGGGTCCAGGGATGGTGAGAAGGGTCCAGGGGTGGTGAGAAGGGTCCAGGGATGGTGAGAAGGGTCCAGGGGTGGTGAGAAGGGGTCCAGTCTTCCTCCAGGAATCGGGTGAAGCTGGATCCTTTCTGTGTCCCTGTGTCTCAGTTTTATCCAGGCAGGAATGCCTGGCTCCCCCCACTGCCAGGGGGATGTGATCCATCTCACCATGGGATGATGGAATGTGGATGCACCGCTCTGGGGAGGGCACAGCCTGGGGAGGTGTTCATGGCCCAGGATCAGAAGGCATCCGGCCCTTGTCCCCCCAGAGTTACAAGAGATAAAGGAAAACATCTCCCCAACTGCTTTTCACAAATGAAATAGAACACACACCCCTGGCTCCACAACCCAGGACATCCTCACAGGCAGGGAGTCACCTGGGCAGTGAAAATGAGCTGCACTCCTTTCTTTCAGCGAGAGCCAAAACTTTGCTTTCTGTCCTGGGGCTGCGCTGGGCACTGCTGGGCTTTCCCTGGGATGGTCACAGCCCACGGGGGAAAAAAACAGCTTCTGCCACACAGAGAATCTCCTTGCCAAGGGGAAAACACATCGCAAGTCAGTCTAGAGAAAAAAAACAAAATAAAACAAAACCCAAACCAACCAAACAAACAAACACACCAAAAAAAACCCCAAAAAAATCCTCCAAAAAACCCAACCCAAACCAAACCAAACCGAAAAAAAACCCATAACTAAAAAAAACCAAAAAAAACATAAAAAAACAACAACCAAAAAACCCCACCCCCAAAAAAACCCACAAAACCAAACCAAAGAAAAAAAGAAAAGAAAAACAAAACAAAACAAAACAAAACAAAACAAAACAAAAAAAAAAAAAAAAAAAGCCACCAAAATACCCACAACCCCACTTGGCAACAATCCCAGTCTTGAGCAAACTCAACTGCTGGGCTCGGGCTGAGTGACAGAGCCTCAGCTGAGGCTCAGGGCTGGCTGCTCTGTTCCCATCTTCCAGCAGTGCTCCCACAAGCTGCACCAGCCCTCCAGCAGCCTAACGAGCCTCTGCCGAGGGGATCCATAATTAATGAACGTGTGAGGTGGTGTCAGCTCTAATGATCTCTGATTTCCTCCATCTCTATTTATTTTCTGAGGCCTCCCCCGTTCGGTGGCTGCTGCCAGCCCAGCGCAGCCCCAGTCTGTAAATGGGATGTGACAGGGGGAAATGGAGCCTGCAGTGACTCTCTGTGCAGCTCCTCAGCTGAGAGAGCCCAAAAATGTGTTCTGAGCCCAGATCTGGGCCAGCCTGCTTGGCTTTAACTCCTAAACCCTGGGAAATAAAGCTCCATTTACAGACACAGAGAGCTCTCCTCCTAAAAAAATCCCATTCTGAGGGGTTTTCCTGAACAGCTCTTCATCCCTTTCCCTTTCCCTTGGGATCTGAAGGGATTAGAATGCTCTGTGTACCAAATTAAAATGTGCAGCTCACTTGGTCAGCCTGGGGTTTTCTTTCCCCTGTGTCTTTGGAAGGACAGGTCTCTGCCAGGCAAAGCTGGAGTTTCCCTTGGAATGGGAAATGTAAACCCCTCACCCCCACCAAATTATAATTTTGCAATCAAGGGCTTTCAGGCAAAGATTTGGGGATAGGAATAACACTTCTTTACTGGGAATATGAACAATACAAATGGAGTAGAAAACAAAACCACCCAACCAAACCAGCAAACAAACAAACAGCAATCCTGGAGAACCCTGACAGAGTCAGAGCTACAACCTGACACCCTGTTGGTCAGGGGGTTGGGAGCAGCCCCAAAGTGAGTCCTGCTGGGGTGGCAGAGGTGGTTCTGGTGGGGCAGAGATGATCCTGTAGAACAAGGGTCCAGGGGTGGTGAGAAGGGTCCAGGGGTGGTGAGAAGGGTCCAGGGGTGGTGAGATGGGGTCCAGTCTTCTTCCCAGAAATTGGGTGAAGCTAGCAGCTTTTGTGTTCCTGTGTCTCAGTTTTATCCAGATAGGAATGCCTGGGCCTCTTCCCACTGCCAGGGGAAATTTGATGCATCTCCATAGGATGATGGAATGCAGGAGGTGTTCATGGCCCAGGATCAGAAGGCATCCAGCCCCCTTCCCCCTTGAGTTACAAGAGATAAAGAGAAAAAAAAAAAAAAATCTCCCAAACTGCTTTTAACAAATGAAAATAGAACACGCACCCCTGGCTCCACAACCCAAGACACTTACAAACACACTGAGCTCTCCTCCCAAAAAAGCCCATTCTGAGGGGTTTTCCTGAACAGCTCTTAATTTCTTTTCTTTTCCCTTGGGATCTGAAGGGATTAGAATGCTCTGTACACCAAATTAAAACGTGCAGCTCACTTGGTCAGCCTGGGGTTTTCTTTCCCCTGCCATTGGATTTCTTTACCCTCAAAGCAATCAGAATGCTCCCCCCTGGCACAAATCAAGGAACCAGAGAACTTCAGAGCTACTCTGGGAACAACGGGAGTCTCTCCCACACTCCAGTCAGGAAAATCAGGGAAACAGCCAAGCCCTCAGCAGGGACAGAGTAACCCTGCAGGTGTGAGCAGTAAACAGCCCAGCCCTGAGCACACAGAGCCCTCACAGGAGACAATCCCACCCCCGGAGCCCCCAGCCCAGCAGAGGAACCAAAGCCCAGCTGCTGCTCCTCGGGATGCCCTGGAACAGCAGCACGGGGAGAGCTGAGCCTGCCAGGACCCTCCCAGGCCCTGGAAGGGGATGCTCATTAAAGCATCTGGGCAGGACATGCTGCCTCCAAGCAGATTTGCTTCCTGCAGGACGAATCCTGCAGCTCTGGATTGATTCCAGCAGGGTTTGAAGTGAGGATTGAGCAGCTCCTGGCCTGGGCAGAGCAGCAGCCTCCACTGGATTTAGAGGAGAAATTCCCCTGCCCGGGTGTTGCACACGACATAAATAACTCACTCTCACACCTTGTGGTGTCCGAGGCAGGAAAGAGGAGGGTTTATTTACAGAACCAACATTTATCAAACTCCAGCAGTGACCATGGATTGGAGGAAGAAAATCCTCTTCTCCAGCTACACTGGGCAACCCAACAGTCCATCAACAGTCTCCTCCTTATGAAAAGAATATAAACATTTCTAGATTTTACTATGACAAGAAGGTTATTTATACAAAAGTGTATCTGACTCCAAAACACAGAAGGCTAAAAATAAGACTTTTCCAAACTCCTTAAAGGGGACAGAGGAGAACGGTAAAAACCCAGACAACACCCAGGCTCGTCAGGAACACTCAGGAGCTGCAGGCAGGACCTTGCTGAACTGCAGAAAACAGAGGGGAAATCGGGGAGGAACCCCCCTGCCTGTGGGGAGGGGGACTAAAGGACACGGGGTAATTATTGTAATTGTTGTAATTATTGTAATTAATTATTGCCCTCAGAAATGAGGGCAGGATGGGAGCTTCACGGTCCTGAGGTGCTGCTGCCCCTCAACAGGGCCCTGGGGCACTGGGGGACCCACATTTGCCTCGGATTCCCAAGAATCTCAACTCAGTCAATTAATTAGAGAGGGTTTCCCTCTGAGTCCTGATTTACCTGGTCACAGATCACAGCTCTGCCTTCCAAGCCCTGAAATCCTCCTGTCCAGTCCGGGTGTTGGGCCAGACAGAGACAACAGGACAGGTGTGAGCCTTCACCCTGCCCAGATGTTTGTGGCACCATGTCCATTTGCAGGGAAAAGCCCCGGGGGAGGATGGAATCCCTCTGTCCCGTGGGGAGGATGGAATCCCTCTGTCCTGGGGGAGGATGGAATCCCTCTGCCCCAGCGAGGATGAAATTAATCCCTCTGCCCTGGGGGAGGATGGAATCCCTCTGCCCCGGGGAGGATGGAATCCCTCTGTCCCCTTGGGAGGATGGAATCCCTCTGTCCCGGGATGGAATCCCTCTGTCCCGGGGAGGATGGAATCCCTCTGTCCCGGAGAGGATGGAATCCCTCTGCCCAGTTTCTGTTCCTGCAGCCGGGCTGTGACAGGCACAGCGCTGCGGATCTGAACCTGCCCGCAGGAGATGTGGGACCTGCTGGGCTTTCCCCAGGTGCTCCAGCACCGCCCCGAGCAGGATCCCACCCAGGGGCTCTGCTGGAGGTGTCCCACCCCCCAGGGTGCAGTCAGGGCTGGGATTCCAGGGCTCCAAATCCAGGATTTGCGTTTGTGACCGAGGTGTGCAAAGCTGCTCGGGGCCATCCCAGGCTCCGCAGGAGATCCCAGCACTCACACCCTGGGATTCCTCCTGCACAGCCCCTGCCTCCAGCAGGTACTCACAAACCCCATCACATCTCATGAAACAAGCTCCTTCTACCTCCTCATCAGCTCATTAAAACTCGTGATTATTAATTATTTATGCCATTATTACCCATTATTATTTCAGGGGGAACTCAGGCTTTAACAACAGATCAAGGAGAATTTTACACTCACAGCACTGGGTTGTTTTTTTTTTATTTTTAGATTGTCTTCAGCAAAATAATTGGGGAAAAAAAAAACCCAACAAAACCTCTGACACCAAATCAACAAAGAGGGGGAAACCATGGGGAAATTCTTCTTGAAGCTTAAAAAACCACAGGAACCCCCCTCCTTCTGCTCTTTTTGTCGTTCTGAACAGGAATTCACAGGCTGACAAAACGAGAAATCAGGGGTTTGGTTCTGCCAGTGCCAGGCTCAGGGGACAGCACTTCTGCCCAGCCCCAGGGAACACAGAGAAATTCTCCCTGTGCAGGTGTGCTGGTTTGAAAGCAAAACCAGTGAGACTCCCAGTCAGAGATACAATTTAATAGGAGAAGAGAGGAAAAAAAGGTAAAATAAAATAAATGGAACAATACAACCTGACACCCTGTTGGTCAGGGTGTTGGAAGCAGCCCAAAAGTGAGTCCTCCTGGAGTGGCAGATGTGGTTCTGGTGGAGCAGAGATGATCCTGAGAGAGAAGGGCCCAGTGGTGGTGAGAAGGGTCCAGAGATGGTGAGAAGGGTCCAGGGATGGTGAGAAGGGTCCAGGGGTGGTGAGAAGGGCCCAGTCTTCCTCCAGGAATCGGGTGGAACCAGATCTCTTGTGCTCCTGCATCTCAGTTTTATCCAGGTGGGAATGGTTGGCTCCTCCCAGTGGGTGGAGCATCTCACAATGGGATGTGTCCTGTCCTTAGTGAGCCTCAATGGCCCATCAGCAGAAAATATCCCCTGGAGGGAGGACAGGGGTGACAGAGATAACAAACACTGCCCCACCTGGTTTATCAGCTGGCCCAGGATCAAAAGGCACCCGCCCCTCTCCCCCCAGAGTTACAAGAGATAAAGAAAAAACATCTCCCCAACTGCTTTCAGCAGATGAAATAGAATACACGGTTTTTGGTTCTATAACCCAAGACAGCAGGTCCCCTGGCTGCTATGCTGACTCAGATTTTAGGGAGCTTTGGGGGAGTAGACTTCAAGATAGGGAAAGATCCAAAAGAGGCTCCTTACCTCCAGGGAATGTTCCAAGGCTTTATTCTCGAAGGAGTCCCAGGGTAGAGAGGGAGAACATGGAGGAGCAGGGGTTTTTATCTGGTCTCTGTCTGGGATGGGATAGCTGGCACAGAGCCGTAGGTCAGAGATAAGGGACAGGTAGGGTCGGACTAAGGGTCACAGTCTCTAAGGGGGGTTTTGAGGGAAAGACCATTCCCAGAGGAATACAACATCCAGGAGCCCCTGGTGCCCCGATGTAGCCACGGTTTGTGCCTACCATGTTTTAGTTCCAGGAAATTCTATTCCCAGGAACAGAACTTGTAAACAAGGTCCTGCTATTGTAAACAAAGACATTTTTCTACAAGTTTTCCCAAAGGAGAGACTTTGCTTGATGGTCTCCTCAAGTGACCAATGGGTCCAGGTCCCCACCTCTAAGGTGGGTGCTTTGTAGAAAGGGATAAAATAGGTTTGGCGAATAAACTGGGGCTCCTCCTCGTTAGGAGCCACAGCCTTCTGATGACTCATGTCTTTTCTTCGTGTCCAACAGTGACACCTCCCCGTGCCTGTCCCAGCTGAATTTGCACCAAAGGCAGCGCCCAGCGCTCCGGGCTGACAGAGCCCGAGGGGAAACAGCACCAGGCAGGGTTCCTGCAGAGGCACAGAGCCCCAGCTGGGCTTTAAGGGTCTTTCTTGGAGCTCCGGGAGCACAAACACTGTTATAAATGCACATTTTAGGGTGGGCTTTTCGCAAATATTGAAATGACTGTTATACATATATAATGTAAGAAGGTTGTACTGTGTTTTCTTTTAGTTGTGGAATTTAAAAAGGTAATGGACGTATGTTTTCAGATTGTAACAAAGTAGAGATGGGAGGTTGGTTTTTTTTAACTCCTCAACTAGATAGAAGACAGAAGGGATGTCTGGAATTCCTGAACTAAAGATTTCTGATAAGGAACAATTAAGTCTTTGAGGGTCTAAATCTACGGAAGACAAATTTAGAACGCCCTCCCAGACTGCGTGGAGTCTCACAGATAAACTGTATACTTAAGGGGGGGGTCTTGAAACCAAAATGAATATTTGAATCATGCATTAGCTTATTTAAATATGTAACACCAAGACTTTTAAATACCAAGGAATTTAGAATGGGCGGTGTGTGTTGCTTTGCACCCTCAGCTGAAAAGCAACCTTCTTCTGTCTCCTTATTGTCTAATTTTATTCTATTTTATTTTCTTTTTATTCAACTTATCAATTAATATAAAAAGGTGAAACGTCATTTTTCGCAACACCCTCACCAGGAGCCCAGTGAGCTCAGGCTGCATCCCACTGTCCCCCCTGGAGCCCCGAGGGATGGATTCCCCATCCCATCCAAGGAATCCTTGACTGCAGCTCACCAGCCCCTCACGGGCTGCTCTCCTGCAGGAACCTTCACCCCCAGTTTCCAGCAGCAGAGCCCGGCTGACAATCCCCATGGCGCGGGCAGCCTCTGGAGCTGGGTGTTGATCGATGCCTGGGGTGAGGAGGGTAATTAAAGGGGAATTCTGAGCCGGCAGCGTGACCTGGGGAGGGAGCAAACCTGGATCCATGAGCGCTGCCCGGGCTGTGGGGGCCGTTCCAGGGCAGGGATGAGTGGAAGAGCCCTGCCCGGTGCTGGCTCTGGGCTGATGTGCTCCTGGAGGAGCTCTCCAGCTGCTGTTGCCATCCGCACCCAGTGCAGTGCCTGATGGACGCCTCCCTTGTCACTATCCCTTTGTTTCCTGCCTGCTCCTCCTTTTTTCCAGTGAATTCTGGCAACCTGGGAGCCCTTGGCTGTGCAGAGCCTGAGCCCCTCTGGTTGCAGCCCTGAGGTGCTGCTGGTTCACCCTCACTGGGCTGCAGCTGCCAAACAGCCAGCAAAGCCAGGGGAGCTGCTCTGGCCGGGTTATTTCAGCAGGAATTCTGTTCAGATGTTCCCTTTCCCCATGCAAGCACCCGTGGCAACGATTCTGGTAATTTATTTGGGTTTTTGTTGGTTTGTTGTTTTTTTTTTTTACCTCCTGTGCTCTTCCCTCTCCTCAGCCTAATCTGTTTTCTTGTTGAATTTTCACAGAAACCGTACAGGAATTTGCTCACACAATCAAGCAGGAAATTCCAATTATTTTTGACACGGCAAAGGAAGCAGCAAGCTGAGAAATACCTGGAGGTGGGAGCGGGCTGGGATGTGCAAAGCAGCTGCACCAGAGGTGGTTTTTGCGTTACACAACCTCACCTCACACTCAGCAAACTCCCCCTTGCCACAGAAGCCTGGGCTGGTGCAGCCTGTCCTTGTCTTTTCCTCCAGTGCTGGGAGCAAGGCAGAGGAGAGACCAAATCTGTGTTTTTTCTGCAGCACAATTCGAAGTTCTGGGTGTTTTTTTCCATGCCGTGAATGCTGTGGGAGATCTGGGGTTTGAGTAGCAGTAAGTTAATGTGACTTTTCCTTTCTGTGGTTGGGTTTTTATTGGGTCATTTTTTCTGAAGTCAACTTTGCAGTTAATTAACCTTAAAACAAACACAACCTTCGAAAAAAATTATTTCAGATTGCCCCTTGCTCTGTTTTCTGCAGTCCCTGGCAGTCAAGATTTAAGCTAAAATACCGAATTAGGAATCAAAACACCAACTGTTCCTGCAGGAGGAGGAGATGCCCAGGCTGCTCGGGCAGTCTGCAAGGGCAGCAGCTCATCGTATGTTTTCGGGCTTTGCTTTCTGTGCAGGAGGCTGCAAGACAGGGGGGAGTTTCCAGCAGCTCCTGGCTGGCAGGGAAGCAGCAGAACCCATCTGGGCAGGGATCCATGGGGGCTCCTTCATCGGGGGGTCCTGTGCTGACAGCATGGTTTGGGTGGGGGTGCAGGGCAGGCTGGAACACGGGAGCATGTCTGGGTTGTGGAGTCAGGGGTGTGTGTTCTATTTCATTTGCTGAAAGCAGCTGGGGAGATGTTGTTTGTTTTTTTTCTTTATGTCTTGTAACTCTGTGGGGAGAGGGGCGGGTGCCTTCTGATCCTGGGCCAGCTGATAAACCAGGTGGGGCAGTGTTTGTTATCTCTGTCACCCCTGTCCTCCCTCCAGGGGGATATTTTCTGCTGATGGGCCATTAACACATCCCCAGAATAGACTATCCACATTCCATCATCCTATTGTGAGATGCTCCACCCAGTGCGGGGAGCCAACCATTCATTTATCCTACCTGGATAAAACTGAGACAGGAACAGAAGGTATCCAGCTTCACCCGAATCCTGGAGGAAGACTGGACCCCTTCTCACCACCCCTGGACCCTTCTCACCATCACTGGACCCTGGTTCTACAGGACCATCTCTGCCCCACCAGAACCACCTCTGCCACTCCAGGAGGACTCACTTTGGGGCTGCTCCCAACCCCCTGACCAACAGGGTGTCAGGTTGTAGCTCTGACTCTGTCAGGGTTCTCCAGGATTGCTGTTTGTTTGTTTGCTGGTTTGGTTGGGTGGTTTTGTTTTTCTACTCCATCTGTATTGTTAATATTCCCAGTAAAGAACTGTTATTCCTATTCCCAAATCTTTGCCTGAAAGCCCTTGATTGCAAAATTATAATTTGGTGGGGATGAGGGGTTTACATTCCCCATTCCAAGGGAAACTCCAGCTTTCCCTGGCAGAGACCTGTCCTTCCAAACCAAGACACCCAGCTGCAGGAACAAATCAACACCAAGCCATTGAAGGAGAACAGCTGGGAACGGCTGGAGTGCCAGGGGTGGGATTTGACCTGCAAGGACCCCAGGGATGGGCGAGGTCAGGGCATCCAGAGCCCCCTGACAAAGCCACGCAGAACAACCCCCTGGTACAAACCAAATCATCTGATCCCATTTCCACAGAGGTTTCTGAACCCTCTCCCCAAATCCCCCTGGGGTGGCACAGACCTGGCTCCCGCCTGCCCAGGGACTCTGCAGAGGCACTGCCAAAGTGTGGAACTCCAGGGTGGAATTCTGGGCTGGAGAAATCCAGAAATGTGTCCATCTGTCCAGAGCAGAGGAGTTTGAGGTTTCTGTGTCTGTCTGTCCAGAGCAGAGGGGTTTGAGGTTTCTGTGTCTGTCTGTCCAGAGCAGAGGGGCAGCCAGGAGGGTTCCCAGCTCAGGGTTTGAGGTTTCTGTGTCTGTCTGTCCGGAGCAGAGGGGCAGCCAGGAGGATTCCCAGCTCAGGGCTGGATTCCTGTGTCCGTCTGTCCAGGTCAGGGGGTCCCAGGCTGCCCCCAGGGCAGCTCCGAGCAGCAGCGCTCTCAGGGACTGGCAAACCCAGGAGGTTTGATTTCCCAGCATATTTATTTATTCGAGTGGCTGTCACCAAATGCCCGTCACCCTGGCAACCAGGCACTCATTTACCACTCAGGAGCTCGGAATGGGACCAGGACACGGAGAGGACACAGCCATGGAGAGGACACGGCCATGGAGAGGACACGGCCATGGAGAGGACACGGCCATGGAGAGGACGCAGAGGTCACAGCTCTCACAGGAGGAGCTCTGAAAGAGGAGCAGGAAGGCCAGGAAGGCAGAGCGTGGCCCAGCAGAGTCTGAGGGTTTTACTGCCCCTCCCCCTCGTAGGTGTCTGTTATTTATATTTCCAAGAGCTGGAAACCATCTGCAGTTAATTAGGAACGAGCTCCTCAAGAACCCTGGGGATGCCACGGGCTCCAGCAGGTGTGAGGGCAAGGAGAACACACAGGGAGGATGGGGAACATTCCAGGGAGGATGGGGAACATTCCAGGGAGGATGGAGAACATGCAGGGAGGAGGGAGAACATTCCAGGGAGGATGGGGAACATTCCAGGGAGGATGGAGAACATTCCAGGGAGGATGGAGAACATGCAGGGAGGAGGGAGAACATTCCAGGGAGGATGGGGAACATTCCAGGGAGAATGGAGAACATTCCAGGGAGAATGGGGAACATGCAGGGAGGATGGAGAACATTCCAGGGAGAATGGGGAACATGCAGGGAGGATGGAGAACATTCCAGGGAGAATGGGGAACATTCAGGGAGGATGGAGAACATTCCAGAGAGGATGGACACTGCACGGAGGATGGAAAACATTGCCATGATCCCTGCTGGAGGAGGAGGAGGAGGAATATTCAGCCCCAGCACTCTCCTGGAAGGCTGGAGATCAGGGCAGGACTGATCTGCTCTGCAGAACCTGGCCAGGACAATCCGTTTGTTCCATTGGGACCAAACTTTACCCTCCTTAGATCCAGCCCAGGAGAGAGCTGAGGGAAACCTGCAGCTCCCCAGACTCAAAGGTGGGGTTGTTTAGAGGCACCGAAAATCAGCAGCCCGCGTTTTACACAGAAAAAACAAACCCCGGTTCCCTTTCCCATGGCACTTTCGTTTTCCCAAAATGAGGATAATTTATGATGATGAGCACAAATGGCATCCAAACCCTGAGATCTGGGAGCCTCGTGGTGTGGGAAGGCCGGGAACACGGACACACACAGGGGAATTTTGCATCCAAGCACTCACACCCTGACTCTGCTCAGACTTTCCTCCAGAGCCAACAGGAATCCCTTCACCCACCCTCCCCAAAAACACACCCCAGTGTTTTCAGACCGTTGTTTTGGATTTGTGGGACATGGGCCATCAACAGCTGCTTCCTTTTTTTTTACAAACCTTTTTTTATGGAATTTCGTTAGCAAAACCCCCCAGTCAGCTCCTCGGTCCGCGCCGTTACGAAACAAAGATAAAATCTGGGGCATTCGCAGGAGGCGTCGCGCTCCGGATCATCTCGGCGATCTCCCTGGCGTTTGTACAAAAACATCAATGTGAATGCAGAGGATCGGCGAGCTTGAAGGGACATCTGCTGACTGCGGGTGACATTGCAGGCACCCAGCTGCTGCTGCCGGCCCGCCCCAGCCTGGGACTGCGCAGGGACCTGCAGCACCCCGGGATTCGGGCTCCTGCCCGGCAGGAAACAACGGGAGCTGAGAGAGGGAGAAGGGATCTGCAGCACCCGGGGGATTCGGGTGCAGCCCTGGTTGGTGCCTGAGATGTTTTGGTTTCTCTGAAACTCTTTTCCCAGAGAGTTTTCTGCCAACCAGAGACACGTTTTTCTGACTGTGACCTTTGTTTGCATCCCTTTCCCTGGGAGGGACTTCTCCTTGCTGTCCTCTGCTCTGACCAATGTGAGTGAAGAAGTTTGTCTTTGTTTCACCCAGTGGGTTGCTCCCTGTAGAACAGGAGAAAAGGGAAGAATTGCCGACAAATTGCCGGAAATAAACGATAATTTGTCAGCCTTCTGAAGTCGGAGTCTGTGTTTTGTTGTGGTCTTTGACAGCTTCATTCGGGGTCCTGCCCGGCAGGAAACCACGGGAGCTGACAGAGGGAAGAGAGATCTGCAGCTTCCAAGGCTGAAATCAGAGTCAGTCCCGATTCGGGAAGGGAAGGGAAGGGAAGGGAAGGGAAGGGAAGGGAAGGGAAGGGAAGGGAAGGGAAGGGAAGGGAAGGGAAGGGAAGGGAAGGGAAGGGAAGGGAAGGGAAGGGAAGGGAAGGGAAGGGAAGGGAAGGGAAGGGAAGGGAAGGGAAGGGAAGGGAAGGGAAGGGAAGGGAAGGGAAGGGAAGGGAAGGGAAGGGAAGGGAAGGGAAGGGAAGGGAAGGGAAGGGAAGGGAAGGGAAGGGAAGGGAAGGGAAGGGAAGGGAAGGGAAGGGAAGGAAAATATTGGAATCTGCAACTTAGGAGAGCTCCCACAGCGAATTATTGAGAGTGGATTCCACAGCGGTGATGCAGCACAAGTGGAAGGACAGCTCCTTTGTCATGGAGATTTCCCTCCCCACTCCCTTTCCCTTCTAAACACAAAGCTTTTCAAGCCCTTTTGCTTCAAGCTGGTCCTTGTAATTAGAAGAACTGATAAAAACCCTTCGTTAACGGGATCTGTACATATTAGAGTTCATTAAAATGTAATTCCCGCAGAACAAGAGGTTTTAATCTATCCATACTTGGAAAAAGAGGGAGGAAAATGAGACACATCCTCCCTGGCCTCCCCTCCCACCCCTGCATGTATCCGTAGGCCTCGTGTGTTAATTACAACTTACTTGCCTAAATGAGAAAATTATACTTTAGCAAGTAGTTAACCAGTTATTAACTCAATTACACTTCAGAGACTTGGGAGAAGCTGCATTCCCAGGCAAGGGGTCCACTATCTGTTATTATTTTCCATGTTCTTCAGTCCACAGAGGAGCTGTTGAAAGGATTTAAATCACATTAACAACACTCTTAGGGGTGGGAGGTTACACAGAGCAATGCCCCAAAAGCATTTTACAGGGGGTGACACAATCCTCTGTGTTCACACACCCCTAAAAGTCGATTTGGTAACCAGGGGAACCCAAGCTCCTCAGTAAACAAAGCCCAGAGCCATCGAGGCTGCTGCCATCTCCCTGCCCAGTTAAGAGATGTTTGGCGAAAGCAGAAGCAGCACCTCAGCAGTTTGGCAGAGAAGTTGTGAAGAAATGAGCTTTTGAGGGAGATGATACAGAGGTTCATTCACACCTGGCTGGTGACAGGGGGAATAAAACTCTGTTTCCTGTAGGAGTCCAGGGTATTCCCTCTGGACATCCTGGCCAAAAGAAGCCCAAACAAAAACCTGTACAGGGGGGTTTAAAACCTGTACAGGGGGGTCTGGGATTTGTACAGGGGGATTGTAGACCCTGGCATGGGCCCCAGACAGACAAGGGATTCGACTATAGTCCATGGGAAAAGATTGCCAACGTTATGGGAGGAATTGCAAACCCTCAAAGGTAGTGGAAAGTAAAAATATTTGTACACTTGGGGTTTTAGGATAGGGATGACCAGGGACAAGATAGAGGATTCTGGGCGTTACCCTGGAGTCTTCTCCTTCTTCTTCGTCTCCATTCTGTGCAGTGGTGATGACATGAAGTAGATTTAGAGGGATTGGGTCAGAGTAGAAGACACCTGTCTAGTGTCAAGTGCATGCATTGGCTCACAATTGGAAATAAAGTGCAGGTAATTATCTGTATATAAGATGATGAGCTGGAAGCAAGCAGTCAGTTGTCACCTGTTGCTCGCGCTGTCCAGACCTTGGCAGAGCTCAGAGAAAAGTATAAAAATAAGATAAAATAAACAAGGAGAGAAACCTTGAAAAAGAACGTCCAAGGCTCCTCATCATTTCTGTGAGTGGCTCGGGGCTCTCCTGAAGGGTAAAGGGCCAAAACCACCCTCCTTCTCGGGAAGCAGAGACCCCAAGAGTTTCCCTTCTGCTTCACATCCCCAGCACAGGGAGGCACCAGAGTTCGGCTCTAAACTTTTTACACACAGGGGTTGGCTCTGGAAACAACTGCCCCTGTGCCAGCCCTGCTGCTGCCAGGCCCTGCTCCTTGGGGATTTATGGGGTTTTTCCTGCACCTCACATCTCCCTGAGGCAGGGAATGGCACAGGGAGCACCATTTCCAGAACATCCAGGCCACCCCTGTGTCTGATGCTACAGCAGGTCCCCAAATGTTGCAGCAGCCCTCTGGTTGGAGAGTAGAAATGAGCTGAGACACGGAGTTCTGGTTCATCACAGCGTGAGAAGGGCCCTGGGTTATTCCTCTTTCCAGCTCAGCCATCCTGACCCCAACCATTCCCTGACTCTGGCTGCAGCAGCTCCTGCTGGGGGTTCCCCCTGCAGCCTCTGCCTGCTGGGTATTTCCTGCTGAGCTCTGACTGCAGGGATTGGTGTGCAGGGTGTGAGTGCAGCTTTCCCCCAGCCAGACTGTCCCTGCAGCTTTTCCCCAGCCAGACTGTGACTGCAGGTTCCAGCATCAGGCTCTGACTGCAACCCCAGGCTGAGCTCCCAGCAGGGATTCTCTCTCCCCAGGATCCTTCTTCTTCATCATCCTCTTGTTCCCTCTTCCTCAAGGTTCCTCCTCCTTCATGATCCCCCTCACCAGCTCATCCACTCCCTTTTACAACACATCTCTATCTCTATCTCTATCTCTATCTATACCTATATATCTATATATCTGTATCTATATCATCTATATCTTCTCTATCTCTATATCATCTATATCATCTATATCTATGTCTATGTCTATGTCTATATCTATATCTAACTCATCAGGGGGGGCAGGCTGTATCAGGTAATTAACAGAGCTGTACTAATCAAGGCTGAGGTCACCTGTGTTCCCTTCTCCCACAGCAGACCCAGGTGTGAGCCTGGAGAGAGTCTCTGTCCCTGCAGACCCGAGCTGTGCCCCAGGGCTGTGGGCTGAGCCCTGCCCAGTTTGAGAATTTCTGGGTTCATCCATCCATCCATCCATCCATCCATCCATCCATCCATCCATCCTCCTCCCACTGCACTGAACCAGATCAAAACCCCTGGGAACGGGAGATATTTCCCTCCCGCTGTGTGTATTGAATCTGGGATGATGGAAATAAATAAATAAGGAAGCCCTCGAGTTTCCCCCTGAACTGCAGTGTAAATGCTTCTTGAGAGTCAAACCAAGTGGTTTGAAGAGCTTGTTTCGCTTGTTCCATGCAAATATCAAGATTAACAGAGAGATTAATTATGTCCCATTTTTCTTCTTACAAAGGATACAGGCAGATTTAGAATAACAAAAATAAACCCTCCGGATTAATATTCATAACACAATGCTGAGCGCTACAAAAGCAGCTCATTTTTTATGTAGAAAGGGGGAGAAAACAAACCGTCAAGAGTGCTCCAGAAGCATAAATACATATTAACGAAGGAAGTCTCACAGGATGCTCTTCCCCAGCCGGCTGGAGGAGGGCTGGGGGCTCAGGAGGGTGTGCCACATGTCATGGTCTGAGGGAATAAAACCCAGTTCAAAGAGTCGGGCTGGAAACTTCATGTGGGTCATGTCAGAACTCTGCTGCTGTTCGAGTTTCCTGCTCCTCCTCGTGACAGCTGAAGTCTTTGGTTCAGCTTTTGCTCTGAGGTTGTGTCAGTTCCCAGCCAGGGCAGTGAATCCCACTGGGAATGCAGGGCAGGCAGAGGGAGTGCCACCATCCCTGCCCTCCCACCTCAGTGACAAACACAACCTCCAGACACTGAATGAGAAGAATTTAAAGCTGCCCCAGGAACAAACCTGATGCTGTTCAAGACCACAACAACACAGATTTTGACTTCAGAAGGCTGACAATGACTCTATATAATTCCTTCCCTTTATCCTGTTCTACAGAGAACAACCCAGTGGGTGAAACAAAGACAAACTTCTTCACTGACATTGGTCAGAGCAGAGGGACAGCAAGGAGAAGTCCCTCCCAGGGAAAGGGATGCAAACAAAGGTTCCAGTCAGAAAAACGTGTCTCTGGTTGGCAGAAAACTCTCTGGGAGAAGAGTTTCAGAGAAACCAAAACATCTCAGGCACCAGCCTGGGCTACACAAACTCATCCCCGGCGTACAGCCCATTCCAGGAGAACTTTCTGACCCTTTTCAAGTTCTCACTTGGCCCAGAGCTGCACTCAGCCAAGAGCTGCCTGTGAAATACACAACTCAAACACATTTCCACGCTGGTAACTGCTCCTCTGTGGCAGCACTGCCAGGCCTTGGAGTTCTCTGACAAGCCCGGAATGATTTCATTCAGCATTTCCAGCTCCCCATCCATTTATGAATTTTATCAGGGAAGTTTTGAAAGGACGTTTATTTAGACAAGCTTTTTGTTTCACCCTTCACTGGTAATCAGAAAAATCAAGGAGAAGTCAGCCCTTCAGTGACATCTTGGCTTCTTTTTCGGAGCACTCCAAGGTAACAGCCCATTTCCTACATTGGATGCAACAGAGACAGCACTTAATACATATAATTACGCAGTTTGCAAATGTGACAGCTCTGATGTTGCTGCAATACAAGTCTATGGCGTTAAATTAGAATTATAATGACAGTAATTACACTAATTAGCCTTTTTTTTTTTTCCCCAGTTTGTTACCAGCAAAGTTTTGCATATTTACGTGAGTAACAGCTACTTCTGCTTTCTCCTAAAATCCACCAGAACCAATTCACGGGGAAGCTCCTTTATCCCAGCCCAGCAACATCCACAGATGAAAGCACAGGTGCCGAAAGGGCAAAGCTTAAAATCCCCGGGATGTTTTCCATAAATTATTTACGAGCTCGGGTGATGCTCCCAAGCTGAGAGGGGCACGGGGTGAAATACTCAGCGTGAGGCTCAGGCAGCAGCAGGGCTTGGGTGTCAGGGCTGTTCTGCAGGGACACGGGAGCAGATTTCCCTGGCAAGGAAAGGAGCTTTTGGAGCAGGAGCTGTCCAGCAGAACATTCTCAAATCCTCCTGCCCTGCTGCCATATGGGAAGCATCAGGCCCTGCTGGCTCTGCCTGCAGACAAAGCCCAGCTCCAGGCTGCAGCTCAGAACCCCCCCAGCAGCTGGGCACTGAGCCCACCGAGCTCTGCACGGCCTCAAAGCTTCCTGCTCCTGACTTGGCTTCATCCAGGGAACGTGTTACTGGAATTGAAGCAGCGGTGAAATGTCCCCAGGATGTGAAGGACAGCACTGGGGTTACCAGGACAGTGCCAAAGTCACCAGGACAGTGCCAGGATCACCAGGACACCACCAGAGTCACCAGGACACCACCAGAGTCACCAGGACAGCACTGGGGTCACCAGGACAGTGCCAGGGTCACCAGGACAGTGCCAGGATCACCAGGACCCCACCAGGGTCACCAGTCCCAGCACCTTGACTGGTCTGGTGCTGACCACACCAAAGCCAGCGCTGTCCCCTGTCCTGACTGCAGAGCTCCCACTGCTCAGGGCAAACTCTCCTCTCAAAGGACAGAGAAAGCCCTGGACTGGGGGGTTGATTTAGCTCTGAATGGCGGAGGTTTGGCTCTGATTGTCCTGGTGAGACCTTTAACCCGTCCCTGTGAAACGCGTTCAGCTGGGGCAGGGCTGGTTGGGAATCCAGGACTTTTATTCCCTCAGGCAGCCAGCAGATCCTACACGCGGCTCCAGCTGTGAGAACGTTCCCTTTTCATGCAAATCCCGAGAGGGACTGACTAAATCTTAGCACAGGCACAGAAATCTCCACGGAAAGGGGCTGGAAATGAGAGAAAACATAGGAACGGGCTTGTTTTGGTTTTCAAGTGAAACAGCAAAGAAACGACGCTAAAAATCTCCACCTATTCCAGAAGGATCACAAATAAGGAGAAAAAAAAATAGTTTGCACCAAATAATGTGAAATTGCAGGGAAAAATTGGAAAAAGGCAGAAGCTGAGGTCTGGCTCATATTTTATACAAGAGCCCTGATTATCCCAAGGTACTGCACAGCCCGGAACACTCCGTGAATGTCACACAGGCCCCATGAACAGCTGCTCTGTCTTTTTGATAACTCCATTACTCGAGTTCAGAGAAGGTTTATGGACTAGAAAGCCTCAGATATGGTCATGAATGTTTGATGCCTCGGCACGCGGTGCTGTGGCTGTAACTTCACTCGCCGTCGGAACGGTGACATTCCGACAGCCCTCGGTCATCACAGGCCAAGGGGAGCGGCAGGAGCCTGCAAATGATGGACTTCCCACGCCGCTGGATTGTTCCTCTCGCATTGAAGCCAGCGCTGACTCGTTCGGGGCGTGTTTTTTTTCTTCGGAGATGAAAGCGGGAGCGTGGCGTTTGAGACTGCAAAGGGAACTGCGGCTCTCCGTGTCTGCGCGGTGCCCGAAGCCAGGCCTGGGAGTGTGAGCTGCCTTCAGATCTTGTGCCATCTATTTAGAGTTGACTGAAGAGGGGGAAAATCCCAGAAATGCAGGGGGTTGTTTGAATACTGCCAGGAATCTGCCTGCTCCTGTCTTTGTCCCCCTGAAGGGAGCAGCGATCATTTCACCATTTCATTTCGGACAGCCCGGAGCAGGCAGAGCTCGTTTTCCGCCCTGCACACCCTGCCCTGGTGGGGAGCAGCTCACGAATGTCATCGGCAACAAGGATTTAACGAAGGGAGAGTGAATTCAACAAAGGATTTAACAACTTCACTCCGGAACCAAATGAAAATCCTGCCTGGAAGCTTCACCTCCCTCCCAGAGCAGCCCTCAGAGCCCTAAGCAGCACCATCACCAGCCCCGGGATGGTTTTTATGGAGGTGTTTCCTGTCAAACGCTGCATTTTCTGCCATCATCTGTCACGGTCCCTCCCCTCAGTCCATCACTGCCGGGCTCAGCCCTTCCCATCCCCACAAGTAGCAGCAGCAGCCGGAGGATCCTCACCCGCTCCTGTGGGGCTGCCTCCGGGAGCTGTGATCCCAGAATTACCCCGTGCTGCACGGCCTGAGGAGGGCAACTCCTGCTCTGACCCTTTTATTTTGTCTTTATTCCGGGCGATGAAGAGCCAGCGCAGCTCTTCCTCCCCGCAGCTCACCTCCTTCAGCCCGAATTCCATTGACCGGGAATGGTTACAAAGCCTCTGACACCGAGGTGCAGAAAGCACCATTTGCGTTTTTATCTTTATTCGAGCATTTGTTGGTCACGGGCTGTAATCTCCGCTGGTACTGAGGAACTTAATCAGATTAAACCAAACAAAAATAGGATTATCTGAGGGCTCGGGGTGGCGTCCAACCTCACAGATGGGCACAGCCGGCAGGAGCAGCTAAAACAGGCCCCGAAAACGAGCACCAAAGGCAGCGAAAACAAAGGGAACACCACAGCCAAACCAAACACCAAAAACAAAGAAAGAACCAAAAAACAAAGAATCATAAAAACAAAAAATCAAAAAACAAACAAACCACCACAGCCAAACCAAACACCAAAAACAAAGAAAGAGCCAAAAAACAAAGAATCAAAACCAAACACGGAATCAAAAAACAAACAAACCACCACAGCCAAATCAAACACCAAAAACAAAGAACCAAAAACAAAGAAAGGACCAAAAACGAAGAACTAAAAAAATCAAACAACCACAGCCAAACCAAACACGAAAAAAAAAGAATGAACCAAAAACAAACAAATAATCAAAAACCAAACACAGAATCAAAAAAACAAACAAAGCCCTACAGCCAAACCAAACACCAAAAACAAACAAAGCACCAAAAACAAAGCCCCAAAACCAAACAAACCACCTCAGCCAAATCAAACACCAAAAACAAACCAAGCACTAAACCCAAAGCAGACACGTGGGCCAGTGCAGTCCTGGCTCCTCCAGGAGACACGACCAAGCACCGATTAATGCAATTATTCCCTCTTGCCCCTGATTGTGCATTCCCCAGCTGATCCTCTCACAAGGGCCGTTTTATTTATCCTTTTAACAGCAGTAATTGTTTTTTTTCCCCCCCACGGGAATTAACTACATTTTACCTTCCTCTCGGTCCCAGCAGCCCAGCTCCTGCTGTGCTGTTCCCAGCTGTTCTGCTTTGCCCCTTTCCCTGGGAATTTGGGGAATAGTGTGGCAGGAAACTCTGGGATTCCCTTATCGGGGCGGTTCCACAGAGGAGTTTTACTGATCTGCTGCGTGCAGAGCTGTAAGGGTTAAATGAATCGGGTGTCCATTGTAAGTAAAAGCAGTTCAGCCCCTCACTGCTGCTGATCCCATTTCCTAAAAGGGAGCCCCATAAACGGCGCTTTTCCAGCGCTGTGGGAGTCTTTTATTACTGCTGTAATGCAAATGGAGCAGTTCCGTCCCCACAAAGCGATCTCTGCGGAGATTAAAGCCCCAGGGACAGAATTATCCGCTGATGAATTCACCCAAATGGGTTCGGGGGACTCTGATGATCCTGCCGGGGGTGGCTGGGCGTGCACGTGGCATTTTCCTCCGGCAGGATTTACATTAAGACAAATGAAGAATGGGAGAAAAAGCCCCGATTGCGGATATGATTGTGTCAGCATAAACATACTTTATAATTAGATCGCTATTACCGCGGAATGGGGGAAGAAACAAACCGGAGTAAATCACTTTTATTCCAGCCTCACTGCAGCCACCAAGGAGTTCAGAGCAGCATAAGTCTTTTCTAAAAAATATCCTCCCCCCTAGCACCATTATTATTCCAGTAAAATGTAAATGCAGACTAGGCCTTAGATACCAATTAAACTGCACTTGACAGAGATGTTATTGTCTAAATCAAATAAATGTAACAGAGCAAAAAGCAAAATGAGTAATGAAAAGAAGAAAAGCCAGCAGCAGATCTCTGTGCTCTGGTCAGATTGTCCAGTGAGCCAATGAGGGGGTGTGAGGGGAAATCATCGCTGCACAAATCAGTTAAACAATTCCTGGGACAGGGGAATTTGTGGTTTGATGAGGGGCTGTGGGATCTCAGTAGTTTCTCACTGTCCCTGTGGGGGGCTGTGGGGTCTGAGGGCTCTGAGCAGGTTCTCACTGTCCCTGTGAGGGGCTGTGGGATCTGAGCAGGTTCTCAGTGTCCCCTGTGAGGGGCTGTGGGATCTGAGCAGGTTCTCACTGTCCCTGTGAGGGGCTGTGGGATCTGAGCAGGTTCTCAGTGTCCCCTGTGAGGGGCTGTGGGACCTGCGGGCTCTGAGCAGGCTCTCACTGTCCCTGGTGAGGGGCTGTGGGATCTGGAGGTACTCTGTGGGTTCTCACTGTCCCTGGTGAGGGGCTGTGGGATCTGAGGGCTCTGAGCAGGTTCTCACTGTCCCTGGTGAGGGGCTATGGGATCTGGAGGTACTCTGTGGGTTCTCACTGTCCCTGGTGAGGGGCTGTGGGATCTGGAGGTACTCTGTGGGATCTCAGTGTCCCTCATGTCTCTGGGTGAATTCCTGAGGCCCTGCACAGGTCTGGCCACCTTCACAGCCAGTTACCCCAGGGAGCTGAGGTGACTCCATCTCCTGGGGGACACCGGGTCACTCAGAACACTGAGTGGTGTCTGCAGAGGGATCCAGGCTCAGCTGCCCCTGGGACCAGCCTGCTGCTCCTGTACAGGAATTCACTGCCACTGCCACAGCCCCCCCAGGCTGCAGGGCAGGGAAAGCAGCAGAGCTCTGTGCCCCGAGTCTGGGAACCCTCCCAGGGCTCCCCTCCTGCTCTCCCCTCTCCCCAAAATCTGATTCTCTCTGCTCCTCCTGTTCTTTCCCCTCCCTTTCATCCGGGGCTCTTCAGAGCCAAGAGGGGCAGCAAGGGAGAGAGGGAAGGAAGAGAAGAGCCTTCCAAGGGCCGTGACAAAGGGTGTCAGGGAGATTTATGGGTCACAGAGAGGCTGCAGGTGCTGAGGAGCTGCTGTGGCAGTGATTCACAGTCCCTGGCTGTGACAGACTCCCAGGCTGGCATGGAACAGGTGCCATTAAACAAGAACAGGTTATGGGCTGCTGCTGGAAACAGGAATCCTCTTATCACAGCTGCTGCAAGCCCCGGCTGATCGCTCCCTGGGAAATGAGCAGAGCTGGAGCGTTTTCCAGGCTCACTCTGGGGCCCTGGGAGTCAGGATTCCTCTGATCATTCATGGCACGGGTCTGTCTGAAGTGATAAAGGTGAGGCAGACTCAAGGGCAGAATAAAGAATGAAGAATGAAGAATAAAGAATAAAATAAAGGGGGGCTGCTGCTCTCTGAGCAGGAGCAGGGGCAGGCTGGGATGAACTCCCTTCTGCTCCAGGAGGGGAGAGGTTTCACGTTTTAGTTCCAAACAAAGAGTGCCTTCCCCACACACCTGAGCATGGAGCCCACACTCCCAAACAAACAAACAAACAAACAAAGATCCTGAAATGGAAGAGGCTTGAACCCCGTGAGCTGTACACTGAAATAAACCCCTGCTGCTGCTGCTCCCTGTGCCTCTCCTTTCCCAGCAGATGCCGTGAGCCCTGCCCTCCCTGCACAGCCCCTGCCCCGAGGCTGGGCCTGCTGCTGGCAGCCAAATCAAACCCAGCCCCCCCCAAACCCCCTCTGGGCGCTGGTTTGGCCCTGGCTCCTCGGGATGCCCACCCTTGCCTGGGGTTTGTCCTGGAAATCCCTGTTTCCCCCTGATTTCCAGACACCTCTGTGCATTCCCTCCCTCTGAGCTCCTCTGGAGGAGGATTGGGGAGCCTGATCAGACACAGCACCTGAAACAGCACAGTCTGCAGAGGGGTGAGGAGTCAGACATCCAATTGTCAGGAGCCACAAAATCTTCTCTCTCCCTCCTCCTTCCTGTGGCCCCAAAGATCCTGTAGTTACAACCACAATAATGGGAATTAAAGTAGGTGAGAGCTCACAGAACAGGTGAAGAGTAAATTTTTGAGCAAAGAGGGACCGTGGATTCCCTTTTGGGGAGCATCTGGAGTTTTTCCTCACAGAGGATTGGTGGTACAAGGCTGACACACCTGGTTGGAAAAGGAAACTCCTCAGATCTTCTTTTAACGGAGCATTTGCTTCTCCAGCCCCTTCTCTGCCCACACCCACCCACCCCAACTCACTGAAAGGCTCCTGAAGTGGATCTTGCTTTCCCCCTTCCCTTGTTCCCTGCTGGGTGCAAGGTGAGAGGTTCAGCTCCCCCAGTTCCCAGCTGCCTGAGGGGATGGGAGGGTTTGCCCCTGCCACAGCACCCAGGATCCATCAGCCTGAGAGAATTCCTTACAAAATAAACCCTGAGAACACCATGAACCCTGTTATGATGGGTTAATTCATGTTTTTATAATGAGGCGATATTGGTGAAGGGTAAGATATGTTCTTTGTGATAGCTGTGTTACAGGTAAACTAAGAATAAAGTTTTTAAGTCTTAGAGGCACTGAGGGCCAGGCAGATGCTGGGCTGGCAGTTTCGGAAGAAATCTCCCTCATCACCAGGGACGGGATCAGCAGATTACAGTACCAATGGAGAGCCACGGAAGCAAAGGGCAATTGACATCTGATAAGGGCTGATGGCCCAGAGAACACATCCTGCACAGCCAGGAAATCCATTCAAGCCCGGCCATCTTCTCCTGATTCTATCAGCAGCACCATCAGGAAACAAAGACACCTAAAGCAATTCTGCTGAGCAGTGAGTCCAGCCCTGGAAGTTTCAAGTCCCCCTCGATACCAGGATCTCGGAGGCAAGTCCAGACATGCACACGGAGTTTAGGGTATAAGACTGGCAGACCTGGTCTTGGGCCTTGGTGAGACCTCAGGGGTGGTGTGTGCGGGACACATCGCGAGGCTCACCCGGTGTGCACCGTCTGTTTCCTTGCTTCGCTGACTCTGTTATTTGTTAATTTCTTAACAAATTAACAAAGAAATTTGTTAATTTCTTCTCCGAGATTTTTTGCTGGCAATAAATTCTATTTTATTTCAGATTGGCTCCTTCCATTTATAACAAACCCCAAACCCGGCCAGTCCCAGGAGAGCTGGGAGCAGGAGCAGCAGGGAAGGTCCCAGCAGGGACCCTGCACAGGGAGGGAAGGAGCTGCGCTGGAAATGGAGCTGCAAAGTGCTCCTGCCACACAAACAGTCCAAGATCAACCCCCAAATCTTTATTTCGTGCAGTAACTGCTCCATGAAATCTTTATCTCGTGCAGTAATTGTTCCATGAGCTGAGGCAGTCCCAGCCTGGACAGAGCCCCTGCTCTCCACGGGTGTTTCTCTCCTCCTGACCCTCCCCGGTGCTGGCTGAACATTTCCGTGGGGATTCCTTGGGAAAAGCCTTGCTCTGCACACTCTGGTGCTCAGCAGTGAAATGAGGGGGAGGAAGGAATGATGAGCCTGAATCTGCCACCCCTCTTTGTTGTAAAGCCTCCAGGTTCTGCTCCAGCTGCAGCCTTTGTTTTCCTGGGATCCAGGCAGGTTATTTTCTCTCTGATTTTTCCCCCCTCCTCAGTCCAGCCCATGAATATTCCGAGTGCCTGAGAGCAGGGGCTGCCTGAGCATCCCATCAAATCCCATTTCCTGAGCAGCTTCAGTCTGCCAGTGAGATGGTTCCCAGTTAAAAGGAGGCATCAGCACAGCGCTGAGGGTTTGTGGGGAGCCAGCGAGGCCCGGCTGTGCTCCTGAGATCTCCTAATCACTTCCCCAGCTTCTGGGGAGGGCGGGGGGGAGTGAGACGCTGCTGCATTCATATTCAGGCACTCTCTCAAGCTTTACATTTGTCTTTCAATAAAGGCTGAATTTCAGAGCCTTCCACAACAGCAATTACAGAGAAACAGAGCTGAGGGGAATCTCTGGAGGTCGCGCGTTCAAAGGCAGCATCAGGCAGACTTGGCACTCCTCTCGTGTTCCTCTAATCTCTCCTTAAAAACCTCCAGTGGGACAGAGATCCAACAGATTAAGCCCTGCTCGCTGGATATTGTATTCTGCTTTTTAACTACTCCAGCCATTAGAAGACGATTCCTCAAGTTTTTATCTTTACAAGTTGCAGCTCCTTCTCTAATTAATATTTCACCGGCGGCTCCTCAGCGCTGAGCAGGAGAGGGGCTGCAGTTGCAGCTGCTGGCTGGTGGTTTCTCTGATAACCGGGGTGAGTGATGCCTGTGGCTGCTCCCTGGGCCCCTCCTGCTCTCCTGCAGCAGAGCAGAGCGGTGCTGGTGCCAGAGCAGGAGCTCAAACAGCAGAGTGAAAGGGAACATTCTCCCCCCGTGGGGAAGGCGATGCCCTGGCTGTACCTGCCTGGATCCCACACGGATCTGCCTGCAGCCCCTGGATTAAAACCAACCCAACTCTCTGCTCTGAACTGGGGCTGTGCAGTGCTGGGTGGCCTGGGCAGCTCACTGATTACACCAGGTGCTCTTCCCAGCCCCTGGGAGTGGCAGGCCAGTCTCACCTCGTGCTTTTCTCCTTCCTTTCCTCCTCCCTGCGTGTTCCCTGTGCCCTCCCTTTCCACCTCCCCCTCTCTCGTCCCAGCTATGGGAACAACAACCCCGCAAAATTCCAAATGTCTGCATTCCTGCTGCTTTTGGAGGCTTCAGCACAATTCTCTTTCCTCTTCTGTGTGGTGTTTAACAAACAAATCCCCCCCGGCACCTCCCTGTCGGATTCCCAAGTGCCAGTGCCCAGTCCCTGCAATTATTGGAGCGTTCCTGGAGGAAATTGCAGGAGTCCCCGTGCAAGGGCTCCCTGCAGACACTCACACAGCCAGTGCCCAATCCCTCTTCACACAGAGGGCACCCGGGGCAGGCAGGAGCTGAAGAGAAGAGAAGGGAGAAGGAACAAAGAGGATTTGGAGGAGCAGCGGGATGGTTTGCAGGCCAGGACAGAGCCATGCTGAACTCCCGGGGTAATCAGTCTTCATTATCAAACTGCAGCAAATTAAGTTGTAGTGCCACGGCTGCCTGACGTGCTGCACGGACAGTTTGGGTGTTTTAAATCTGTTTTAAATCTATTTTAAATCTCTTTAAAATCTATTTTAAATCTAGGTGCTGCCCAGCTTGGAATAACACAGTCTGGGGTTTGGATGGGCCGTGGGTCAGATCACAACAAACCCAACCCACAAACCAGCTGCACACTCCAGGACAGGAGTGGTGAATACTGGGGGAGCTGAGAGTCCTTGGGGACTGCACAAAGGAGCTGCAGCAAAGGCAGAAAAACCCGGGGAAATTCCATTTTCTAGACCCACTGAAGGTGGGAAGAACAGAGGACAGAGCGCAGGGGCCCCTCCAGGTTTGCTCTGAGCTGGAGCCTTTGCACTCTGCTCTCTGCAGCATCCACACTCCTACTCCTCCTCCTGAAATTCCCCCTAAAATCCCTCCCGAAAAGCCTCTTTGCCTTCTCCTTCCTGCCTGGCAGCGTGACAGGCCCGGAGCTGTGAAAGGGTTAATGAGCCCAGGCAAAGTTAACAAGGGATGGGCAATAAACGGCTCCAGCTGTGTATAATTAACTGTAATACTGTGAAGTAAATGACTTTTATTGGCAAGCATGTCATAACTTCATTAAAAGTCATATTTACAGCCCTCTCACACGGAATGAGGACTTGTGTAGTCTGCGATTTAATGAGCACTCGTTTTCACCTTGTTTCAATTATTTTCCACCCACCCTTTGTCTCAGTGTGGGGAGCAGGAAGATAAAATACAATGGGAGTGTAATTAAGGCTGGCACAGATTCTTTCAGGAAATGTTTTTCTATTCCAGAACAATCGCTTCTACTGCTTACCACTACTAATACCTTAATGTTTAAAACACACAGTTTCCCTGGGTCCCTAAAGGATTCTTTAGATAACATTAGTAAGGAATGGCTGTGGGAAAGCTTCTCCCCAGCCCGGCACTCCCAGCTACACACAAAAGCAAATTTGTATCCCTTAGAAGAGGAAAAATTTGCAATTTAGCCTAATGACAAATAAAGGATTTTGACTCTGGGAAGAAGGGGGCTGCAGGGTGCTGACAGAGGTGCTCAGGGCGTCCCTTGGGAGCTGCTCCAAGCTCCAGGAGGGAAGGAGCTCCGTGGGCCAGGAGTTGTGGAGGTGACGCGGCCAGAACCGCGGCACAAACATTGTAGTATATGTTAATTCATGTTGCTAGATGTTATGATGAATTAATTCATCTTTTCCTAATAAGGTGATATTGGTGAAGGGTAAAATATGTTTCTCATAATAGTTGTGTTGTAAGAATAAAAGTTTATAAAGCTTAGAGGCCCTGCAGGTTCAGGTGAGTGCTGAGCTGGCAGTTGTACAAGAAACCCCTCATATCATTGTAATATATGTTCCTAGACTATATTTTATATACATGTAATGCTTACTGGTGTGGGTGATGGTAAAACATATAATTTTAAAGAGTGCCAGGAAAAACCCCTTTACGGGAAGGGGACAAAGAAATTACAATACCAATGAAGGGAGGCACAGAAACCAGGAGCAATTGGTATCTGATAAGAGCTGATAGCCCAGAAGAATAGATCCTGACCGGGACATCAGGGATACTCAGGATACACCCTGCACACCCAGGAAATCCACTGTGATTCCATCAGCAGCACCATCATGGAACAAAAACTCTATAGAAATTCTGGACTGAGCAATGGTGTAAACCCCGAGAAGTTTCAAGCTCCCCTCAATACCGGGACCACCGAGCTTGCCCGGCGAGTTAAGGGTGTAAGAACAGCCGACCTGGGCTGGGACCCCTGTGAGACCTGGGGGTGATGTGTCGTGACACTTCACGGGGGTCTCACCCCCTGCACCACTGACTCTGCCAGTTTCTGTATTGGCTTTGTCAATTTTGCGTCCGTGATTTTTCACTGGCAAATCTGGCAATAAATTCTATTTTGTTTTGGATTGGCTCTCGCTATTTATTACAAACATCATTTATTTATTTCACTTATTTCTGGGCACAAGGAACCCAGCTGCTCCCAGGAAGCCTCGGCCCGGTGCTGCCGGTGTCCCTGGGCCCCACTTGGGAGGTTTCCCCAGCCCTTCCCCTGCCCCGGGCTCGGTGGCCGTGCACAGCCTCGTTTCCTGATGAAGATTGTAATAAATGGCGAGAGCCGATCAAAATAAAGTAGAATTTGTTATAAATGAATATAGCCAGTTATAATAAAATAGAATTTATTGCCAGATTGCCAGTGAAAAAGCCACAAGCACAAAAATTGACAAAGCCAATACCAAAACTGACCTGAGTCAGCGGAGTGAGGAAATAGGCAGTGAGCACTGGGTGAGACCCCGTGAGTGTCCCACGACACCCCACCCCAGGCATCACAGGGGTCTGCGCCCCTGCCTGCCAGTCTTACGCTCTTTGCTCACTGAACAACTCTAAACATGTTAGGTAGCTCAGTGAACAAGTCCGAACAAGTCTGGTGGTCCCAGTACCAGAGGGCTTGGGAATGCCCAGAGCTGGGTCCCTGCCCAGTCCTGGATTTCTATAGTTTCTTTCATCTTCTGATGATGCTGCTGATACCATCGGTGGGTCTGAATGAGTTTACCTGGGCGTCCTCAAGTGACCTTGATGGCTCGGCCAGGGCCTGCTCTTCTGAGATGGTCACATCGGGTTTCAGCGCTGCTCCTTCTATTGACATGGTAATCCTTTTATCCTCTTCCCGGATCTGGGGGGACTCTGAGCTGGGACAGTTTCTCTGACAAGAGCTGTATAACTTTACCATCACCCGCACCCGTGGATATTGCATGCAAAAATACAATTTGTGAACATAAACTAACATACACCAGGACAATGTAAAAGGGTTTCTTGTGAGGTCACCATTTAGTTCCTGTCTGAGCTGGCAGCCTCTGAAAGATGCAGTCTCTGAAACATTTTTACTATAGATAATGCATCTTCCCCCCTCCCCCCCAATATTACTTTATTAACTTATTATATTCCAGGAACATGAATTAATATATACTACAGAATTTATTGCCAGATTTGCCAGTGAAAAATCATGGATGCTGTGCTGGTTTGAAAGCAAAACCAGTGAGACTCCCAGTCAGAGATACAATTTAATAGAAGAAGAGAGAGGAAAAAAAAAGGTCAAATAAATGGAACAATACAACCTAACACCCTGTTGGTCAGGGTGTTTGAAGCAGTCCAGAAGTCCTCCTGGAGTATCAGATGTGATTCCGCTGGAGCAGAGATGATCCTGAGAGAGAAGGGTGCAGTGATGATGAGAAGGGTGCAGTCTTCCTCCAGGAATCCAGATGAGATGTTCTTGTCAAAGCAGTGATTCCGTCTGGTAGCTCTTGTCTCCTCTGAGAGTCCAGTGGATAAAAAGCTGCCTGTGATGTCTCAAACCCTGGATTATATCCAGGTGGGAATGCTTGGCTCCTCCCCCTGGGCGGAGCATCTCCCAATGGGATGATCTCATTCCATGAGTCATGCAGTGGGTCCTTGATGGCCCATTAACCAGAGATAACTCCTGGAGGAAGTTATCTATGAGTCATGTGGCAAGGCATTGTTGGGCTCATTAACAGAAGATAAGGAAAACACTGCCCCACCTTGGCTCCAAGGGCTCATGGGGATAGAATACAGACCCTGGGCACAATTTGACATTGTAACCTAGGACAGATGCGAAATTCATAAAGCCAACACAGATATTAACCAGAGTCAGCGGAGCAAGGAAATCACAGTGCCGGCACCGGGTGAGACCGGGTGAAGTGCCGCCTGACACTTCACCCCCCAGGTCTCACAAGGGTCTGAGTCCCGGCCTGCCACTCTTATACCCTTAGCTCACTGAACAAGTCTGAACAGGTCGGGTGGTCTCGGTATCGAGGGGAGCCCAAAACGTCTCGGAGCTGGTGCCACAACCCAGTCCTGAATTTCTATAGTTCCCTTTGTTTCTTGATGGTGCTGCTGATTGCATCACAGTGAGGTCAGCCAGCTTGAATAGGTTTCCTGGGCGTGGTGAGTGTTTCCAAGCATCCTTGATGGCTTGGCCAGGACCTACTCTTCTGGGTATCAGATATTGATCAGATATTGACCTGGTTTCAGCATTCACTCCCTCTATTGGTTTTGTAATTCCTTTGTCTCCTTCCCGGATCCGGGGGAACTCTCTGTGGTGGGAAAGTTTCTCTGACATTCTTAAGAATTGTATATTACACCATTACCCATGCCAATACATGTATATAAAATACAACCCATAGACATAAACCAGCATACACCAAGATTATGTATACAGGGTCTCTTGTAAAGCTATTAGTTCAGTGCCTGCCTGAACTAGTAGTGTCTTTAAAGCTTCATGAATGTGAAAAACACTATTCACTTATTATGTAAAATTTATAAGTTTAATAAAAGTAAAATAAAATAGACAATTAGGAGAAAAAAAAAACAAAGCTCTTTTTGGCCGAGGTGCTGATACCAACAAGATCAGCACATCGTCTCTTTTCAGATTCTTTGTTTTAAGGACTTCTGTGTTACATATTTAAATGAGATAATACATGATTCAAATATTCATTTTGGTTTCAAGACCCCCTCCCCTTAAGTATACAGTTTATTTGTCTACTTAAATATTTGTGGGGCTTATTTGCCCCACTTATTTGTGGGGCTCCGTAGAGTCTGGATGGAGGTGGTAAATCAGTCTTCTTCAACAAGGCTCAATTGTTCCTTATCTTCAGGAATTCCAGATGCCCCTCCTGTCTTCTATCTATTTGAGGAGTTACAACAATCCCATCTCTACTTTGTTACAATCTAAGAATATTCACCTATCACATTTTTCAAACTCTATTAATAAAAGAACATGCAATATAACCTTCCCATATTATACATAAAGCAATCAGCTTGTTATATGCGAAAAGCCAACTCCAAAATGTGCATTTATAACAATGAACAAACTTATCACAGAGAGCCAAACTTGCCCTTTCCTCCCCCTTCCAATATCACCCTATTAGGAAAACATGAATTACTTTATCACTATATTTCGGGAACATGAATTAACAAATACTACAAAGATGCTCCCCCTGCATGTTCTGCACCCCGGTGATGCGGTAATTGGAGGCAGCAGTGATTAATTCCTGAGATAAAATTCGTCCTCGGAACAATTGATTTCACCGCCAGAAGTGCGCAAACTTCCCAACGGCAACACTTTCATGTAATTATTGTTATTAGTTTAAGCTTGTTTGGGGGAGGGAGGGGATGAAAAAAAAAATCAATTACTTTGTATTTATCACTAATCTGTTATGATCACTTTAACACACAGGAGTTATAACTCAGGGCATGGTTTTTCTCATCCAGGAGCTGTTGGAAAAGTTTGCAGGAGCTCTGAGGGCTGGAGGGGCTGGGTGTTGTGGGAGCTGCAAACCCCAAAGGGAGGGAAGCAAAGAAAACCTGCTGAGCACTGTCACAGCAGAAGGGCTGAGCCACGAATCCATCCCGGCAGAGGCTGGAATTAGCTGGAATTAAAGCACATTTCCCCCCCAGGTGCCCATCCCGAAGCTCAAAGTGGATCATCACCTGCCTGGTTAAACAGAACAGCTCCTGCTCTGCCAGGGAGGCCCAGGTGGAAAAGGAGAGTGCAGGGATTGACTGGGGTGCAGAAAGTGTCCCTGAGTGCCCTCCTCACCTTGCTGGAGCTCCAGAGCCGTCCCTGTGTCCTGCCACGTTGGACTGACTCTGTACTGGAGTCTCTGTGTTTAATTATCTCACTTTTGATTACAGATCAGGGAGATGAAGGACCAGATGAGGAGCTCAGTTTGTGCAATGAAGCAGCCCCAGGAGGAGGGGATCTGCCCTGGGAGGGGATCTGCCCCAGGAGGGGGATCTGCCCTGGGAGGGGGATCTGCCCTGGGGGGGGAGGATCTGCCCTGAGAATCTGACCTGGGTTGGGGGGGATCTGCCCTGGGAGGGGGACCTGCCCTGGGAGGGGGACCTGCCCTGGGAAGGGGGGATCTGCCCTGGGAAGGGGGATCTGCCCTGGGAAGGGGGATCTGCCCTGGGGCTCATCAGAGGATGCAGCAGGGCTGAACTGTCAGGCTTCCCCACTCCCCCCTTGTCCTGAGAAGTGGCTCTGTTTTTGGGGCTTCCCAATAAATTCTCTCTGTCAAAATGGAAAATGGTCTCCAGCTCGGGCATTTGTTACTTTAGACATGCTTCACAAATTTCCTTTGCATCCACGGCGGTTGAAAATGGGATTAAAACCTCTTATTATGTCCCCGTGTTACAGCATTAGGCATGCTTAGCCTCCACCGGGAAGGAGGATGAGGGAAGCAGAATGAAATCCCTTGAATGCTCACAGAAATTCATCACTGTGGATGTTCCAGGGCCAGACATCCCTGCAAAGAGAGCAGGACTCCCCTGGCCAGAGCAGGGTGCTGAATGCTGAGCTGCATTTCTACACATTCCAGCTCTTCCACGAGCCTCAGCTGCTTCCAACAAATGTACCATCCTCGGTGCTGTTGGAGCAGCTGAAATGCTGAAAGGGGATTTGAAGTTTTAACCCCCCTTTCTCCCCTCCCTGGCCGCAATGCTGGCTCAGAATTTGGGGGGCTTTGGGGGAGTTAGCTTCAGGATAGGGAAAAGAAATCCAAAAGAGGCCCTTACCTCAGGGATATGTTCCAAGGGGATATTCCTGAAGGGGATCCCAAGGGCAAAGAGGGAGAACATGGAGGAGCAGGGTTTTTTATCTGGTCTCTGTCTCGGGGGAGGATCCCTGGCCGAGAGCCATAGGTCAGAGATAAGGGACAGGTAGGGTCGGACCAAGGGTTACGAGCTCTGGGGGGTTTTGAGGGAAAGACCATTCCCCAAAAGAATGCAACAGGGATTCTGCAAATTCAGCTCAATGGAATAAAAAAAAGGCTTCATTTGCTTTGGCGGTTTGGAGATCCAGACTTTGCTTTCCTTCCTCTCTGTGTCCGTGGAAGATCCGTGCTGGCGTCAGGAGGGGCACAGGTGCCGTTCCCAGTGCCAGGTGTCCACAGGTGTGCAGCCCCAAACCCAGAACTGATCAATTCCCCTTCTGCACCACAGCTCCTGCAGTTTTTCCATCATCCCCCCCCACCCCGTTCAGCCACGTGGAAGAACCTCTGCTGTGACTTCTCCACGATGACACATCGCTGTTGTATTCAAATTGCCAGCGCTCTCCGTGGGAGCGTTTCTGCAGCACATCTTTAGACATTTCATCATTGCTCCTCGTTTAAAATGTCAACTTTGTTCTGACAAATCTTGTGTGCCTGGCTTGAAAAGCTTTACAAGCGTCAGGAGGAGCGAGGCAGGCTGCAGCTTTTGTCTCCCACGACAGCCAGCATGAAAGGTTCTTTTTTTTTTTGTGGAGTGACTGGGCTGAGCTGGAGCTGCAGCTCCGGGGTTGTTCCTGCACATCAGGAGAGCTCTGCTGCGGGCAGGGTGAGGAGCCGAGCTGCTCCCGCAGCCCCAGGCGCTGCTCTGTCCCTCAGCCGGTGCTGATGGCTTTGGTTTGCTGCCCTCCCCTCACCTGTGGGGCCGGCAGGTCCCACCCTCCCCGGGAGCTGGACAGGGGCAAACAGGGACTGCTCTGCCCCGGGGTGCTCCAGGCACCTGGGAAAGGAAAGGAAGCACCAAACCCAGGCAGGGAGGTCTCAGGGTCTCTGCTCACCCGAGATCAGGGTGGTCTTTGCCGTTTGTCCTTCAGAAAGCCCCGAGCCAATGACAGAAATGACAAGGAGTCTTCAGATGTTCTTTTTCAAGGTTGTTCTTTTTATTTATTTTATCTTATCTCAGTTCCTTTCCTCTGAGCTCTGCCAAGGTGTGAATAGCACGGGCAACAGGTGACAACTCCTCCTCTGACCGAGGCTCATCATCTTTTATACAGATAATTGTGTGTGCATTATTTACAATTACAAACCAATATCTACCCTCTACACTAAACAGGTGTCTTCTACACTGACCCAAGCCCTCTAAAGTTACTTAGTGTCATCATCACTGCACAAAATGGAGACAAAGAAGAAAGAGAAGACCCCAAGGCACCGCCCAGAATCCTCCATCTTGTCTCTGGTCATTCCTATTCTAAAACCCCAAATGTGAAAATATTACCACTTTTTACTACCCTTGAGGGCTTGCAATTCCTCCCAGAGTGTTGGTAGCTTTTCCCATGGGCTGCAGTCGAGGCCCTTGCCTGTCTGGGGTCTATGCCAGGGTCTGCAACCCCCCTGTACAAATCCCAGACCCCCCTGTACAGGTTTTAAACCCCCCTGTACAGGTTTCTGACCGTCCAGGGTTTCCAAAGGAATGCCCTGGACTCCCACAGGGAGGGAGTTCTGAGCACACAAATCCCCACCTTTGGCTCCTGGGCTGGTGTTTTCTCCTCCAGCACCAGGCAGTGGCTGGAGTCAGCAGTGGCCTCCTGGGTTCCTCGCTGAGCTGCTGCAAAAATCCCTGGCAAAATCCTGGAATTCACACTCCAGCCCCCACCGAGGCAATGGAGCAGAGCTGGTTATGGGGGTGTGGGGAGCTGGGGGGGAAACGTGCCCCAGGAAGGGAAGGAACAGCCAGGGAAGGCTCCCCTGGGGTGAGGTGACACCAGGGGTATCTGGGGTGGAGGTGACACCAGGATTCCCTGGGATGAGGTGACACCAGGATTCCCTGAGATGAAGGTGACACCAGGTGTCCCTGGTGTGGAGGTGACACCAGGCTCCCCTGGGGTGAGGTGACACCAGGTGTCACTGGAGTGAAGCTGGCACCAGGTGTCCCTGGGGTGGAGGTGACACCAGGATTCCCTGGGGTGGAGGTGACAGCAAGCTCCCCTGGGATGAGGTGCCACAAGGATTCCCTGGAGTGGAGCTGGCACCAGGGCTGTCAGCACAAGGAGCTCTGTCCCAGGGCAGGGCCAAGCTCCCTCTGCAGCCACCAGAAGCTTCTACTGTCCTGCTCAGTGCTCTGGAATCCCCTCCTGGGCGGGGTCAGTGAGGTGTCCCCAGCTGGAGCTGGGCTGGAACCAGCGAGGGAGGGACCCCCCCAACCCCCCCAGCCCCCCCAGCCCATCTGGGATCGAACCCTTCCCTGGGCAGCCGCACACAAAGGTCTGGGTGAGAGTTGTGGTGACTTCACAAACTCCCAAATGTGGTGACTTCACAAACTCCTCTCGCCCCCTGCTCTCCCCAGGGACCTGCATTTCCACCAGGGAGGCTGCTGCAGACAGCAAGAGCTTCCTGAGGGAAACAAATCAGCCTGAGAAGGGATTTCAAACCAGCGGTGCTGCTGGTGGCTGCCCCTCCAGGGAGAGCTGCGCTCTCTGATCTGTGTTGATGCAAAATTCATCCTTGTCTGGGCCATTATGAGCAGAATAACAGGTAATCCCCCCAGCTGGAGGGAAAAGCCAAGCCAAATATTCCGGGAGACCTTTCGGTTGTGAAAGGTTTCAGGAATAAGCACAACACAAACACAGGAAGGGATCCAATTACGTGTAAACAAACTGCTCCTGCAGCCTCCTCCTCAGAAAACACAATTAGATTGCCAACGAGATTGCTTTTGGATTACCTGGATTAGGCCTTGCGTTCAGAGGCTTAGGAGGTACCTGGAATTTCATTTTCCCAGTTGTAGGGCTCAGTTCCAGGGCTGGAGGGCCCCTCCTGTGCCCAGCCGCTGCTCTCAGGTGCGGGCAGTGCTGGCAGCAGATAAAAGGTGGCTGCTGGAGATAAGGAAATGGTTAATGCAGCTCCAACAAAGAGCACGGAGCA
This sequence comes from Phylloscopus trochilus trochilus, assembly GCA_016584745.2. Classification (NCBI taxonomy): domain Eukaryota; kingdom Metazoa; phylum Chordata; class Aves; order Passeriformes; family Phylloscopidae; genus Phylloscopus; species Phylloscopus trochilus. The sequence continues at coordinate 1,367,772 of WQNJ02000031.1, read as the reverse complement.
CTCAGCTTCCTGAGCAACCTGAAAGTTAATTAAAAGAGCACCACAGACACGGAGAAAGGCAGAATTAAAGCTGTCCCCCGGTGATAAAGCACTGAGCTCAGCAGGGAGAGCAGGCACAGCTCGTTTTCTGTGCCCAGAGAAACCCCAGAGCAGGGGCTCTGGCTGGAGCCTGTCTCCATCAGCCCCCACCAGGACCAAACTGGGCCTCAAACCTGCTGGATGCTGGCTGGGCTGTCAGTAAAACCTGCCTGGGCTCCTTCCCAGGTGTTCAAACACCTGCAGCGTGCTGTGAGCCTCCCCCAGGTGTTCAAACACCTGCAGGGTGCTGTGACCTTTGGGAGGTGCTCAAACACCTGCAGGGTGCTGTGAGCCTCCCCCAGGTGTTCAAACACCTGCAGGGTGCTGTGAGCCTGGGGAGGTGTTCAAACACCTGCAGGGTGCTGTGAGCCTCTCCCAGGTGCTCAAACACCTGCAGGGTGCTGTGAGCCTCCCCCAGGTGCTCAAACACCTGCAGGGTGCTGTGAGCCTGGGGAGGTGTTCAAACACCTGCAGGGTGCTGTGAGCCTGGGGAGGTGTTCAAACACCTGCAGGGTGCTGTGAGCCTCCAGAGGTGCTCAAACACCTGCAGGGTGCTGTGAGCCTGGGGAGGTGTTCAAACACCTGCAGGGTGCTGTGAGCCTCCAGAGGTGCTCAAACACCTGCAGGGTGCTGTGACCCCCCCAAGCCTGGCTGTGACCCCAGGAATTCTCTGCTCCCAGGTTGCTGAGCTGCTCCTGCCCCCTCAGGCCCTGTTTTATTCCCCTTATTTTGGCTCTGTGGAGCTGAGAGGAAACCTGAGGAGCTCAGAATCACAGGCCAGGGGTGACTGATGTTGGGGAATTATGAAGAAAAAAATTATGAGGGAAAAAAAGCACGACCTTTTCTTACAGGGACAGCGAAAATGAAGGTTGATTTTAATTTCTATATTTGTCCTCTTGGTATTGTCCTGAGGACTACCCTGCCCACAGTGAGGCTAAGAATAGAAGTGGGAGGTGTGGGCTTGAGGGATAAGGCAGTAAATCAGAATTTTAATGCTATTAAAATCTATTGATTGTGTTGATGAATTATTGCTGCTGCTGATGGGAAGGCCAGACTCTCCAAGCCAGTTTAATTATTTCCCAGTTACTGTTAATCTCAGTTAATGAAAACTCTCCACGCCAGAGAAGGGATGACACAAGGAATGACTGTTACTCATGAGAGACTCTCTTAATCTATAAAACATCAAAGATGTCATTGCAAGCATCTTTGCTTTGCTTGTATTTTATTTCTTAAACGACGCGAGCACTTTGTTCTCAGGCTGCTGATGAGTCAGGGGGTGACAGCTCAGGGAAGATCTGAGCAGGAGCTGCTGGGGCCTCCTGGAGAAGCAGAGCTCAGGGGCTCAGGTGGCCCTGGGCAGGGGGTTTTGGGTCATTAACGACCTGGGGTTGGTTCCTGGGAGGTGCAAACCCTCCCGCAGGGTGTCAGGGTCTGTGCTGCTCACAGGGGGCTCAAATGAAATCAAATGAGTTCAGATGGAGGCAGGAAAACACGGGTAGAGGATCCGTGTGCTCCTCAGGAGCAAAGCCCAAGGGATCCCATTTCAAACCCAGGCTCCAGCCCCACCATCCCACCCAAGGAGCTGTTCCTGCTCAGGGACACCAAAATCACAGCTCCACACGGAGGGAAAATGACAGCTGCCCTTCCCAGAGGAGCCCAAATCCATCTCTGCCCACGGCAGCAGTTAACAAAATGGATGGGTGAGATCTGCCTGGGCTTTTATCTCAATTTAAATTTGTTTTCCGTTCACCAGGCTCCACTGCAGGAGAGCAATATTGAAATGTGCAGGAGCCGTGAGACACAAATTTTATTACCCCTTCTCTGCTACTCCCACTGTAGAGAGAGAGAAGTTTATGAGTGAAGAACATCCCAGGCTATTCAGCCACCTCCAATATTTGCAGAGCGGGCTGGAAGGAGTAATTGATTTTCTAACAATGGAGAGAATTCTTGGCTGGAGGCTCAGTGTTGTAGAACTCCTTAAAAAAGCACATTTTGGATTCCTGCAGCTCCCCTTTGCCCGGGGCACTGCACTTGTGGGGCTTTACCTTCCCAAACACCAACAATCCCTGTCCTTCAGAGGGAGCTGGGGGAAGGAGCTCTCTGCCTTTCACCAGCTGATTCCCGTGCCTGGCCAGGGCCTGCAAATGGTGCCTTAGGCTTTGAGGTTTTTTCTCTCTTGTTCTGGTTGGGTAGTTTTGCTTTTGTATTAAGTGGTGCTGGGATCTGGTCACGGGGTGATGGGCGGCAGGGCACCTCTGGTTCTAGCAGGGGACTCGTGTCTTCAAGGATACCCTCCGAGCTCCAGGCCCTGAAGATAAGCAATGTAGAAGGCAGGAGGCAAGCAGGAAGGACGGAACACCGAGATTTGGAATTGTTCACTGGACAATGGACGGGGCGTATGCAAATGGACCGAAACTTGTAAAAAGGAGGAGGGGGAATCTCGTGACTCTTCCTCCTTTTGTTTCCATCTTGGAGCCATCCTGGGCAGAGCTACTGCTGTGGCTCTGGTGCTGCCGGGGTGTGGCCTTGAAGGCCTTAATAAATGTTCACTTGTTGTGGGAACCAAAAATGTGTATTCTATTTCATCTGCTGAAAGTAGTTGGGGAGATGTTTTTCTTTATCTCTTGTAACTCTGGGGGGAGAGGGGGGCGGGTGCCTTCTGATCCTGGGCCAGCTGTTCAAACCTGATGGGGCAGTGTTTGTTATCTCTGTCACCCCTGTCCTCCCTCCAGGGGGATATTTTCTGCTGATGGGCCATTGAGGCTCACTAAGGACAGGACACATTCCATTGGGAGATGCTCCACCCACTGGGAGGAGCCAACCATTCCTACCTGGATAAAACTGAGATGCAGGAGCACAAGAGATCTGGTTCCACCAGATTCCTGAAGGAAGACTGGACCCTTCTCACCATCACTGGACCCTTCTCTCTCAGGATCATCTCTGCTCCAGCAGAACCACCTCTGCCACTCCAGGAGGACTGACCTCTGGACTGCTTCCAACACCCTGACCAACAGGGTGAAATTATTCCATTTATTTCACCTTTTTTTTCTCTCTTTCTTCTATTAAATTGTATCTCTGACTGGGAGTCTCACTGGTTTTGCTTTCAAACCAGCACATCACCCTATTTTTATAACTCTGCCTGGCCTCTGTCTCAGCCTCTAAGGCAACACAAAGGTGCTTTTTATCGGGAATTATTGGTATTCGTGCAGGAGAAGCATCCACGGCGCCTGTGAGAGGAGCCAGCCCAGCACAGCCCCGCAGCGTTCAAACAGATTTTGGAAAGGGCTTCATCTGAATTTCAAAGGGCTCTGGCTCCAGCCCACCGTGAGCGGCATCAGAAATGCCGGCAGGGTCAGCGATGTTTACAGTTTTTTTCTGGTGTTTGAATTGAATTTGTGCACGTTCCCTGTCAGCACGGAGGCCGGGGATGCCCAGCGCTGCTCGTTTCAGCCAGCAGAGCTGTCACACGGAGCCTGCCAGGCATCAGAGGGGGAAAACACTCGGTGAAAAACGTCCTGGGGCTCTTTGGAGCTTCCAATTACAGAGCAGAGGCTGGACAGCCGGGCCCAGGGTTTGCTGCTGAGGCTCAGGATGAGGATTTGCGGTTTCTAACCTGGCAGATAACGAGGTCTGGGGCTGTTCCTGTGCTCAGCAGAGCCTGGGGTGCAGGAGAAGGGAAACTGGTCCTTGCAGGGGCGCCCAGGGGAGCTGCAGCCGCTGCCTGGGGGAACCTCCCTGGAGCTCCAGGGTGTCCATCCCTGTGTCCCTGGCCTTGCCCGAGGGCTCCTGCAGCCTTCCTGCTGTGGGGTTGGTGCTGAGCTGTAGCCATGGTTGGTGCTGTGATGTTTGGGTTCTCTGACACTTTTTCCCAGGCACTGTTCTGTCAACAAGAGACACGTTTTCCTAACCCTATCCTATGTTTGCATTTCTTTCCCTGGGAGGGACTAATAACGCTGTTCAAGATCACAATGACACGGACTCTGAACTTTCCAGAAGGCTGACAGTCTCTCCAAATCTTTATTGCCCGGGAATTTCTTCCCTTTATGCTGTTTTACAAAGAACCACCCAAGGGGTGGAAGAAAGACAAACTTCTTCAACTGCATTGGTCAGAGCAGAGGGACATCAAGAAGAACTCCCTCCAGGGAAAGGAATGTAAACATAGGATAAGCTAGGAAAACGTGCTTCTTGTTGACAGAACAGTGTCTGGGAAAGAGTTTCAGAGAAATCAAAACATCACAGCACCAACCAGGGCTGCACTGAGCTGCTCTCTGCTCCCAGCCCGAGCTCTGCCCCTGCTCCCCCTGCCCTGCCCTGTAGCCCAGGTTGGTGCCTGAGATGTTTTGGTTCCTCTGAAACTCTTTTCCCAGAGAGTTTTCTGCCAACCAGAGACACGTTTTTCTGACTGTGACCTTTGTTTGCATCCCTTTCCCTGGGAGGGACTTCTCCTTGCTGTCCCTCTGCTCTGACCAATGTGAGTGAAGAAGTTTGTTTCACCCCTTGGGTGAAACAGGATAGAAGGGAAGGGGAACAGGATAAAAGGGAACAGGATAAACAGGATAAAAGGGAAGAAATTGCCTGGAATTAACACAGCCATTGTCAGCCTGCTGAGTCTGTGTCCTTGTGATCTTTAACAGCGTCACAGGGTGTCCATCCCTGTGTCCCTGGCCTTGCCCGAGGGCTCCCACAGCCTTCCTGCTGTGGGGTGGGTGCTGAGCTGCTCTCAGCTCCCAGCCCAAGCTCTGCCCCTGCTCCCCCTGGAACAGCCTGAGCAGGGGCTGCTCCTGCAGCTCACACTTTCACATTCCCAGCCAGAGCCCCGCATTCTGCAGGGGGCAGTGAGTTCCACCACGCCACAATTGAATTCCACCCCATAAATGAATTTCACCATGTGGCAATTGAATTTCACCATGTGGCAATTGAATTTCACCACGTCACTGCTGAATTCCGCTACGTCACAAATTAACTTTCCTATGTCCCAATGGAACTTCACCACGTCCCAAATGAATTTCACCACATCCCAAATGAATTTCACCACGTCTCAAATGAATTTCACCACATCCCAAATGAATTTCACCACATCTCAAATGAATTTTACCACATCCCAAATGAATTTCACCACATCCCAAATGAGTTTCACCATATCCCAATTGAATTTCACTACATCCCAAATTAATTTCACCACATCCCAAATTAATTTCACCACATCCCAAATTAGTTTCACCACCTCACAAGCGCCCCTGGCAGAGGATGTGTAAGAAGTCACAGCTCCTCTTTCCTGAAAGGTCTCCCTGCACATCACCAGCATGGCAAAGAGAGCTTTTGGGAGGGAGATCAGGTGGCAATCTGAATTCTTTTTTTGTTGTTTTCCTTCTGGAAAAGTGGAGGGGAGCAGCTGGATGAGAACAGAAAGGTGTGAGCAGAACATGAAGGGAAATCAGAAGGAAGGAGCTGCCCCAAGGACTCTGTGTCCAGTGCAAACCCCCTCAGCTCTGACAGGGCTGGAACTCTGGCAGGTCCCAGAGCGGAGCTGAGAATCCTCCAACAAAACAAAACAGATGAAAAAAGCAAAGTAAGGATGACAAAACATTTGTTTTTCTGTATTTTCTGTGCTTTCCCCAAGCCTGATTTCCAAAGAGCTCTGTTGACATAAGTGCAGCAGCTGGAGATGAGAGGGTTTGAAATCAACCTTCAGAGATGTACAGTTTATACTGGTAAAATAATTAATCTTCAAAGATCCCCGAAAAAAATAGCGTTTAAGGTGTTTAATGATTAAAAACCTGATGTCCTTGAGCGTGAGTCAGATGAAAGAACTGCCAGGGACCCTAACACAGTGCCATGGTAAACATAAAGGCAGCAATAATGATCAGCCCGAGGTGATTACACTCTCTAATTAGAGAGCATGTATCATTTAGGCCCCTTAATCTCTGCTTGTCTGAGGCACTTTGGGCTCTCTCCTGCATCCAGGGAAGGGCCTTTGATGGTGGCAGGAGCAGGAGGAGCCGCTGCCCGTGTTTGGGGCCTGGCAGCTTGGGGCTTCATCTGGAGTCACCTGGGAGGGCTCAGCCCGGCTCCCCCAGGGCTCTGCTCCTGCTGTGGGCACCTGGGGGGCAGAGGGGAGCTGTGTGACACCAGGGGTGCTCCAAAACCCTGCTCTGCACACCTTGAGTGCCCCCAAACCCAGTGAGGAGCTGTGTGACCTCAGGGGTGCTCCAAAACCCTGCTCTGCACACCTTGAGTGCCCCCAAACCCCAGGGAGGAGCTGTGTGACACCAGGGGTGCTCCAAAACCCTGCTCTGCACACCTTGAGTGCCCCCAAACCCCAGCGAGGAGCTGTGTGACACCAGGGGTGCTCCAAAACCCTGCTCTGCACACCTTGAGTGCCCCCAAACCCCAGCGAGGAGCTGTGTGACACCAGGGGTGCCCCAAAACCCTGCTCTGCACACCCTGGGTGCCCCAAAACCCAGTGAGGAGCTGTGTGACACCAAGGGTGCCCCAAAACCCAGTGAGGAGCTGTGTGACACCAGAGGTGCCCCAAACCCTGCTCTGCACACCCTGGGTGCCCCAAAACCCAGTGAGGAGCTGTGTGACACCAGAGGTGCCCCAAACCTTGCTCTGCACACCCTGGGTGCCCCAAAACCCAGTGAGGAGCTGTGTGACACCAGGGGTGCCCCAAAACCCAGCGAGGAGCTGTGTGACACCAGGGGTGCCCCAAACCCTGCTCTGCACACCCTGGGTGCCCCCAAACCCCAGCGAGGAGCTGTGTGACACCAGAGGTGCCTCCAAACCCCAGCGAGGAGCTGTGTGACCCCAGGGGTGCCCCAAAACCCTGCTCTGCACACCCTGGGTGCCCCCAAACCCCAGGGAGGAGCTGTGTGACATCAGGGTGCCCCAAACCCCTGCTCTGCACACCCTGAGTGCCCCCAAACCCCAGGATAGAGCTGTGTGATCCCAGGGGTGCCCCCAAAACCCCAGGATGGAGCTGTGTGACACCAGGGGTGCCCCAAAACCCTGCTCTGCACACCCTGAGTGCCTCCAAACCCCAGGATGGAGCTGTGTGACACCAGAGGTGCCCCCAAACCCCAGCGAGGAGCTGTGTGACACCAGGGGTGCTCCCAAACCCCAGGATGGAGCTGTGTGACACCAGGGGTGCCCCAAAACCCTGCTCTCCATGGCCAGGAGAGGGTCTGGGGCACAGGGACAGGCTGTGGGGCCTGCAGGAACCAGGACAGGTCTGTGGGGCCTGCAGGGCCCAGGACAGGTCTGAAACGATCTCGCTAACAAAACACAGATTAAATAAACAAAGGGAATGGCTTTGCAGCCTGCTCTCCTCTGGCCGTGTCCCGTGGAAGGGCCGCTTGTGCCCCCCAGTGAAGCAGGACAATAATTCCCTTTCCGGGGAGCAGGGGTGGATGGTTTCAGTCCTGCTGCTCTGAGATGAGGCCTTGGCTGCCGCGCTCTCAGTTCATTTAATGATTATTAGAGGAGCAGGTGATTTCTGCACAGGGAAGTGACAGGCTGCCCGTTGGGCAGAGATGCATGTTTATCAAATGGGGAGCCCGGAGCGAGCAGCAGGGCTCGTTTGCTTCCCAAATTCCAGCCCGATCTGTTTTATTCTGCACCTGGAGAGTTGGGAGCCCTGGGGAGGAGGGGGCTGAGCACCAGGCAGGGCTCGGGGGGTTTGTGCAGAGCTCTTGCTCCCATCCCCGCTGCAGGCGGCAGGGGAAGGGGCTGGGGCTGGACAATGTGCTTCAGCTCCTTCCCTTCTCACCTCGACAGGCCTGGAAGCTGCAGGGGCACAGCTGTCACTGTTGGACACGAAAGAAGAGACACCAGTCTTGTTCAGAAGGCTGATGCTCCCAAAAAGGGGGCCGGTTTATTCTCAGAACCTATTTTTATACCTTTCTACAATGTGGCCACCTAAGAGGTGGGATCCTTTGAACCATTGGTCACACCAAGGGTCAACAAGCAAAGCCCCTCCTTGGGAGAGAAATGTGAAAAACAAGAGAGTTTAGAAAGCATGCCCTTGTTTACCAGTTTTCGTCCCTGGGAAAGAACTTCAGAAAACCCAAACGTGACAGGCAGTGGCTACACAGGGCAGGGTTGATCTGTGCCTTTGTCTCTGCTGTCCGTGTGCCCCCACACCAGGGACGGGTGGGAGGTGCCCTGCAGACCACCCCAGAGCCAGCAGCTCCCACCTGGCTCTCGCTGTCCTCGCCTTCAGCATCCCGCAGCCTCAGACCAGCTGATGGCGATTTTGGCGTCCTCATCTCCACGAAAAATGCAAACCACATCAGCTCCCGTGCTGCCCGTCCCGAACCCCGCCGGTTCCAGTCCCTCCCGGTCCCCTCTGCAGCTCAGCGAGGGGGGAAGGAGGGGGCAGACAGCGAATATCGCTGCCTTTAACCTCGGCAGCAACACATCCTGCGGCCGCCCTGCCAGCCGCTGGCTGGGCTATTATCCCACCATTCCTCTGTTTGTTCTGGTTTTCCTCCCGGGCACGTGTTTTTCCCGATGCGGGCGGAACCGCTGCTACCACCCTCAGCTGCGCTGATTGCCTGAAGCAGCGCTGATTGCATTATTCATCCGCAGTGCCCTCGGAAGGCGTCACAGCTCCGCCGCAGCCCCGGCCCACGACGATGTTTTGCGTCTGCGGGGAACGGGGAGGGCGCCGGGTGAGCTGGTGGCATCTGGTGGCATCTGGTGGCATCTGGTGGCGCTGCTGTGACTGTGCCCGAGGGGCTGGGACAGGGCAGAACCCTCCGAGGCTGCAGCGATGCTGAGCTGCAAATGGAATTTCCACCCCCGGGCAGAGGAGGGAACTGCGGGGAAACGGTGCCACCTGCGGGCCCCGGGAGTGCCAAACCCAGCTCCCGAGGAGCTGAGGGGCTGCGGAGTTTGTAACCCAGGAACGGCGGGAGGGGAAGGCGGAGGAAGTTCTGCCCCAACTGCTGGAAACTCACACACAATCAAACCCAAACCAAATAACACAAAACCAAAAATCCAAACCAACTCACACACAATCAAACCCAAACCAACTCACACAAAACCAAAACCCAAACCAACTAATACACAACCAAACCCAAACCAAGTAACACAAAACCAAAACCCAAACCAAATAACACAAAACCAAAACCCAAACCAAACAACACGAAACCAAAAACCCAAATCAAATAACACAAAACCAAACCCAAACCAACTCACACACAATCAAACCCCAACCAACTAACATAAAATCAAAAACCCAAACCAACACACAATCAAAAACCAAACCAACCAACATAAAGTTAAAAACCCAAAACCAACCCAAACACAAAATCAAAGCCCACTATGAAGAGCTTTTCCCTAAAAGACCTTCATAGCCTAAAAAAAGTTACCCTCAACAACTTAATAAATCTGTAATTAATTAGTTAGGCCTTCTTTAGAGGTTTTTTTTAGACTGTGTGTCAGCAGCCAGCAGGGAAGGGCCAGGCTGTGCCTCACCATGGCCACGGGGTGGTCACAGACACAGAAAGGGGCTCCAGGTGTTCTTCTGTGGTTTGGAGCTGCCTTTTGCCTTTTGCCTTTTGCCTTTTGCCTTTTGCTGTGCTCCAAGCAGGCTGGACACGGGTGGGTTGAGCTGAGCCAGGAGCACACCCACCCCTGGAGATGTGTGAGCTTTGAGCTGCGCCCCAGGCTGGGCTTGGGGAGGTCTGGGGGGAGTTTGTAGCTCCGGGGATGGCACCAGGGTGGTTCCTGCTGCAGATCCAGGTCACCTCTTGTCTTGGGTTGTGGAAACAAAAATGTGTATTCTATTTCATTTGCTGAAAGCAGTTGGGGAGATATTTTTCTTTATCTCTTGTAACTCTGGGAGGAGGGGGGCGGGTGCCTTTTGATAATGGACCAGCTGTTCAAACCAGGTGGGGCAGTGTTTGTTATCTCTGTCACCCCTGTCCTCCCTCCAGGGGATACTTTCTGCTGATGGGCCATTCAGACACCCCTAAAAGCCACATCCCCAAAGCAGTACACCCACATTCCATCATCCCAGGGTGAGATGCTCCACTCAGTGCGGGGAGCCAACCATTCCTACCTGGATAAAACTGAGACACAGGAACACAGAAAGGATCCAGCTTCACCCGATTCCTGGAGGAAGACTGGACCCTTCTCACCACCCCTGGACCCTTCTCACCATCCCTGGACCCTTCTCACCATCATTGGACCCTTGTTCTACAGGATCATCTCTGCCCCACCAGAACCACCTCTGCCACTCCAGCAGGACTCACTTTGGGGCTGCTCCCAACCCCCTGACCAACAGGGTGTCAGGTTGTAGCTCTGACTCTGTCAGGGTTCTCCAGGATTGCTGTTTGTTTGTTTGCTGGTTTGGTTGGGTGGTTTTGTTTTTCTACTCCATTTGTATTGTTAATATTCCCAGTAAAGAACTGTTATTCCTATTCCCAAATCTTTGCCTGAGAGCCCTTGATTGCAAAATTATAATTTGGCGGGGGTGAGGGGTTTACATTCCCCATTCCAAGGGAAACTCCAGCTTTCCCTTGCTGATACCTGTCTGTCCAAACCAAGACACCTCTGCACCTGGTAAGGCTGGAATTGGCAGGGTTGGAGAGCCCTTTCCATGTGTCCCTGGGCGCCACCTCCAGCAGCTCCATCCCTGGCATCCCCAGCTCACCTGGATGATGTGGGTGGAAAACACGGGCAGCAGGGGCAGCTCCGAGTGCCAGAACCGTGTTCAACCCCCTGCCCCGAGCCTGCTGCTGAGCTCAGGTGCAGCTCCTCCTCAAGCCCGGCCTCTGGCAAAGGATTTGACGGGAATAAAAGAGGGAGGCTGAGCAGGAAAGTGCACGGCTGCCTCTCGCAGCCCGTGCCTGAACACACGCGTTTTGTAGAATGTTCTCGGGCTAAAAAGATATTAATAAGTAAACCCCTCTGATTGATTTAATATGCCAGAGCTTTGTTCTCGGCTCTTTGCTTGTAGTGGTGCATAACAGTGGAAAAATAAAATGGAATCATAAAATGAAATAAATAAAATATAAAAGCCGTGCAGCAGAGTGAGGTGAATTCAATCATCAGAGGAGCAGAATTATACATCAAGAGCAATCCAATATTGTGTTTAATCCCAAGGCGTTATAAATCTGACAAACATCTCCGAGTACCTTCAGAGCAGGGAGGTGGGGCTTTTGAGGAACAAACAGGCACTTAATCCTATTTACACAGACCTGGTTCCACCTTTGGGTAGAGGCTCACCTGGGGGACTCCTGGCTGTGTTTGTGATGTTCCAGCATTTCCTCCTCACGTGCTTTACTGTCAGAGCTCAGCAGGAGCCCAGGAATCCCCTCAGGGCCTGTCAGACATCGCTGCTGGAGCGGCAGGGTGGCAGAAGCTCCTTCCCACAGCTCCTTCCTGCCAGGATTTACCACTCACATCCCTCTGCAGAGCTGCACTGGGGGCTCCCCCCGAGCCTGAGGCAGGCCGGGGCGGGGAGGCCAGGCTGGGAGTGGGAATTGGGGCTGCCAGAGAAGCTGGCAGGGATGGGAACTGCTCCGAGCTTCAGCTGCTCCCAGGGCAGCTCCCAGGCTGGGCTGAGAGGGATCCTGTGAGCAGCAGCCCTGGGAAGAGGCTCCTGTGCAGCCTGAGCCCAGCACAGAGCCATCCTGGGCCATGGGAGGAGGCGGAATCACTCCTGGGGAAGGCAGCAGAGGGTTCCAAAGCCAGGAATCCAAACCATCCTGGGGAATCCGCAGGCTGATGAACAACACCGTGGGCTCCGTGTCACAGCTCCTGGTGCAAAGCTGCAGTTACAGGGAGCAGCCCTGAGCTCCAGGCTGGACACCTCCTCCAGGGCAGGCTCCATCCCAGGATCCGTGTCAGGATATCAGGAATATCAGGAATATCAGGAATGGGTTGTACAGCTCACAGGAAAAAAAAAAATCAACGCTGCTACAGGAGCCCTGGCACGAAAAACATTTAGCATAAATTGAATAGGAAAATAATGCTGGAGCTGGAGAGAAAGTTGGAGTTCAGCAGTTTCATTTGAGAAGAGAATGGAGCATCAAGCCCTGGGAAGTGTCATTTCCTGACTCTTGTGGAGTAACAGTGAGCTGTAAAATGAGAGCAGCACGGATGGCTGTGGAACAACGCTCATGAAAAATTAATGACAATAGCAGGAGACAGGAAAAATCCAGAAAAAAACCCATCTCCATGACTGTTAAGTTTCACAAAAGCTTGTTTTGGTTAAAATCCGAGCTGTGTGCTCTCCCCGAGCTGCCAGGATCCCTGTAGCTCCTCCGGAGCAGCAAGCGCTCAGGGCAGAGAGCTCTGTCAGCAGGGAGGTCACTGTGGGACAGGGGTGGGTGTGTTACCCCCACTCTCCCTTCCCCTCTGGAGCTGCTCAGGTGTCGCTGTTGGACACGAAGGAAAGACGCAAATCCACTCAGAAGGCTGTGACTCCCAAGAAGGAGCCCTGGTTTATTTTCCAAATCTATTTTATACCTCTCTACAAATGCACCCACCTTAGAGGTGGGGACCTCTCGACCCATTGGCCACTTGAGGAGACCTTCAAGCAAAGTCCCTCCTTTGGGAAAACATGTAGAAAAATATCTTAGTTTACAATAACATGACCTTGTTTACCAGTTCTGTTCCTGAGAACAGAATTTCCTGAAACCAAAACATGGCAGGCACGGAACTGTGGCTACACTCAGGTGCTGCTGCTGGGACTCTGCTGCTGCCTCTGCCCCGGGCTCTGGGCACCTGAGCTGAACTGGGGGAGCCTGGGCTCCCAGCCCTGGGAAGGGCTCCCTGCCCTGGGAAGGGCTCCCAGCCCTGGGAAGGGCTCCCTGAGCTCCTCAGCCAAGGCTGGGTTCACCCCTCAGGCAGCTCCAGAGGTGCCTGGGCACCCTGATGGGTCCCTCCTGGGACTGAGAGCACTGGGCTGGGGCAGGACTCACCCTGCAGATGTTTATTTTTAGTGCTGAAGCTGAGAAAATCAGGGGGAGAGCCAAGCTGTGATCGTTGGGTTGGGAAGGGGAATATTCTGAGGTGCAGCATTCCTGGGAATTGTGTTTCCTCAGTCAGCTCACCTCTGGAGCCAGTGTCACACCTGGGGCTCGTTCATGTCCTGAAGAGAGTTTGTGCCTGGAAATGCTGAAAGCTCAGTGAAATGTTCCACTGGAGGGAATGGGCCTGGATTAAAGATAAACCACAAAGCCACCCAGTGCTGCCAACAGACAAACCAGCCTGAATCTGGGCTGGCTTCCGACTGAATTTCCTGTGTTCCAGCACTCTGAAAATAGAAATTGTGTGGGTGGAGCTGGGGTCACTGCAGGTGGCTCCTGATGCTCTTACACAAGTTGAGAACCACAGGCAGCGCCAGGAAATCAGGATGGCTGCACTTCTGACAGGGACAAGCCCTGCTGGAGCTTCTCCCTCCTGGGACAGGATGGAAGCTGGGAATTCTCTCATCCTGGCAGATGTTCACTCCCCACAGCCTCCTCCTGAAGGCTCCCAGCACCACGAGGTGGGATGAGACACTCCAGTGCTTCCCTGCTTTGCCTGACTGATATCACCAGTGACACAGAGAGTGCTGCTGGCAGGGGAACAGATTTGTCCTGTCACATTTTTTCTCTGCCTGGAGAGCTCAGAAAGCCAAGTGACTGCTTTCTCCTGTGATGTTATCAGCTGCTGGAAGGAGTCAGACAGGTAGCAGCTGTGCAGCCCAGTTCCAGATATGATGTTCCTAAATCTGCTGTAATTACCTCCCTCAGCATCCTGAGCAGCAGCAGCTGAGGAGCCTGACTCCTCCACCCCGGGGATCTGTCAGCTCTGATCACTCCCTGCAGCCTGGGCTGGGCACACCGGGGCTGGGGACTCCCCTGGTGCTGCTGGATTTGGGAATCCATTGGCATCATCAGCATCTCCCCAAAATCCAAGTTCAGCACTGGATTATCTTTATTTTCTGTTAGCAGGACGCCTGTGGAAGTGAAGCTGTTGGTTTATGGATGGGATTTAGGGTGGAACTGGCAGAGCAAAGAGTCATTTTGTGGCTCCCTTTGGCTCTGGGCTCTGGTGGGGTGTGGGGATGATCCCCACCTGGCTGGCCTTTGACAGATTTCAATCTGTGCTTAAGGCTGGGCAGCAGGACCCCAGAGATGGGCTGGAAATGCTCCCTTTCCAGTCCACAGCCTGCTCTTCCTCTCCTCAGCACCCTTTGGGCTCATTTGTGCCTTTGGTTGTGTCTCGGGGGGTAATCCACCCCCAGACAGGGACACGCAGAGCTCCTGCCACCCCTGCCAGGGAGGATCCAGATCCAGCCCCCTTTCCTCTCTCTCCTGGTCGCTGCCTGCCACCACACCAGACTGATAAACTGAATATCGGCTGGGCAGCGCACAGCCTGCCCAGGAATTTCCCAGCTGCCAGCAGAGGATTGGATCGAAGGCAGGGTTTGAGGCTGCCGGGGCAGAGCCGGGTTGGTGCCGTGCAGCAGGAAGGCTTTTGCTCTCCTCTAGCGGCTGTGGGGGGCTTCGCAGGCAGCTCCTGCCGACAGGAACCGGGCTGGGAGCCCTCCCTTCATCCACTCACAGAGCTCGTTTGGATAAATTGAACAGATAGCGGGTGATGCTCCAGTGGGGCTGGAAACAGATGAGCTCTGAGCTCCCCTCCAACCCAGAGCATCCCGCGGTTCTCTGGTGAAATGAATCCAGGGCCTGTCGATGCAGAAGTTGCGTATAAAATTGATAAAACTGAGCTGCCTTTTAGAGTTTTTGTTTGATGGGCTTGTTCTGTTCCATTCAAACCCAAATATTTCACGGCTGAGCTGGCAGAGCTGCTGCTGGAGCTCTCCCTTTGCTGGGGATGGCTCGGGCAGATTTATTTTCATTGGGAAAGGAAACACCTCCCTTCTTTTGGCCCACGTGAGCTTGCAGAGGCTCCTAAATGCTCTCGAGCACTGTCATAGAGGGCTCATTTGTCAGGACTGGCAGCAGAGCTTTTGCTCTCTGGTCCTGAGCCAGAGAAGCCTTTGCAGTGATGAAACACCAGACACCCTAATGGGGAAGCTGGCACTGGTTCAGCAGGGGGCATAAATAATGGCCACAGATCTCTAAAAGGCTGGGGAATTCACCCAGAAAGCACAGGCTGTGCAGTGCAATCATTCCTTCCCCCACTCCTGGGGAGGAAGTGGCTGGTTTCACCAGCTGGGGCTGGAGCTCTGGGCCCGGAGGGGAAAATGCCCTGGAGAACACCTGGGGTGCTCTCCCGGAGCTGGGGAAGGAGCTCTGTGCTCAGAGGGGTGCCTGGGCTTGCTCAGAACCCGTGGAAAACCAGGGCCCAGCTCCAGCACCCTCCCCTGGGCCCAGGGAAGGGTCTGCCTGGAACAGGGAGGAGGGAGGGAGGGAGCAGAAGGGGACAGGGGCACAAACCCCCCTGCTGCTGCCCTGGCACAGCAGCGGGCACTGGGCAGCTGCCTCTGCTCCAGGGGGCACCTCCAGACACTGCTACAGAGCCTGCAGTAACAAGTGGAGCACCTGCAGTAATAACTAGAGCACCTGCAGTAATAATTAGAGCAGTACCTGCAGCAACAATTAGGGTCAGTACCTGCAGTAACAATTGGAGCACCTGCAGTAATAATGAGAGTACATAGATTAATAATTACAGCACATAGAGTAATAATTAGAGTACCTGGAGTAATAATTAGTACCTGCAGCAACAATTAGGGTCAGTACCTACAGTAATAATTCGAGTCCCTGCAGTAATAATTAGAGCACCTGCAGTAATAATTAGAGCCAGTAACTTCAGTAATAATTGGAGTCGATACCTGTGGTAATAATTAGGGTCAGTACCTGCAGTAATAATTAAAGTACCTGCAGTAATAATGAGAGTACATAGATTAATAATTACTGTACATACAGTAATAATCAGAATACCTGGAGTAATCATTAGTACCTGCAATAATAATTAGAGTACCTAGCGTAATAATTAGAGCTGGTAGCTTCAGTAATAATTGGAGTCAATACCTGTGGTAGTAATTAGGGTCAGTACCTGCAGTAGTGATTAGGGTACCTGCAGTAATAATTAGGGTCAGTACCTACAGTAATAATTTGAGTCTCTGCAGTAATAATTAGAGCACCTGCAGTAATAATTAGGGTCAGTACCTGCAGTAATAATTAGAGTACCTGCATTAATAATTGGGGTACCTGCAGCAATAATTAGGGTCAGTACCTGCAGCAATAACTGGAGTCACGGATGCTTTGCTGGCCCTCCCAGCAGTGAATCTGCACAGGGGCTGCAGGCGTGGCAGGGAAATGCTCAGCCCCTGCTCCCTTCCCCTGCCCCTGGGTGTGGAAATGGCCAGCATTCCCTGGAGCCCGGCTGGGGGCAGCAGGGGCTGGGGCTGAGCCCGTGCCCTGAGCCATCTCTGCAGGGCAGCTGGGTGAGTTCAGTGCTGGTCAGAAGGCAGAACCACTGGAAAATAACATTTCCCCCACCTCGTTTCACCCGGAGTGTTCAGCTTTGGAGCAGATACCTGGAGCCTTGCATTTTTAGTGTCAGTGTTCCTGAATTCCAGCGGCCCCACGGAGAAATGGCCCATCCAGGCCGCAGTGAAAATTCTTGGCTTCATTGCATTCATGATTTTATCACTAAAAGCATTCAAAAATAATGTGGTGGGTGTGAAAGCACCTCTTTCCTATGGAGTTTACGATTTAGCAAATTAATTAAAAAGAAAAAAAAGCTGCCAATCCTCAGGAGCCTCAGAGCTGAATAAACTGCAGAGCCTCAAAACCTTTCTCAGATAAAATTTTAAAACCTGTTTCCAATTAAAAACACCCAAACAAGCGTGCACAAATATAAACAGGAAAAAGAAAACCACAGCAAACAATCCCAGATAGCTGAACGATTCTCTGTTAATTATGTTTTTAGTTCCCTGCTTCTCTCAGAGGATAGGTTGGAATACACAGCCCTGTGCTTCCGTGCTAAAATCGGGAGTTTCCCGGTGATACATTGCATCTTTTTGTTGATGATTACACTTGCAGTGCTCCGAATTTCTGCTTTTCTCTGGGAGCCAGGGCTCGGCTAAGGGAAGGAAGGGCCGGGGATGCGCTCAGCAGCAGATGGCAGGCGAGCCCCACGGCTGAGCCCTTCCCGGCTGGAGCAGGGAGCGGGGAGCAGTGCTGGCACCTGCAGGGCGCCGAGCATCCCGAGCCCCGGATCCCTGCCATCCCTTCCCAGCTGGAATTCCAGCAGGATGGAGCTGAGCCCCAGGATCCCTGTGATCCATTCCCAGCCGGAATTCCAGCAGGATGGAGCTGAGCCCCGGGATCCCTGTGATCCATTCCCAGCCGGAATTCCAGCAGGATGGAGCTGAGCCCCAGGATCCCTGTGATCCATTCCGAGCCAGAATTCCAGCAGGATGGAGCTGAGCCCCAGGATCCCTGTGATCCATTCCCAGCCGGAATTCCAGCAGGATGGAGCTGAGCCCCAGGACCCCTGCCCATCCATTTCCAGCTGGAATTCCAGCAGGATGGAGCTGAGCCCCATCCCAGATCCTTGAGACATTCCCAGCCCCAATTCCCGGCAGGATGGAGCTGATCCATTCCCAGCCCCAATTCCAGCAGGATGGAGCTGAGCCCCATCCCAGATCCTTGAGATCCATTCCCAGCTGGAATTCCAGCAGGATGGAGCTGAGCCCCATCCCAGATCCCTGCCCATCCTTTCCCAGCCTGAGGGTGCTGCTGAACACCCCCAGACCACTCCTGGTGCTCCAAGGCTGGGATTGTGGCTCAGCAAGGACCAGATCCAGTGTCAGAGGGAAGATGTTCCAGCTGCTCAATGGCTCTTTGAGGATTTGGGCAACTTGAGCTCATTTTCTTCATGAGATCTCATCTCATCTCAGACTGAGCTGAGGGCTTTGGGCCGCTCGGCCTCGCTGACTTCTGATCCCCCTGTGGGGAACTGAGGAAGTAAAAAACGCTTTGAGAACAGTGTGGTAAAAACCTTCACATCCCTGAGGATGAGTGTGAGGGGGGAACTAGGACTGAGGAGGAGGATGGCACAGGGACAGCTCAGAACTGGGACAGGGACTGAGGATGAGGATGGCACAGGGGATGAGGATGGCACAGGGACTGAGGAGGAGGATGGCACAGAGGATGAGGAGGAGGATGGCACAGGGGATGAGGATGGCACAGGGACTGAGGAGGAGGAGGATGGGACAGGGACTGAGGAGGAGGATGGCACAGGGACAGCTCAGAACTGGGACAGGGACAGAGGATGAGGAGGATGGGACAGGGACTGAGGATGAGGATGGCACAAGGACAGCTCAGAACTGGAACAGGGACTGAGGATGAGGATGGCACAGGGGATGAGGATGGCACAGGGACTGAGGAGGAGGATGGCACAGAGGATGAGGAGGAGGATGGCACAGGGGATGAGGATGGCACAGGGACTGAGGAGAGGATGGCACAGGGGATGAGGATGGCACAGGGACTGAGGAGAGGATGGCACAGGGGATGAGGAGGAGGATGGCACAAGGACAGCTCAGAACTGGGACAGGGACTGAGGATGAGGATGGCACAGAGGATGAGGATGGCACAGGGGATGAGGAGGAGGACAGCACAGGGACAGCTCAGAACTGGGACAGGGAAATGCTGCCCAGGGCTGCTGTCCTGCAGCTCCCAGGGTCAGCTGGAAACACCAGCAAACACAAACACACACACACCAGATTTGCTGACTGGTTAAATACAAACGAAAACATAATTAGATTTATAATGTGTCTCTCCTCATGCCCAATCACATAATTCACCAAAGCAGGTGGGGGGAGAAGAACAAGCCCTCACAACCTGCTGAAATATCATTATTAACATGCACATGAAAAGTCAATTATGCCAGAGGGAGGTATTTAAGTGAAGTGAGTTCCCATACTCTGGGATTACACCTTGGGGATTATGCATTTCTTATTTATTTATTTCTTTCCCCTCAGATCTCTGCTGCTGCTGCTTAGCAGTGAGGAACAAAAAAAAAAAAAAAAAAAAAAAAAAGTACCAGGAGATATTTTTAATTCCCCTAAAGGAATAGCCAATTGTGCAGGTGAATAATTGTTCCTCTCCCCATCAGCCCTCATAAAGTCCCCGTGTTCCAGGCAGCCACACAGCTCTGCTCGGGGCTGTTTGGTTTGAAATGACACCAGGGACTGGTCTCCCAGCCCTTCCCCAGGGAGGACATTTGAAAGTGCTGTTATTATGGGTTGCAGTGTTTATTATTTGTGTTACAGCAG
This sequence comes from Phylloscopus trochilus trochilus, assembly GCA_016584745.2. Taxonomy (NCBI): domain Eukaryota; kingdom Metazoa; phylum Chordata; class Aves; order Passeriformes; family Phylloscopidae; genus Phylloscopus; species Phylloscopus trochilus. The sequence goes on along the minus strand of WQNJ02000031.1, from coordinate 1,348,442 downwards.
TGCCTGGGGGCTCCTGCTGGGACTGGATCCCGTCAGGGGTGGCTGCTGAGCAGGGAAAGGCAGCTCCTGCCTCCAAGAGCTCTCAGCAAAGGTGGGAGGGAGTGGGGAAGGGTGAAATGAGGTGTTGGGAGTCACAGAGGAAACCCCCCTGTGAACTGCGGCTCTTTGGGGCTGACCCTGGGTGACAGCAGAGCTCCAAACTGACCCCTAAGAACTGGAATTCCAAAGAGCTGGGACCCCAAAGAATTGGAATCCCACAGAGCTGGAATCACAAAGATCTGGGACCCCAAAGAACTGGGATCCCAAAGAACTGGAATCCCAAAGAGCTGGAATCCCAAAGAGCTGGAATCCCAAAGAACTGGGATCCCACAGAACGGGAATCCCACAGAGCTGGGATCCCAAAGAACTGGGATCCCAAAGAACTGGGATCCCAAAGAGCTGGGATCCTAAACAGTTGGGATCCCAAAGAGCTGGGATCTCTGTCCAATATCCCATTTCCAGGTTCTGCAATGACCTCCTCGCCCTTCCCAGGGTTCTGTGACAACACCTGTGTTCCCTGGGACACCAAACCAGCCAGACACTCAAATTCCAATCGTTCTTTGAACAGGAATTTGCATCTGAGATTGAGATAAGGTTTGGATGTGAGCCAGTGGATGAAAACTGTGATCAGACCCTGACCTGGGCCAGCTCAGTGACCTGCAGTGGTAGGAACGAGGCCTGGCCCAGCAGATCAGAAGAATCACTTTTGCAACTCTTCCCATTACAAAAACGTGGGATTTATCTTTTTATGCTTCAGCAAATAGAACGATTCCAGCTCAAATTTTCTGAGCTGTGATTTCAATTTTAATGCTTAAAACCACGAAATACTCTACAAGCACCGAGAAAGCTTTAGGAGATTTTCTAAGACCAAAGAGACTTTACATTTCCCATCCACAGGAAAACCTTGACCCTTTCAATTTAGAGGATGCTGAAGGGATGGAATTACCTGGGCAGGGAAAAAAAAAGAAAAAGAAAAAAAAGAAAGGAAAAAAAAAAGAAAGAAAAAAAAATGTTGAGACCCAAAGCATTTTGACTTTAGAAGGCTGATAATGATTTTAGTTTGGTTTTTGGTTTTGGGTTGTTTTGGTTTGGTTTGGTTTGTTTTTTTTTTAATACTATTTCACAGAGAACAACCCAATTGGTGAAAGAAAGACAAACTTTTTAAATTACACTGGTCAAACCAGAGGGACATCGAGAAGAAGTCCCTCTTAGGGAAAGGAATGTAAACAAAGGTTACACGTTTTTTGTTGACAGAAAACTCCCTGGGAAAAGAGTTTTAGAAAACTAAAACATTTTAGGCACCAACCAGGGCTGCACTCCCCTGCTGCCAAGGGGCAGACCTTTACACCCAGGGGAAGGACTCGATCCGTGTCATTAAAACAAATTCACCACAAACCCACACAGGAATCCCTCAGACCCACAAAACTCCTCCAGAGCTGGGTTCCTGAAGGCCTTGGGGACTCCTCCAGCCCTGCTGAGCTCCTGCACCAATGTCCCTGCTTCACCAGCCCTGGCTTCTCCTCACATCCTTGCCTGAGGCGTGACAAACCCAAGGCTGCAGGCTTTGCTGAGTCGTTGACTTGTAGCCCTGGTTGGTGCCTGAGATATTTTGGTTTCTCTGAAACTCTTTTCCCAGAGAGTTTTCTGCCAACCAGAGACACGTTTTTCTGACTGTAACCTTTGTTTGCATCCCTTTCCCTGGGAGGGACTTCTCCTTGCTGTCCCTCAGCTCTGACCAATGTGAGTGAAGAAGTTTGTCTTTGTTTCACCCATTGGGTTGTTCTCTGTAGAACAGGATAAAAGGGGAGAAATTCCCGGAAATAAATGGAGTCACTGTCAGCCTGCTGAGCTGGAGTCTGTGTCCTTGTGGTCTTGAACAGCGTCAGGACAGCAAGGAGAAGTCGCTCCCAGGGAAAGGGATGCAAACAAAGGTCACAGTCAGAAAAACGTGTCTCTGGTTGGCAGAAAACTCTCTGGGAAAAGAGTTTCAGAGAAACCAAAACATCTCAGGCACCGACCAGGGCTGCAATGTCCCTCTGCTCTGACCAATGTGAGTGAAGAAGTTTGTCTTTGTTTCACCCATTGGGTTGTTCTCTGTAGAACAGGATAAAAGGGGAGAAATTCCCGGAAATAAACAGAGTCACTGTCAGCCTGCTGAAGTGGGAGTCTGTGTCGTTGTGATCTGTAACAGCGGCATTGACGGGTGTTTTTCACCCCTGCTCAGTTCCCAGTGAGGAGCACAGGCTGTTTGTGAGGGGGGCTCTGTGTGCACGGCCCCTTCCCCTCAGCCCCGCTGCAGAGCCCCCTCAGCGAGCTCTGAGAGCAAAACCAGCTCCAAGACCCAGCCTTTGGCTCCCCGTTAATTGCAACTTATCCGGGGCCCGCGTAATTGCTCATAAATACCTGCTGAGCTGCCAGGCCCGTGTTAAGGCTTGTCAGTCTTTAATAAATCTGGAAGATTTAAGATGCTGCTCCTTGCCGGTGCCCATCACTCCCCGGTGCGAGGTAGGGCAGGGGCAGGCAGCCGAGCAGGATTCCTCCCGGGCTGCAGGGACGTGTCAGGAGGGCTGTGCAAGAGCTCCTGGAAAGGTCATTGGTATTTTTGGAGCAATAAATCACCGAGGGAAAGATTTGCATTTCGGCTGTATAAAATCCAGGGCTGGATTAGAGAGAGCATACTTTGCAGTAATATTTCTCTCCTGACTTGTTTTATTAGCTTCCTTTAAACATGTTACATTATTGCTTATAGAATTTCATTTACTTGGATTGGCAGCTTGATAAATATGTCTATTGGCGATGATTTGGATTGCTCTGGGCATTAATATTATTAAAACCTGTCACAAGGAAATGTCTGAAAGATGACTTACTGTAAAGATTACAGCATGAAATAAATCATACAATGGTATTTGTTACCGTTTATGGCCTCTTGGAGCCGAGTCAATCCCTTTTTATGTTGCATTATTTTTCAAGTTTTTATAGCCTTACATTATATATCGCTGTCAGAAATGAACAGATGGGGTGTCAAACACGAGCCTTCTGAATAATTCCCACCCTCGGGTTATTTGTATGAAGGACAAGTGTAAAGCTGCGTTCTGGAGGGAGGCAGCGGGATGGAGGTGCAGGCAGTGTCGGGATAGAGGTGCAGTGTCAGGATGGAGGTGCAGTGTTGGGATGGTGCAGGCAGTATTGGGATGGAGGTGCAGTGTCGGGATAGAGGTGCAGTGTCAGGATAGAGGCAGTGTCGGGATAGAGGTGCAGTGTCGGGATGGAGGTGCAGGCAGTGTCAGGATGGAGGTGCAGTGTCGGGATGGAGGTGCAGGCAGTGTTGGGATGGAGGTGCGGGCAGTGTCGGGATGAAGGTGCGGGCAGTGTCGGGATGGGATGGAGGTGCAGGCAGTGTCCTGATGGAGGTGTGGGCAGTGTCGGGATGGAGGTGCAGGCAGTGTCGGGATGGAGGTGTGGGCAGTGTCAGGATGGAGGTGTGGGCAGTGTCAGGATGGTGCAGGCAGTGTCAGGATGGAGGTGCAGGCAGTGTCGGGATGGAGGTGTGGGCAGTGTCGGGATGGAGGTGCAGGCAGTGTCGGGATGGAGGTGCAGGCAGTGTCAGGATGGAGGTGCGGGCAGTGTCGGGATGGAGGTGCAGGCAGTGTCGGGATGGAGGTGCAGGCAGTGTCCTGATGGAGGTGCAGGCAGTGTCAGGATGGAGGTGCAGGCAGTGTCGGGATGGAGGTGCAGGCAGTGTCGGGATGGAGGTGTGGGCAGTGTCAGGATGGAGGTGTGGGCAGTGTCAGGATGGTGCAGGCAGTGTCAGGATGGAGGTGCAGGCAGTGTCGGGATGGAGGTGTGGGCAGTGTCGGGATGGAGGTGCGGGCAGTGTCGGGATGGAGGTGCAGGCAGTGTCAGGATGGAGGTGCGGGCAGTGTCGGGATGGAGGTGCAGGCAGTGTCGGGATGGAGGTGCAGGCAGTGTCCTGATGGAGGTGCAGGCAGTGTCAGGATGGAGGTGCAGGCAGTGTCGGGATGGAGGTGCAGGCAGTGTCCTGATGGAGGTGCGGGCAGTGGCCCAATGGAGGTGCAGGCAGTGTCCCGATGGAGGTGCGGGCAGTGTCCCGATGGAGGTGCAGGCAGTGTCCCGATGGAGGTGCGGGCAGTGTCCCGATGGAGGTGTGGGCGGTGTCGGGATGGAGGTGCAGGCAGTGTCCCGATGGATGCAGGCAGTGTCAGGATGGAGGTGCGGGCAGTGTCCCGATGGATGCAGGCAGTGTCAGGATGGAGGTGCGGGCAGTGTCCCGATGGAGGTGCGGGCAGTGTCCCGATGGAGGTGCGGGCAGTGTCGGGATGGTGTAGGCAGTGTCCCGATGGAGGTGCGGGCGGTGTCGCTCCAGCGGGCAGCTCCTTTGTCAGCAGCACTTTGTGCTTTTGGGCAGCGCCGGGCTGGGCACACCAAGCCCCAGGGCCGCTCCAGCCCCACCTTCCCCCGGCTCTGCTGGAGCACGGGGAGGTGTGGAAGGGGAGCTCAGTGACGGCCAAGCCCCCCCAGGGCTGGGGGAGCACGAAGTGTGGATGCCTGGAGGGCTGGAGTTCTGAAAACAGCCCCCTCAGAACCACACAAATGGCATTTCTGGAGCCTGGGGAGTGCAGGGAGACAGCTGGACAGATACTTTGGATGCTGGGATGTTGAGAACTGATGCTGGTTGGGGAGCTCCTCTAGCAAGTGGTGATAATGTTTTGCATTTCGCTTTTTGCTGGATTGGGGAGTCCCATTGTCCCTGCTCTGTATTTTTGAGGCCTCCTCAGAGTCAGGGGGACGGTCAGAGGGGAGTGCTGGTTAGGCTGATAACGCACAGGCAGTTAATTAGGTTTATTTGAGTCACAGACACTCAGATGGGAGATGTGGTGCATGAGGGGTTCACTTCTCATTCACTCTGGGTTGGATTTCATAAATAGGCCTCCACTTATTCCTTTTTCCCTTCCCTTTCCTTCTGGAGAGCAAAACATTTGGAATGCTGAGAGAAAAGCTCTCAGCCCTCGCCTGTCCTCCCGCAGAGGACTTTTCCTTCACTTCAGTTTGTGTCCCACTGGCTGCCTTCGGCACCCGGGCTGCTGCGAGCTCAGCCAGCCATTCCTGGCTGCTTCCATCAGCTAATCCAGAGTTCATTCCAGCTGCTCTCCCTTCCCCTGCTCCTCTGAGACTCCCTTCAGAGAGCACAGAGCCTCTCCCTGCGCTCCTCAGCCTCTTCCCCCTGCTCCAGGCCTGTTGGAGAGGATGAAGTAGCTAGGCCCTGCAGAGATGATTTATTAGTAAAAGATTCTAAAAGTATGAAACCCACAAGAGGAATAGAATTAAAAGCAAAATTTGAACTGTAAGCATGGACAAGAGGAAGGTGATTAGACAGCTGAAAAGACTTGGCTGGGTGAGTCAGTGACACCCCTGCCAAGACAAAAGGATGAATAAAGGGTTGGACCTTCTCAGGTATCAGGGATAAGGTGGGTTTCACAGGTTTTGGTCTGTAGAGTAGTATTGTAATGTTGTAGTTCCCATAGGCTGTATGTAGATTCTGTAGGTTTTGTATTTTGAGGTGATTGGTTGATGCTCATTAGAATATTCACAATAGAAAGGGTTAAAATGGAATGTAACAAGGAGCTCGGCCTCTTTGTGCCCCTTCTCTTGGACCCTCTTGCTCCTGCTCTTGCCCTCTTGGACTCTTTGCACTGGATCCCTGGACTCTTCCCCAGTCAGGCTGCCTCCCCACGACCAATAAACCACATGTCCCAAAGAGTATCCTGCTCTTCAGATCATCTCTCTCGTCAGACACAACCAGCGTGCTTTCTAATACAGGCCCTCACCCCACAGCCCTCAGCAGGACTTTGAGGCATCCCCCTCACCCTGCAAGGAGCAGCTGCTCTGCTCCTGGTGCCTGGGCCCGCTAATCCCACCCCAGGCTATGCAATGCCATCATCACCTGAGGAATTTGCGTGACTGCTGCTGTGAGCTCCGAGTGCACAGGGATAACTTTCATCATTAGCTTTCCCTGTGAACTTGTGCAAACTGGCCTATTTATAATTTGGTCAGCTCCTGGTTTTTAATGAGGGTGCTGAGAGGGACCGGAGCCTCTGGCAGCATCGTTTCATGTTTTAATTACCCACAGTAATTCTGACAATTACACCCGTGCCATGAATCACATCACAATGACCCGTTAAAAACCCGCCCCTGTTTGATGATTGGACGAGGATTTAAATGAAACAGACACGCAAGGGCTCATCAAGAAGCCAAAAGCTCCACGGAGTTTCCAAGTGTTCCAAACCTTTTCATTCAGCCACGGCTCCAAAAGATGAAGAAATTTCGTGCAAAGCTTCTTTCACAGGCCAGGTCCTGATTTCCTTTCCGTGGGATGAAGTTCATTCCTGTGTCCCAGGCTAGGACTGGGATGTATGATCAGAGCCTTCACTGGCCATTCTGGTCTCTGTCCTGCACTCCAGGACGGTTTAGGATGTCCCCTGCTGCTGGCAGTGCCAATCCCATGGACACCAACATCCCTGGACGTCACTGCAGCTCAGTGACATTGGATTTTAGCCAGGAAAGTCGAGTTTTAGGGTGGGGTAGCATCGAGCCACAGCTCCCATGGCCTGGCAGGGAGCTTTTCCCACTCTATCTGAGATTTAATGAAGCCTGAACTGATCCCTGAGTGTGGTTCCTGCTCCCCAGGGCCTCTTGCTGGGGGGGCAGTGGGTGAGGGATGCTGGGCATCACTTCTCCCCTCTGGTGGTTCCCTGTGCCACCTCTCAGACCTGAGGCAGGGCTGGGCTGGGCTGCAGGTGACTCCTGTGAGGAGCAGCCCCACAAAGCTGCCACCAGCCCTCCCCAGATGGGGCTGAGCCCCCCAGCACAGGGCCCTGGGGCCCTGCCTGGGGCCCTGACTGAAAATCACTTCTATTATCTCAGGTCTCCAGCAAGCCAACTCCTGCTCCTTGGATTATTTTGCCATCAATAACGTCACAAGAAGTGGGTGGAAGTAGCTAATGGCTCAAAGCCACAAATGATCCCAAACGTTCCCAGTCTCTGCTCTCCTGTAAACCTTGACAGATTGGGAGTGCTTAGTAAAATATTGTAACACTCAACACGCATTTACAAGACAGAGATCCGTCCCATGACGGCTTCCAGATGTGCGAGTGTGTGCAATTTCATCATTCAGGAACAGACTCTATTGCCCTCTGCAGATCCCCCATCAGGCTGTTCATAAATGCTGCTCATAATTAAATTAACCCACTAACTAGCCATGCAAATTTTGATAAGCGCTGACCAAAAAAAAAATAAAAGCAGAGAGCTGTTGAGATGCTCTCAGAAAATGACAAGGTTGTCTTCAGGGATTTTTTTTTTGTGTGTGTCATTATGAGAAGATTTGTTTTGTTCCCCTTCCTGTTTGCCAGATTCTGCTTTGTCCCTTCGTACATGACAACTGTTTTGAGGGTTTAATCTAATAATTAGGAGCTGAATTGTGCCACCCTTCCTCAAGCTGTCTGCTGTCTGCCTCCCCGAGCAGCCTCCCTGCAATCAAAGCAGCCCCTGCTCGGTGTGAGGGGAGCAGGAGCAGGATTTGTGCTTTGGAAGGCAAAGCTGTGCCCAGCCCAGGAGGGAAGGGATGCAGAGCAGGAGGGATGGGAGAGCAGGAGGGATGGAGAGCAGGAAACATGGAGAGCAGGAAACATGGAGAGCAGGAGGGATGGAGAGCAGGAAACATGGAGAGCAGGAAGGATGGAGAGCAGGAGGGATGGAGAGTGGGAGGGATGGAGAGCAGGAGGGATGGAGAGCGGGAGGGATGGAGAGCAGGAAACATGGAGAGTGGGAGGGATGGAGAGCAGGAGGGATGGAGAGCAGGAAGGAAGGGAAGGCAGGAGGGAAAGGATGCAGCCCAGGAGCGGTGGCAGAACAGGAGGGAAGGGATGGAGAGCAGGAGGGAAAGGATGGAGAGCAGGAGGGATGGAGGGCTGGGGCAGCAGGAGAGCAGGAGGGAGAGGATGCAGCAGTGGCAGAGCAGGAGGGATGGGATGGAGAGCAGGAGCAGCAAGGAGGGATGGAGAGCAGGAGACATGGAGAGCAGGAGGTATGGAGAGCAGGAGGGATGGAGAGCAGGGGCAGCAGGAGAGCAGGAAGGAGAGGATGCAGCAGTGGCAGAGCAGGAGGGAGGGGATGCACTGTTGGCTGGGAGTGCCTCAGGTGGGGCTTGGCTGCAGGAACGGAGAGCAGTGACAGCGGCCTCCCTTCTGTGTCCCTCGGAGGTTTCTGGAGGGCCCTGACGCACCGAGCTCGGTGCTCAGGCAGTTTGGAATCTCCCCATGAACTCTTCAGGCTTTGCCACAAGCATCATCACCTGGAGCCTGCTCCCCAGAGAAGCTGGGCTGTGTTTTGGGGGGTGGGATCAAACAGCAGCTCTCTCACACAGGCGTTCATTCCGCCTTTGTCTGTGCATTGTGTAAATCCCAGCGCCACGCAGCTCTTCCCCTGCTCTTTCCTCAGCTCAGTTCCGTTTACCTTTCCTGCTCCTGTTCCAAACTCTAAACAAAGCTGGAGTCCCCAACCTTGGCGGGGGGCTGGAGGGATTGCTGTGGCAGAGATGATAACGACAGACTATTTTTGTTTTAGTGCTTTCTGTTCAACTGCTCCCACTTCACTGGGATTACATGTGCATTGCTCAGGGGCAGATTCGGTTCAGCGCATGTAATTAAGAAAAATTTAACTACTCATTTTTGAGATTGGTTTTACGTGTTGCCTGGTGCATTTGTTAATTATGGGATGGAATACTCTAAACGATGATGTTTTGTAGCAACACGCAGTACCTCCGTGCCGAGCAATTAAACCTGGCGGTTCCTGGTGGGGTAGGGGAGGTTCCTGGATGCTTTGGAGTGATTTAATCCGGGAGGATGAATCAGCCAAGCCCCAGGTCCCGGCGGTGCAGGGCTGGGGGTGAGGGGAGGGGCTGGCGGTGCCTGCACTGGTGTGTGAACCTCGCTCCTGCCCAGGGACAGAGGCTGCAGCCGGGCAGGAACAGTGAGAGCGTTCCCAAACTGGCAGAGAGCAGAGCGGGGCCAGGTGTGAAATCATCCCCGGGGCAGGGAAGGAGTCGGGGGTTGTGCTGGTGGAGCCCCAGCCCCCGGGGCCAGGCACCCACAGGGCTTTGCCCTCACCTGGCTGTGGTTTTGGGGCCAGGAACCCATAGGAGTTTGCCCTCACCTGGCTGTGGTTTTGGGGACAGATCCTCACAGGGATTCACCCTCTCTGACGCTCACCTGGCTGTGGTTTTGGGGCCAGGAACCCATAGGAGTTTGCCCTCACCTGGCTGTGATTTTGGGGTCAGATCCTCACAGGGCTTTGCCCTCACCTGGCTGTGTTTTTGGGGCCAGGCACCCACAGGGCTTTGCCCTCACCTGGCTGTGATTTTGGGAACAGGCTCTCACAGGGCTTTGCCCTCACCTGGCTGTGGTTTTGGGGTCAGATCCTCACAGGGATTCACCCTCTCTGACCCTCACCTGGCTGTGGTTTTGGGGTCAGATCCTCACAGGGATTCACCCTCTCTGACCCTCACCTGGCTGTGGTTTTGGGGACAGATCCTCACAGGGATTCACCCTCTCTGACCCTCACCTGGCTGCATTCCTGGGGCCAGTGGTGCAGCACCCCGAGGCCTCGCTGGCTCTGAGGGGCTCTGTGGGTCGGCTCCGACCCCTTCATCTCTCTGGGCAAGATTCAGAAGAACCCCACAGCCCTGGCTGGGGGGAATTCGCTGCTGTTCCCAGCTGGAGCCCCGAGGGAAGCCGAGTCCCCAGCCCTCGGTGCTCACTGGCACCGGGGCTCGCTGTGGCCGCGTTTCCTGTGACAAGGGGGGGAGAGCTGACGTCGGGAGACCGCAGGCGGGGGATTCAACAAAGCTTTAGGGCTTTGCAGAGGCATTATGAGGAATTTAAAGATAGCTTGTCAGCGGGGAGTTGTTGGCAGCTCACAATTTGATAAAAGGACTTCCACTCCCTGCCTCCTAATGCTACAGACAACTGTTAATCACTTATGTTAGTCCTCAAATGAAGTTTGAAACATCTTGGATGTGTCTGGCCATCCTTTAGCGTAGCTGAGAGCTACATTATCTCCTTTGATTCATGGAAATGTGAGTGACTGCTTCGTACTGGGTCGTGGCTGAGGGAAGAGGCAGAAAAGAAACGGAATTTGAGGAGAACGTGGCAGAAGGAACCCTTAATTAAAGCAAGGCTGATTGGAGGTGGGCTTGGCCTCAGCGGGGTGGAGAGAGTTTCCTGCAGCCTCTCCCCTCTCTCCCTCCCACCTCAGGGGTCCGAGAGGTGCCCCCTCCCGGGGCTGTGCGCTCCCCGCAGGACCGGAGCGCGGGGCTGTCAGTGCTGACAGGCGGAGCGCGGAGCTGACGGCTTCATTGCCATCGGATCGCAGCCACTGACTGATCGGGGAACGGGAGGCGGGGAGGGAGCTGCTGAGGAGAGGCTCCGAGTTGCCAAAATGCCATCAGATCCGGGGTTTGCTGTGTGAGGAGGGTTCGTGGGGCGGAGGTTGGATGGGGTGCGCGGTCCCCCAGTTTGGTACCGGTTTGGTACCGGTTTGGTACCGGTTTGGTGAATTCAGGCAAAGCGCTCAGAAGCCTCTCCCCGCTCCTCGTCAGAGATGCAAATTTACCTCTCCTTGTGCTGAAGGGCGGGTGGTTCACAGCTCCTCCGAGCGCTGCGGGCCGTGAAACCTTCACAGGAACGCGGGGCAGGAGGGAACAGCAGGGACAGCAGGGACAGCAGGGACAGCAGGGTCAGCAGGGACAGCAGCCCCGGTGCCTTTGGCCGCCCCGTGACCTCCTCAGGAGCTGAGCTCGGTGCCAGAACCGTCAATGACCAGAGCAGCACCGGGCTGCAGCTCGTGTTTCCCTGCTGGTGTTGGGCCTGGAGAGCTGCCCAGGGCTCACAGCACCGAGATGGGGACGTGGAGCTGGGATGTGGAGTTGGGATATAGGGCTGGATCTGGAGCTGGGATCTGGAATGGGATCTAGAGTTGGGATGTGGAGCTGGGATCTGGAGCTGGATCTGGAGCTGGGATGAGGAGCTGGGTTCTGGAGCTGGGATCTGGAGCTGGGATGTGGGGCTGGGATGTGGAGCTAGGATGAGGAGCTGGGATGCGGAGCTGGGATGTGGAGCTGGGATCTGAAGCTAGGATGTGGAGCTGGGATGTGGAGCTGGATCTGAAGCTGGGATGTGGAGCTGGGATGTGGAGCTGGGTTCTGGAGCTGGGATGTGGAGCTGGGATGTGGAGCTGGGATGTGGAGCTGGGATGTGGAGCTGGATGTGGAGCTGGGATGTGGAGCTGGATCTGGAGCTGGCCTCTCAGAGTGTCCTGCAATGTGGATGTAATTTGAAGTCTCTGAAGATGAGGGGAAAATTCCTGCTGGCTTCTCCTTGCTCTTAATCAAGCCCATGTTTATACAAACACTGCCTCAGTGAAGGTCCCCACCAAAGAACTCATTATTTAAAATAATCCTCGGGCCCGAGTCCAGGCAGCAATAAACATCCCAGCTGATACAATAACTCAAGGAAACACTTTGCAGTATATTTTTCCTCGTGTTTGTCTCAGCTGACATTGACAAAGGGATCCCTGCAGCACAGCAGCCCTTTCCCCGCGCTGGCATGGGGGACGTGTGACTCACACAACCTCGCCTCTCCTCGCTACTACAGGCAGGGAAGCTGCCATGCCGAGGAAGAGGAAGAGGAAGAGGAAGAGGAAGAGGAAGAGGAAGAGGAAGAGGAAGAGGAAGAGGAGGAGGAGGAAGAAGAGGAAGAGGAGGAGGAGGAAGAGGAAGAGAAGGAGGAGGAAGAGGAAGAGGAGGAAGAAGAGGAAGAGGAGGAGGAGGAAGAGGAGGAGGGCACCTCAGCAGCAGCTGGGATGGGACCTGGGCTTTTCTGGGCTGTGCAGCTCCTGGCTGTGTCCCGGGCTCTGGTGGCCAAGGAGGGACAGCAGAGTCCTGCTGAAGCCTGCGGGGGTGATGCTCCCGTGGTGAGGAGCTGCTCTGCTGGTGGGTGAGGGTCAGGTTGTTTCTGGGCTCCTCCTGCCATCCAAACCCTCCTGGTCCTCTGGAACAAGCTGGAGCTTCCACCGCTCGCTCCAGACCACATTTCCTTGTGATTCCGTGGTAACCTGGGAACAGAAGGATCTCCAAGGTAACCAGGGCTCAGCGATGCCTTCTGTGCTCCACCAGAGCAGGGCAGGCCCCTTCCCTGGGAGGATGGACACGGGGAGCTCTGACTGACATGGGTTTTACTCTGGGATTCTGTCTGCTGTGCTCCCGGGCCCCTGGGCCCGTGCCATTATTGATCAGGAGCTCTCGGAGACAGTTTGGTTTATTTATTTAATGCGCCTAATCCGTAAAAGAACAAACCCCATCTCGGAATGGCAGGTTGTGCTCAGAGCTGCCAGAGAGCTGAGAGTAGGCAACCAGATCTTGCAATGAGGTGATCAAAGATTTCATCAAAAATACAGAATGTTCAAGCTGTTCTGCCAGCTGGGAGACTTGTAGCAGGCTGGAATTCATGCTGCTTGAAATGCTGCAGCTTCCTCCCGAGCAAATAAAAGGGCCCTATTGCCCAGCAACCTCCAAAATAGGATTAGTCACCACAAATGGGCAGAAATCCCAACAGGGCTGGCAGCTCAGCTCTGGGAATTCAGGGGGGATGTTTGGAGAAGATCTTACGGGCAGGTTTACACGAGGGAAGAGCTGCTGAGTGCTGGAGTGTCCCAGCTCCCACTGGGATGTCCCAGTTCCCATTGGAGTGTCCCAGCTCCCACTGGGGTGTCCCAGTTCCCATTGGAGTGTCCCAGCTCCCATTGGAATGTCCCAGCTCCCACTGGGGTGTCCCAGTTCCCATTGGAGTGTCCCAGCTCCCACTGGAGTGTCCCAGCTCCCATTGGAGTGTTCCAGCTCCCACTGGAGCATCCCAGCTCCCACTGGGGTGTCTCAGCTCCCACTGGAGTGTCCCAGCTCCCATTGGAGTGTCCCAGCTCCCATGTGTGTGTCCCAGCTCCCACTGCAGTGTCCCAGCTCCCATGTGTGTGTCCCAGCTCCCACTGGAGTGTCCCAGCTCCCATGTGTGTGTCCCAGCTCCCATTGGAGTGTCCCAGCTCCCACTGGAGTGTCCCAGCTCCCATTGGAGTGTCCCAGCTCCCATTGGTGTGTCCCAGCTCCCATGTGTGTGTCCCAGCTCCCACTGGAGTGTCCCAGCTCCCACAGGTGTCCCGTGCTGGGGTTTGTGTGGCCGGGCCAGGCTGTGCAGGGAGCTCTGTGCCAGCACCAGGAGCCGTCAGAAAGGAAATCAGGGGAGAAATGGCTTTTGCACTTGGTGTTCCTGCAGCATCTCCCTGGGCAGCCACAGCTCCGGGTCAGGCAGGGCCTGAAGGAGCCTGAGATGCATTTTTGGGAGGGAGTTGGGTGTGCTTTGGGTGTTGGGAAGCTTCATTTTTAAAGTTGTTTGGGTGCTTTGAGGTGCAAATACGCCCCCAGGGGCTTTGTCCTAGCTCTGCAGCATCTCCCTGTGCTGTAAAACCCAGGAGGGATGGATAGAGAGATGGAGGGATGGAGGGATGGATGGATGGATGATGGATGGATGGATGGATGGATGGATGGACGGATGGAGGGAGGGATGGATGGATGATGGATGGATGGATGGAGGGATGGATGGAGGGATGGATGGATGGATGGATGGACGGAGGGATGGAGAGAGAGAGGGATGGATGGATGGATGGAGGGATGGATGGATGGATGGACGGAGGGATGGAGAGAGAGAGGGATGGATGGATGGATGGATGGATGGAGGGATGGATGGAGGGATGGATGGATGGATGGATGGACGGATGGAGGGAGGGATGGATGGATGATGGATGGATGGAGGGATGGATGGAGGGATGGATGGATGGATGGATGGATGGACGGAGGGATGGAGAGAGAGAGGGATGGATGGATGGATGGAGGGATGGAGGGATGGAGGGATGGATGGATGGATGGACGGAGGGATGGAGAGAGAGAGGGATGGATGGATGGATGGATGGATGGATGGATGGATGGATGATGGATGGATGAAGGCAGGGATGAACATTACAGAGTTCCCCCTTGATGACCATGCAAAGCACAGGCCACGAAAAACATGCCTCACAAACTGATCCTCTGATTCTTACATGAGGCATTAAATATTTCTTGGTTTTCTCATTTTAACATGGACCAAGATGTCTGGGAATTAAGGTGTTTTCCCCCTTGACCTCAGTAATGAGGTGAGACACGCCAGAGCTGGGCAGTGTGTTTTTGGGAGGAAGGCCTGAGTCCTTCCTGGTGCCTCACCTGGCCCTGCTGCAGATTCCCTGCTCTGGCTGCTCCTCTTGGGCTCGTAATTGTGCATTTCCTCTGCAGATTTCAGCAGTAATAGTTTTTCCAATTGTTCCTATAAAATAAGCTATAAAATAGATTGTGTTTTTAATTGTTTAGCTTCATTCAGCAGACTAATCGTTGGACTTCAGGCATGTTACATTAAATACAGCTAAAGGTTTCATTATTCAATTTAAACTAATCTAATTAGTCAGAGACAATCATTTAATTTGGTTATGATTCTAATCTCTCATCAGGAAACTTCCCCCTGACAAAGTCCCTGCTTTCTCTTTGGGAAATAAAACTGCCAGGGAGGGAACGCTGCGGGGAATCAGCCAGGAAAAAACCAGCAGGCCAGAGTCGTTACTGAGCTCCTGGCACCGAGCTGCTGCTGCTGCTGCCTTCTCATTTCTGACGTTGGAAGCCAACAGGGATGAGATTTTCTCTGCTGTAGGGCAAACCTGGGATCCAAACACTTAAAGGGGAGACGCTGCTTTGCGTACGAAGCCTCCCCAGGCCACAGAGGTGCACAGATGGGGAGGGGTTTAACCCTTTCTGACTGAAGAGTCTCAGGTAACCCCTCTGGCTGGCTCAGCAGGGCTCTGGCTGCAGCTGGAGGCTGCAGGGAGCAGCAGGCAGGGGTGACAAGCAGCACTGCTCTGAGGAACACGGGAGCTCCTCTGACGCTGTTCAAGATCACAACGACACGGACTCCAGGGTCAGAAGGCTGACAGTGACTCCAATCTTTATTACGCAGGAATTTCTTCCCTTTATGCTGTTTTACAAAGAGCCACCCAATGGGTGAAACACAGACAAACTTCTTCACTCACATTGGTCAGAGCAGAGGGACAGCAAGGAGAAGTCCCTCCCAGGGAAAGGAATGCAAACAAAGGTCACAGTCAGAAAAACGTGTCTCTGGTTGGCAGAAAACTCTCTGGGAAAAGAGTTTCAGAGAAACCAAAACATCTCAGGCACCAACCCGGGCTGCAATGTCCCTCTGCTCTGACCAATGTGAGTGAAGAAGTTTGTCTTTGATTCACCCATTGGGTTGTTCTCTGTAGAACAGGATAAAAGGGGAGAAATTTCCCGGAAATAAACGGAGTCACTGTCAGCCTGCTGAGTCGGAGTCTGTGTCCTTGTGGTCTTTAACAGTGTCAGGACATCAAGGAGAAGTCCCTCCTAAGGAAAGGGATGCAAACAAAGGTTCCAGTCAGAAAAACGTGTCTCTTGTTGGCAGAACAGTGTTTGGGGAAGAGTTTCAGAGAAACCCAAACATCTCAGGCATGAACCAGGGCCACACTCCTCCTGCACACCCAGGGTGAAACCCCGGATCTGCATGGAGCAGCCCTTGGCTGAGGGTTCAGTGGGTGGGCCCAGAGGCTGCAGGGTTTTTGGTCCAAGCAGCAGTTGGGGGGATCCCTCTCCTCCTCCACCCCTCACAAAGAGAGAAATCATCCCTTTTCCTGCAGGCTGGGAGGGTGCTCAGCTCCAGGCAGACAGAGCTGGAGCTCAGAACTGCAGTGGAAGCAAAACCCACTCCAGCCCAGCAGAATATTTATGGCATCTCTTCCTTCCTTAATTTGGCGAAGGAGCTGAGATTTCTCCTCTGGAGAATGTAGAGTATTAATTAACTGAGGACGGGCTGAGAAATGGATGGCTCTCCTAAGTGTTCTCCCTATACTTTATTATCATTCTAGGCTTTTAAAACAATGGCTGTGCCAAGGAAAAGATTAGAGTAAGGCAGAGACAAGGTTTTTTTTTTAATAATAACCAGACAAAATAATATCAATACACAGCATACACCATCAGAACAGGAGACAAATTCGTTACAAGGTATATTTGAGCAAGGGGTAATTGTGACTTGAATAGATTACTTTTATCTAATGTATTTATTGCTACATAAATATAGAGATGCATGGAGCTCTTCTGGTTGTATCCAGGGAGGAAGTAAATAGCACAGATTTTTATACCTGTAATTTCTGTCTCTCCATCTACAGTGACAGATACAGATGTGTCTTGGGTTGTGGAGCCAGGGGTGGGTATTCTATTTCACATGTTAAAAGCAGTTGGGGAGATGTTTTTTTTTTTTTCTTTATCTCTTGTAACTCTGGGGGGAGAGGGGCGGGTGCCTTCTGATAATGGGCAACTGTTAAACCAGGTGGGGCAGTGTTTGTTATCTCTGTCACCCCTGTCCTCCCTCCAGGGGATATTTTCTGCTGATGGGCCATTCAGACACCTCTAAAAGCCACATCCCCAAAGCAGAACATCCACATTCCATCATCCCAGGGTGAGATGCTCCACCCAGTGCAGGGAGCCAACCATTCCCACCTGGATAAAACTGAGACACAGGGACACAGAAAGGATCCAGCTTCACCCGATTCCTGGAGGAAGACTGGACCCTTCTCACCATCCCTGGACCCTTCTCACCACCCCTGGACCCTTCTCACCACCCCTGGACCCTTCTCACCATCTCTGGACCCTTCTCACCACCCCTGGACCCTTCTCACCATCACTGGACCCTTCTCACCACCCCTGGACCCTTGTTCTACAGGATCATCTCTGCCCCACCAGAACCACCTCTGCCACTCCAGCAGGACTCACTTTGGGGCTGCTCCCAACCCCCTGACCAACAGGGTGTCAGGTTGTAGCTCTGACTCTGTCAGGGTTCTCCAGGATTGCTGTTTGTTTGTTTGCTGGTTTGGTTGGGTGGTTTTGTTTTCTACTCCATTTGTATTGTTCATATTCCCAGTAAAGAACTGTTATTCCCATTCCCAAATCTTTGCCTGAAAGCCCTTGATTGCAAAATTATAATTTGGTGGGGGTGAGGGGTTTACATTCCCCATTCTAAGGGAAACCCCAGCTTTCCCTGGCAGATCCCTGTCTGTCCAAACCAAGACAACCTGTGACTTCTGTCTCTCCATCTGCAGTGACAGATACAGATGCTGCACCTTGCACCTCCCCTGCATCTTCCCAGCTGGGTGTGGAACTCAGGGCAGGGAGACCCCAGCCCTTCCATCGCTGCCCTGCTCCAGGGGGTTTTGTTTTATGGGAGCTGCAGAGCACCAGGCTCTGTCCTCCAGCCCCTCCCTGTCCCTGTCTGGAGTGGCAGCTCTGGCTGGCTCTGGGTCCTTCCAGCAGCACCTCAGGGCTCTCCCTGGGCCCACTGGGGAAACTGAGGCACAGCTGGCTGTCACCTTGTCACATTCCCCTCCACCTGCAGGCCTGGCCTCAGCTGGCACACAGATCCTTCCCTCAGTTCCCGTGGGGAGATGGGCACGGGAGGCACCAGCAGAGGGATCTCAGGGGTGTGAATCTGCAGCAAAACGTCCCAGTTGTTGCCTGTGACTCTGACCAGCCATTGTGGCAGAAGGGGTCACACCAGGGCTCAGGATTCTCTCCCCAGCTGCTCCCACAGCCCCGAGCCACCCCAGTGGGTCAAACGCTGCATTTCCAGGCCCGCTTTACCCATTCTGAGCATTTCCCTCCCCACCTCAGGCTCAGCAGCAGGGAATTGCCTCTCCACGAGCTGCCTGCAGCTCAGGGTGATTGGTCTCTGGCTGCTGCTGACACTCCCAGAGCCCTGCAGACAGAGAAGCAGGGCTGCTTGCAGGATGTCACCACCAGGGAAGGAAAGGGATTTGCAGAGCAAGGCTGAGACGGAGGTTTCACTTCCTCAATCAGCCACTAAACCTGGCAGCGTGAAACCTCTGCCAGAAATCTCCCCTGCAGGGTGGCCAGGCTGAGGGGACAGCAGGGGACTGCCCAGTGACCCCTGCCCATCCAAACCCCCTCCTTGTGCAGCCTGGAGAGACAAACCCAGGGCACTCTGCACCCTGGCCAGGATGGTGTTATAAATGCACATTTTAGAGTTGGCTTTTCAGGTTGTTGTGCATATAATGTAAGAAGGTTGTACTGTGTTTCCTTTTATTTGTAGAATTTTAAATGTAATGGAGGTATATTTTCAGATAGAAGACAGAAGAGGTGTCTGAAATTCCTGAACTAAAGATTTCTGATAAGAAACAATTAAGCCTTTGAGGGTCTAAATCTCCAGAAGACAGATTTACAACATTCATCTGGACTTTGTGGAGCCTCACAGATAACTTGTATGCTTAGGGGGCTCTTGAAACTAAAATGAATATTTGAATCATGCATTTGCTTATTTAAATATGTAACTTTCAAATACCAAGAAATTTAGAATGGGTGGTGTGTGTTGCTTTACACCCTCAGCTGAGTAAGATCTCTTTTTGTCTCCTTATTGTCTATTTTTATTCTATTTTATTTTCTTTTTATTTAACTTATAAATTAATATATAAAAAGGTGAAACATCATTTTTTACAACAGAAAACAGCCTTTTGGGGGCTGAGGTAAAGCCCAAGCCCAGCCCAGCTCAGGGGGGTTTGGGTTCCCTGGGAGCATTTCACAGACCTCAGCTGCTGTGCACAGCCCCCTCCTCCCGGGGTGGGGAAGAGACAGATCTGAGAGAGCCAGAGCCAGGCAGGGCTCCCCTGCAGGAACCAGCACTTGTGGGGTCACTGCTGCTGCCAAGGGCTTCTCATCTTTCCCACGGAAAAATTTCGGTTTTCCAGTAATGCTGTAATTACCCCCCTGTCATGTCACAGAGCAAACAGGTTGGCAAACCTAGGTACCCAACTAAATAATCTGTGGCATAATCTAAACACATAATGGTAATTAAAGCTGACAGCTTAATGAGATACCCGAGCTTCAAATGTACAGGAGTAATCTGCAATTAAGTAATCTTTTGTAATAGCACCCTGCCAGTTTGTGAGATCTCAGGTAGAAGGCTGTGTACTGTTCCACAGCAAAAATATTGACACAGGGGGAAGTTATCCAGGCAGTGATGGGTGCCAGTGCTGTCCAGGGAAGGCACAACAAGCCCCTGATTCATCCCAGCGTCAGCTGCTGCCACCAGCACCTAGCCGGAGCTGGGAGCCTGGGTTTTGCTGCTGTGTCCGGGGTTTGGGGCTGGCTCTGCCCCCGGGGGGCTGGCAGTGCAGTGTCTGCCCTCGGGGCTGCTGGGGTGGGGCTGCAGCCCCCCCAGGACCTGCCAGGGGCTCCCATCTCCATCACTGCCCTGCTTCTCTGAGCAGAGAGGATCCGCTCTGCACTGTCCAAACCGGGGACAAACCCCATTCCTGGCAACCTTTGAGTGGAGCTCAGATCCCCTCCTCGAATTTATTCCCACCCCCGTGCCACGGGGGAGCACCCCAGAGGCTGCAGCCCAGAGGCTGGGCCAGCTTGCAAAGGCAAAATTCAGACTTCACGGTAAGGGAGACAGGATTGGATCAAATTTGATCAAATTCCAAAAAAAAAACCCCAAACTTGGAATTGGAACCTGCTGAGTCAGCTGCCTGGTGGGAAGCAGGAGGGAATAGGGCACGTGCTCCCAGGAACTTCTGCATTTCTCCTCTAGGTCTTTTCCGTTGCCAGTTTTTTGGGGGTTTATGGGGTTTTGTTGTTGTTTTGTTGTTGTTGTTTATTTATTTGGGGTTTTTGGGGGGTGGTTGTTTTTTGGGTTTTGGGGTTTGTTTTTCTGCTTTTTTGGGGTGGGGGTTGTGGGGTTTTTTGTGGGGTTTTTGGTTTGGTTTCTTTTGGTTGTGTTGTTTGGGTTTTGTTTGGTTTTTTTTTTTTTTGGTTGGTTGGTTAGTGTTTTTTGTTTGGTTTATTTTGGGGTTTGTTTTGTTGTTTTGGATTTTTCTAAATTATGGGTTTGTTTTAATTCTTGCAGCCTCTGTCCCACCCCCTCGTGTCCAGCCCTCCTGCAGGGGAAGGCGGAACAATCCCCTCCCTCAGCAGCCCTGGGAGCAGACGGCTCGGGGCTGGGGGGGGGTTCTGCCCACCCCCCTGGATCCCGGGAATTACATTTCCCCGGAGATGTCCATAAGCAGCTCCCAGGAGAGCTTTTCTTTTCTAATCCTCTGAAGCTGCGGGTGAACAAAGCAAACCTTGCAGGAGCGAGGCGAGGCAAGGAGACTTTCTAAACACAGGCAGGGCTTTGGGGGTTTTGCACGACAATGACACTCCTGGGCCAAGGTGGGAGATTCCCCGCGTTTGTCAGGCGGAGCCGTTGTGCCCTGGGCTGTTTCTGCTGCTCCTGACTTGGTTCAGATTCGCTTTTCTGAGCCAGAGCTCCGGGGAGCCGAGCCCAGCCCGGCCCCAAGGGCTCCCCAGCGCTGCAGAGCTCCGAGTGTTTTAGGACAAAGCCCGGGGAGGCAGCGGCTGCCGCCGCTTTATTGATCCAGCCCGGCCCTTCCAGCACGGCCTGTCCACCCAAAGCTCTGACTGGGGTGTTGGAGGCAGGATGGTTTATCAGGAGAGTAAAGATAACAGAGTGTCCCAAAGGTCCCGGTGTGCAGCAGATCCCCGGAGCAGCTCTGGAGGAGAATCCTGACCTCCCTGGGGATTTTCTGCTGGATCCCGGGAGAGCTGGGCTTGGTCCCGCGGCTGCACCGTCCCCCTGTCCCTCCCCAGCTCTCCCAGAGAGAAATCAGAAGGGGTTTGGGCGGTCTGCCCGTCCCAGAGGAGCAGGAGGCAGGGCAGGGGCAGCCCCGGGGAGATCCCAGCTCCCCCGGGCTCTGTGCCCCGCGGGGGTTTTGGGAGGCGCAGGGGGAGGCTGAGAGCCCGGCTCGGCAAAAGGGAGATCCCAGCCCCTCGGAGCAGATCCCGTGCGGTGGAGCTGACACCTCCAGGAGCGATTGCAGCCCTGCCAGCTCCCTCCAGGATGTGGCGTGTCAGCAGAGGGAAAACATCTGCCAGCTGTTGACACGGCTTGGGTTTCAGTCGTGTCAGACCTCTGACAGAATAACAAATGGAGCCCAGCCCCGAGCACATGGATGCCTGCCCCGCTGCAGTCCTGAGCAGCACAGAAACGTGTTCAGATTTACAGGGAAGGGCTGGGGAGCAAAGCAACCCCAGGAATTTCAAACCTGGGAGCAGCAAACAGCTGAACAAAACCAGCTGGAGCTTTCCTGTGGTTGAACAAGCTTTCCATAAACCCCCCCTGGTGGAACCTGAGCAGGACAAGTGCTCAGTGCTGCTGGCAGTAGGCTGAGAGGGGCAGAGCTCGGCCTGTGCCAGGCAGGCTCCCCTTTCCCCGAGGGGTGAGCAGGGGCTGGCACCCCCCAGGACAGGGCCCTGCTGCTGCTGCTCTGACCTGGCCAGAGGAGACACTCACACCCTCCATCCCTCCCCTGCAGGCCCTCCCCGTGGAGGCTGGGAGGAGTTTGACAATTAACCAGGCTCCTGCAGGACCGTTAATTGCCCAGCTCAGCACGAGCCCCGCTGAGCTGAGCACAGCTCCACGTTCCTGGGCTGGTGAGAAGATCTCTGGGCTCAGGGGCAGGTCATAAACGGTGATTTCTCAGAAACAATGGATTAGGATCCAGGAGACCTTTGCCCAGAGGAGCCAGCAGCGTGGTCAGTGAGGAGACAGGAATGCTGCAGGTGGCACAGAGCGTGGTGGGGAGCAGAGGGGCTGCAGCCCAGGAACTTCCCTGCAGCTCCCCAGGCTCCTGAGAGCCCCAGTGAGCAATTCCAGGGGCAGGGCCAGGCTGGGAGCGGGTGGGTTGACGCTGTTCAAGATCACAGGGACTCTGACTCAGAAGGCTGGCAATGGCTCTGTTTATTTCCAGCAATTTCTTCCCTTTTATCCTGTTCTACAGTGTCTTGGTTTGGACAGACAGGTCTCTGCCAGGGAAAGTTGGGGTTTCCCTCAGAATGGGGAATGTAAACCCCTCACCCCCACCAAATTATAATTTTGCAATCAAGGGCTCTCAGGCAAAGATTTGGGAATAGGAATAACAGTTCTTTACTGGGAATATGAACAATACAAATGGAGTAGAAAACAAAACCACCCAACCAAACCAGCAAACAAACAAACAGCAATCCTGGAGAACCCTGACAGAGTCAGAGCTACAACCTGACACCCTGTTGGTCAGGGGGTTGGGAGCAGCCCCAAAGTGAGTCCTGCTGGAGTGGCAGAGGTGGTTCTGGTGGGGCAGAGATGATCCTGTAGAACAAGGGTCCAGGGATGATGAGAAGGGTCCAGGGTGGTGAGAAGGGTCCAGGGATGATGAGAAGGGTCCAGTGATGGTGAGATGGGGTCCAGGGGTGGTGAGAAGGGTCCAGTCTTCCTCCCAGAAATCAGGTGAAGCTGGATGTTTTTATGTTCCTGTGTCTCAGTTTTATCCAGGCAGGAATGCCTGGCTCCCCCCACTGCCAGGGGGATGTGATCCATCTCACCATGGGATGATGGAATGTGGATGCACCGCTCTGGG
The DNA here is from genome assembly GCA_016584745.2 of Phylloscopus trochilus trochilus. Taxonomy (NCBI): domain Eukaryota; kingdom Metazoa; phylum Chordata; class Aves; order Passeriformes; family Phylloscopidae; genus Phylloscopus; species Phylloscopus trochilus. Next base: position 1,325,708 of record WQNJ02000031.1, on the reverse strand, counting down.
GAGGGCACAGCCTGGGGAGGTGTTCATGGCCCATGATCAGAAGGCTCAGGCCTCTCCCCCCTTGAGTTACAAGAGATAAAGAAAAAACATCTCCCCAGCTGCTTTTAACAAATGAAAATAGAATACACACCCCAGCCTCCACAATCCAAGACATACAGAGAACACCTCAATGAGTGAAACAAACTTCTTCACTCACATTGGTCAGGGTGATGGGACAGCAAGGAGAAGTCCCTCCCAGGGAAAGGAATGCAAACAAAGGTCACATTCAGAAAAACGTGTCTCTGGTTGCCAGAAAATTCTGGGAAAAGAATTTCAGAGAAACCAAAACATCTCAGGCACCAAGCAGGGCTGCAGGTGGGTGACATCTCTGTGCTGGGAGTGCTGAGGGATGGCACCAACCCTGCCAGGCTGCAGCACATGAACGGCCTGGTGAGCCTGGCTGCTTTGAGTCATCTTTAAAAATGATGCACTGAGCACTTCCTGACCCAGGGGGACTCAGAGGAATCAGTCATCACTCAGGGGGGAGTTACTTGTGCTGGTTCTCTGTTTTTTAATAGGAATTCTGTGTTGTGCTCTGCATCCCTCTGGCTCTCCTGCTGTGAGAGCAGCACTCACTGCTGGGGCCGGGCTGCCAGCACTGCTGGAACAGCCCCTGGCAATGGGAGAGGAAGTTCAGGAGGAATCTCCTTCGGAGCAGGGGGAATTCCGCCAGGCTCAGGTCCCTGTCACAGCAGGCCAGCAGGGAGGGGCTCTGTGAGCCCAGCCTGAGCCAGCAGAGGCAGCAGTTGCATTTCTGTTGAGTCAGGAAAATGAGGGGCGGAGAGGAGATTGTTCTTCTCTTTTTCTGATCCGGGATCCTAAACCCTCTGCAGGAGCAGAGGGCACGTGGCAGTGCCACCCTGGTGTCAGGGCTGTGTCACACACCGGTGTCACCCTGCTGGCAGCCACTAGGTCACCTCCCCTTTGGGAGAGCCCCGTTCCTTCCTCCCCTTCCCCATTCCTGCCCCTGCCTCACCTGGGGACGAGGGGACTGTTGGGGAGGATGAAGCAGGAAGGCCCTGCAGAGATGATTTATTGGTGAAAGATTCTAAGAGTGTAAAACCTGCAGGAGAGAGAGAGTTAAAAGCAAGATTTGAGCTATAGAATGCTAAGCAGGAAGATGGTGATTGAGTTAGCTGAGGACCAGGACCCTGGTGATTGAGCAATACTCCCCAGACAAAGGGATGCAAAAGGGGGTTGGGCCCTGCCATGTAGCAGGAAAAAGGTGGTTTTCCAGTTTTTTAGCATGTAGAGTAGTATGGTAATGCAGTAGTTCTCATAGGGTGTATGTCAGTTCTGTAGGTTTGGTATCCTGTACTGGTTGGTTGGTGCTGACCAGAATATTCAGCATAGAAAGAGATAAAATGTAATGTAACAGAAAATTCGGCCCTCGGACTTTCCCCTCTGCTGCTCCCTTCCTTTCCCATTGCTTCCTCCTGACCCCTGACCACTCTTCAGCCAGTGCTGCTCAGGTTGCCTGTCCCCAATAACCCACGTGTCCTAAGAGCATCCCGGGCTCCGGAAATCTCTCATCGAACCCCATTGCAGCCCGTTTCTTACAGGGACAGTGCTGGGGTGGCCCTGCCACAGCAGCTGGACAAACACAAACCGAGGGAGGAGCTGTCCAGGGCAGGTGTCAGCTCCAGCCAGGATTTTCCGGGCGGGCTGCAGTGCTGGGAGAGCATTACACCGCTGCTGCTCACTGATATGTCAATCAGCCAGAGGGTAATTAATGACTGCTGGAAGGATGAAATGTCACTGTCCAGGCATGGTCAGGGCTCAGCCCTGCTGCAGAGCACAGGGGCGCTCTGGGCTGGCTCCAGCCAGCCCTGCAGTCCAGGGAACAGGGGCAGAAACCCAGTCTTGCTGCCAGCAGCCCAGAATCCCCCCCTCTGCTGTGCAGGGAATGTCTCAGGACACCTGGGACAGCACTGCTGGCTCAGCTTGAAACGAGCCCAGCAGAGGAGTTTGGTTGGAAGGGCACGGCCTGAGCCATGGGTGAAATGTTCCCCTCGGAGGCTGGAGCAGAAATGCCAATTGCTTCCACAGCTCCTGGGGTCTGCACAGGCAGAGAAGCTTTCAGTGAGCGCCATCCCCTGCTGCAGGGACTTGGGTGAGCCCTGAATTCCCTCCTGATCCAGCCCTGGGTTCTGCAGCCCTGCAGGAGCAGCTCAGGCTCAGCGGGACTGGGCAGCTGCTGGGTGATGGGGGCAGATTTTGGGCTGGGCTCTGTCTGCAGAGGGGTTCCCAGCAAGGGAATTGCAACCAAATATCAGCTGGGGAAGAAAGAAACATCTCCTGGGCACGGCACAGAAATGCTGCTCCTTTAAAACTTCCGAGGACTCACACACAGGCTCACAGACAGACACACAGACACACACACCCCTCCAACACCTCCACAGCCCCTCCACCTTTCAAATTCCTGCAGTGTAACTCAGCGAAGAAAGTACAGAATGAGGGTGACATGCAAATCCTATTAATTCACCCGAGTATGGAAATGCAATCCTTTTGATGTCAAAAAGTACAGCGATGATGTGTTAAAGAGCTCAGCACGCTCCTGTTAAATATGTAAAGTGCAGATTCCCCCCGCAGCTGTATCGCTCCTGCATCAGCCTGGACTACAGCTCCTGACTCTTTCAGAGGCTGGGAATTACTCTAACAGCATTAAAGGCCTGTGCCCAACAATGTGGTCAGATGCTGCTAAGAGGATTTGGGATCAGCCAGGGATTTACTGGCACCGTTCCTGCCCAGCCCGTGCGGGTGCTGTGCTCGGGGGAGCGCAGGTGACAGCTCCAGAGTGGCTCCGTGCAGGGAAGGAGCTTCCAGAGGGAAGGTGGGAAAGGAGCTGTTTGATGCGCTGCAGGCAGAGGAAACAATTTTAGAGGTAAAAAAAAAGAGAGAGATTGAGAGGGAGAGGCAGTGGCACTCCAGGCCTGTTTTTTGCCTTCCATCGGGGTTTGAACCGCAGTAGGTTTTTTCAAAAGGTCCTGACTGAGATAAGGGCACAGCAAGATGTTTTCGGATTATGGCAACTGCAGGGACAGGTGGAAGAGTCCTCGTGGGATTTCAGAGAGTTCCCAGGCAGAGGGAGCCTTCTCCTCTCACCTGCTCTCCCCACTGATTCTTCCCGTGTCGAGGTTTCAGTGATGATGCAGCTTCAGCTCTCCTAGAGAGACATTCAGTCTTGATTTAAGGATTCTGAGCAATCAAAAGATTCGTCTCGTCCTTCAGCAGCTGCTCCAGAGCCTAATTAGCTGTATTTGAAATGTGTGCATCCCATCCCTGAGCAAAATGAAACCATTCCAGAGAATTCTGCACGTGCAATCAGTCACTGAACCCAAAATTCAGGGGTTTTTGCGGCTTGAGCCGAAGACACCGGATTGATGAGCATGAAAAAAACCCCAAACAAAAAACCCCCCTGAACTTGTCCCACAAATCAGGCCCTGCCTGTACACTACCCAGTCAGCTGAGGGAGGAGAGTGATGGTGTTTGGTGTTTTTTTCTCCCTCTCTTTCCCCGAACACTAATTAGGTTTGAAAGGCTGCAGCTTGAGTCCAGATACCACATGCCGAGAAGAAAGGAACCCAAACAGCTGACGCAGAGTTCAGACTAAACTAACTGCAAGCTCCCCAGGGACATCACAAGGTAAACCTGATAGTCCCTGTCATTTACAATCATTATCAGGCAGCAGAGGCGCTGTAATTTTACTGGGGAGCCAATTAACAGATTCCTGAAGCTCAGGGATAAGGTCTCGGTCCTTTTTTTTCTGGTTTGGACAGGAAAATGGGGGAAGAAAGGCTTTGTTTGCAGGGGATGCTCCAGGAGCTTTCCTGCCCTGGGGAACGGGCAGAGCTGGGCTCCTCGGGAAGAGAAAAGAGCAGGGAGAGGGTGGCAGAGGCAGAGCCCTGATGCCAGCCCTGCACAGCTGGGTGAGGTGTTCACTCCATCCCAGCCCTGCACAGCTGGGTGAGGCCCTGCACATCTGGATGAGGTGTTCCCCATCCCATCCCATCCCATCCCATCCCATCCCATCCCTGCACAGCTGGGTGAGGTGTTCACTCCATCCCAGCCCTGAACAGCTGGGTGAGGCCCTGCACATCTGGATGAGGTGTTCCCCAGCCCAGCCCAGCCCATCCCAGCCCTGCACAGCTGGATGAGGTGTTCCCTCCTGCACAGCTGGGTGAGGCCCTGCACATCTGGGTGAGGTGTTCACTCCATCCCAGCCCTGCACATCTGGGTGAGGTGTTCAGTCCATCCCAGCCCTGCACAGCTGGGTAAGGTGTCCAGCTCCATCCCAGCCTGCCCAGGACATGGGACAATCCCTGTGAGCTGAGACAGCGAGGGCTGGGATGGAGAGCAGGGAGGGCTGGGATGGAGAGCAGCAGGGGCTGGGATGGAGAGCAGCGAGGGCTGGGATGGAGAGCAGGGAGGGCTGGGATGGAGAACAGGGAGGGCTGGGATGGAGAGCAGCGAGGGCTGGGATGGAGAGCAGGGAGGGCTGGGATGGAGAACAGGGAGGGCTGGGATGGAGAGCAGCAGGGGCTGGGATGGAGAGCAGGGAGGGCTGGGATGGAGAGCAGCAGGGGCTGGGATGGAGAGCAGGAAGGGCTGGGATGGAGAACAGCGAGGGCTGGGATGGAGAGCAGCAGGGGCTGGGATGGAGAGCAGCAAGGTCTGGCTCAGCACGGGGCACTCAGGAGCCCAAGACGAGCGAGCAGCCAGAGCAGGACCTTGGCCCAAAGCTGCAGCTGGAAAGGTGTCTGTGCTGAGGAGCTTTGGGCTCTGGATCCAGGGTGTTGGACTCGCCCTCCCTGGAACAAACTGCTGATGCATTTGCAGCTTGGGACAGATTGCAGGTAGGACTCAGTGAACCATGCTTGGAGCAAACAGGAGACAGAGGAAGTGTTCAGCCTTCCCCCTGCCAGCCCTGGGCAGCCCTGAGCTGCAGCCAAGGCAGTCAGCTGAGCTCCTGCTGGGAGTTTTTTGGCCTAAAACCACCCTCTGGATGTGCAAACTTAGCCAAGGCTTTGTGCCCTGGGCTCTCTTTACCCTCTGGCCGACCAAGCCAGTCCTTGCAGGGGTGCTGCAAACACAGAGAGCTGCAGGCTGGGAGGGAGAGCCTGGGCAGGGTTTGCAGGCTCAGGATGCTCACACTCAGACCCTGCAGGGTCCCTGCAGTGTCACAGCTGAACCCTCCTTCATTCCCAGCTGGAATTCTGTCCCAGCAGGGCACAGAGGGGGTGACATCCCTTTTTTCTTCCGTGTTGTTTGCCTGCTTTAAATAACCTGGCCCTCTGTGTTCTGATACGAAGCAGATTTTGTGCAGTGCCAGGGTGTTTCTGCACTGAGAAAACTGCAAGGAACACCAAAACCTGCTCACAGGTGCCTCCTGTCCCTGCCAGCCTTTTGTTCAGCTGCTGTGCCTGAGCCAGCAGTTCTGCTGGGGAAGGGGGGAACAGGCAGAGAAATCCTAAGGAAGGTAAAAGCATTAATGGGTCAAGGCCTCCTTTGCATAATTCTATTATCACCAGGAAGATGCTGCAGTAATCATGTTAGGCATGTGCTCTGGAGCATCAAAGTGACTTGTCTTACCTTACTTTTTGATGTTAGACAGGTTTAAATGCTTTGTACAGCTGAGGCACCTCCGACAGCTGATCAAGAGAGCCTGTGCTGTTCAAGCAAAGCAAAGGCCTGTTTTGCCTTTTTTTTCTTTTTCTTTTTTTTTTTTTTTTTTTTTTTTTTTTTTTTTTTTTTTTAATGTCAACAATGCCACATTCTTCCAGCAAAGAGGAATAATCTCCGTTGTCAGGAGCTGTGAAAAGCAAAGGTGTGGGAGAGGGGCTGTGTCTGCAAACTCTCCCTGGAGCTGCCAGCTGGGAATCCTCAGCACCCAGGGCACTGCTGGGGCCAGAAGTGCAGGAGGCAGCGTGGGGCAGTCTGTGCTTGAGTGCACAGCTCTGGGCTGAGCTCACCGGGCTGCCAGCAGCAGGGATCAGCTTGGAGCTGGCTGATGTTCCCAACTTCTGCTGAAGCTTTCATGGAGAACTTGGGCCTTGATTTGCTTTGGGTGTATGTCTTGGGTTATGGAACCAAAAATGTGTATTCTATTTCATTTGCTGAAAACAGTTGGAGAGTTCTTCTTTACTCTGGGAGGAGGGGGGTGGGTGCCTTCTGATCATGGGCCAGCTGATAAACCAGGTGGGGCAGTGTTTGTTATCTCTTTCATCCTGGGGGATATTTTCTGCTGATGGATGATTCAGACACCTCTAAAATCCACATCCCCAAAGCAGAACATCCACATTCCATCATCCCAGGGTGAGATGCTCCACCCAGTGTGGGGAGCCAACCATTCCCACCTGGATAAAACTGAGACACAGGAACACAGAAAGGATCCAGCTTCACCCGATTCCTGGAGGAAGACTGGACCCTTCTCACCATCCCTGGACCCTTCTCACCACCCCTGGACCCTTCTCACCATCACTGGACCCTTGTTCTACAGGATCATCTCTGCTCCACCAGAACCACCTCTGCCACTCCAGGAGGACTCACTTTGGGGCTGCTCCCAACCCCCTGACCAACAGGGTGTCAGGTTGTAGCTCTGACTCTGTCAGGGTTCTCCAGGATTGCTGTTTGTTTGTTTGCTGGTTTGGTTGGGTGGTTTTGTTTTTCTACTCCATTTGTATTGTTCATATTCCCAGTAAAGAACTGTTATTCCCATTCCCAAATCTTTGCCTGAAAGCCCTTGATTGCAAAATTATAATTTGGCGGGGGTGAGGGGTTTACATTCCCCATTCCAAGGGAAACTCCAGCTTTCCCTGGCAGAGACCTGTCCGTCCAAACCAAGACACCTCCCTGCTGTGGCAGAGCTGGGACTGCCCTAAGCAGCCCTGAGCCTTGGTCCCTGCTCTGGAGCTGCTCTGGAGTTCTCCCTTCTCCAGGCAATCACCACAGAGAGGCAGAAGGGCCTGAATGCCAGCCTGGAGCATCAATCATAATTCCTGAGCTGCCAGCAGTCATGTAACTGCTTAAAGACCTCAGCAGCCCTCTGGCACTTAAAGGAAAAAAAAAAAAAAAAGTCATCTAATTAATCACAGGTGAAACAGCTTGGACCTGCTCCAAAAGCCCCTGAATTTACTGCCAAGCTTTGATGCTAATTTTCCTTCTAAGTAACCCCCTAAAGAAATTTACTATTAGGTAATTAAAGTGATGAATAAAGAGATACTTAGAAGAAAAGAGAAGAAAGGGAAAAAAAAAAAACACCTTGAGTCAAAAGCCTTAAATCTCCTCCCCTCGTCAAAGAGAAATGTTAGTCATTTCTGCACGTGCTTTGTCTCTGGAAATTGGGTTGGATTCCCACAGGAGGCTGGAGAAATATCCCTTAAATGAATGTTTGCATAACCAAATAAAACAGAAAAGGAGGAACTCCTGAGCAGACTGTGATGCTGAGGTGGCTGAGGGGAAAAGGGACCTGTGGCTCCTCTCTGAGAATCCCACACTGAACAGCTCCTGCCAGGAGCTGCCTTTCCCCCTGCCTTCCTGAGACCATTGCTTTAAAGGTAATCAGAGACCTAGGGATGCCATCTAATTAAAAAAAATGTAATAAAAATCTAATTAAGAACTCTGGAGCATGTGAAGGTTTAGGAGTCTGAGCAGGTCACAAGTTCTGGGTCAGGCTCTGCAGTGTCTCCCTTTCCTCCTCTCGTTTTTCTCCAGAGGAGAAGGATCTCAGCAGCCTCTGATCCCTGAGCTTTCTCCAGGCCAATGCTCCACAGCAAACTCAGCACGAGGGGTGTGAGCTCAGACACGGGGACAGGGGGCTGCAGGGGTTTGGTTGTTCCCACTAAAAATGCAGAGGTGGCCCCAAAACAAAGGAGAAAATCAGGATCCAGTGTCAGTTCCAGGCTCTGCCTGACACCGCTGACCCTTCCCTGCCCACAAACCCCTCTGAGCCCTCGCAGCCTCCCCGAGCTGAGGGAAGAGCTGCTGGGTGATTCCTGAGGGGACCAGGGAGGATAAAAAATGAGAAAGTGGCAGATTAGATCTGAGGTGACAGAGATGAGGAATAAAAGCCATTAGAGCCCATTTGCAATGTGCCCTCCTTGAGTCGAGTTTCAAGGTGTTCCTGCAGATTATGAACAGCCTGGCAGCAGTTTTTGCAGAGGAATCTGACAGAGGAAATACCACTGGAGCACACCCCGTGCCGTGGGGGCCCTCGGTTTGCTCGCCGATGTGAAATGCAGAGGGCAGCAGCTGAGCAAACCTGCCGGGCTCCACCTGCGGGCTCACACCCACCCCCGTCACCCTGCAGGTTTGTTCTCCCACAGCCCGGGTTCTCCATCATCCCAGCCCTTGGTGAACACCAGCCTCGGGTTCTGTGGGATGTTCTGGGCGTTGAAAATCCCCCGGGGATCCGATCGATTCGGTGTGGCCTCTTTTAAACTGAAGGGAGCAGCGATGCCGGGCAGCCTGGTCCCCCTTATCTGAGTTATCTCAGCGGCACCCGGGGAAATGAAAGCCGGGGCGGGGGAGGGAGGCGAGCCCAGCGAGGCTCGGGCGTGTGGGAAAGCGAGGTTCAAACATTCCCAAAGCTGCGCTTTGTAGCCGCCTGCTTGTAAAAGAGAAATACCAGGTGGGGAGCGCTTTGAACTTCCCAGGCTTTGCGGGGCTGAGCTGTCAGACTGTGAGTAATCGCAGCCTTCTGCCTGAGCAGGGGCTGGCCCGGGAGGGAGGGTCGGGCTGGGCTCAGCTGAGCTCTGCAGGAGCATCCGATGGGGATGGCAGCTCCTCCCTGGCTGCTGCTTCCCATTACACTGCAGCTTTCCCTTCCCCAGCCCGCGGTGCTTGTGAGGGTCGGAAATGACCAAATCTCCCTTTTGGTGGGGGCAGCCGAGCCTGTTCCCAGTAAAAGTGCAGAACAAACTCGAGGGACTCCTTCGAGCCCTTTTTTTCTGCTCCTCTGCAGCCAGCACTGCCTGGAGGATGGGCTGCTGTGCCAGCCGGTGTCCCAGAGGGAAAGGATTCCCTGGTGGTGGCTGCAGAGCCCGAGGCAGAGCCAGAGGAGCTCAGTCCTTCTCCTGACTCCACATCCCTGGGCTGCTTGGGGCAATTCCTGCTGGATTGGGTAAAACCTGGCCAAGTGTTTCCCAGTTCCGTGGCTGTGGGGCAGAGCAGGGCCTGGGCTGGGGGCAGGGCTGGGACAGGATTTCCTTCACACGAGAGCTCTGGAACTCATGCTGAGAACCTCGGGCAGTTCCGTGCTCAGCACTTCTCCACTCTTGGACTCTGCAGCAGCTGCTGGGGGAGCCAGCAGGGTCTGGGGCAGCTTGGCCTGATCCAAACCCTGCTGGGAAGCAATTCCTGCTCCCACAACTGCACTTCCAGTCTCAACTCAGCATTCAGTGGTTCCCAGAGGGCTGCTGGAGAGCAGGCACTTGGCTCCGGGGTTCCCATCTGGAGAACCTGGGATTTTGTCACTGCAGAGAACTGATCCCACCTTGGATCAGCCTGAGGGGTTCTCTGCTGGGGAACTGCCTGATATTCTCCTTGTCTTTGCGTTCTGTGCAGTCTCTTGTATCCTTGGCCTCCCCCTTGTCACCCTCGAGGCTGAGGCTGGTAAACTCAGTTTGTCTGAGTTCTCACAGGACACCGCCTGTTCCTGCAGCTGACCAGAAGCTGCTTCCTACCATGGAAAGAATTTGTGCTTCCCCTCATTTCATTCAAGGTGTCTCTCACCCTTTACCATAACCAGTTGCTTTTATTTTCAAATAAATGAAAACATAACTTCCTCTCCACGGGAAAAAAAAAAAAAAACCAAAACTTTCCATCTAAGAATATCTAAAAAGCTACTTCAAATGTAATTTTTTTTCATTCAGTTTTTCAGAGAGGTTTTTCTTTGACACTACTCTCCAAACTGTAATTTCTTAACCCTCTTAAGACTGAAGTGATATTTCAGCCCTGCGAGACAAAACTCAGCCCCAGGCGCAGAGCTGAGCTGGAAGCTGCCGGCCCTCAGGGTGGAAGGTGCCCACAGAAAAAAGGAAGGGTTATTGCCCTCCCTTTATGGCTCTGCACACCCAGGATTTCCTTTGTGTGACCCCTTTTCTTGGGTTATGGAACCAAAGATGTGTATTCTATTTCATCTGCTGAAAGCAGTTGGGGAGATGTTTTTCTTTATCTCTTGTAACTCTGGGAGGAGAGGGGCGGGTGCCTTCTGATCCTGGGCCAGCTGATAAACCAGGTGGGGCAGTGTTTGTTATCTCTGTCACCCCTGTCCTCCCTCCAGGGGATATTTTTTGCTGATGGGCCATTCAGACACCCCTAAAAGCCACATCCCCAAAGCAGAACATCCACATTCCATCATCCCAGGGTGAGATGCTCCACCCAGTGCGGGGAGCCAACCATTCCCACCTGGATAAAACTGAGACACAGGAACACAAAGGATCCAGCTTCACCCGATTCCTGGAGGAAGACTGGACCCCTTCTCATCACTACCTGGACCCTTCTCACCACCCCTGGACCCTTCTCACCATCTCTGGACCCTTCTCACCACCCCTGGACCCTTCTCACCATCACTGGACCCTTCTCACCACCCCTGGACCCTTGTTCTACAGGATCATCTCTGCCCCACCAGAACCACCTCTGCCACTCCAGCAGGACTCACTTTGGGGCTGCTCCCAACCCCCTGACCAACAGGGTGTCAGGTTGTAGCTCTGACTCTGTCAGGGTTCTCCAGGATTGCTGTTTGTTTGTTTGCTGGTTTGGTTGGGTGGTTTTGTTTTCTACTCCATTTGTATTGTTAATATTCCCAGTAAAGAACTGTTATTCCCATTCCCAAATCTTTGCCTGAAAGCCCTTGATTGCAAAATTATAATTTGGCAGGGGGGTGAGGGGTTTACATTCCCCATTCTAAGGGAAACTCCAGCTTTCCCTGGCAGAGACGTGTCTGTCCAAACCAAGACACCCCTCCTGCAGTGCCTGGAGCTTTGCCCCAGCCCTGCTCCTTCCCTCCCCAAGCTGTTCCCATGCTGCCCGTGGCAATTCCAGTGGCTGAATTCCTTCCTCCAGTAAAACCTTAACAAGTTGAGCTGAATCTTCAAACAAATCCACGTCTCTCTCAATAAATATCAGAAGGGAAATCCAGCTTAATGTAAACAGAGGATGGTGAAGTGGTGCTATTTATACGGCTCCATTTCCCTCCAGTTAAACCACTAATGGCACTTGGAGGGCTCATAATTAGCAGCCACATCTGACAGAACAGAGTCATCCCTGGCAGCCGAGCCAGGGCAGGATCAAAGCCCGACCAGCACAGGCCCATGGCCCAGCTCTAGGTCTGGGCTTGTCTTGGTAGAGCAGTGCTTGGCTCCTGTGCTCGATTCAGGCTTTTGCTCAGAATCACAGAATTTCCAGGTTGGAAGAGACCTTCAAGATCAAATCCAACCCAGCCCTAACACCTCAGCTAGACCATGGCACCCAGTGCTACATCCAGGCTTTGTTAAACACATCCAGGGATGGTGACTGCACCACCTCCCTGGGCAGGCCATTCCAGTGCTTTATCACTCTTTCTGTGAAAAACTTTTTCCTGATATCCAACCTGAGCTTCCCTTGGCACAGCTTGAGGCTGTGTCCTCTCCTTCTGCCTGGAGAGAGAGACCGACCCCAGCTGGGCACAGCCACCTCTCAGGGAGTTGTAGAGAGTGATCAGGTCACCCCTGAATCTCCTTTTCTCCAGGCTGAACACCCCCAGCTCCCTCAGCCATTCCAGAAGAGTTCCGTGCCCACCTGGTTTGTGTCTCCTCCTGTGCCTGGCTTTCCTCAGACCCTGCCCAGCACCGCCTTCCCCCTGCCTGGGCAGGATTTGCTCCAACCCCACAGCTGAGGGCTGATCACAGACTCCAGCTTGTCTGTGCTTTGCTTTCTCCAGAGCCCCAGCGCTGCTCAGAAGCGCAGAGCCCAGAAAAGGAGCAAACAACGAACACTGAGTGTCCTGGGTTGTGGAGCCAGGGGTGTGTATCCTATTTTCATATGTTAAAAGCAGTTGAGGAGATGTTTTTCTTTATCTCTTGTAACTCAAGGGGGAGAGAGGCCTGACGCCTTCTGATCCTGGGCCATGAACACCTCCCCAGGCTGTGCCCTCCCCAGAGCGGTGCATCCACATTCCATCATCCCATGGTGAGATGGATCACATCCCCCTGGCAGTGGGGGGAGCCAGCCATTCCTGCCTGGATAAAACTGGGACACAGGAACACAAAAAGATCCAGCTTCACCCAATTCCTGGGAGGAAGGCTGCACCCCTTCTCACCATCCCTGGACCCTTCTCACCACCCCTGGACCCTTCTCACCACCCCTGGACCCTTCTCACCATCACTGGACCCTTGTTCTACAGGATCATCTCTGCCCCACCAGAACCACCTCTGCCACTCCAGCAGGACTCACTTTGGGGCTGCTGCCAACCCCCTGACCAACAGGGTGTCAGGTTGTAGCTCTGACTCTGTCAGGGTTCTCCAGGATTGCTGTTTGTTTGTTTGCTGGTTTGGTTGGGTGGTTTTGTTTTCTACTCCATTTGTATTGTTAATATTCCCAGTAAAGAACTGTTATTCCCATTCCCAAATCTTTGCCTGAAAGCCCTTGATTGCAAAATTATAATTTGGCAGGGGTGAGGGGTTTACGTTCCCCATTCCAAGGGAAACTCCAGCTTTCCCTGGCAGAGACCTGTCTTTCCAAACCCAGACACCGAGGGTTCGGACTGCACCTGATTTTTATTTTGGGATTTTTTTTTTTTCAGCACATCTCGGCTCTTTTGCCCAGCCCCTCCCTGTGCCTCTCTCCAGCACAGCCAGGAGCAGCCCATTAGTGTGAGGGATGCGTGTCACTGCCTGCTGATCTAGGCCAGGGCCGGGGCTGCTGCTCAGAGCCGGCGCCCAGAAGCACAATTAGACACCAGCCAAGGCTCTCAGCGGTGATTTAAAACAGATTTTGGGTTTAAAGGTGCGTCCTAAAAGCACCTGGTTTGGTAAAGACATCAGAGCTGCTCGGCTCTCAGTGTCTGCAAACCAGCAGCTCCCAAATGAGGCAGATAAAGGAGGCAGCAGCCCGTGGTGTGTGTGCGCTCTGGAAATGCTGCTGGGGCAGGGGTTCTGTGTGGGAGCCTCACACCCACCCCTCCGATCCTGGCACTGCAGCTCTGTCACTGCTCCACACACAAGGCTGGGAATGTTCAGTGTAATTTGGCCCAGGAATTCATTTAAAGTCATCTCTCCGTGGCTTATCAGGAGTACTAGTTGTTTTGGGGGAAAGGAGATTTGTTTTAGCTGGGATAAAACCTGAGCAAGGTCACAGCTGCTCAGAGCCTTTCGGCATTTGCCCCTTCTCCTTTTTTTTTTATTTTTTTTTTTTTAATGCAATTCAACAAGTTAAGCCCGAGCAACTGCCTCTGACCCCGTGGCTACAGCAACATCTGTGACTGTCCTCTGTCATTTGCGAGCTGGAACGGCTCTAATCTCCGGAGCACACTGCTCTGCCCTGACATTTCCAGGACAGCCGCGCTCCGAAGGCAGGCGGTGGCCTCGGATCAGAGTCTAAAATAGAAACGCGTTTGCCTTTGTGCGCAGCCCCGGGAGCTGCGGCGCTCTGGCTGGGACCCGCTCCCTGCTCCTCATCCCGGCACGGCCGGGAGAGCGCTGCTGCTGCTGCCCCAGAAACCGCTCACCTCCGCTGAATCAGACACTGCTAATTAACCGGCTAAATTAGAGCAGAACCGAGGCTGCTGCAGGTTCTGGAGGCGCCGGAGCGCTCCCAGTGACACCAGAGCGGGAAGATGCTGCGCGCTCCGGGGAAGGGGCTCTCGCCCCCCTCACTGCAGCCCCGACCTGCTGAGGCTGTGGGAGGGTCCTGGGGACAGCCGGGCTGGTTTGGGGTCAGCCGGGCTGGTGTGGGGACAGCCGGGCTGGTTCGGGGTCAGCTGGGCTGGTTCGGGGACAGCCGGGCTGGTTTGGGGTCAGCTGGGCTGGTTTGGGGTCAGCCGGGCTGGTTCGGGGACAGCCGGGCTCTCTGGGGACAGCCGCCTGGTCTGGGGACAGCTGGGCTGGTTTGGGGTCAGCCGGGCTGCTCTGGGGACAGCCGGGCTCTCTGGGGACAGCTGGGCTAGTGGCGGTGCCGTGTGCCAGCGCGGAGCCGCTGTGACTGCACCTCCTGCTCTGCTCTTCCTCCCCTTCTCTGCAATGCAAAGTAAAAACCGTTCCGCTCGCGTTTGCTAAAGGTGCTTTTCACAACTGCGAGCCTGTTAACGCTGGTTTCCCAACAAATACCAGCTGAAAGCCTTTTGTTTGTTTGCTTGTTTTGGGCGCGGTGTTTTCAAACACTGGCAGCAAGCTGCTGCTCCGCTGTCGGGAAACGGAGCCGCCGGCTCTCGCTCACCTGGGCAGAGGAGCCCGAGCTGCCCGGGTGGGGCCGGGGCAGGGCACGGAGGGGCAGCCTGGTGTAGTCACTGCCTGTCATGTTTGGGATTTTCTCAAGTTCTTTCCCAGGGACCTAAACTGCTAAACAAGGTCACACTTTTTAAACTCTCTCGTTTTTCACATTTCTCTCCTAAGGAGGGACTTTGCTTGTTGACCCTTGGTGTGACCAATGGTTCAAAAGATTCCCACCTCTTAGGTGGAAACATTGTAAAAAGGTATAAAAATAAGTTCTGAGAATAAATCAGCCCCTTTTTGGAGCATCAGCCTTCTGAAATCACGAGTCCGTGTCTTTCGTGTCCAACAGTGACAGCCTGGGCAGCTGTCCGAGGGGCAGCTCCTGGCCTGGAGCTGATTTTCCCCCCGAGCTGGGCCCTACCCTGCAGCTCCTGCCTCTGGAAGCTCCTTCGGGGCCGTTCCGTTCCTGGCTCAGATTTCCAGGCCAGGTTGGGCACTCGGAGCAAGCCGGGCTGGTGGAAGGTGTCCCTGCCCAGGCAGGGGGCGGCACCGGAGGGCGTCCGAGGTCCCCGCCAACCCAAACCATCCTGGGGGTTGAGGTGGGCGGTCTGGACGTCCCTGTCTGGCACAGGGAGGTGGGACCGAGTGAGAGATGGATGCTCAGCAAGCTTCATCCTCCCCTTCTTCCTCCTCCCTTCCCTCTCCTTCACCCCCGTGGCCCAGCACAACTCACTGGAGCCCATCCTTGTGTCGCCTCCTCTGCTGCGCCGTGGCCGCTTCCCGGGGGTTCTCGGGGAGCCCCCGGCTGATTTACGGCTCCCAGCGCCTCTCCGTTTGTAATAAAGTTTTCAGCAGCTCTGTCGCGCCCGTCCCCGCCCCCGCGCACGCACAGCCCGCGCCCGCTTTGTTCTCCTCGCGCTGAATGTCAACTCATAAACCTTTCATCAACTCAACCAGGTGGAAAAAACCCATTACTGAAAGAAGTGTTCATTCAGGTTCGGAGGGGGAAGGAGGAGGAGAAAAGTTCCCCGGTGGAAGGCAGGGCGAGCGCGCTGCTCCTGCCGGAGGCTCCGCAGAGCCCGGCCGCGCTGCCGGCCCCGCAGGAGGTGGGAAAAGCCCTGGGCGGCCTCAAAGAGGCAGCGATTCGGGCCCGACAGCCGCTGCTGAAACCGAGCACGGGCGGGCCGTGCCAGCCGCACAGCGCTCGGTGCCTTTGTGCGGCTGCAGGGGCCCCAGCGCTGCCCGGGGTCTCCTCCAGCCCTGCCCGGGGTGTGCTCCAGCCCTGCCCGGGGTGTGCCCCAACCCTGCCCGGGGTGTGCCCCAACCCTGACCGGGGTCCGCTCCAACCCTGACCGGGGTCCGCTCCAACCCTGCCCGGGGTGCTCCAGCCCTGCCCGGGGTGTGCCCCAGCCCCCCTGGGGTGCTCCAGCCCTGCCCGGGGTCCGCTCCAGCCCTGCCCGGGGTCTGCCCCAGCCCTGCCCGGGGTGTGCCCCAGCCCCCCTGGGGTGCTCCAACCCTGCCCGGGGTCCGCTCCAGCCCTGCCCGGGATCTGTTCCAGCCCTGCCCGGGGTCCACTCCAGCATCCCCCGGGGTGCTCCAGCCCTCCCCGGGGTCCCCTCCAGTCCTGCCCGGGGTGCTCCAGCCCTGCCCGGGGTCCATCTCGGCCGGGCAGGACCCTGGGCACGGCAGGGCCCGGAGCAGGGCAGCACCCTGGGCACCGCACCTTTCCCAGGGAAATCCCTGCCTCCCGCCGGGTCCCACTGCCCGGGCTGCAAACGCCGGGAAGGCGCTGCTGCCTGCACAGGCCATCGATCCCCAGGAAGACATCGATCCCGTCATTGACTGGGGGTGGGATTGCACAAGGGCCGTAGGTGGAGTTCTCTGAAAAAGCGACATCACCTTTTCCCCGGGGTGTTTGTGTTCCAGGCACACACCTCCGGGGTTGGTGGATCTCCCTTTACACATGGTGTGTGAAGTTCCACACAGAAGTGTATTTCAGTAAGTTTTTAAGCCAGGCGGCCCAGAGGTAAAGCCCTGGAGAAGGGCAGGAGGGCCCTAGGGGATGGAGAAAGGACGAGAAACAACAAAGGAGAACAGGCAGTGACATCTGTCACTAGTATTTTATAAGTTAAAAATTCAGCATAATCTCCTGCCACCCTGTCCGCTATACTGAGTTCCAACAGCAACAGAATTGTCATGATTTCTACATGAATTAATTCAAATCTCTCTTTGCATGATATGGCGTAAGAAAGGGGCCATCTGGTTTATGTTCAGGGTGTCAGAACCACTCATACCAGCACACTCCGAGAGTGCAAGATGGGAGCTGACTGCACACATTAGCGTCTCCTTACCCTCTGCCCCCCGGCGCTGCTGTCCCGTGGCGGTGCTGCCGCTCCCTCCCTCTGCCAGCCCCGACCGCCCCAAGGCAGAGCCCGGGGAGCTCCGGCACGACCGGCCCGGCTGTGCCCGGGGGCTGCTGCCCAGCGCGGGCACAGGGGCTGTGACCCCGGGCATGGACAGACCGGGGCTGTGACCCTGGGCATGGACAGACTGGGCTCTGACCCTGGGCATGGACAGACCGGGGCTGTGACCCCCAGCACGGACAGACCGGGCTGTGACCCCAGGCATGGACAGACCAGGGCTGTGACTCCTGGTCACGGACAGAGCGGGGCTGTGACCCCGGGCACGGACAGACCGGGCTGTGACCCCCGGGCATGGACAGAGCAGGGCTGTGACCCCGGGCACGGACAGACCGGGGCTGTGACCCCTGGGCACGGACAGACCGGGGCTGTGACCCCCGGCATGGACAGACCGGGGCTGTGACCCCCGGCATGGACAGACCGGGGCTGTGACCCCTGGGCATGGACAGACCGGGGCTGCCTGGACACACCAGAGGGCTCGGGGACATGCAGGCCGGGCGGTGACCACGGCACAGAGGGCGGAGTGCCTGGGAAGGGCTGCTGCAGCCCCACTGCGGCACTGTCCGGGCAGTGACCCATGGCAGTGTCCAAGCAGTGACCCCAGCCCCACAGCAGCAGTGACCCCAGCCCCACAGCAGTGGCCCAGCACTGACCCCAGCCCCATGGCAGTGTCCCAGCACTGACCCCAGCCCCACAGCAGTGGCCCAGCACTGACCCCAGCCCCGCAGCAGTGGCCCAGCACTGACCCCAGCCCCATGGCAGTGTCCCAGCACTGACCCCAGCCCCACAGCAGTGCCCGAGTAGTGACCCCAGCCCCAGAGCAGTGGCCCAGCAATGACCCCATCCATGCCCTGCCCGTGCTGCCCCTCCCCTGCTCACAGGGCTGGGCAGGAGCCTGGGGAAGGCCCCGTGTGTGTGGGGAGCTCCCATCCCACCGGGAATGATGCCTGGAGTCCCTGCTTTGGAGGTTTGAATTCACCTCTCAGACGAGGAACCCATGATAATAACTTAGATAAGAGAAAAGCTTTAATTGGGGTGTCTGGAGGTGATGACATCAAACAGGCTTGGACTGCCTGGTTTTCTTGGATGCATTAGTTTTTACCTGGATGCATTATTTTTTACCTGGGATGTACTAATCCTCAAAACACCCTAAACCTCAGCGGTGCTAGCAATTCCCAAGTAATTGCAGGGAAAGGAAAAAGGGATCAGGAAAACAGGTTTGTAGAGGCTGTAAATCAGTGCAGCAGATTTTGATTAATTAATTATTACAGCAATTTTTGTTTGGCCTGTGTTACATCTTGGTGACAAACGGGTTCAATGGGATTTCTCCAGCAGTTACCTGAATATGCAAAACCCAAGCAGAACTGGTTTGCTGAGACAGGGCACCAAAGCCCCAAATTCTGTTCCCTTTGCTGGCTGAAAAGGGGCTTGGGAGAGTGGGAAAGAAGCCCCAAAGCAGAAAATCCTCATCTAGAACAGATTAGCTCTGTTTATATTGCAAAGGCTCCGGCTCAAGTGAGGGCTTTTTTTTTTTTTTTTTTTTTTCTTAGAAATATTGTTTCAGCATGAATTTATCTTCAAATGAACTTTGTGGTAAATAGAATTCAAACACGAGCTTAAATTTAAGGTCTTACTTAAGTGCTTTCCTACTTCACTTGCCAGCTGAGGATCTGGCCCGAGCTTTGAGCATCTTTGGGGAGAAGCAGCAGATTAATGGGATTACAACATTTGCAATCACTTTTGTACTTCCCTGGGCTGCCTGATCTCTGTAAAACCTCGTCTCGGCGGGGCTCTGGAGTTGTTGGCTGGGTGCTGATGGACAGGGGTGATGAAAAGAGGGCTGGCTGAGCATCCTGTCAGCTCTGGGAACACATTCCGTGGCCCCTGGGGACTGCACTTGCAGATGTCAGCGCGTGTTTAATCTCTGTGCTCCGTGAGATCCGGCCCTGAGCGCTTCACTCCGCACCCCACGGGCCTCATCTCCTGGCTTGGCTCTGCAGCTGCTGTTTCACAGCCAGGAAACCAAACCCGTGCTCAGGAAAGGTGGGAAGGGGTGGCCTGGGACAGGCAGGGCTTCACCCAGAGCCTGGAAACCCCGGGGGGATCTGGACTGGTCCCTCCTGGAGCTTCCCGGTCCCTCCCGGAGGTTCCCACCGGAGCTCCCACCCTGGAAGCAAAAGGCAGATCTGGGGTGTGGAGCTTTGCACTTTCCTGTCTCTGATCCAGGAGGAGCTGTCTCTGCAGCAGCCTGGCAGCTCCTCCTGCCCTGCCTGGCACGGGGCACTTCCAGCCCCTCCAGGATGGGACTGGAGCTCCCCATGGAGAGCAGGGCAGGGGCCTGGGGTTGTTCCTTTCTTGGAGGAGCTGAGCCATGGCCACAGCCTGGGCGTTCCTGCAGCTCCAGGAGCAGAGTCCATCGTTCCTCAAAGGCCTGACTGGGAGGAAAGCAGAAAGAAACCCCAAGCCCCCCAAAATGCCAGAAGTCCTTGGATTTTTCTGTGCACAGATCTCCCCTGGAGGCAGGTTCCCCTGGGAGGTTATTGCATCCTCACCCCTCGAAGCCCCCATGTCTTGGGTTGTTGGGCTAGGGGTGTGTATTCTATTTTCATTTGTTAAAAGCAGTTGGGGAGATGTTTTTCTTTATCTCTGGGAGAGAGAGAGGCAGATGCCTTTTGATAATGGGCCAGCTGTTCAAATCAGGTGGGGCAGTGTTTGTTATCTCTGTCACCCCTGTCCTCCCTCCAGGGGATATTTTCTGCTGATGGGCCATTCAGACACCCCTAAAAGCCACATCCCCAAAGCAGAACATCCACATTCCATCATCCCAGGGTGAGATGCTCCACCCAGTGCGGGGAGCCAACCATTCCCACCTGGATAAAACTGAGACACAGGAACACAGAAAGGATCCAGCTTCACCCGATTCCTGGAGGAAGACTGGACCCTTCTCACCATCCCTGGACCCTTCTCACCATCCCCGGACCCTTCTCACCACCCCTGGACCCTTGTTCTACAGGATCATCTCTGCTCCACCAGAACCACCTCTGCCACTCCAGGAGGACTCACTTTGGGGCTGCTCCCAACCCCCTGACCAACAGGGTGTCAGGTTGTAGCTCTGACTCTGTCAGGGTTCTCCAGGATTGCTGTTTGTTTGTTTGCTGGTTTGGTTGGGTGGTTTTGTTTTCTATTCCATTTGTATTGTTAATATTCCCAGTAAAGAACTGTTATTCCTATTCCCAAATCTTTGCCTGAAAGCCCTTGATTGCAAAATTATAATTTGGTGGGGGTGAGGGGTTTACATTCCCCATTCCAAGGGAAACTCCAGCTTTCCCTGGCAGACACCTGTCTGTCCAAACCAAAACACCCTGGCAGCTCAGGCTGGGAAAAGCCACATGGATGGAAGTTGGAGGAAAGTTTGGGGTGCTCTAAACCGTGCTGCTGGGTACTCCTGGCGTCAGGGAGGGCAAACCAAGACAAACTCACAAACAATCCTGTTTGTTCCAGTCACAGACACAACCTGGGGCATATTTAATGCAGGATTGCCAGAAATGCAGCAGGGGAGTCATGCAGAGCTTGCACCCTGCAGGCAGCTGGTGTGCAGGGCCAGGACAACCAGGGCAGGAAATGCAAACCCTGCCCTCTGCTCCGTCTCCTGCACCGAAAGAGTAATTATAATTAAAAATAAATCAACCCTGCTTTTAGTTTGATGAAATTACCACTTCTGTTAAGAGCAGCTCAAGCTGACTGTAAATCCTTTTCTGCAGGGTGTCCCTTTGGGGTTTGCAATATTTGATGGTTTTAGGATGTGTTGTGCTGCAGCTGCAGCAGGAAAGGGCAGAGCAGGAACCACACCGGGGTGAGAGCAGCACCTCCCCGTGCCCCGGGGTGCCTGCAGCCCGCAAGAGACGGAATTAGCACTTCTGAAAAAGAACTGATTGATGCAAAGATGCGCCAAACTACTCAGTTCAGCCGCCTTAATGGGATGTGGGAGGCAGTTTTGACCTGCTGGCCAGGGGAGGGGCTCCCAAAGGCAGGAGCTCAGTTGACAGCCATCACTTCTGTACTTTTTTGTTTCTCTTAATGTGTCAAAACTCGGCTGCTCTTCAGAATCATTAGAAGTTCAGAACCAAACCTTTTCTCTCATTTAGGAGCATTTTTGTGCAGTTGCACTCTGCATTGCTGAGGGGTGAGGGGAAATGGGAGCCTGAGCTCCTGGGTGCTGAGAGCCTGGGCTTTACGAGGCTGCAGAAAGCCTGGTGAGCACAGGGCCCAATCTGGAAATGCATTTAAGGCACTCAGGGCTTGGAGCACATAAATACTCGCACAGAAGTCAATGGGACATAAATTCATGAATTTGCCTAAGTGCTTTGCTGGATCCCTGCCGAAGGAACCACTTAACCAGGAGTTCCAATCACAGGATCAGAGCCCTGTTAATGAGCAAACCCCTGGAGCAGAGCGTCAGGGGGATGTGAAATCCAGCCCCAGGTCATGGCTGGGCAGCTGAGCTCCCTCCCACCCCATGGACACTCAGCCTGCTGGGTGGCACTGCTGTCCCCTCTCCAAGCAGGGATTTACAGGGCCCATTTCACACTGGGACTGCAGGAGGAGAAGCAGCAAACCAGAGCTCAGACCCAGAGGGCAGGAACCTGAGCAGCTTTCCTTCTAGCAAAAGGCTGTTCCAGTTCATCTTCAGTGAATTGTGCCTTTCACCTTCTTTTCTTTTAAAATCCTTTTGGCTGATCAGGAAAGAGAAACAGGAGTGACTAAGATCAGTCAACATTGTCAGATCTCTGCATGCTCCATTAGTGCTGGCAGGCACCAGAAATGCAGATTTCACTGTGCAGGAGCTCATAAATCACCTTGGGAGCAGCAGCTGGGACGGGGATGCTGGGGAGGGAGAAGAGGGGTGGTCAAAAACCCAAAGCAGGAGCAGAGCAGCTCCTGTGCCAGGAGGATGCACAAGGTAAATATAAACAGAGGAGTGTGGGACAGGGCTGGAACCCCTTGGATCCTCCAGCGTGGGCAGTTCTCACTCTAGGCTTTCACCCAAAGCAGGAGCAGCCCCGGGGAGAAGTGAGGCAGAACGTGGATTTGCTGAGTGTCACTGAGAGCTGCTCAGCACATCCGGGTGTGTTCAATAAATCCCTGTCAGAATCCTTGCACTGAGAAAGGAAAGGCTGGTGACAAATCAGCTTTGTCTGTTGCTCTGCACAGACATTGCTTTCAATCAAGTGAGAAGTGCTCTCACATCACAACGAGACTTCCCCCAAAAACCTCCGTGTGTGGCAGAGCTGGCCACTGCCCAGGGGCCTGGGGGGCCCAGCAGCTGGAGCAGGAACACAGAGCTGACCCTGCAGGGTGACATGGATACCCTGAATCCCTGTTAGCTCAGGAATGTCAGGCAGGAAAATGCTTGGAAGGTTTGATGTGGGGAGATCAGCACATCAGGCTGTGGTGGTGGGCTTGGCAGTGCTGGGGAAGGGCTGGACTCGATAATTTAGAGGTTTTCTCCAGCCTGCATGACTCTGTGTGTTGGGAGCAAACTTTGGGGTTGTTTTCTAGAAGCAAATGACAGAACTTTTCCAGAATTCCCAGAGGGTTTGTAGGGAAAAGGACCCTCAGCCCTTCCCGTTCTCACAGCATCCTCCGCTGCGGTTCACACAGAGCAGTGTTAACATGAGTCTGGACTATCTCAGCACATAATTATTTATCCTTCAATAAAACAAAGAAAACCGTGTCTAAATCTGACTAATATCCCCTCCTCGGCCTGCCAAGTGGGGCCTTGTGCTTCCAGCACTGCAAAGCAAGCCTGACTCGCTGCATATTTTGTGTTACCATGGTTTATGTCCAAATGCAAGGATTTAATTTTGTCCGTCACCGAGCCGTGGTTTCCATATGACACCAGTACATTCCTCCCCTCTGCCTGCTGTTCTGACAGACGACAGAATCGAATTAAACATTCCAACCACCCCGCTGCACACGCAGGAAGCTTCTGTTGCTTTGGCTTTGGAGATCAAGGGGCAGATCTTCCCCAGGTGGAAATCAGAAATCACCGGGTTTGCAGTGCTTACCCCGGCTGGGGTCCGGCCTGGGACATCTTCATTTCCCAGGACGATCCCAGGAGATGGGTAAAGCAGGACTGACAGATAAGGCAGACTCTCCTCTCTGCTGTGCTGGCTGCCCTGAGTGACGATTGTTGTGTTTCCTCCTGGAGCAGTCGCTGACCAGCCCCACTTCTCCCTCTGGAGCTGCCCTGCACATATTTCTGCACTAACTGCAGCCTCCCTCCCTCCCTCCCAGCCAACTGCAATTTCATGGCATCAACACTTAAAAAAAGCCAATCCCCAGGCTCTGCCTCGCTGAGACCGAGAGTAGAAAAATGACCAGTTCCTTCTGCAAACACCGGCTGGGCTTTCACAGCAGCCTGAGGGGATTACACACACATCTCACTTTGAAATTTAAGCTCTGGATCCTGAAAGAATAAGCTTTACTCGGCAGCTTCACACCCCGGAGGGACAGCTCATTGCCTGGGATTGCTGTGATGTCATCCTGGCAGGGAACCTTTCCAGATGAAGGCAGAGCACAGCCCCTCCTTCTGCACAGAGCAGCACTGGGGTGACCCTGGGCCGGGGTTTTTGGGTGCCCTGGGTGCCAGCATTCCCTGAGAGTCCATCCTGCTCAGGCCAGGAATAGAGTTATCCCTGAACACTGAGAAACCCCCGCGGCTGGGGAGATCCAGGAGTGCAGGAGGATGCTGGTAACGATCCAGCTGGGCCTGCTCCTCACTCCTGGAGCTCACGGAATCACAGAATCACAGAATTCTGGGACTCTGTGGTAACAACCCAGCTGGGCCTGCACGTCAGCACCACTCCTGGAGCTCTGGCAGGGTTTGCAGTGCTGGGTTTGAAATGCTGGGTTTGCAGTATTGGGTTTGCAGTGTTGGGTTTGCAATGCTGTGTTTGCTGTGCTGGGTTTCCCCTGGGTTTTCCCTGGGTTTGCAGTGCTGGGTTTGCAATGCTGGGTTTGCAGTGCTGGGTTTGCAGTGTTGGGTTTTCCCTGGGTTTTCAGTGCTGGGTTTGCAGTGCTGGTTTTTCTCTGGGTTTGCAGTGTTGGGTTTGAAACGCTGTGTTTGCAGTGATGGGTTTCCCCTGGGTTTTCCCTGGGTTTGCAGTGCTGGGTTCTGCTCTGGGTTTGCAATGCTGGGTTCTGCTCTGGGTTTGCAGTGCTGGGTTTGCGGTGCTGGGTTTGCAGTGTTGGGTTTGCAGTGCTGGTTTTTCCCTGGGTTTGCAGTGTTGGGTTTGCAGTGTTGGGTTT
This sequence comes from Phylloscopus trochilus trochilus, assembly GCA_016584745.2. NCBI lineage: Eukaryota > Metazoa > Chordata > Aves > Passeriformes > Phylloscopidae > Phylloscopus > Phylloscopus trochilus. The sequence goes on along the minus strand of WQNJ02000031.1, from coordinate 1,301,530 downwards.
TCCCTGGGTTTGCAGTGCTGGGTTGCCTCTGGATTTTCCCTGTGTTTGCAGTGCTGGGTTTGCAGTGCTGGGTTCTGCCCTGGGTTTGCAGTGCTGGTTTTTCCCTGGGTTTGCAGTGCTGGGTTTGCAGTGCTGGGTTTTCCCTGGGTTTGCAGTGTTGGGTTTGCAGTGTTGGGCTTTCCCTGTGTTTGCAGTGCTGGGTTTGCAATGCTGGTTTTTCCCTGGGTTTGCAGTGCTGGGTTTGCAGTGCTGGTTTTTCCCTGGGTTTGCAGTGCTGGGTTCTGCTCTGGGTTTGCCATGCTGGGTTTGCAGTGCTGGGTTCTGCTCTGGGTTTGCAGTGCTGGGTTTGCAGTGCTGGGTTTGCAGTGCTGGGTTTCCCCTGGATTTTCCCTGTGTTTGCAGTGCTGGGTTTGCAGTGCTGGTTTTTCCCTGGGTTTGCAGACTCCAGAGCTGCTCTCAGGGCCTGGAGCTGTGGCTGGGCGATGCTGCTGCTGCCAATAGCCCAGGAGAGGGGACCTGGGACCTGCTGGGACTGGGGAAGGAAACAAATTTGTATTAATTAGGAACAAATGCTCATTGCTGGCTAAGGGACTGCACAGCAGATGTTTGTCCCAATAGCCAAGAGATGGGTCATCTCCAACAAAAGTGATAAATAACAGGAGTGGGGTTTCTGGTTGTTTTCTGTTTTCTCAGGTCAAAACCATGGGTAGTTCAGGGCTGGAAATGCCATTAATTAATGCTGACACCTGAATTTGAGATGCCTTGTTCACAGAATGCCCTTTGCTAAATTAACCACAGCCCCCAGACGAGGTAAATCTTCCCTGGTCACTCCAAGCACGGAGCATTAATACACAGAATCAGCAATTTGGGATTCACCTGTTTGCTCCTGAGGGGAATGTGGCCTGCAGGTCTCCTGGGGTACCCCAGGCACACTGGCCATGCTGTGGTGTTCACACATGGTGTGGGACAGATGGACAGACACCCGGAGGCTCAGCACAGCTCAGCAAAGATGTGGATGTGCATTCCTGGTGCTTCTCAATTTAGGGATGGGTCAGGACTCAGCAGCTCCCCAGGAATATTGTCCTTGGTCTGTACCCAAACTGGCAGACAAGCAGTGTGTCCACCCAGTGAGGGGAGCCAACCATTCCCACCTGGATAAAACTGAGACACAGGAACACGAAAACATCCAGCTTCACCTGATTCCTGGGAGGAAGACTGGACCCTTCTCACCATCTCTGGACCCTTCTCACCACCCCTGGACCCTTCTCACCATCTCTGGACCCTTCTCACCACCCCTGGACCCTTCTCACCATCTCTGGACCCTTCTCACCACCCCTGGACCCTTCTCACCACACCTGGACCCTTGTTCTACAGGATCATCTCTGCCCCACCAGAACCACCTCTGCCACTCCAGCAGGACTCACTTTGGGGCTGCTCCCAACCCCCTGACCAACAGGGTGTCAGGTTGTAGCTCTGACTCTGTCAGGGTTCTCCAGGATTGCTGTTTGTTTGTTTGCTGGTTTGGTTGGGTGGTTTTGTTTTCTACTCCATTTGTATTGTTAATATTCCCAGTAAAGAACTGTTATTCCTATTCCCAAATCTTTGCCTGAAAGCCCTTGATTGCAAAATTATAATTTGGCGGGGGTGAGGGGTTTACATTCCCCATTCTAAGGGAAATTCCAGCTTTGCCTGGCTGATACCTTGTCGCTGTGGGACACAAAGGAGGAGATGCGGACTCATCAGAAGGCTGCAGACTCCTCACAGGAGGAGCCAGGGCGTTCATTCTCCAAACCTCTTTTATACCTTTTTACAAAACACCCACCTCAGAGGTGGGACCCCTGGAACCATTGGTCACTCACAGAGACCATCACGTGAAGTCCCTCCTATGGGAAAGTGTGTGGAAAACATCTCCAGTTTACCAATAGCATAACCTTGCCCAGGAATTCTGTCCTGGGAGCAGAACTCCCAAAAACCAAAACATGACAGGCACAAACCGTGGCAACAATACCTGTCTTTCCAAACCAAGACACAGTGTGAGTAAACATTTCCTGAGAGGGAGAAATGACAAATGTGGGTTTGTTTTTCACCTGGGAGGTGCCCGTGTGGCAGTCCCCCTGTGTGTGTGGACACTCAGGGAAGCGTTTTGTGCTGAAGATGTGTGTGCTGGGACGAAAAGGCTGCATTTGAAATTGATTTGTGTAAATACACATGTGCATGGGAAGCCCCCCTGCTGCAGACACCCGTACATATGTGCAGATCTAATCATGTTTGTGTACACAAACACTGACAAATTAGGGACAGAAAATTAAGCATATGCCCATCTCACCCCCCGGTGAGGATCCCTCCAAGGAACATCAAACCTGTTTGTGTCAACACAGACCCCTGGGCCCTGCAGATCCCATCCAGCTGAGAAGCAGAGATCTCTGTACCTGCCAGGGCAGGCCCCTGTTTGCACTGTCCCCACACCTCCGGGGTGTCCCCTCCCACTGCCAGCTCTGTCCCTCCCCAGCACCACTCCCCAGCCTCTGATCTTTGCCCTCTTCTCCTTCAAATTAAATTTCAAGTTTTTTTTTTCAAATCTCTGGTGAGTGACAAGCCAGTGCCAGAACTGTCTTTTAATACACAAAAGCATAAATAATGCCATCCATCAGAGCTGTCACTCAGCAAGATGGATTGCTACTTGTCCAGACACTGGAATGACACAGAAGTGAAAGTTAGGAACTGTCTCTTTTCTTTGCTGGCTTTCTTTTTCTTCTTCTCTCTCCCTTTTTTTTTATTTTTTTTTTTTTTTATTTGCCGGACTGCTTGATTCTGATTAATGGTGCTGTCAGGGAGGGATTCCGCTTGCCCGGATAATGAGTCAGGAATGTATTCCCTGTCACAAACACAGCAGATGTCAGGGGCAGAAGGGCCCGGGAATGCCAGAAACAATATACAGTTTCTTCCTAGTCCCCTGACAGGCCAATATGCTGCACAAGGTCTAATTTATGTAGACAAAATGCAGGCAAGGGGCTGCGGCAGCAGAGAGGCTGTGGGGAAGTCTGGAGTACAATGCAGGAGGGAGGTAATGAAGGCGAGCACTGGGACTCAATAGCACTGCATCAAACGGCCTTAACAAGAATGGCCCAGGACCACTTTGACTCCATTAAAGTGCACTTTACATCATTATGGAGAGAAATCAAACAGGGCAGAGGGCTTCTGTTTCTTTTAATGGCTCGATTAGGTTATTCACTCATCGGGGCTGGCGGCTGTCACCGCTCCTGCCGGGGGAGGGACGCTGGCCCTGGTGGCACAGGGCACTGCAGCACTGCCCCTGCAGCCCCTGCAGCCCCTGCAGCCCCTGCAGCCCCTGCAGCCCCTGCAGCAGGCAGGCAGGCAGGCTCCCAGTGCTGCTGAAGGCGTTTCCATGGGATTTGTCTCCATGTGCCTTCGCTTTCGGGCTTGGCCTGGGAAGGGGCCAGGGGGCTGCTGAAAGCCCAGCCCTGCCCTGGGGCCTGGGGGTGCCACGGTGGCCTCAGAGGGTGCTGACCTTCCCCAGGCTGGGAGGAAACCCACAGCTCCAGAATGGTGGCACAGATTCACGTGTTCGGGGAATAAAGGAGGTTTTTGGCTGCCCTGCTGTGCTGCAGCCCCTGCCCAGCACTCCGGGGTGGTCTGGGGGCCAGTGCCTGCCCAGCACTCGGGGCACTGAGGTCCTGCTGCTCCAGGAGCCACCCTCAGGGCTCTGGGGAGCTGCTCCAGTCCCACAGAGCTCCCTGGAGGAGCTGCCAGGCCATCTGTGTCTCTCACAGAGGGAGCAGTGAGAAGGCTGATTGCAGCAGGAACGAGGAGCAGGGAAGGAAGAGAAAAGGGTTTCATTCAAAGTGTCCCCATGCCTGCTGGAGCTTTTGACATCAGAGTCTCTCCCAGCACCTGGAAACTCCCCCTTTGTGAAGCTGCCACACTGTCTGTCATTAAGCTCTGCTTAATGAAATTGTGTCACACTAAAAATTCCAAGAGGGAAAAGTCTGGAGCTGGTTGAGCCAGAGATTCTTTATTCTCAGTCCCAGTACAGCCACTTCACTCTGCCTCTAACCAGGGTTGGGATAACGAATGAAAACCACCCCACGTGAGGATCCTGGTGCCTTCCCAGCAGTGTTGCAGCACTCTCAGTCAGGCCACGTCCATGAACCCTTCCCCAGGAACAAGCTCTGCTTTTATCTCCTTGTCCCCTGAGCCCTGACCCCTGAGAGGTGCCAGCAGCTCCTCCCCGAGGAGCAGCAGCCCAGCTCAGCTCAGCACCGAGGGCTGAGGGAGCCCGAGGTCAGAGGCAGAGGCTGAGGAGGGACAGAGATGACAGCACAGAGCTCCTGCCCAGAGCCCTGGCAGGGCAGGAGCTGCGCAGGGAGCACAGGCAGGGGCTGGGGCTGGCAGAGCTCCTGCTCAGACCGAGCAGCACCCAGTGCTGGCTCCCGAGCTGCTCCCTGACCCTGCCCAGCACTCGGGGTGGTCTGGGGGCCAGTGCCTGCCCAGCACTCGGGGCACTGAGGTTCTGCTGCTCCAGGAGCCACCCTCAGGGCCCTGGGGAGCTGCTCCAGTCCCACAGAGCTCCCTGGAGGTGCTGCCAGGCCATCTGTGTCTCACAGAGGGAGCAGTGAGAAGGCTGATTGCAGCAGGAACGAGGAGCAGGGAAGGTGTCACAGTGCACACAGCACCCCTCTCCTGTGGCTGCCACCTGCCCTAGGAGTGACACACTCCAGAGAAGTTTTCCCTGCTCAGGGGCTGGGCTGGCAGGATCAGCTTGGCCAGACCCTTCTAAGTTGATGAGGTTGTGCTTTTTTTTTTTTTTTTTTCATTTTCCCCCTCCCCCAAAGCTCAACATGGTTTTCATTTAAAAAAGCTTTATTCCTGCTCAGAACGCCCCTAATCAGAACCAGCACCTAGCAGCCTGAAAATAAAGGAAATAAAATTAAAGGCTGCAATTGCTTTGGTTTTACAAGGCCGAGGCCTGGCGAGCTGTGCTGCAGGGGAGGGGCGTCAGGGGCTCAGGGTTTGTTGGTTTTGCTGGTATTACCCTGATCAAAGCAGCTCATTGTTAAGTGAGCACAAAAGTGGATTTAGAAAGTTAACACATTAAAATAGGTGTGATTGACATCAGCGCCAGGAGTGAGTGCAGGGAGCAGGGACGGGCTGAGGCAGGGCTGGGGGTGTCAGGGCTGGGGGTGTCGGGGCTGGGGGTGTCGGGGCTGGGGGTGTCAGGGCTGGGGGTGCCAGGGCTGGGGGTGTCAGGGCTGGGGGTGTCAAGGCTGGGGGTGCCAGGGCTGGGAGAGGGCTGGGGGTGTTGGGGCTGGGGGTGTCAGGGCTGGGGGTGCCAGGGCTGGGGGTGTTGGGGCTGGGAGAGGGCTGGGGAGTGCTGAGGCTGGGACTGTCAGGGCTGGGGGTGACAGGGTTGGGGGTGTTGGGGCTGGGGGTGTCAAGGCTGGGGGCTGCTGGGGCTGGGGGTGCCAGGGCTGGGGGTGCCAGGGCTGGGACAGGGCACCAGGTGAGTGAGGGGCAGCTCTGTCAGCCTGAGGGTCAGCACTGGGCTGGTGGTGGGGTCAGGAGGGGCTGCCAGGCCCAGGGATGCCACCCCGAGGTGCTCACAGCTCCACCAGACCTGGAACTGCTGCTGGGAATGCTACTGGAGGCAGGGAAACTGCACTGGGCTTGCCAGGCCACTGCCCAGCCGGCCAGGCTACTGTCCAGCCTGACAGGCCACTGCCCAGCCTGCCAGGCCACTGCCCAGCCTGCCTGCCCCTCTGCCCATCGCTCTGGGGGCAGCAGCCGTGCCTGGAGCTGCTGAAGCTGTCACCAGCTGAGCTCTGCAGAGGTCACGGAGCAGAAGATCGATGCCTGTGGGAGCCAGCGCGGCGTTTTCAGTAACCTGAGACCCTCCAGGACCGGGTCAAAAGCTGGGCAGTGCTCAGGCACTCCCTGGCTCCCCTCCCCAGGAGGGGATTGCATTTCAAATGCGCTCGGTGTGCCTGCTCAGGAGACAAAACACAAGCAAGGGACACCCCAGGAGCAGGCGTCGGTGCCGGGCACTGGGCAGGCAGGGAGCTCCCCTGATCAAAGGGACCCTTGGCTGAGGCACAGCCCTCAGGAGGAAGGCTGGAAAGACCAATTTTCACAGATCTCAGCACCGGGAAATAGGCATTTCATCATCAGTTGAGTCATGGGAAGGAGGATTCGGACAGGCTGCTGCTGCTGCAGCACAGACAAATGTAATTTATTACCCTGAGGCCTGGGGAGGCTTGGGGAACTCAGGAGGAACACGCAGTATTAAGGAGCCCGGCCCCCAAGGAGGCTTTTTGGAGAGTGACTAATTGAGATGGGACATTGGGACATCCTCCTGTGCCCGAGCACATCCAGCCCTGCCCCGCTGCCCTGGTGCAGCACAAACCCTGGGTGGGTACAGGAGAGGGGGCAGGACTGGCTCTCAGAGTGCTGACCCGAAATTCAGGGCACCTGGGCTGGCTCACGGCTCCCAGAGGAGGCTGGCACAGCTCAGCATGGCGGTGCTGCCCAGCTCTGCCTCTGTCACTGCCCAGCTCTGCCTCTCTCCCTGCCCAGCTCTGCCTCTGTCGCTGCCCAGCTCTGCCTCTGTCACTGCCCAGCTCTGCCCATCTGCAGGAGCAGCTGACCCAGCATGGTGCCTGCAGGTGCTGGTCAGAGCAGGTGCTGGTCAGTGCAGGTGCTGGTCAGTGCAGGTGCAGGTCAGGGCAGGTGCTGGTCAGTGCAGGTGCTGGCTGGAGCAGGTGCTGGTCAGTGCAGGTGTTGGTCAATGCAGGTGCTGGTCAGTGCAGGTGCTGGCTGGAGCAGGTGCTGGTCAGTGCAGGTGCTGGTCAGTGCAGGTGCTGGTCAGAGCAGGTGCTGGTCAGTGCAGGTGCAGGTCAGGGCAGGTGCTGGTCAGTGCAGGTGCTGGCTGGAGCAGGTGCTGGTCAGTGCAGGTGCAGGTCAGGGCAGGTGCTGGTCAGTGCAGGGGCTGGTCAGTGCAGGTGCTGGTCAGTGCAGGTGTTGGTCAGTGCAGGTGCTGGTCAGTGCAGGGGCTGGTCAGTGCAGGTGCTGGTCAGTGCAGGTGCTGGCTGGAGCAGGTGCTGGTCAGTGCAGGTGCTGGCCAGTGCAGGTGTTGGTCACTGCAGGTGCTGGCCGGAGCAGGTGCTGGTCAGTGCAGGTGTTGGTCACTGCAGGTGCTGGTCAGTGCAGGTGCTGGTCAGTGCAGGTGCTGGCTGGAGCAGGTGCTGGTCAGTGCAGGTGCTGGTCAGTGCAGGTGCTGGTCAGTGCAGGTGCTGGCTGGAGCAGGTGCTGGTCAGTGCAGGTGTTGGTCAATGCAGGTGCTGGTCAGTGCAGGTGCTGGCTGGAGCAGGTGCTGGTCACTGCAGGGGCTGGTCAGTGCAGGTGCTGGTCAGTGCAGGTGCTGGCCGGAGCAGGTGCTGGTCAGTGCAGGGGCTGGTCAGTGCAGGTGCTGGTCAGTGCAGGTGCTGGCTGGAGCAGGTGCTGGTCAGTGCAGGTGCTGGTCAGTGCAGGTGCTGGCTGGAGCAGGTGTTGGTCAGTGCAGGTGCTGGTCAGTGCAGGTGCTGGCTGGAGCAGGTGTTGGTCAGTGCAGGTGCTGGTCAGTGCAGGTGCTGGCTGGAGCAGGTGCTGGTCAGTGCAGGTGCTGGTCAGTGCAGGGGCTGGTCAGTGCAGGTGCTGGTCAGTGCAGGTGCTGGCTGGAGCAGGTGTTGGTCAGTGCAGAGGCTGGTCAGTGCAGGTGCTGGTCAGTGCAGGTGCTGGCTGGAGCAGGTGCTGGTCAGTGCAGATGCTGGTCAGTGCAGGTGCTGGTCAGTGCAGGTGCTGGTCAGTGCAGGTGCTGGCTGGAGCAGGTGCTGGTCAGTGCAGATGCTGGTCAGTGCAGGTGCTGGTCAGTGCAGGGGCTGGTCAGTGCAGGTGCTGGTCAGTGCAGGTGCTGGCCGGAGCAGGTGCTCTGTCCCAGGCAGCAGCAGCAGCAGCAGCAGCAGCAGCAGCAGCAGCAGGGGGTGTCAGGGGCTCTCCTGCCCAGTGGAGCTCCAGGCCGTGCCCCTGTCGGGTCAGGACAGGGTTGGCTCTGCTCCCTCCAGCCCTGGGTGCGCCTGGTACCTGTGAAACGCTCAGGGTTGGTTCTGGGATGGAGCAGGGCCTGCTGTGCCCCAGCTCCTGTCTGAGGGTGTTTTCCTGGGAATCCTGCCCGTCCTTCCCCGCCCCTGTTCAGCCTGGCCGCGCTCTGGGGGCGCAGAGGCTGTGCCCAGGTGAGGCTGTGCCCAGGCGAGGCTGTGCCCAGGTGAGGCTGTGCCCAGGCGAGGCTGTGACCTTGCAGGAGGGATTTCCCACGGCTGCACCAGAGCCAGGCCAGCGCTGGGGCTGAGCCTCCTGCCCCGGGGGCTCAGTAACATCTCCGAGTGTGTGAAGGGTTCCCAGGTGAGCCGGGGCCTCTTGCAGCCCTGCAGGAAGGCGCTGCTGGGTGCTTTTCCTGCGCCTGGTGATTAACTGTTGGTATTAAACGCTGAACCCACCCTCCCCATATGTGCGAGTGTAGCAAGGCCAGGCAAATGAGTAATGCAGACCTGAGCAGAGACAGCAGAGCATATTGTAAAGATCAACCCCATTTCAGCTTCTGCTCGCATCGGAAATGCCAGAGATTGTTTCATAGTCTTCTGCAATGTTCATTATCAAAGTCCCCAGATGGCAGATGGCTATTAGCTCACTGTGACCTATATAAATGTCAAACGTAAAGCTATTGCCCCAGTGAAAATCTCAAAATAAATAACAACAGGAGGGATGCTGTTCCGCCGCCACCGGGATTTATGGATTATGAATTCGTGCTAATTCATCCCAAAGCCAGCCAGAGAACGGATCTTGTCCTTTTGGAGGAATTCGCTCGGCACCTGCTCGCAGCTGGAGTTGAGTCCCCTGTGCAGCCGCTGCCCCCGGGGGACAGCCGGGCCTGGCAGGGAGCGATCCCTGTGCCCGTGTCACTCGCTGCTGGCCCGGGGACAGCCCAGCCCCGGCAGGGAGCGATCCCTGTGCCCGTGTCACTCACTGCTGCCCTGGGGACAGCCGGGCCCGGCAGGGAGCGATCCCTGTGCCCGTGTCACTCACTGCTGCCCTGGGGACAGCCGGGCCCGGCAGGGAGCGATCCCTGTGCCCGTGTCACTCGCTGCTGCCCTGGGGACAGCCGGGCCTGGCAGGGAGCGATCCCTGTGCCCGTGTCACTCACTGCTGCCCCGGGGACAGCCCGGCCCTGGAACAGAGCGATCCCTGTGCCCGTGCCCGTGTCACTCGCTGCTGCCCCGGGGACAGCCCGGCCCCGGCAGGGAGCGATCCCGTGCCCGTGTCACTCGCTGCCGGCAGCCGGGACCTGGCAGGGACCGATCCCTGTGCCCGTGTCACTCGCTGCTGCCCCGGGGACAGCCGGGCCCTGGCAGGAGGGACGGATCCCCGAGCCCCGAGCCCCGAGCCCCGATCCCCGAGCCCGTGCCCGTGTCACTGCTGCCGGCAGCCGGGCGCTGTCTTTGTTTGCCAGAGCTGTGTGACAGCACCTCCGGCCGCGGGTTCAGAGCTCTCTGTGCCCTCACCGATCGCACCGGGCAGGCGGGAGGATGCGGTGTGAGAGGAGGGTGGGCTGGGGTGTCTGTGTGTCCGTGTGTGTGTCCGTGTGTGTGTCCGTGTGTCCGTGTGTGTGTCTGTGTGTCCGTGTGTCCGTGTGTCCGTGTGTCCGTGTGTGTGTCCGTGTGTCTGTGTCTGTGTGTCCGTGTGTCCGTGTGTCCGTGTGTCCGTGTGTGTGTGTGTCTGTGTCTGTGTGTCCGTGTGTCCGTGTGTCCGTGTGTGTGTGTCCGTGTGTGTGTGTCCGTGTGTCTGTGTCTGTGTGTCCGTGTGTCTGTGTGTGTGTCTGTGTGTCTGTGTGTCCGTGTGTGTGTGTCCGTGTGTCTGTGTGTCTGTGTATTTATATCAATAAATAGATTTAAAAATATAAATAATAATTACTTTTATATTTATAAATGTATTTATAAAAATGAATATTATTTATAGTAATAAATATATTTATTTATATTTATGTGAATAACACACCACCAGCATCTGCAAGTTTATCTTTATAAATGTATTTATAATAGAAATAAATAAATAAATATTATTTGTATTAATAAATATATTTCTTTATATTTATGTGAACAACCCACCACAAGCAGTTGCAAGTTTATACTTACATTTATAAATGTATATATTTATATTAATAAATATATTTGTTCATATTTATGTGACTAACACACCACGAGCAGTTGCAAGTTTACACTTAAAAATTTATTTATTTATATTTATGTGAATAACACAGCACAAGCAGTTGCAAGTTGATACCGATATTTACACATGTATTTATAATGAATAAATATATTAATATATAAAAATATATAAATATAACATATATAATAATATATTATTTTATAATATATTATTTAATATTTATAATTTAATATTTATAATATATCATTTTTATAATATATAAATATAAATATAATAAATATAACATAAATATTTATTATTTCTATTAATAAATATTTTTTTTTCTATTTATGTGAATAACACAGCACAAGCAGTTGCAAGTTGATACCTATATTTGTACATATATTTATATTAAAAATATAATTTATTTATATATTAAAATTTAAACATATTTATATATAAATATGTTTATTTTTATACATAAATATAATTCAAATATATTGATTTATATTAATAAATACATTTGTTCACATTTATGTGACTGACACACCACGAGCAGTTGCAGTTCCTGCAGTGGAACTTTGGCTGTGCTCCGGTGCCTCAGGTGGCACCAAGGGCAGGGAGTAGCACACTCAGAAAAGGCTGCTTTAAAAAACAGATAACATTAAATGGTGGCATCTGAAAGAGCCTCAAAAAGCGATTTTTTTTTCCCCCCTCAAAAGCGATTTTCACAAAACAAGTTGTTGTTGCTGCTGTCAAAATTCTCTTGAGTTTCACCAACACAAATTGTGTTTTGTTTTTTTAATATATTGCTTGGCGAGAAACGTAAATGAGCAGGTTTTAGAAATATTTCATCTTCATAAAAGGCATTTTGGGTAAACAAATGCAAGTGAATATTTTATTAATGTTCTTGATAAAGGTGTGAACACGTAGTGATGTCATGCAGGGAATGAATCAGCTTAGTAAAAAATTAAGAGAGCAGCAGGAATGTGGGTCATTTCTACCCACACAGGAACAGCTTCAACCGCATTTTTCCTCACAAAAATAGGAGATTTCAGTTTTGAGCTGTTGCAACAATAAACATCCCCAAGGAGCACAAACTCGCCTCCCTTTCTTAGCCACAAGAAAAACCAAAACCAAAACCTAAACCAAAACCAAAAACAAAAACAAAAACAAAAACAAAAACAAAAACAAACAAACAAACAAAAATTTGTCTTGGTTTGGAAGGACAGGTATCAGCAAGGGAAAGCTGGGGTTTCCCTTGGAATGGGGAATGTAAACCCCTCACCCCCGCCAAATTATAATTTTGCAATCAAGGGCTTTCAGGCAAAGATTTGGGAATGGGAATAACAGTTCTTTACTGGGAATATTAACAATACAAATGGAGTAGAAAACAAAACCACCCAACCAAACCAGCAAACAAACAAACAGCAATCCTGGAGAACCCTGACAGAGTCAGAGCTACAACCTGACACCCTGTTGGTCAGGGGGTTGGGAGCAGCCCCAAAGTGAGTCCTCCTGGAGTGGCAGAGGTGGTTCTGGTGGGGCAGAGATGATCCTGCAGAACAAGGGTCCAGTGATGGTGAGAAGGGTCCAGGGATGGTGAGATGGGGTCCAGTCTTCCTCCCAGAAATCAGGTGAATCTGGATCTTTTTGTGTCCCTGTGTCTCAGTTTTATCCAGGTAGGAATGCCTGGCTCCCCGCACTGCCAGGGGGATGTGATCCATCTCACCATGGGATGATGGAATGTGGATGCACCGCTCTGGGGAGGGCACAGCCTGGGGAGGTGTTCATGGCCCATGATCTGAAAGCATCCGGCCCTCTCTCCCCCCCAGAGTTACAAGAGATAAAGAAAAACATCTCCCCAGCTGCTTTTAACAACTGAAATAGAACACACACCCCTGGCTCCACAACCCAAGACAACTTTCAGAGCAGTTTCTATCAGCTGAGAGCTGCCAGGCCTCTGGGTCTGGGAACCTCCTTTCCCTGCTGCTTTTACTCTCCTGTTCCATGGGGCCGCTCTGTAGCCATGGTTGGTGCTGTGATGTTTTGGTTTCTCTGAAACTCTTTCCCAGGCACTGTTCTGTCAACAACAGACACGTTTTCATAACAGTATCCTGTGTTTACATCCTTTCCCTAGGAGGGACCTTTCCTTGCTGTCCCTCTGACTTGACCAATGCAGTTGAAGAAGTTTCGTCTTTCTTCCACCCCTTGGGTGGGTTCTTTGTAAAACAGCATCAAGGGAAGAAATTCCCAGGTAATAAAGATTGATTTGGAGTCATTTCAGCCCTCTGACCTCGGAGTCCGTGTCGTTGTTAATCTTGAACAGGGTCACCGCTCCTCTCCCCGAGGCTCAGGTGAGCTGTGGGCATAAAATGAGATTGCACCTCCTGAGTCCACGGGAATCTCCTCATTTGCCTGCCCTGATAATCCAGCCTGGCACAGGAAACAGCTCCAAAAGGCAGCAGTGGAAGACTGAAATGGGAGGGTAGATCAGACCAGAGGGTAGATTCAGAATTAGAGGGTGGATTCGGGTTAAATGTAGGGAAGAAATTCTTCACCATGAGGATGCTGAGGCCCAGGTTTCCCAGAGGATTTGTGGATCCCTCGTGCCTGGAAGGGTTGAAAATGACACTTACTGAGATGTCTAAGGTAGAAAACAGGAAGGTTTATTTACAGGCTTCAACATTTATGAAATTCTAACAGTAAATATACATTAGAGGAAAAACATCTTCCTCTTCAACCACACTAGTCAACTCAACAATCTCTTAACAACATTCTCCTTATTAAAAAAAAAAATACAAACATATGTATACCGTTACTGTAACAATAAAGTTATTAATGAAAAATTGTGTTCAACTCTATTACAAAAAGTAAATACAATAAAAGAAAATAAAATAAAACTTTAAAAAACTTATTTTAAAAAGTTTGTGGTTTTTTGTTTGTTGGTTTGGTTTGGTGTGGTTTTTTGTTTGTTTGTTTGTTTGGGGGTTGTTGTTGTTGTTTTGGGTTTGTTTCTTTTTGTTTTGGTTTGGTTTTGTTTTTTTTGGGGGGGGGGTTGTGGTGGGTTTTTGTTGGTTTTTTTTATTGTTGTTGTCCTTGTGGTGGTTTTTGGTTTGGTGGTTTTTTTGGGTTTTTTTTGTTTGGAGTTTTTTGGGTGGTTTTTTTTTTTTTTTTGTGTGTGTGTGTGTGTGTGTGTGTGTGTTTTGTGGTTGGTTGGTTGGTTGGTTGGTTGGTTTTGGTTTTTTGGGTTTTTGGGTTTTTTGATTTTTGGTTTTGGTGTGTTTTTTTGTTTGCAGGGTTTTTTTGGTTGGGGTGTTTTTTGGGTTTTTTTTGTTTGTTGTTTTTTTGTTTGTTTGTTTTTTGGTTTGGTTTGGTTTGGTTTGGTTTGGTTTTTATTCCTGACCTGAAGGAGAGGGGCACTAAGAACAAACTCCTCCTGCCCACAGCAGCTCCTCTGCTGCCCCGAGGGCACCGCAGGAGCTCCAGAGGCTCCGCGGGGGATGCGGGGCTGGGGCAGGGATGGCAGAGCCAGAGCTGTTGTCACGCCAGGCCTGCAGAGAAAGGAGAAGACAGCTCGGCCGAAAGCAGAACCTTCCTCAGAGGCCCAGCTCCAGCTGCCCACGGCAGCCAAGGGAAGGCTGTGAGATGCTGGTGTTGGAGGAATCGCCGCGGGAAGGACGCGGGGCTGCAGCAGCGCGGCAGGGCTGGGGTTAACGTGACCCAGAAGCAGGAACAAAGGAGGCTTTTCCTTTCCCCGGCTTTGGCAGGCCCGCTCCTCGCCTCCCCGAGCATTTGCACGGCCATAAATCCCCAGCTCTGGAGGATATTCCCAGCCAAAGCCTCCATGTGCAGGGTAGTGCCATGTAAACCGCATATGTTGTGAGAAGTTGTTAAATGGAACCAGCAGATGACAACGTGTGCCCGGCACTGCTGCGAACATCCCTGCACTTCCCGCGGCACAGGGAGCACAGGAGCAGCGCAGGGCCGCTGCCCCGCCGGCCCTGCCCTCCTCACAGCCCCGTCGGGTCAAGCAGAGAGGAGATTTTGGCTGCCGGAGCTGCCCCGGGGCGGAGCAGAGCCGGTCCCGCCGAGCCCCGGCACCGCTCCCGTCTCAGCCCCGCGCTCCCCCTCGCAGACAGTCAGACTTGCTGAACAAGTCTGGCACAAGGCGCTGCATCTGCCACCTTCCCCAGCCTCTCTCCCACCGCTTTTCCATGGCAAGAAGCTGTCCCCGTTCCCCGGGTGGATTCAAGGGCGGCGGGAGCTGCAGGGAGTTTCCTCCTCGCCTGACGGCTGCAGCTGGTGAAGCCCCGCGGTGGGCACAGCAGAGCTGGCTGGGGAACTCTCCTCCTCAGCCTACAAAACCGGCACCTCTCCCTGCCAAAGCACTCGGAGCTGGGGGTTTTTATACCAGGAGAATGATCTGGATGCTTCTCCTGCAGTGAAATCCCAGTGGAGAGCGTCCCACACTCTCGGGTAAAAGCTGAAGGCAGAGAAAACAATTCCAGCCAACACCTTTGGTGCTCGTGGGCAGCAGCACCTCTGGCAGGAGCATCCAAAAGCTTCAGAGAACAGATTTCCTAGTGAGGAGGGGGTTAATTAGGAGGGGTTTTTCTGCTAAGCCCTGAAGATTTTCCCTCCAGAGTAGGTGTTGAACAGCTGGAGGGGTTGTGAGCTCTGCCCTGGAACCAAATTCTTACCTGATGAAGGCTGGGAGGAAAACTCCTGGAAATGCAGCACAGTTTAGATCCTGTCCTTTCCCTAGGGAAGCTGGGTGCCCATTTCTGAGAGCAGGGCTCCAGTGGGGTGAGAAATCCTCCTGCTGCCTTTGCTCCTGCTGGAGCAGGTCCTTTTCATTCCACACTGGCAGTTCCCTGTGATTGAAATTTGAAAGCATGTAGCTGTTAATCTGGGAGTGATTAAAGAGCCTCATTTCTTGGAAGAGTCAGTACTCATCATCTGCCGTGCTGAATGAGCCTCTAACATCCCCTGATCCCATTATATTGTGATTAATTGTGCCAGTTTAAGTCAATAATTCATTTGTTAAAAATAGGCCTGCAAAGTATCATTTGTCTCAGGGGAGATATCAGAATAAAAAAAAAAATTCATTTGATACTTCTCATTAAATTAGTGTTGGGAGTTCTATTGAAGGGTTCTGTTCATGAAACATTTATTGCAGGCTTATTTGATAAGAAGTTGTATTTGTCTAGAATTATGCCTGCTAACAGATGTAAGGGCCTGCATTTCTCCGTTGTTAATGAAAGGATCAGAGCCTAAACAAGTGCCAGACTGGGGAGAGGGCTCTGCGGTGACAGCAACAGAGATCTGGGGACATGTTCCACAGAACAGGCAGGCACAGCCTCCTCATCCCTCACTTGCAGAGTGGGGGGCCCTCTCCCCACCCCCAGCTCAGGCTGACAGCGCAGCAAGGGGGGCTCTGTGCCTGCAGGGGGGTGGGTGTGCTCAGAGCTGCCCTGGGAGTGGAAATGGACACAAACCCTGCACGGGGAGTCACCGGGCCAGCAGGAATGTTCCAGCTGGGAACAGCTCTGGAAGGGACCCGTGGCTACTGTGCTGAGAGCAAAACTGCCAGAGACAGGCTCCAGAGCTTCATCCTGCACTGGGGCAGGCCTGGCAGCACGGGAATGGGAATGGGAATGGGAATGCTGCTGGGGTGTGGGCAAGGATGGGTGCTGGATGGGGGGATAAAGGGTGGAGGGAGGGATGGATGGATGGATGGATGGATGGATGGATGGATGGATGGATGGGGGGATGGATGGATGGGTGGAGGGATGGGGGGATGGATGGATGCTGGATGGATGAATGCATGGATGGATGGATGGATGGAGGGATGGATGGATGGATGGATGGATGGATGGATGGAGGGATGGATGCATGGAAGGATGGATGGATGGATGGGTGGATGGATGGATGGATGGATGCTGGATGGATGAATGCATGGATGGATGAATGCATGGATGGATGGGTGAATGGATGGATGGATGGATGGATGGAGGGAGGGATGGATGGATGGATGGATGCTGGATGGATGGATGGATGGATGGAAGGATAGAAGGATGGATGGATAGATGGAGGATAGAGGATGGATGGATGGATGGATGCTGGATGGATGGATGAATGCGTGGATGAATGCATGGATGGATGGATGGATGGATGGGTGGATGGATGGAGGGATGGGATGGATGGATGGATGGATGGATGGATGGATGGACGGATGGATGGATGCAGGGATGGATGGATGGATGGATGGATGGATGGATGGATGGGTGATGGGAGCTTACCAAAGCAGCACAACTGCCCCTTCAGGGGGTGGGCTGGTGACTGGTGGGCTGTGCAGGCTCTGCTGGGTCCCCAGTGTCACTCCAGGCCGGGTCACTGAGGCTGACCCCCACTGATGGACGTGCAGTGACCACAGGGCTGGAGCCAGAGGGCTCCTGGGATTCCTTCTGGAGCTCAACCACAGCCTGGAAGGTGCCAGGCAGAGCAGAACCTGTTTGGTTTCGGGTGAGACACAGCAGTGAGCAGCACTGTACCTGCACAGGGGGAGTTCAAACCCTCTCCCTGACGCCACAGGAACACCTGGACTGGGCCTGGCATCTGTTCCAAGCAATGAAATGAAGGGTGGGGAGAACGTGCTGGGAAGGAGACACTGGAGAAGACAAGGAAACCCTGCACCACTCAAGGAAATGTGCCTGTCAAACCAGGCTGGGTTTGGAAACCCCGCCGAGTCCCATGCCAGGGTCTGTTCCAGAGTTTATCCCAAACAAAAACCTCCACAAACCGCAAGGCTCCCTTCCGAGCCGGGCTCTGTGGGTTTTTGCTGGTGTCTTTGAGCTATTTTATAGCTCTTGCATCACATTACCTGGTGATCTGCCCATCGGCCCGGGACAATCCCCGCATTGTCTGCGAGCCCCGTGTTTGATAGCGAGCTCCATTAACGTGCTGCGCCGGGCCAAAAATGTGTCACCGCTGCCAGGGGGCGAGCGCAGAGCGCCTTTGATGTGTGAGTGACACGGCTGATGTGTCTGCGGGTGGGAGAGCCGGGCTGCGGCGGCGGGGAGAGCGGGGAGCCCGGCCGGCAGCGGTGGGTGCAGCGCTGCCTCTGCCCCCTCCTGCTGTGTTCCTCTGGGGAATGGTTTTTCACCCCAGAACCCCCTGAAGCTGTGACCATGGAGTTTGACCCTTCCTTCCTATCTTGACCCCACTGGCTCAGGCCCAGCTCTCTCTCCTGAGCAGAGACCAGATCAAGTCCTGTTCTTCCTTGTTCTCTCTCTCTGCCCTGGAACCCCTGGAGAATAAAGCCTGGGACTGATCCCAGGGGGTGAGAGCCTTTTCTGGAATCTTTTCCCCTGTCCCCTGAGATATTCCTCCAAAGCCCCTCAAGGAAACTGAGCTGGCACAGGAGCCCGGGGGGCGGGCAGGGAGTATCTCACCCTTCCGAGCACAGCGATGGCTTTGCAACCTCTTAATGCACTCCCGCTCCTCCCGCCGCTGCCCGGGGAGGCGTGGGACGGAGCTTGTTTATGCTGAGCAGAGCTCAGCTCAATTAAGTCGATGCAGCCAAATCAAGGACAATTTCTGCTCGATGGAGCCGCGGGTTGGTCCCTCTGTAAAACCAGCGCAGGTTGTTTCTCTCGCTGACAGATGGCCGCAGGAAGGTAGGGGTGCCTTGTCGTTTTCTCACACTTTGGCAGCATTTTGTGTAGCTTCCCCTGTCGATGAAATCTCGTTTGAATTGACCTGAATTGACAGATAACTATTGACTCCAACCAGAGATGGATCCAGTCAATAAGCTCTCATGCCTCAGGGCATAAGCCAGTCACTAACTCAGGGAAGGTTAGAAGGAAATATCCCTGATGTGTTGATTATTCCATAAAATTGTCCACTAGGAGGATTTATGGACATTTGGTTGCTCACAAATACAACATACAGGACTGTAGGGACCATTAACCTGTTCCAGCCCGACAGTTCTGAGGTTCTGCAATCCTGAGCGTCTTCACAAGAACTGTAGAAGAAAAACTGAGCATTGGTGGAGTTTAAAAGCTTGGAAAGAAGAATTTCGTTGTTGAACCTTAGTCTAAATACCAGAACCTCTGACATTCTTCCCCTATTTCCCCTGTAGTTGCCCCACTCAGAGCTTTTGGTGCCTGAATATAAAACAAGAGCTGAGTTTTGTGCCTCATCCTTGTGCTCTGCACTCTGGAGCACCCGAGGGCAGGAGGAGGGAACCCCTGCGTTCCACCAGGTGGTGGATGCTGGAGCTGTGGCCCTGCCCGTGCTGCCTTTGCTCCCCAGAGGGGTTTTGGTGCTGTCTGAGTCCTGCCCTGACCCTTCAGGCCTTGGGAATTCCAGAGGAAGTTCCAGCAGAGAGAGCAGGGCTGAGCCGGGAGGTTGTGACCAAAGTGATGCTGAAAACACCCCGAGTTCTCAACTGCAGCGTGCCCCCAGGGCTTTGGTGCAGGGCCTGGGAGGGGAGCTCAGGGGGAGCCCCAGAAGGGAAGATCCAGGTGAACCCCTGGAAGGGGAACTGCTGGTGAACCCCTGGAAGGAGGGCTCAGGGCGAACCCCTGGAACTCTCTGGGAGCCCCTCAGAGGGACGTGACAGAACCCCTGGAAGGGAAGATCCAGGTGAACCCCTGGAAAGGGAAGATCCAGGTGAACCCCTGGAAAGGGAGCTGCAGGTGGAGTTCCCCTGGAAGGGAAAATCCAGGTAAGCCTCCCTGGAAGGAGGGCTCAGGGGGAACCCCTGGAACTCTCTGGAAGCCCCTCAGAACGACGTGACATCCCTCAGGCCACCGACAGCCCTTTCCAGGAGAAGCTGGCTCAGATGGCATTTGTGCCCCCTGTGTGTGAGGGGTGGGCAGGACCTGCCCGGCTCCCCGGAGCCGTCCCTGGGGACGCTCCCGCGGCGGGGGAGGCGAGGCTGGGCCGGCGCTGCGGGCCAGGAGCTGTCCCCGCTGTCCCTTTAAGCCATCGGCCGTCCCCGTGTTCCCAGCACGGGAGGCTGCCTGTCAGCAGGGAGCAGAAAACAGATTGTGACACAGGGCAGTGATTTTTTTTAACAATCCTATTATGAAAGACAGAGTGCTCCCATTTCCTTTGCAGCTTTTATCAAGACTTAAATTGCTGCCAAGGGAGAAGAAGGGGTGAGGGGAGCCTCGCCGGTTTTATTTTATTTTTAATTTTTTTTAAGAAAGGATTTTGCTTAGTTACTAAATTCCTGCCTAAGTCTCCTCCGAGCAGAGATCCAAGAGTATCCCTATTAAATTATATAGAGCGAGTCCAGTCCTTGGCTGTCAGCGGGACCCATCAGTCCTAATTTATCGCCCCAGGAAACACAGTACAATTATGGTAATAAATAATAATAGGATTCAGTACATGACAACATGAATGATGGAGCCTCTCAGAACTCATTTACATTGCTTTGTGTTGCAATCACCCTGCTTCTAATGTAATGCCAAGCAAATGAGCCTTTTTGAATATTGTGCAATCTATTGCAAGTCAACTGGCACAAAACTCACTCAATAAATCATGTTCAAACACATGCCTCTAATGACAGGTAAATCAACAATGAAGTAATTGCATTTAATGTATTGAAATACTGGACAAAAACAGTGACCTCGAAGTGACTTTTTGGAGAGGGTTTGCTGGAGCTGCAGTGGCAGAGGGGTGGCTTTCATCACGCCCTCGGGCACACAGGTGAGGATGGATGGTCCTGTCCCCTGTCCCAGCCTCAGCAGGGCCCAGCTGGGCTCCAGGAGGGCTGCAGGGATCAATTCCCTGCTCCAGCAGCGCCGGGGGCTCCGTGTGCCAGCAGCAGAGCTCAGCCCTGCAGAGCACACCGCCGGTTCTGCCCTGTTGCTCCCAATTGCCTCCGATCACTTTGCCCAATTTCCGTGTCCATTGGTCTCAATAGGAAAGGGAATCAGAGCTGCCGGGCTGTGAAGCTGCTGTGACACCTCCCCTCAGCCCCCCACCTGTGCCAGGGTGGGGTTTTGGTGGGTTTGGGGTTGTTTTTTCCTAAGGAGGAACCCCTGGAAGGAAGGCTCAGGGGGAACCCCTGGATGGAGGGCTCAGGAGAACCCTCAGAAGCAAAATCCAGGTGAGCCCCCCTGGACGGAGGGCTCAGGGGGAACCCTGGAACTCTCTGGAAGCCCCTCAGAATGACGTGACATCCCTCAGGCCACCAGGGGAGGTCTGAGGACGTGGTGGAGAGGGTGGAAAGAAGCGGCCTTAGCAACACAGTCCCTGGGTTGTTGCTGCCCCATAAAAACACGATATGAGCAGAGGAAAGTTTTTAAGATTCTGTTCAAAGGCTGATGAAGAAACGACTTTGCAGATTTTGGCTCTGAGTTTATTCCCTTACCCTTCCCTTGCAAGGGAATTTGGCAAGTGTCAAAGGTCTCCTTGGATTCTTCAGGCAATGGAAAGGTTTTACATATCCCCAGGCTTGACTGTCTCTGCTGATAGCTCCCATATGATAGGAACTGATTAGCAAAATGTCTAGAGCTGGGACAAAAGAACCATTAACTACGCCAAAAGAAAACAAGGAGAGATTTCTGTAATTTCAGAAAATTGTTACCAGTTGTACCTGCCAGCCCGTTTGTTCCGTGGCAGCAGGAATGTCAGGATGCAATCACTCAGCTTCCCTGGACACCAGGGCTCTCTGTTATCAACACTCCCAGTGTCGGTGCTGTGAAAAACACCGTTCACTTTTATGTAAAATTCGTAAGTTTAATAAAAATAAAATAAAATAGACAATCAGGAGACAAAAAACCAAAGCTTTTTTTGGCCGAGGTGCTGATACCAACAAGATTAGCACCCCGCCTCTTTTCAGATCCTTTGTTTTAAGGACTTCTGTGTTACATATTTAAATGAGCTAATGCATGATTCAAATATTCATTTTGGTTTCAGGACCCCCCTTAAGTACACAGTTTATCTGTGGGACTCCATGCAGTCTGGGGGACGTTGTAGATCTGTCTTCCGAAGATTCAGACCCTCAAAAGGCTCAGTTGTTCTTTATCAGAAATCTTTAGTTCAGGAATTCCAGACGTCCCTTCTGTCTTTTATCTAGTTGAGGAGTTACAAAAACAAAAACAAAAACAAACACCCACCAAAAAAATAACAACAAAAAAACAACCCCCATCTCTACTTTGTTACAATCTAAGAATATTCATTTATCACATTTTTCAAACTCTATTAATAAAAGAACACACAATACAACCTTCCCATGTTATACATAAAGCAATCATCTCGCTATATGCGAAAAGCCAGCTCCAAAACCTGCATTTCTAACAGTGCTGTGCTGGTTGTGCAGGGCTTTGTTTGCTTTCCATCGCTGCTGGGATGGATTCCTGTCACCCCTGCACGCCTGGCAGGTATTTGGCACAGCTCACTGCCCAGAGCTGAAACCCTTCACACCCCGCAGACCAAACCCAGGGCCGGCCTGGGGGGGCTGGTTTGCTTTGGGGTTTTCTGGGAATCTCGCATGAGGCCCTGCTCTGAACTTCTACAGGGTTTTGTTGCTCTTTTTGAGGCCACCACTGAAAAAGCCTGAGCTCTTGGGACGTGGTGGAGGGAATCTCAGCCGGGGTGAAGGCTGAGCCCAGGTGTGACCGCCCAGGCAGCGGAGGATCCCCAGCTGGGGTTGGTTTGAGCCCGAGATTCGGCTGGGGGTTGGTAAAGCCAGACTTCCTGCAGTGAGCACAGAGATCCTGTGCTGCTACACACGTGTGACACGCCTGTGACACACATGTGACACAGATGTGACACACCTGTGACACACATGTGACACTGATGTGACACTGATGTGACACGCCTGTGACACTGATGTGACACTGATGTGACATGCCTCTCACACACATGTGACACAGATGTGACACAGATATGACACTGATGTGACACTGATGTGACACTGATGTGACACGCCTGTGACATGCCTGTGACACAGATGTGACATGACCATGACACTCATGTGACACGTGTGACACACATGTTCACACACACGTGTCCCACACAGCCCAGCTGGGCCCCAGCACGTGGCTCCGGTGGCATTGCCTTGCAGGCACAGATTCCCTTTCCCTGCTCCCTTCCCTGATCCCATGCCAGTGGATCCCAGCAGATAATTGCCCACTCTCCAGGTTCCCATCCCAGTGGATCCTGATCCCATCCCAGTGGATCCTGATCCCATCCCAGTGGATCCCAGTAGATCATTGCCCACTCTCCTTCAGGATCCCATCCCAGTGGATCCTGATCCCATCCCAGTGGATCCCTGATCCCATCCCAGTGGATCCTGATCCCATCCCAGTGGATCCCAGTAGATCATTGCCCACTCTCCTTCAGGATCCCATCCCGGTGGATCCCCGATCCTGTCCCGGTGGATCCCGGTAGCAGGGTGGATCCCTGGGGTGACCACACGTGCACCAGGGTGCTGCAAGCAGGGCCTGGGCTCAGGTCCTTGCTCTCACCGTGTGCACGCCTGGCTCACCTCCAGGGCCTTGTCTGTGCCCACAAGTTTTGTCTTTTTGCAAAAAAAAAAAAGTCTCGAAGGCTCTGTCAGCGCAGTAAATCACTGTGAGAACAGAGGCTGGGGCTCGGGCTGGTTTAAGGTGAATTAAGAGATTAGGAGCACCGCCACAGCCTTTGTGCTGGGTTGCTAAGTCAGTTAAAGACTCTCTGCTGACATGTCAGACGCATCATCACCTCGCTGTGATTCAGCAGCCGCTCTTCACAAAGGAGCGCGCTGGAACTCGCCCCTTTCTCACGGAGCTTCGGCACAGCCTCACCTTTGTGAGCTCTAACGACGGCGTTCCGTGGCTCCGGTGAGTCACAGCCAGGGTGTCACCGCGCTCGAGTCTCTGCGGGAGATGTGAAACGCTGTTGTTGCCCTACTTCGCAGAATGAGGAGATTCAGTGAAAATGGGAGAAGTCAGTCCAATAGCACTCAAGAAACTGGCAATAGGGAAGGCATGTCACTCATTTGTAGGAACAGAGGGAGATTTTGGATTTAATTCACCTCAAATTTCAGTTGATTCTGCACAAGTGAGTAGCGATTTTTTATTCCCTGCAGACAAGGAAAAAAAAATGCTGATTTTGCTGGCTGAGTCAGCTCTGAGAATCTGATTTGGGCATGGCAAGATTTACTCTTTTGTTAGCATAACAAAACAGATAACGAAAAGACGTTCAGCAGAAGGGAAGGTGAGACCTTGCCCTGAACTGAGCTGACCTTTCTCTGCTGTGAGCGAGTGAGCGATTTCACACCCTGAGAGGCTCCTGTGCGCGAAGCCAGCTGGGCTGGAGATGGCACGAGGGAGGGAAGGAGAAGGAACCGATGCGGTGAAAGTTTCCAGGACCTTCTGGAGCAGCGATACAAAGTCTGCTCCTGTGAATCGCTGGTTCACACTCAGCCTTCCCCCGGGGCCCTCCCCAGGCTGACACTGCTGTGTCCATCAGCCCTCAACGACTCAACGCCGCCGTGCTTTGCTCTGCTTCCCTCCAGAGAGGGTTTTGCAGCCCAGCAGAGCTCACCAGAGGAAAGATTTCCTGGTAATCAGTCTGAATTTTCCTTCGCTGGCTTTCATCACGCTGCTAATGAGCTCTAACCCGTTGGCCCGTTCCTCCTCAGTGAAATTGGCCTTACAAACCCCCCTCCAGCACCTCCCAGGGTCTCGTTTCCTCACCAGCTCCCCCTCCGTGTCTCTCATCACTCCCCACGTCTCTGGACAAGCCGTGCCTCGGCATTTTTGGTGTTATCCAGCCCTGCTTCCCAAAGCCAGCGCCCTCAGAGCAGGGAGGTCACTCAAAGAATTTGCTGGAGCTTCAAAGATCTGGGGTCAAGATCCAGCAAACTCCACACCCGGGGAAGTTGGGTTGCTAGGATCCCAAGATTGTTTATTATGCTCTCAACTTTAATTAGCTGTAAGTAACATCATGTCAGTGTTCTGCCACAAATGCTAAAGCTGTCAAGGCAATTTTACCGAGTCTGGCAGCTTAAATCAGAAACAAGAAAGTCAACATGTCAATAATGGATCTAGACATGATGGATATATTAAAGGGGAAACCTAAAAGTTCTGGACTTCATTATGCTGCCTTCAGCTCTGACAACGTGTGCCAGAGAAATCTGCACCTCGTTGGAAAAGCCCCTTGGAGATGCTGTTCCCAATTAGGGGGCACCTCTGCTCACCTCCAGGCAGCGGGTTTGGGCTGGATGTACCTCACAGTGGAAATTAGGGAAAGGCCAGGGGTGGCAAGGACCTGCTCAGGTTCAATTTCTGCAAACAGCTCTGCGGAGGGAAGGGAGGGCCAGGCTGATTTTTCCCACGGATGCTGTGCCTTCCTGAAAGCTCCCTCAGACAGGGATGGACACTTTGGAAGTGTCTGCATTTCCCTGTAGAAGCTTTTGGGCGTGAGCCTGGGGAGGGAGTCACGGGGAGATGATGGAC
This sequence comes from Phylloscopus trochilus trochilus, assembly GCA_016584745.2. Lineage (NCBI taxonomy): Eukaryota > Metazoa > Chordata > Aves > Passeriformes > Phylloscopidae > Phylloscopus > Phylloscopus trochilus. Next base: position 1,276,814 of record WQNJ02000031.1, on the reverse strand, counting down.
CTGTGGCTGCAGGGGATGTGTGTGGGAGAGGGAAAGCGCAGGAACCGACTTCCTTTCCGTTTCACCAGCTAGGGGTTGTTTATTTTCTGACATGTCCCACTTGAAGTGTATTTTGGCTTGTGTGTTACACATATGTCGATGAAAATTAAGCAGATTCGCCACGGTCTGACAACGTTAATGCTGCTCTGAAAATGTAAACAGATGTTTTGGGAGCTCTCGGGTCGTGGGATCACCACAGCTGCCTGTGCGTGTCAGGGGCTCTCCGGTACCTGGTGGGAAAGTGTCCGTGTGTCCTGAGGTGGGGCTGGCAGCAGGGAATGGCTGATTTGGCACTAAATAACGGCTGATTCGGTGTTTGTTTTAAAAATCTGGAAGTGGGATCATTCTGCAGAGCAGGAGGACTAAAGAAATCCAAAGCTCTTAGTGAAGCTGAACCGATCCCTCGGCTCAGCAAATTCCGTGTGCACCTGCCAAGCGTGGAGCTGCCGGAGACCCCATCCCTGAAACGATGCCTGCAGCTCCCCCTCAGCCACGGGCACAGAGCCCTGGGGCAGCCAGGGCCTGGTGTCACCTCGGGCAGGGTGACAGTGACAGCCCCGAGCTGGGGCAGGAGCAGGAGGGACAGCACTGTTTTGGGGACAGCACTGCTGCTCCGTGGCACCCCCTGGGGCTGTGCACGCCCTGCTCACCCCCCAGCACTGGGCAGGCTGGGGGGGGACACAGCCCCAACTTTTGGGGGTGAAGAACCCTTTGTGCTCACACAGCCCCGGTGTTTCGGTGCTGGGGTGGCTCCCAGGTGCTGCAGGGCTGCTGCTGCTGTGTGACCCCTGGGGCTGCAGCCCCCCAGGACCCTCCCCTCCCCTCAGAGCCTGCCCAGAGCCTCTCCAAGAGCTGCTCCTGCAGTTCAGCAGCGCTCTGAGCCCAGCACGGCATCAAATATTTGGCCCCAGTGCTCGAGCTTTCCTTCTCTTCCACATTCGGCTCTCCCAGATGTTTTTGGTCATTTCCAGGTTGTAATTAATAATAATAAATCAGCAGAGTCCGTCAGGGCTGGCTGTTTCCTGCCACCACTCGGATTAGAGAGCTCGGTGTTTTTCCAGATTTTCCAACTGTTGGTCAAGGGAAGCTGTCATGTGGGGGCTGTTGGTTAATAACAAACCCCACCGCATTCCTCCCTGGGAAAGCAACATCTTCACATCTGCTTTTGGGTGGAAACATCTGTCCCATCCAAGGGCTGTCTGTCTTGAGAAGAGACAGGCATGGTGGGAGAGCATTCCAGCTGGGCGGGGGCTGGCTTCCCTCTCCCCCTCCCGAAATCTCGCTGACATTGACGTGCACCAGGCAGCCAGCACCGGCCCAGCCCTTGCCAGGCGTTTGTCTCTTGCACAGAACTGCCTGAGCAGCCCGGGGGAGATGGGGAAAGATGCATTAAAAATATAAAGGGGAAGGGGAAGGGGAAGGGGAAGGGGAAGGGGAAGGGGAAGGGGAAGGGGAAGGGGAAGGGGAAGGGGAAGGGAGGGGAGGGGGAAGGGGAAGGGGAGGGGAGGGGAGGGGAGGGGAGGGGAGGGGAGGGGAGGGGAGGGGAGGGGAGGGGAGGGGAGGGGAGGGGAGGGAAGGGAAGGGAAGGGAAGGGAAGGGAAGGGAAGGGAAGGGAAGGGAAGGGAAGGGAAGGGAAGGGAAGGGAAGGGAAGGGAAGGGAAGGGAAGGGAAGGGAAGGGAAGGGAAGGGAAGGGAAGGGAAGGGAAGGGAAGGGAAGGGAAGGGAAGGGAAGGGAAGGGAAGGGAAGGGAAGGAAAGGAAAGGAAAGGAAAGGAAAGGGCTGCTGCTTCTTGAGGATGCAAACATTCAAGCAAGGTGTTACCAACAGTGTGAGAGAAGCAGTCAGAGCTCGGGGAAGCAGAACCAGGGCTAGCAATGAGCCAGTCCTGTTGTGTGACTGAGTTTCTGCTCACAGAGCTGCAGATCTGTAGGGAAGGGACAGCAGCATCAGTGGGTGACCCCAGCTCAGTGAAGGAACAACTCCCAGACTGCTCCTCAGCTGGATTTGCACGCTCAGGGGACACAGCAAATCTTTGGCTTTACCTTAATGGAGAAGCCAAGGACTCCCTCCTCGTGAGCAAGGGACAGAGCCCGTGTGTCCTTGTCTCAGCCCATCCAGGGTGGTGGTGGTGGAGCAGCTGAACCCCTGGTGAGCCAGAACCTTTCCCCGTGGTACCAGCACTGAGCAGTGCCACTCTGCCAAGCCTCCCCTGCCCTCCTGGTGTGGGCAGAGGGAGATGAAGGGCAGGAGAACTGCCCAGTTCCCAGCTGCCTCTGGCAGGGGCAGCCCATCCCAGGCAGGGAGGCTCCTCCAGCTGGGGGGGAATTGGGGCTGCAGCAGCACTTCCCTCCTGCTCTGTGCTCAGGAAGAACCAGGGAATCCACACTCCCCACTGCCGGCCATGGATGGGCAGGTGGGTGGATGGATGGAGGGATGGATGATGGATGGATGGATGGATGGAGGGATGGATGGAGGGATGCATGGATGGATGGAGGGATGGATGGAGGGATGCATGGATGGATGGATGGAGGGATGGATGGATGGAAGGATGGATGGATGGTTGGATGGATGGATGGAGGGATGGATGGAGGGATGGATGGAGGGATGGATGGATGGATGGAGGGAGGGATGGATGGATGGATGGAGGGATGGATGGAGGGATGGATGGATAGATGGATGGATGGATGGATGGAGGGAGGGAGGGAGGGATGGATGGATGGATGGATGGAGGGATGGATGGATGGATGGATGGGTGGATGGATGGATGGATGGATGGATGGAGGGATGGATGGATGGATGGATAGATGGATGGATGGATGGATGGATGGATGGAGGGATGGATGGATGGAGGGAGGGAGGGAGGGATGGATGGATGGATGGAGGGATGGATGGATGGATAGATGGGTGGATGGATGGATGGATAGATGGATGGATGGATGGAGGGATGGGTGGGTGGATGGAGGGATGGATGGGTGGATGGATGGATGGTTGGATGGGTGGATGGGTGGATGGAGGGATGGATGGATGGATGGTTGGATGGGTGGATGGAGGGATGGATGGATGGATGGGTGGAGGGATGGAGGGATGGATGGATGGAGGGATGGATGGATGGAGGGATGAAGGGATGGATGGAGGGATGGATGGATAGAGGGATGGAGGGATGGGTGGGTGGATTCCCATATCCAAGAGGGATCTGTCTCCCTGTAGGTGCCCATCCCCAGCTCTGGCTCTCCCCAGCCTAGGGCCAGACCCCCTAGCTGCTGGTGGCATTCATTGTAGGAGCAGAAAGTGCTTGCCTCATCACAGGAGCAGCTGGAGAGACAGAGAGGCTTTCAAAGGCGTGTGCCTGACCTCTACCTCGCCTGCCAGGGCCCGGGGATTGCCGACTCAGTGGAATTTTTTTCTTCTTCTCTCCGTCTCTCTCTGCCTCCCGTTCCTTTCTGCAGTGTCCTGACCTTGTGAGGCCTTGGTCTCCCCCCTATCCATCTCCCACCGTTCAGTCTCTCCTGTGAACTCATGCTGGGAGATTAATTGCCACTATCGCCCCTAATCCATCACACTTCCCAAAGATTGTTTTGACATCTAGTTAATTTTTGGCTGATGATTTATCAAATTCTTATTACCGTGCTCTGAAGGGGCTCATTTATTGTGTTGATTCATGGTAATGATAAAGGGGAACCTTTTTGAATTTTAACTACATTCCCTCATGTTCTTCCCAGCACAGCTAAAGAGGAAAAAGGGAAAAATATAGCTGGGGACTCTTAATTCAGAAAGTAAAAGGGGAGGGGGGGAAAAAAACCTCTATCCTCCATTATTTGTTTGAGAGCCAAAAGTCCTAGAAGAGGTTAATATATATTAAGACATATTTTTAGAGTTCTGGTCTGGACTGTGTTTCAAGAGCATTCCCCCCAAGGCTCTTTAAAACATTTATTGCCCTGTAATATTACCTAAATGTCTACTACCATTTTATTCAAATAGAAGTTAATGCTAAATGATGTCAGTCATGTACCAGTGGAAATGTAAAACATGTCTCTCTGCCAGTCCATATGGCAATTCCAGCTTTTAAAAGTACACAGAGAATTTTCTGCAACCCTTTATGTCATTCCCCCATCTTTGTTCCCACCTATTTTTAATTTGCTGCGCAGTTTTTAATAAGCCCAGATGGTAAGAGAAACACAGTAAATGGCCATTCTCTCCTTTCCTTCCCAGGCAGCTCGGGGAGTTGGAGCCCTTACATGGAGGGGAAGGAACGCAGCAAGGGGTGGACTGGGAGCTGTGCGGGGTTTGGGGAAGGAGCAGGGGGTCTGTGAGGGTTTGTACCTGGTTTGGGGAAAGAGCAGAGGGTCTGTGAGGGTTTGTACCCGGTTTGGGGAAGGAGCAGGGGTCTGTGAGGGTTTGTACCCGGTTTGGGGAAGGAGCAGGGGGTCTGTGTGGGTTTGTACCCGGTTTGGGGAAGGAGCAGGGGGTCTGTGAGGGTTTGTACCTGGTTTAGGGAAGGAGCAGGGGGTCTGTGTGGGTTTGTACCTGGTTTAGGGAAGGAGCAGGGGGTCTGTGTGGGTTTGTACCCAGTTTGGGGAAGGAGCAGGGGGCACATGTGGGTTTGTACCTGGTTTGGGGAAGGAGCAGGGGGCACATGTGGGTTTGTAGCTGGTTTGGGGAAGGGAGGTGCCCAGAGCTGCTGGTGAGAAGCTTTCCAGGAGCTGCAGAGGTCCTGGCAGGACCTCGTGTGGTGCTGTGGGTTTCAGGCTGAGGACAGACACAGGCAGAGCCACTTGAGAGACTCTCCAAGGCCCCAAACCCGCTCTTCCCCTCAGCCATCCCTTCCCACGTCGGGTTATCCCATGACAAGGAACCAGGCCTACCACAAGATGGGATGTGGTGCTCGTTTGGGCCCAATCCCATGGGATATGGTGCTCACTTGGGGCCATTCCCATGGGATATGGTGCTCACTTGGGGCCATTCCCATGGGATATGGTGCTCACTTGGGGCCAGTCCCCTCAGATGTGGTGCTTGTTTGGGGCCAATCCCATGGGATATGGTGCTCACTTGGGGCCCAATCCCATGGGATATGGTGCTCACTTGGGGCCAGTCCCATGGGATATGGTGCTCACTTGGGGCCCAATCCCATGGGATATGGTGCTCACTTGGGGCCCAATCCCATGAGCTCCAGCAGGCCGAGCAAGGCTGATACTTGCCCCCGGGGGCCCTCCCGGTGCTCTGAGTAGCAGCTGTGTAAACCAGGAGTAACCCTGCACGCTCAGGAGCAGCACCAGCCCCGCCGGCAGCAGCGTGGCGGCGCAGCCAGCCCCAGGCAGGCTCATTTACATCACGCCCTCTTCTCATCTTTTTTTTTTTCTTCTTCTTCTCCTCTCTTCTCCTCCTCCTCCCCTGCTACCTGCCCCCCAGCCTTCCCTCCCCCTGGCCCTCTCCTCATCCCCGCCCGGGCGCCAGGTCACGGCGAGCGCCGAAGGACGCGGGGAGCGGGGAGGTGGCGCATTAGCGGGGCCGTGCCCGCGCGGCCCTGCGGCCCCCGCGGCTCATCCATCATGGCCCCCGCCGCTCCATTAGGCCCCGCGTGAGATGTGCCCCGCTCCGGCTGCGGGGGCCATGCATCTCCCGTCTAGACACCTTCCTGTTGTGTGAAGATCAATGCCACGCGGTCATGCATCATGTGTCAGCCAGTAGCCCTCGCTCTAATAATCGTGTCTATTCTCTAGTCTGCACTATAAATTATGGGCGCTGGGAAGGTACTATATTATTCAGCAACCTTGGGCACTAATGGATTATTGGTTTAATGGCTGATAATGCGAGCTCCTTTTTTTTTTTTTTGGCTGGATCCTACCTTTATTTATTTATCTTTTTTTTTTCTCCCCCCCGTGATTATTATTCTGAGTGATGACTGATTTGGGTTCTCATCCAGAGGCTTTCACCCTTGCAAAGCAATTATAATAATAAAGCCCTTTGACCGTGGGCCCGCTGTCCTGGCTCTCGATAATAGAGAGGCTTCAGCTGAAACAGAGTCAAATATCCATCTCTCCCTCCGAGCTCTCCCCTCCCTGGCTTGTTTTAGCTGGGATGGAGACTCCAAGTGAGGATCCGGGGATGTGAGCCCGGGCTGGGCGCTCAGGGAAGTCCCAACCCTCCCTGTGCCCTGCCAGCTCCTCATGGTCCCAGCCACAAACCGAGGTGGCTTCTCCCGGTTCTTGTGCTGCTCCTGACCGTCCCCTGCACCCCGAGAGTGGCAGAGGGGGATGCAGCCCAGGAGGAGCGGGCAGAGGGAGGCGGTGGCCACGCCAGGGGCCAGCAGTGGCACACGAGCAGCGGCACGGGCGGCGTTAATTGCCTGTAACGAGCGCAGCGACGCCGCGTTGCTGAGCCGCCGCTCCCGCACGTGTCAGCTGCTAATTTGTTGCTGTTTGTTTGTACATGACAGTAATGTGTTTACCTCATTAGGGGATGTCAAAGTTCCCCAAATCTGGAGCTGGGAGACGGCGGGTTTCCTGCGCCGAGGCGCGGGGGAAGCGGGAGGCAGGAGCGGGGTTTGGCACCGGAGGATGCGGAGCGAGGGAGGCGGTAACCCCCGGAGCAGCACGGAGCACCCTGCCCTCACTCCCAAATCCAGAGCCCATGGATCAAACCGTGGCACTTAAACACCCTTGGATACCAGAGCGAGGATGTAAAAGCTGTAAAAGCTCTTAGAGCAAGGACATGAGGAAGAATGGGCTGATAAAGAGCGGGGGATTAGGGAGCAGCCGCGATCCATCACCGTCGGCTGCTCCAGCCGCAGCCAGGCCCTCGTGCAGCTCCTCATCGAGCAGTGTCTTCCCATTAATTATGATTAAACTACCCTACAGTTAGTTGTTCCTTCATTTGTAAAATGCTCCTGTTTTCCACCCAGTTCCAATCTCGGCTGTAATTATCCTGAGGGTGGAGGAGTCACTCCGGGAGCCTTTTCTCCTCTCCCTGACGTGTTTGAGTCTGGCCAGGATTTGTGGCTCTGTCCTGCCCAAAAGGAGCTTCTGGGGGGGCTTGGCCACGTCCAGCACCCCTGCTGGGGTGAGCGTGGTGTGGAGGCCCTGGACACCTCAGCCTTTCCCTGTTCTGTGGCTAATTTATGGGATTCCTCTGAGAATTAATTAGTTAAATTTGAGCAGATTATTCTGAAACTTATTATTATACTAGAGGCTGCTGCTGCCTATGTTTTCTGCCAACGCATCACATTTCCCACCTTCCATGTGAATGGATTCCTAGGATACTGTCCAAGCTGAGAAGAGGAGCAGGAAACGCCTCCTGCAAAGGCCGGGAGGAAGGTGTTAGGAAATTAAAGGAGCAATTTGAGAGCTGCAGCTTTTCTTTCACCCTAAGAGAAAGCATTCCCCGTGTCCCACTCCCACACCCTCTGCTCTCCAGGGTAAGCCAGGCTGTGTTTTTCTCAGCCTGGGGAAGCCCAGGGTGGATGGCAGTGCCAGTGGCTGTCCCCTCCCCGCTGTGCCCCTGGAGCCGGCTGCAGGGAGGGACAGGAGCCCGGGGGCTGGGGGCAGGAGAAGGGGCTGCCTGAGCTGGGCCGGGGTCACTCAGCACACGCTGGGAATCCCTCAGCAGCAGCTGGTATCTCCCAGAGACAGAAGGAATATCTCAGGGAGGATCTCAGCAATCAGCTTGATGGGGGCAGCTGGTTCCACTTCCTCTGAGACACAGCCCCGGCACCGTTTGACTCGGCTGATCAGATAGGAGCTGCATTACAAGGCAATATTGTGGTTTCCCTTAATGTCCTGCCAAACTGCATTTATCTTCCCAGCCCTTCCCCACCCTCCCTGAGAAAGCCTGCTCAGGTCACAGCAGGGAGAGAAAGCCTTCCCCGGGAGGAGGAGGAGGAGGATGGAGCCCTGCTGCAGAACCCGGGCTGATAAGCTGTTTTGTACTAGCCAGGAACGAGGCACAAGGACTTAATTAGATGTGCTCTGGCTGCTTCACTGTACAGAGGCCTCGACCTACAAGTAAGAACACTCAGAAGGCTGAAGCAGTGGTTGTAAAACTCTGGAAGGCTTGTGACTACTATTTCCAAAAACACCAAAACAGGGGCTAAAAAGAGGTAGAGCTGTGAGTGTGTAAATCCAAGGAGCAGGCCAGTGTGGTGGCTGGCTGAGGAGTGGAACAGCACTTTAATTCCAGCTCTGCTGACCGAGGGTGCTCCAGGAGCTGCTGGCTGGGCACTGGAACAGAGCAGAAAGCTCCTGGGCTCAGCCCAGGTGGTGAAACGTGGCAGGGGGGCTTCCATCAGCTGCTGGGCTGCAGGAAGGGTTGAGCTCCAGGTTTGGGAAAGGCTCTGCAGGAAACAGGGACGTGGTGGGAAGAGCTGGGCCTGTCTCTGTCTCTTCAAACCAGCCAGGAATTGCAGCAATTTGTCCAGGAGCCTCGGCAGGGCCGTGAAGGGCTGCTCCCAGTCACCCCGAATCAGCTCAGAAAAACAAACAGCACCAGCCCCCCCAGACCAGAGCAGCACCAGCAGAGCCTGGCAGTGCCAAGTGCCATCAAGCAGATGGCCAGCGAGGGCACTTTGTCATTTCTGCCTGGCAGCACTGAAACCCTGAGCTGGCAGCTTCCATCTGCAGCCCAGTCCGTGGAGGAGGCTTCCCTCACGCAACCTCTGCGGGCACCACGGCCAAAAAGGGCCCTGTTTGCCCCAAAAACTGGGAAAAGCAGCTGGGCTGGGGCTTTGGATGCAGCCCTGAGCTGCAGCAGGTTTATGATGGGCTGGCAGCCACAGAGGGGTGGCCGTGGAGAGGTGGGCTCGGCACTGGGGGGCTGCTCTGAGGGATTTGTGCTGAGTTCAATGAGACAGAAAACCAGGTACAAGGCTGTCTTGGGTTGTGGAGCCAGGGGTGTGTATTCTATTTCATTGGTTGAAAGCAGTTGGGGAGATGTTTATCTCTTGTGGCTCTGGGAGGAGGAGGGGTGGATGCCTTCTGATAATGGGCCAAATGCTAAAACCAGGTAGGGCAGTGTTTGTTATCTCTGTCACCACCTGTCCTCCCTCCAGGGGGATATTTTCTGCTGATGGACCATTAACACCTCCCCAAACTAACACATCCACATTCCATCATCCCAGTGTGAGATGCTCCACACAGTGGGGGGAGCCAACCATTCCCACCTGGATAAAACTGAGACACAGGAACACAGAAAGGATCCAGCTCCACCTGATTCCTGGAGGAAGACTGGACCCTTCTCACCATCCCTGGACCCCTTCTCACCATCCCTGGACCCTTTCTCACCATCCCTGGACCCTTCTCACCACCCCTGGACCCTTCTCACCACCCCTGGACCCTTGTTCTACAGGATCATCTCTGCCCCACCAGAACCACCTCTGCCACTCCAGGAGGACTCACTTTGGGGCTGCTCCCAACCCCCTGACCAACAGGGTGTCAGGCTGTAGCTCTGACTCTGTCAGGGTTCTCCAGGATTGCTGTTTGTTTGTTTGCTGGTTTGGTTGGGTGGTTTTGTTTTTCTACTCCATTTGTATTGTTAATATTCCCAGTAAAGAACTGTTATTCCTATTCCCAAATCTTTGCCTGAAAGCCCTTGATTGCAAAATTATGATTTGGTGGGGGGTGAGGGTTTACATTCCCCATTCCAAGGGAAACTCCAGCTTTCCCTGGCAGAAACCTGTCCTTCCAAAGCAAGACAATGGCTCACACAGCTGGGAGGCACAGGCACACACAGAGTCACTGCTGCCACCTCTATCTGGGGCACACCTGCCCAATCACCTCTTTGGTGAGCATTTGGTGAGCATTTGGGAGCCTGACAAGGGTTGTTTTGGGGGTACAGAGCGTTCCAGTGCAGGTGTGTGTGGAGGGAGAAAAGCTGGAACAGGAAAGGTGTTGACATCTCCCAGGTCTCTTTTCTCTGCTGCTCCAGAGAGCTCCTGAAATGACCTCTTGCCACGGGGACAGAGGGCTTGCAGGGTTTGGTGGGATCCTCCCTCCATCTTCACAGGGCCACAGTCATAGAAAAAGAGCAAAGAAAGGGGAACCCCAAAATTCCCAGCTGTATTTTTCTATCCCCTTGATGCCGAGCTGAGGCCCTGCACCTGCAGAAATCCTCGACTATCACATTTCTCCCGCTCCGGATGATAACGAAGATAATTGTTTCATCCACTTTGTCAAGCTGAAATGAAAAGAGGGCAAAGCAAAATGATGCCATCATAAATCATCAGGCTGAGACAGCAAAAAAAGGACAAGATAGTGACTTCATTAAGGGTTATGTATTGTGTCATTAAGCTGGCAGGGGTCACCTTTCATGTCACGCAGCAGCCCCATGATGCATCGCCGGCTCCTCTTTCCAATAAAATTAAGCGTAGATGTAAAACTGATTAGGCCGTGTTTGCCCGAGCCCAAGGCAGGGAACTGCGCCGGGAATAATTGATACAAGATCGTGGCTGATTTGTAATGGCAGCGATTTCTCTTCCTGGTCATTTCTCTGCTGACCTTGCCCATTAAAATAAGCCCAGCTGCCTTGAAGAGAGAGACGCTGGTTCCACCCCTCCCTCCCCCTGCCCCAGCCACTCGCCTGGAATGCATTTCCTCCCTCGCTTTCCCTGGGAGTTCTCATTCCCGTCCCTGCCAGCTCCAGCAGGGGCTGCCCCTCGTGTCTCCTGGTGTCCCTGGTGTGCTGGTGACAGCCCTGCTCCTGCTCCTGCCCTGCCCTCCTGGCTGCAGGTGGAGCAATCTTTACCTGTCCCAAAGCCTCTGTTCTCCCCCTGTGCCTGTGCAGGGCTGTGGAAGCTCTCCTGGGTCCCAGAACCTGCAAGGGCACGGGTCCCTCGGGGCTGGGTGGTGCTCTGTGGGGCCATCAGAACCCCCCCCCAAGACAGGGCAGTGTTGGCTGCTGGACCTTGGCTATCCTGGGTCTCCTTCTGCTGGAAGGTGGGACTGGGACTGGAATTGGAATTGGGACTGGGACTGGGATTGGAACTGCATGATCTCCCACTAAAACCATGCCAGGACTCCTGGCAGCTCCAGAGCACAGTCCAGTGGTGTCCCTGCTGCCCCTCTGTGCTGCCCACCCTGCTCCAGGAGGGCTGCACAGCTCTGGAGCGGGGCTGGGAGCTGTGGAAATCCCTGCTGGAGGTTACCACAAAGCACTGAGCCCTCTCGTCAAGGCACCCTCACGGAGCAGGAGCTCGTAAAAGTGCCCAGAGCTCCATCCTGCAGCTCTCTGGTCCGTGGCTCCCTTTTCCCTTTTTTTTCCCTTTTTTTTCCCTTTTTTTTCCCTTTTTTTTTTCCCTTTTTTTTCCCTTTTTTTTCCCTTTTTTTTCCCTTTTTTTTTTCCCTTTTTTTTCCCTTTTTTTCCCCTTTTTTTTCCCTTTTCCCTTTTTTTTCCCTTTTCCCTTTTTCCTTTTCCTTTTCCCTTCCCCTTCCCTTCCCCTTCCCTGCTCCAGCAGCCTCTCCAGCAGCCCAGGGCCCCCCTGCTCTGCCTCCTCCAGGGTCTCTCTGGGGCATCACTCATCACTGCGCCTGAGGACTCAGCAGAGTGACCCTGCTGCTCACAGCACCCCCAGCTGAGGCTGCAGAAGGTGACCTCAGTCCAGGGGTGAAAGGGGAGGGGGTCCCAGGGATGTTGACTTGTGCTTGCACTTCCCCTCTGGAGCTGGGAGAGGGAAGATGTGGAGCTCACCCAGCCAGGCCCCGGGGAGTGCTCCATGTGGGTGGCTTTCAGAGGGATTATTTATCCACTTGGAGCTGAAAACGTGTTTACATGGGCGGGTGGAGTGGAACTCTCACTTGTATCAACTGTGCCTCGTCCTTGGTGCCTTCTGGCCAAGGTTTTCTCAAGTGGCCGCTGGGTTTGGGACACTCAGCTTAAGAGAGACCCTGAAAGGGCCCAAGTTTCTGAGCACGGTCACTGAACTGCTGGAAAACCGAGTGGCTGCAAGAGGGGGATGGCTCAGAGAGTGGACTCCTCTCTCTGGCGGCAGAGAACTCCTGGAAACGCCAGCGCTGGTCCAGGATAAATCCCCAGCTGTGGGATGCTGGGGGTGCTGCACAAATCTCTCCAGGGAGGGACCCTGGGTGGGACCAGGTGAGGAACTGGAGGAGCTGAGCCCCCCCAGAGAGCCCTGGGCTGGGCCCAGGCAGGGCTTGAACTGCCCTGCTGTTTTCCCCAGGCTGAGGCGGGGCAGGGACCCTGGGAGCTGCCAGGGGATGATGGAAGCGAGCCTGGCCAGGGATAATGGCACTGCCAGGGAGCAGAGTAAATAACCCACGCCGGAGCCTCTGCGAGGGAAAACCATTAGGGAGACAGAGCCGCTAAAACAAACACAATTCCACCTGTCAATCCCGGATTTATGGACTAAAAATACATATAGGGGGAGAGCGAGCGTGCACTGCAGAGAGAATGCAAAAGCCTTATAAATGGGAAAGCGAGACCCACTCATTTCCCACACAATAACAAACCTGGGGGGGAACAAAGGAGCTGGGGCCTGGTGCCATAAACAACCGGGGAAACACAAACCTTTCTGGGGCGCAGATGGCTGCTGCTCGGGTTTTATTTTCCCTTTCTGTACGTTTGACAGCTAAATTCAGTCATTTGTGAACAACGTAGCCATAAAAATGAGTGATAATGATTGGAGGTATCTTACTTTTGGTTTAATGGGCTCTGGAGTGGTGCTGAGGAGCTGCTCCCAGCCCTGGGGACGGAGGGGGTTCGGGGCCGGGCCGGCGGTGCTGGGCTGCTGGCAGGGCTCAGGCAGCAGCGTGGCAGCAGCTGTGCTTGGGGTGCTGCAGCTCTGGCTCCAAACTGCGAGGGAAGGCTGTCCTCAGCTGCACTGCCTCGCTGGGGATTGCAAAACCCTCCTGCTGACACAGCTCAGAGCCTTGCTCCCCCCCACCCCGGCCAGAGGGGTGGGCTGGCACAAATTTTATCAGCTTTTTCAACTTTTCCCTCGTTGCTTATTCCAGCTCTGTCAGACTCGGGCAGAGGGGTTTTTGCAGCAACCAGAGGGAGTTAGGGCCTCCTTGGCAGCCTGGATTACTTGTGCAAAACTCCTACTGAGAGACTTTCAGAGGGGTAAAAATGCATCTTCCAGGAACTGGAAGGGGCTCCAGGATCCTCTGCAGGATTTCAGTCTGTTCTCACCCACAGATTGCTATAAAACCTGGGGGAATCCAAAAAATCCCCTTCACTCCACTTTACCTTCCCAGAGAAGGTACTTTACCTCCATGAGCTGCTTTGGGATCCTGAGATTCAGGCAATTCCAGGGGATTCTGTTTGTTCTCAAGGCTTTTACACACACACTGTGTGTGTGTGAGCACCTCGTTGTTGTCAAGGGCACCAATTCTGGGAGCAGAGGAGCTGAGAGGCAACAGCAACACGGGATCTAAATATAGAGAACATCCAACAGGACCACAAACTCCATCCTCAGCACTGTAATTTTAATGAGATTATGTTTAATCCCTCTGTTGACACTTCTGCCAGGGCAGCACAAAAGAATGGGCTTTGTCTGTGTCCACCTCCCGCAGAGCTGAGCAGTTGGGCCCCACTACCAGGGATCTCCCCCAAAATCACCTGGCCAAAGATGGCTCTGGCTGGAGCAAAGGGCATCCAAGGGATGACTCTGCCTGGTGCTGCAGGGTTTGCTGGCCTGGAGCTTGTTTAGGGACACCTCCTGAGGTGCAGAGGGCAGAGCTGCACATCAGCTGTGACTGGCAGGGTATTTGACAGCACTGAGAACTAATCTGGCTCTGCAGGGAGATTTGCCAGGCTGGAGGACGGAGAAAAGCACCACGAGCTGGAGTTGCAGCTGCTTTGCTGAGGATGGGAATTAATTGTTTGCTAAAAAGGCAGCGGGGGGGAAAAAACCCCAATAATATCTTAGGTCCTGTTTTTAGGGCTTGAACTGCTCCTGGCTCAGTTCAGCTGCTCTGGGATGGAAATTCCTAGAACTCCCCACTGAGGAGTTTGAGTCCTCCGAGCCTTGTGCTGAGCCCCAGGGAGGAGCTGTCCCCTCCCTCCAGGTGCTCCAAACCACCGAGCATCAATCCCCGGGCGTTCCCTGGGGTCAGAGCTGGAGCCCCAGCCCGGAGCCCTTCCCCTGCCCCCGGAGCTGTGCCCGGGCTGGGCACGGAGCCCCCGGGCCGGGCAGAGCCCGCACTTCTGTTCCACGCACACCTCTGACCTCCCGGCATTCAGAAAAGATCTCCGCAGATGAGAACAAGCCCGGAGGGAGGTGAGAGAGAGCGAGGGCAGCGCTGCCAGCTCCGCAGCTCTGCCTGCCGCCCCTGCCAGCGCCGTCTGTGCCGGAGCCAGAGGACAGCAGGGCCGGGGCCGGGGCTTGTTGAGCAGATCAAATGTTGAGGTAACATTTCCTGCCTCGCTGCGTTCCACAGGTTGCTGAGGACTGGGGATTATCCGAGAGGGAGCCGGGGATGGCTCTGATGAGCTCAATTAGCGCTTCTGTGCACGGTTCAGGAGAGCTGGCTGCAGCGGGGCTTTGCCGGCTCCTTCCCTGGGCCGGGCAGGGCAGGGCAGGGCAGGGCCGGGCAGGGCAGGGCAGGGCAGGGCAGGGCCGGGCAGGGCAGGGCAGGGAAGGGCCGGGCAGGGCCGGACAGGGCAGGGCAGGGCAGGGCAGGGCAGGGCAGGGCCGGGCAGGGCAGGACAGGGCAGAGCAGGGCAGGGCAGGGCCGGGCAGGGCAGGGCAGAGCAGGGCAGGGCAGGGCCGGGCAGGGCAGGGCAGGGCAGGGCAGGGCAGGGCAGGGCAGGGGAGGGCAGGGCAGGGCAGGGCAGGGCAGGGCAGGGCCGGGCAGGGCAGAGCAGGGCCGGGCCGGGCAGGGCAGGGCAGGGCAGGGGCGCACGCAGCTCTGGGGCTGGAGCGGTGCCCCCCGAGCCATCTCCTGCAGCAGCTCCCAGGAGCGAGCAGGGCTCTCACCCAGGGGTGCCGGGCAGCACCAGGCAGCCCCTTATCAGCAGCAGGAGGGGCAGGCTGGGCTCCTGCCCGTGCCAGCCCCGAGATATCCCCAGATATCCACACAGCCAGGGCTCCCCCGTCCCTGCCAGAGGGCGAGCTCTGATCCCGCAGTGATTTTTCTTAATGTCTTTATATAGATGAGTTAACTCCGAACCTTTCCAACATAAGCATGTTTTTCTGTTCCTTCATCCTGACCTTGGCATTTTCTTTCTCCACTCCGAGTTCTGTGCTGTCCTCTGGCCAGCTTTGCCTCTCATTTGTCAATGTTATTATTGAATTTTCAAATGCCACTAGTGCACATAAATCAATGGCTGGCTTCTCCCCAGTGGCATATCCCTGCCACGTGTGGTCATTCATTTTTTTTAATAAGTCCTCCTCTCCTTTCACCCATTTATAAAAATGCATCTTGTTCTGCTGCCGCCGTCCATCATCCGGGGAGTCCGGCTATTTGTTGCCCCTGAGTGCTTATTCATCAACGTTTTCAAAAGCAAAATCACTCTTCGCCTCCTGCTCTTATTGTGCCATCAATCTCCGCCGGGGATCAATAAACCCGGCTTTGGCAAGTTTCCCCCCACAGCTCCTGCCTGCCTCTCCCAAAGCCTGGCTCTGCATTTGCATCTCAGGAGGGGGGGATGGCAGGGGCAGGAGCCTCCCCTGCCCCCGGGGTGGCACCGCTGGCCCAGTGACATCACAACGACACTGACTCCGACTCAGCAGGCTGACAATGACGCCGTTTATTTTTTGGGAATTTCTCCCCTTTTATCCTGTTCTACAGAGAACAACCCCATGGGTGAAACAAAGACAAACTTCTTCACTCACATTGGTCAGAGCAGAGGGACATTGCAGCCCTGGTCGGTGCCTGAGATGTTTTGGTTTCTCTGAAACTCTTCTCCCAGAGAGTTTTCTGCCAACCAGAGACACGTTTTTCTGACTGTGACCTTTGTTTGCATCCCTTTCCCTGGGAGGGACTTCTCCTTGCTGTCCCTCTGCTCTGACCAATGTGAGTGAAGAAGTTTGTCTTTGTTTCACCCATGGGGTTGTTCTCTGTAGAACAGGATAAAAGGGGAGAAATTCCCATAAATAAACGGAGTCATTGTCAGCCTGCTGAGTTGGAGTCGGAGTCGTTGTGATCTTGAACAGCATCAGGACAGCAAGAAGTCCCTTCCAGGGAAAGGGATGCAAACAAAGGTTCCAGTCAGAAAAACGTGTCTCTGGTTGGCAGAAAACTCTCTGGGAAAAGAGTTTCAGAGAAACCAAAACATCTCAGGCACGGACCTGGGCTCCAGCCCAGTGTCACCTGAGAGCTCCACTCTCACCTTTGTCCCATGGCCTTGGCCCCAGAGGGGACAGGAGAACCCCTGGGCACTCCACTGCTGCAAACACAACCCTGGGCACCAGGGCTGGGTGAAGGTTTTTCTTCCAAACATCGTTTGGATGACGAACAGCTTTTCCCTGAGAGCTGAAGTTTCTGTTGAAAAGCGGTTGTTGTTTTTCAAGAACAACAAACAAACCCAAAAACCTCTTCCTAAAAAACTTCCCTCTTTCAAATACACGCTTAAAAGGCTGGCATTTATTTTTGAAACTGTCTCCAAGAAAGCAGACTATTTTATTTTGTGACCAGAAATGTTTTCCAAAGCTGAATATTTTCACGACTTTAGAAAAAAGCTAAATGCTGCAGTTATCAGTTTTATCTTTTTGTCGAAATTCTAAAAAAGAAAAACCCTCTCTGGAGCTGAGAAGACTTTCAGCAGCGTTGATCATCTCCTGAAATAATCCAAGCTGGTTTTTGCAATTAGTGGTGACCCTCGGTGACTGGTGGAATGGTCAGGGCCAGGTGGAGGCTGCAGGGGCTCAGGTGTTTGGGGTTCATCACCCCCAGGGCTCTCCTGGGGCTCCCTGCAGCCCCTGCATGCCAGGAGAGCCCAGGTGTCTTGGGTTATGGAACCAAAAATGTGTATTCTATTTCATTTGCTGAAAGCAGTTGGTGAATTGCTCTTTACTCTGGGAGGAGGTGGTTGGATGCCTTCTGATAATGGGCCAACTGTCAAAACTGATAGGGCAGTGTTTGTTATCTCTTTCACCACCCTGTCCTCCCTCTCCAGGGGGATATTTTCTGCTGATGGACCATTAACACCTCCCCAAACTAACACACCCACATTCCATCATCCCAGGGTGAGATGCTCCACACAGTGGGGGGAGCCAACCATTCCTACCTGGATAAAACTGAGACACAGGAACACAGAAAGGATCCAGCTTCACCCGATTCCTGGAGGAAGACTGGACCCTTCTCACCACCCCTGGACCCTTCTCACCACCCCTGGACCCTTCTCACCATCCCTGGACCCTTCTCACCACCCCTGGACCCTTCTCACCATCCCTGGACCCTTCTCACCATCACTGGACCCTTGTTCTACAGGATCATCTCTGCTCCACCAGAACCACCTCTGCCACTCCATCAGGACTCACTTTGGGGCTGCTCCCAACCCCCTGACCAACAGGGTGTCAGGTTGTAGCTCTGACTCTGTCAGGGTTCTCCAGGATTGCTGTTTGTTTGTTTGCTGGTTTGGTTGGGTGGTTTTGTTTTTCTACTCCATTTGTATTGTTCATATTCCCAGTAAAGAACTGTTATTCCTATTCCCAAATCTTTGCCTGAAAGCCCTTGATTGCAAAATTATAATTTGGTGGGGGTGAGGGGTTTACATTCCCCATTCCAAGGGAAACTCCAGCTTTTCCAGGCAGAGACCTGTCCGTCCAAACCAAGACACCAGGGAAGGACACAGCTCTGAGGGAAGGGTCCCCTCTGCCCTGCCTGGCCCAGCCCAGGTGCCCAGCACACGCTGCCTGGGTTTGGTGCCCACCAGAACCCCCAAGCCTGCCCCAGTACATCCCAGTTCAGGGCTCATTCCTTGCTGGGAGCAGGGCTTTGCTCCTCCAGCCCATCCCTCCCCATCAACCCTTTCCTGAAGGTTTTTGGGGCAGCTCAAAGCCCTCCAGCCCAGCAGCCCAGCCAGGAGGGAACAGCAGATGGAATCGTGTGCCAAGGCAATAAATTCAGGCCGCAATCAGTAACATTTTGTGGTTTGACACTTAATTGATTAACTAATTTGAGGCAACAAGATTTAGTGGAGCTGCAGATTAGTGTCGAAGGGATAATTAGGGCCGAGCTGCTGCTTCCAGAGCTGCAGGAGCAGGGCTGGGGCTGAGCTTCCAGGGAGAGGCCCTGGCTGGGCACCCAGGGATTGCAGCAGAAAGGTCAGGCACTGACTGATCAGCATAGACAAAATCCCTTCCTATAATGTATGTGTTTATTCTCAAATTAAATATATTAATGTATTATTTGTTCTTAAAATGTCATTCAATAGATAGTGGGCTTAGGTTTCCTGGCAGACCTTTGAAGCTTAAAGAGTAATGTAATAATAGCACATTAATCCATAAGCTACACAGGCTGCTCCCAGCAGAGCCCAAACTCCACAACTGCCTCTCAAGCTCTGAATCTGCTGCATCTGTTTCTAGGAATTTCTGCCCAGCAGCAGTGGAGCCTCTCCTGCCCCAAATCCTGCCCCAAATCCTGCCCCGAATCCTGCCCTTCTGCCCCCATCAGCCTCTGGGCACCCACCGGTGCATCCCTGTGCACCCAGTGTGTCCGTGCCCATCCCTGCCCTGCTCACCAGGGCTGGGCTGGAAGCTCCCCAGCCTGTCCCTGTCCCTCTCTCCCTGTCCCTCTCTCCCTGTCCCTCTCTCCCTGTCCCTCTCCCTGTCCCTCTCTCCCTGTCCCTGTCCCTCTCTCCCTCTCCCTGTCCCTGTCTCTCTCTCCCTGTCCCTCTCTCCCTTTCCCTGTCCTTCTCCCTGTCCCTGTCTCTCTCTCCCTGTCCCTGTCCCAGACCCTCTCCCTGTCCCTGTCCCTCTCTCCCTCTCCCTGTCCCTGTCTCTCTCTCCCTGTCCCAGTCCCAGTCCCTCTCCCTGTCCCTCTCTCCCTGTCCCTGTCCCAGACCCTCTCCCTGTCCCTGTCCCTCTGTCCCTGTCCCAGTCCAAGTCCCTCTCCCTGTCCTTGTCCCTCTTTCCCTGTCCCTGTCCCTGTCCCTGTCCCCATCCCTGTCCCTGTCTCTCTCTCCCTCTCCCTCTCCCTCTCCCTCTCCCTCTCCCTCTCCCTCTCCCTCTCCCTCTCCCTCTCTCCCTCTCCCTGTCCCTCTCCCTGTCCCTGTCCCCATCCCTGTCCCTGTCCCATCCCTGTCCCTGTCCCATCCCTTCCCTGTCCCTGTCCCATCCCTGTCCCTCACCCTGTCTCTCTCTCCCTCTCCCCGTCCCTGCTGAGCGAGGCTGCCGAGCCCCAGCTCGCTCTGGGCCAAGCCCCAGTTTCAGCGAGAGGAAATGCTGCATTTGGACTTTTCCCCAGGCTGAATTCTTGGCACAAGCAAATCATCTCTTGGAAAAAAAAAAGAAAAAAAAGGGGGGGAAAAATGTTCTTGAAAGAATGTCTCCATCTCTTCTCCAAATCAGCCATCCATCTCTCTGTTTGTGTGTCTAGAGTTGATAGCTTGAGAGCTATCGAAATGCCAAACCTGATGTTTTGGAGAGCTTGGAACCCATCTCTGAACTGCTCTGATTTTAATTCTGCAAGTCTTAATACTTGATTGACAAACACAGCTAAACAATCCATCATCCATCTTATCTGAAAAATGTAACCTTTCTCTGTTTATGGAACAGGCACATGTGGAACATGTTTTTCTTTCGCTGCCTATTTATCCCCTCCGTTCGGGGCGCTCAGGTTTTTTCCCCTCTGCTGCTGCTCTGGGCTGGCTCTTCCCACCTTGCCCTGGCACACCTTGCACCTGGGGGCCCTGCAGAGCACCTGTGGGGGAGCAGGGCTGAGAAGAGAGGCCTGGAAGTGCCCCAGGGGGCAGGAAGGGCAGGGTGGCTCTGTGCCCACACCTGCTGGGACATCAGCGCTGGCACCTGGCTGGGTGGCAGCCCCACGCCTGGGCACCAGCCAGGCTGAAGCTCCCCTTCCAAGCCCTCAGCCAGGCTGGCAGCAGGGATGGAGGAGCTGGGAGCTCTCTCCAGTGGGACTCTGGTTTGTTTATCCCCGTGGCCAGGCTGGGTTTGGACTCTGGCCGGAGCCTGGGGGTGCTGCCAGAGCGACAGGAACGGATATTTGGTTTATTTTCTCACCTCTTAAGATAAATGTGAATCCTCTGTTGTTCCAGGCAGCCTTGGTGGGCTGCCAGCACTGCAAGAGTGTCCAGCAAAAATTGATGCTGAGAGCTGCTCAGCGCTGTGGATGTTCTCACCACCAGCGCTGGCGATTATTAAACCGGAGTTATTGCCGTAATGATGGCAAAAGTAATGGTTGTTAATTGAGAAGGAAAATTAACATCTTCTGCAATTTCACATCTGGGGACAAGTTTCACACCCTGGAGACGCCGGGAAAGCCAAGGAGGGAGCTGAGCTGGGGACAGTCCATGCACTCCCAGCCTCCTGCATCCCTGTTCCCATCCCAGCCTCTGCTGGGAGAGAGGAGCTCAGCTCTGCCTGTGCAGGGAGATATGGAAATGAAGATCTGCTCAAAGCAGCCAGTTTGGCAGGAGGGAAATTCCTCCCTCCAGCTCCCCAGAAGTTGCTCTGCTCCCCTGCCCACCCCTCTGGCCAGCAGAGCAGCCCCCAGGCTGTCCCCAGGGTCCCTCCCGGGCTGTCCCCTCCCCAGCAGGGCAGGACAGGGGTGGCCCTGTCCCCTCCCGGGGTGACCCCAGGTCTCACAGCCAGGGAGGTCACCCGGGGAACATGCTGGGATCCTTCTCCTCAGCTCTTGTAATGGCATTAGCAATGACTGTTTCTTACTCAATCATACTCCCAAAGGATTTTCAATAAACTTTTTATGTGCCATAACTGTTACATTAAATAAAGCTGAAAGTATTGAGTAAACTGACTGTAAATCACTTTAGATGCCTTGGAATTACATTAAGTGTGAGAATTATGGATCTTTTGCTGCTTGCAGAAACAGAGACACGACAGAGCCAGGAATTTTTATGCTCCCAACCCTTCTGAAGGTTCTTTTAAATTCTTTTCTTGCGCCACGTTAGGGGCTTCTCCTCCTGTCAGTGGCCTGGGCAGGGACACCTCAGGGCCAGGTGCTGCAGGATCCTGGGGGCTGGGCAGGTTCTCCCTTTCCATCAAACAGGTTTGGGTTCCTCAGCCTGGAGCTGGGAGTGAGTGCTGGGCAGGGGCTGCTGCAGCAGAGCTGAACAGGCTGCCAGCTTTTATTGCATCAAACCTGAGTTTCTGTTCACAGCCCGGCAGCCAGTGCCTCAGCAGCACAAATCTGATATCAATGAATGCTGAGGAAACATCTCCTGGCTCTCCAGGCACCCCAGGCTTGGCTCAGAGGGGTGTCCCATTAACGCCCCACAAAGGAACAGGGTTTAACAAAAGCACCACAAGTGCCCTGAGGGCTGAGGGTGGGTGTGGAGAGAGGAACCAGGGCCTCAAAATGAGCTTTTCCTCCCTGGGAGCTCCTGGGGAGCAAAGGAGGGGCAGGTTTGTACTTGAGGGCCTGAACCCAGGATCTCCTGGTGGGGTGGGACTGGGTAACGCCCCCTTCACAGCCAGCAGCCCCAGGGCCCCAGTGCCATGTCCTCCCCTTGTCTGAGCAGCTGCAGGGGTGGTGACAGCCCCCTGTGCTCCAGGGACAGCCCTTCCCATGGGGAAATGCCCCCCAGAGCATCCTGCAGGAGGGAAATTCCTGCAGGAGGGAAATGCCCCTCATCCTGCCCTTTCTGTGGGGCAGAGACTGAGCCCACCGTGCCACCCCCGAGCTCCACCCGTGCACAGCCAGCTGCCATGGGGGCAGCTTTTTTATCTTCTTTTCTGTTGGATTTTCTGGGATGAAATGCTCAAGAGGTGTTGTTTCGTGTTTGGGCTCAGATGTTTATTAATCCTGATCTGTGGTACAGCCTCACAAGCTGCGAGTTCTGGCCAACAAAGTGAAAAATGAGGGGCTTTGGAGGAATATCTCAGGGGACAGGGGAAAAGATTCCAGAAAAGGCTCTCACCCCCTGGGATCAGGCCAAGGCTTTATTCTCCAAGGGTTCCAGGGCAGAGAGAGAGAATAAGGAAGAACAGGACTTGATCTGGTCTCTGCTCAGGAGAGAGAGCTGGGCCTGAGCCAGTGGGGTCAAGAAAGGAAGGAAGGGTCAAACTCCATGGTCACAGCTTCAGGGGGTTCTGGGGGAAAAACCAGAACCCTCTTCCTTCACAAGTCCTTTTAAGGATAAACTGTCCAATTAAGAAATGACACCTGAATTATTTTTACTTTTAACCTGATAACTAAACATCCATGATCTGCAATGAGGACTTTTCTACCCAATCACCAAACACCCCCCAAAGCCGTGGGGAAGGAGGTGAAAAAGCAGGACTCAGCCTCTGCCCTAAATCCCCCACCTTGCTTTATCTCTATCACTGCACCCTAAACCCCGATACCCTGAGCTTTGCCCCCTGTGCTGTCACACACTTCCATCCAAACCACAGCCCCACAGTCCCAGCGCTGTCACTCAGTTTTGGGAGCTATTCAGGTGGAACAGGCAGGGTTTGCTTGGGGGTCAGTGCCTGGCAGCACAGAGAGCCCCAAATTCCCCGTGCCCAGGGTCCCAACACCACACCTGGGGGGTAACAATCCCCTGGGCTGTGTTGTGCTTGCCCAGGCTGGCTGGTGTGGCCAGTGCAATCAGGCTGTGAGGGGGCTTGGCAGGCTCTGCCCTGGGTACTGTCACTGCTCTCTGCAGGGCAGAGCGCTGCAGCCCTGCTCCTGTGCCCTTTTTCCCTTTTCCCTCGTTCATTTTCTGTTTTAAACCCAGTGCAAGACAAATGAGCGGGCTCCCACTGCTCCCAGCAGCACCAAGATGACAGCTTGGCAGCCTGGAAAATCTCCCACTGTCCCTCCTGGAGCCAGAGCCTGACCTTAAGAACATTCCTGGCAGTTTCTCCAAGGGGATGTGTCCCAGGAGCCTGGGTTTGCTGCAGGTAAAGTTTTTTACTGGGGATCATGGGTTATGTGATTGCCACCAGGCATAAAAACCCACTGCCTCCCCTGTGCTGCAGTGCAGCCCTGCTTGGTGCCTGAGATGTTTTGTTTTCTCTGAAACTCTTTTCCCAGAGAGTTTTCTGCCAACCAGAGACACGTTTTTCTGACTGTGACCTTTGTTTGCATCCCTTTCCCTGGGAGGGACTTCTCCTTGCTGTCCCTCTGCTCTGACCAATGTGAGTGAAGAAGTTTGTCTTTGTTTCACCCATTGGGTTGTTCTCTGTAGAACAGGATAGAAGGAGAGAAATTCCCTGGTGTCCTGGGTTGTGGAGCCAGGGGTGTGTGCTCTATTTCATTTCTTAAAAGCAGTTGGGGAGATGTTTTTTTTCTTTATCTCTTGTAACTCTGGGGGGAGAGGGGCGGGTGCCTTCTGATCCTGGCCCAGCTGATAAACCAGGTGGGGCAGTGTTTGTTATCTCTGTCACCCCTGTCCTCCCTCCAGGGGATATTTTCTGCTGATGGGCCATTCAGACACCCCTAAAAGCCACATCCCCAAAGCAGAACATCCACATTCCATCATCCCAGGGTGAGATGCTCCACCCAGTGCGGGGAGCCAACCATTCCCACCTGGATAAAACTGAGACACAGGAACACAGAAAGGATCCAGCTTCACCCGATTCCTGGAGGAAGACTGGACCCTTCTCACCACCCCTGGACCCTTCTCACCATCCCTGGACCCTTCTCACCACCCCTGGACCCTTCTCACCATCCCTGGACCTTTCTCACCACCCCTGGACCCTTCTCACCACCCCTGGACCCTTCTCACCACCCCTGGACCCTGGTTCTACAGGATCATCTCTGCTCCACCAGAACCACCTCTGCCACTCCAGCAGGACTCACTTTGGGGCTGCTCCCAACCCCCTGACCAACAGGGTGTCAGGTTGTAGCTCTGACTCTGTCAGGGTTCTCCAGGATTGCTGTTTGTTTGTTTGCTGGTTTGGTTGGGTGGTTTTGTTTTCTACTCCATTTGTATTGTTCATATTCCCAGTAAAGAACTGTTATTCCCATTCCCAAATCTTTGCCTGAAAGCCCTTGATTGCAAAATTATAATTTGGTGGAGGGTGAGGGGTTTACATTCCCCATTCCAAGGGAAACTCCAGCTTTCCCTGGCTGATACCTGTCCTTCCAAACCCAGACACTGGGTAATAAACCACAATCACTGTCAGCTCTCTGACCTCGGAGTCGGTGTCATTGTGATCTTGAGCAGCGTCACTGCAGCAGCTTTGCACGGGAGCAGAGTGCTGCTGTTCCTCCCTTTGCTGCATCTGTCTGGGGCCACAGGAACATCAAGGTCAGAGCAGAGAGCAGGAAACAAAGCAGCAAAGGTGTTCAAAGGAAATTACAGGCTTGCTGTTTTTAGTGCTGGCTCCCCACAATTTGTTGTGCGCTGCAGGTGAGCTGGGAGAGGCGGAGGGGCTGAGTCAGCTCTGAAGATCATGTGCTCACCTGGAGGAATGAGATGCTCCAGCAGCAGTGTGGGGAGCTGTTTGCTCAGAGCCTTTGGGGATTTTTCACGCTTTGTTCCACCCCTTTCTCGCTTGTGACAGTTTTATTTTGACCTGAGAGCAGTGAAGGTGCCCAGGGCCCGGGTTTGGGAGGAAATTTTCCTGTGTCTGGTGCTCCCCTGCTCTTCCTGCAGCCCAGGTGGGGAGTGAGGGTCCTCAGGGGGCTGCTGAGGCTCCCTCCCATCATTGCTGTGACTCCAGGACTCCCCATGTGTGTTTTTGGGGGTGTTTGCTGAGCAGCCCAGGTGTGCTGGGGGCTGCTGGGGTCCCTGGGCTGCTCTGGCCCTTCCTGAGCCTCTGTGTCCTGCCTTGGAGCTCAGCTCTAACCCAGCCATGGCTGATCCTGCCCCAAAGCACCCCCAGCTGTGGCTCCTCGCGATGAGAGGGCTCCTCTGAGACAGGAGAGGGGGTTTGGGAGCTGCTGGGCTTCCTCTGGCACCAACCCAGTGCCCCTTGAGCTCCAAACTTTGGGAGCAACGGCCCCAAAACCAGGAGGGGAATCCCTCTGCCTGCTGATCGTGTGTTTTTCTGCAGTGAAGTGCTGGAAAAAAGGGCAGGGAGGTACAGAAAGCAGCACAGTGCCTGGCTCTGCTGGCCCTCGGGGCACTGCAGACCCCGGGGTGCAGCTAAGGGGCAGCTCCCCTGAGACAATCCCCCACTGCCCCCCAGGCTCCTGTGCCAGCTCAGTTTCCTTGAGGGGCTTTGGAGGAATATCTCAGGGACAGGGTAAAAGATTCCAGAAAAGTCTCTCACCCCTGGGATCAGTCCAAGGCTTTATTCTCCAAGGGTTCCAGGGCAGAGAGAGAGAACAAGGAAGAACAGGACTTGATCTGGTCTCTGCTCAGGAGAGAGAGCTGGGCCTGAGCCAGTGGGGTCAAGATAGGAAGGAAGGGTCAAACTCCATGGTCACAGCTTCAGGGGGTTCTGGGGTGAAAAACCACTCCCCAGAGGAACACAGCATTCCCCCACTCTGGGTCTGTGTCACCAAATCCCAGAGCTGTCCCTCACTTCACAGCCACCTCATTTGTCAGCTCCCAAGTTCTGGCTGCCATGGTGGCTCAGACCTCCTCCCCTGCTGCCAAGTTCCCATGCTCTTTGTTTGGAATGTTCTTGATTTTGTGCGGTTGGACTTGAGTAACTCCTGCTGCCTCTCCCAGGTTCCTGTGGTGCTGGGACCTGCCAACCCTGCTGGGTCTGAGCCATTCCAGAGGAGGTGAAAGGGAGGGGGGGAAGGCTGTGTTTTGGAGAAATTGTGTTGTATTGTTCTTTTTTTGGGGTTGGGGGCGGTTTGTGGTTTTTTAAGGAACTGGAAAACTCTGCAGAAATTGAATCAGCTCTGCTGTTGACTTTGGTCATGGACCTTGAAAATTTCTCTTCCCTATGAACTCCCAGTAGGTTTTTAGAGTTTAGCACCTCTGGCTGATCACAAATTGCTCTAAGTGGTGACTGGGTGCTGAAGGGTTGTGCAAAACCTCCAAAACACGTTAGGGGCTGATTCCCATTTAAAATCAGTCCCTGCTGGGTGCCTCCACCACCTGGATCTATTTTTCCAACCCCTTTCCCCACCTCCTCTAAGCTGTGAGTGCCGGAGCCTCTCCAGAGCAGTTTTGCATCTCTCAGTTTGGCATCAGCCCTGGAACAAGCCCATGGTGGAGCAGACCACAGAGGGGTCCTGGAGGCCTCTCCCATTCCCTCGGCACTCAGGGCAGGGCTCCAGAGCTCCAGGAATCTCTGCTGGGTGCTGAGAAAGCAGAGTGGCTCTGCTGGGTTCCACTGGGGGGACCCAGGGATGTGGCTTTGCCTGGGGCAGGGCTGGGAGGGCTCTGGGAGGGCTCTGGAAAGGCTCTGAAAAAGCTTTGGAAAGGCTCTGGAAAGGCTCTAGAAGGGTTCTGGAAAGGCTCCTGGGAAGGCTCTGGGAGGGCTCTGGAAAGGCTCTGGAAAGGCTTTGGAAAGGCTCCTGGAAAGGCTCCTAGGAGGGCTCTGGAAGGGTTCCTGGAAAGGCTCTGGGAGGGCTCTGGAAGGGTTCTGGACAGGCTCTGGAAAGGTTCTGGAAAGGCTCCTGGAACGGCTCTGGAAAGGCTCTGGAAGGGCCGGGTGAGCAGGGATTTCCCTGCCAGCCTTGGAGGCTGCTGTGTTCTGTCTCACAAGCAGAATGGCTTTGGCACCTCTGAACTCCCCTCCATCAGCCCCTGAGCACTTGACAGAAAGGTCATGGGCGTGTGGAGATAACGAGGGACCCCGTGAACGAGGAGCAATGAAATAACAGCGTCTGGGGCCGGCTGGAGACTTCAGCGTTCAACACCAGGCTCGGGGAAAAGCAGGAGTGATATTTCCTTCTGACCTTTCGGGAAGAGCCTGAAAAAGGCTCCGGGCTGAGGCGAGCGGGAGCTGCGGGCCCCGGGGGCTGCGGTGCCGAGCGGAGCCGCTGCAGGCTCTGCCCCGGAGCCCCCGGGGCCGTTCCGAGCCGCCGGGTGCCAGCCGGGCCTGCAGGAGCTGCCCGGGGACCTGCGGAGCTGCCCAGGGAAGGTGCTGGCACAAGGAGCAGCAGGGCAGGGCTGGGCTGCCCTGAGGGGACCCGGCCCCGAGGAATTTTGTCCTGGGAGGGCTGGAGAGATGCGCCCCTTGCCGAGAAGCTGCGGGCAGCGTGTCCCGGGCGGTCCGAGCAGTCACCGCGGCACCTTCTCGGCTCCTTCTCTGCCCTCTGGGGCTCCCGGCAGGAACCGGGGCGGATCTGTCCCTGCCGGACCCATGAGCGGGAGAGGGGTCTCGGGCAGGGGCTCGGGGTGCGGGGAAACATCCCCGGAGCTGCCTGGGACCGGCGGCTGTGCGAGCCCGGCTGGCAGCTGCTGTGCTCTGCAGCAGAGGTCACTGTGCGGCCGGGAGAGCGCCGGGATGCGGGAGAGCCGCGGGATGCGGGGCTGGGAGAGCCGGGGGATGTGGGAGAGCCGCGGGATGCGGGGCTGGGAGAGGTGCGGGGTGCGGGAGAGCTGGGGATGCGGGAGAACCGCGGGATGCGGGTCTGGGAGAGCCGGGGGATGCGGGAGAACCGCGGGATGCGGGGCTGGGAGAGCCGGGGGATGCGGGAGAGCTCCGGGATGCGGGGCTGGGAGAGGTGCGGGGTGCGGGAGAGCCGGGGGATGCGGGAGAGCTCCGGGATGCGGGGCTGGGAGAGCCGCGGGGTGCGGGAGAGCAGGGGGATGCAGGGGACGGGTCCCTCCTGCTCCCCGTCATCCCCGCATCCCCCTCCCGCTGTCCCGGGCCGCATCCCGGCGGGAGCGGGTGGCACAGGGGCAGGCGGCCTCCCTCCGCCCCGGGGGAAAGCGGAGCGGGGTCCCAGCAGGGAATGAGGGGCGATCAGCAGGAGCTGATGTGAGCTGGGCTGGAGGCTCCGGGCAGCGCGGGAGCCGTGCCGGAGTCAATCCCAACTTCCCAAAAGTTGCAAAAGTCCCAGTGGGTTCAGCCCTGCCTGCCCCAAGGACGGCCAGGGAAAACCTCTCCGTTTTTAGGGAGCAAGGGTGAAGGGAAGGCTTTTTTGGGGCCTAAAGCAGGTGGATGTCAGGTGCTGTGAGCTGGACACAGGTGAGCACACCTGGAGGGGCTCAGGGTAACCTGCTGGGGGTAAGCAGCATCTCACAGGCACCCAAACCTTCCATGATTTGTTATTATCGGTTATTTACCTATTTGCTGGGAAAACCACTGGAGGGGGAAATGGATAATGGAAAGGTTAAGCAGCGAATTGCTGCGCTTCTGCCTGGCCCCAGAGCACAGGGCACAGCCTTCCCGACCTGTAACTCTCGTCCTAATGGGCAAGGAAAATTATTTTGGCTTCCACTAAAGGGCAATTTTCTGATCGGCTCTCATTTTCTTCGCAGAGAAGGGAGAACAAAAGGAGAGAAATATATATTTATATACGTGTTAAAAAAAAAAAAAAAAAAAAAAAAGGGAAGAAGAAAGAAAGAAACACTTATGCTTTAATGGAAGCTCATTTTTGTAAAGTACCCTCATGGCCCCTGTGGGCCCGTGGAATTAAGCGCTGTCATTCAGAGCTGAAAGCGGAGCCATCCAGTTTGCAGACACCTGTCATAATTAAACTAATGGCTCTGAAAATGTGCCTTGATATTAAATCTATCTTCCACCGAGGAGCAGGGCTGATTAAAACCGCTGTTTGACAGTTAATGATGAACCTCTCGCTGGCTGCGCTCCGTAACTGGAACAGACCGGTTCAGCCCCCTCCCCTTGGAGAGCCCTTCCTGCATCCCCCGCTCCCGCCCCGGCCGGGGGCTTCTCCCGCATCCGGCCCCACCTGAGGCCCGGGGGGAGCCCCCGGAGGGTCGGGGTTTGCCACAGCCCTGGGCTGGGAGAGGAGGCATCGCCGGGGCTGTGCCCGGGCCGGGCTCGCGGGGTGCTGCTGGGGAAATGCTGATTCACACTTTTCTGCCCAGGAAAGGTGCCCGGCCTGGGGCTCAGAGAGCTCTGTCCCGGGGCTGTCCCAGGTGCCGGGATATGGATCTGCCTTGCTCCAGGGTTATTGACTCCTGCTCCTTCCCCCGAGGACCTCGGAGCCAGTTTCCTCTGACATCACAGCTGGTTGCCAGGGCAATGGGTTTGCTGTTCCAAAAGCAGAATTATTATTGAACAGAGAGAAGAGAGAGTTCTGAGGGAGCAAAATCAGTGTTCGCTCGGAATTGTGTCCAGCAGCCACTTTGTCCCTCCCCCGGGCCAGGCCGTGCCTCCCTTCTCCTTTTCCTCTCCCTGCTGACCCCAGGAAGGACAAAACCGAGGCCAGCCCCGAGGGTGGGAGTCCCCCGTGCCCCACAGGGGGTTGGGTTTGGCTCTCGGTGACCCGAGGTACAAAAATCCCCCGCTAAACCCGGGGCCGGTCAGACCCAGCGCCGGTAATTAGTAATTAGCGCGGCCCCAACTCCGCCAAGTGCAGGCCAGCATCAGCACTTGCAGGTGGCGTTTTTGACGATTGCCATTATTATTGTTTGCCGGGTCTGCCGCTCTCCGGACGCTCTCGTTCCCCTGCTCTGCGGTGGGATAACAAATCTCCCTTGCTGGGATGTTCTGAGGGGTGATGAGCTCCGCGGGGCAGCGGCTGCCTCCCCCCGAGCGCACCTGGATTTGGGGCGTTGCCTTGGGCAGGTAACTCCTGTTTGTGAGTGGGCGTGCGCTGGAGCAGTGAGGGGTCCTTCGATCAATAAAGAGATGGGGAAAATAGATGAAAATGCAGAGGAAAGCTCCTGGCGGGAGCCGGCGGTGCCAGGAGCAGCCCTTTCCCTGTCATTAGCTTCCTTACCCAGCCCCGATGCCATCGCTGCCGCTGCAGCAATTACCAGGAGATTAGGCAGCGCTAAGCACTCTTTAATTTGACACATCGCAATGATCTCCATTCAGCCTTTCTGCTCGAATAACTCCCCATAAATATTTTGCGAGGCTACCAAAATAAACAGAGGCCGGGCTGTTTGCGCAGCTGAGATCCCGGCGGGGCCCGGGGAGCGCGGCCCGGGCTGGCACCGGGGGATGGAGGGCACGGGGTGCTCAGCGGCGGGAGCATCGGGCACGGGGAGAACACCTCGGAAAAGCAAAAAGGAAAAAATTACAGCCGTAATGTATGCCTTGCACCCGTGGCAATTTAATAGGAAGCATTTTTTAAACAGCAACCCAATAAAGAGAGATGGGTATTTATGCAAGAAGTGGCTGCATTAGAAGAAATAATAATTACACTGGAGTTGTGTTCTCTCCCCTTTTTTTTCCTTCTTTTTTTTTTTTTTTCCTTGTGTGTGTGCTATTAGCCTAGACATTATTCATTAAGTAATGCAATGGAAAACCACTGTTAATACAGCAATAAATCCCACAGGGCCCCATTGCTTCTGAGATAGGATCATTTGGTAATTACAGTGCATTAGAAGTTCAATATTCTTTCATTTTTTTTTCCCCTGGGCTCCTGGCCTGGGTGAGGGGTGGGCTGTGCCAGGAGGGTTCCTCAGTGCTGTCCCTGCCCACCCTGGGGACACGGGGGCTCTGCTCCTGCAGGGAGAGGGACCCCAGGATGGTGACACACCTGGGGAAAGCTCCACAGGTGCCCGAGGGACACGCGGGGCCCGGGCTCTGAGCTGGGGTTCCCATCCCTCCCTGTGGGCAGCTCTGAGTGAGGAACGGCCTGAGGGGCTCTGGCAGCCAGGAGAGGGGGCTGGGGCAGAGCAGGGACAGGGGAGGGGAGGCTGGGTGAACTCAGCCAAAATTGGGGAGATCTGGGCAGAACCGACGGCTGCTGGCAAGGGGTGGTGCAGCAGAGGGACACGAACA
This sequence comes from Phylloscopus trochilus trochilus, assembly GCA_016584745.2. Classification (NCBI taxonomy): domain Eukaryota; kingdom Metazoa; phylum Chordata; class Aves; order Passeriformes; family Phylloscopidae; genus Phylloscopus; species Phylloscopus trochilus. The sequence goes on along the minus strand of WQNJ02000031.1, from coordinate 1,245,925 downwards.
GAGCTGGGAGCTCAGCTCAGCCAACACCTGGGGGCTCTGGCTCAGCAGAGCAGCTGGGTGGGCGTGATGTCATGGGTGATGTCACAGGTGATGTCACAGGTAATGTAATGATTATGTCATGTCATGGGTGATGTCACAGGTGATGTAATGGGTGATGTCATATAGTGGGTGATGTCACAGGTGATGTCATATCATGGGTGGTGTCATATCAGGGCGGATGTCACCGATGATGTAACAGATGATGTCTCTGGTGATGTCACAGGTGATGTCACAGGTAATGTCATATCATGGCTGATGTCATGTCATGGATTATGTCATTGATGACATCACCCGTGATGTCATAAGATGGCTGATGTCGCATCGCCGTTGATATCACGGGTGATGTCATGTTGTGGGTGATGTCACTGATGACATCACAGGTGATTTAATGGATTATGTCCCATTGCAGGTGATGTCACAGGTGATGTCATGTTGTGGGTGATGTCATATCAGGGCTGATGTCACATGTGATATAACAGATGATGTCATGTGTGATGTCACAGGTGATGTCAGTTAATGGGTGGTGTTATGTCATGTCACAGGTGATGTCGTATCAGGGCTGATGTCACATGTGATGTCACCGGTGATGTCATGTTGTGTTACAGGTGATGTCATCTCAGGGCTGATGTCATAGATGATGTCACAGGTGATGTCATGTCTCAGCTGATGTCATCTGATGTGTGTTCAGTCTGTGCTGTGGCTGAGCTGGCTCTCAGTTTTTCCTGAAGTGCCATTGGGATGCACCCATGGCAAAATACCTTTCCCCCCCGCGCTCCCCTGGGTGTTATTTCTCATTTCATGTTCTGGTTTTCCCCTTCCCCCAAAGGTTTCCCAGCTCCCCAGGTCGCTGCTTTGTGGGACTATTTCAGGGCTTGGGAGTTTTGTATTTTTCCTGCTCCCAATTGCCCAGGGCTGGTGCTTGAAATTAAACTCTCTCTCTGAGTGATGCAAATCAGATAAGAGGAAGCAAACGAGCCCCGTGTGTTCATCTGCAGAATCCTGTTCTGCTGAAACTCCTTCTGCTCCCTTCTGGTCTCAGACAGATGTAAATCAAGAGAACTTCTTTTAAACCAGTGTCAGCAGGAAAAAAGCTCAGCAGAAATCACAGCACCGCCAGGTCTGGTGTGTTTATCCCTCTTTGAGCTAAAATAAACTTTCAGCCCAGCTGAGATCCCTCCAACACTGTGCAGCTCCCAGTGACCCGGGGGCCGGGGGCTGCTCTGTGCAGGCTGGGAGAGGAGGGATGCAGGGCACACTGGAGCCTGGAGGGATGGATGGACAGAGCATAAAAGCAGCGACTCTGGGGAGATTCCCACCTGTGGCTTGGGGCTGAGTGGGTGCGTTTCATCCAGGGCTTGCCCTGGAGGGCTGGCAGTGCCCCCTGCCCAGCCTGGGCTCACCTCAGAGGTGGGACCCTGCGCTGCTGGGAGCCTTGGGCTGGCCCAGCTTGGGAAGAGCAGCTCAGAGTGACTGCAGGAAGGGAATCTGGGGAGCAGAGCCTCAGACTGGGGAGTAAAATAAAAATCTGCAACAAGAACCAACCCAGCACGTTGTGGAGGAGAAGGAGCAGGGGAATGGGACAACCTGATCCTTACAGGCCCTTCCAACCCCAACCATTCCTGATTCTGTGCCTGGCCTGCCCCGTGGGTCACTCTGGCACAGGCACATCCAGGACAGAGACAGGGACAGGGACATCCGGGCACAGGGACAGGGACATCCAGGCACAGGGACATCCAGGCACAGGCACAGGGACATCCAGGCACAGGCACAGGGACATCCGGGCACAGGGACATCCAGGCACAGGGACATCCAGGCACAGGCACAGGGACATCCGGGCACAGGGACATCCAGGACACCAGCACTGGGGGCTGCCCGTGGCACAGAGCTGTGGCCACGGCCCTGCTCCCACAGCACAAGTGGCAGCAGCACAAAGGGAAAAGAAAGAGGGGGGAAAGAAAAAAATATCACAAATAAATAAAAAGAAGCCCATTTGCAAATATTGTAAGGAATGCATGTTCTCATACGTGCTGCTATTAAGTCCGTTCGTATCATATCAGCAAACATCATGTCAGCTTGGAGAGGTTCCTGCTTATTTCTTTTTCCCTGTGAAATGTTTTTCAATGCCTGAGCGAATCAGAATGAATGTAAATGAGGTTTATTAAGTCAGCCCCACACGGCGCTGCATTGTCGGCGTTTGTAGGCTGTGACAGGTTGGTTATTGCGGCTTGAAGGGAATGTCACGGGCACAGCAGCCTGCAGAGGGAACTTTTTGAAAGAATGGTAATAATAACAACAACAGCAGCATCTCAGGGCTCTCGGTGCTTCTCTGGGAAGGGGTTGGAGCAGGGCTGGAGCGGGGCTGGGCTGGGCTCAGGGGCTGGGCTGTGCTCAGGAGCTGGGCTGGGCTCAGGGGCTGGGCTGGGCTGGGCTGGGCTGGACTGGGTTCAGGTGCTGGGCTGGGCTCAGGGGCTGGGCTGGGCTCAGGAGCTGGGCTGGGCTCAGGGGCTGGGCTGGGCTGGGCTCAGGGGCTGGGCTGGGCTCAGGTGCTGGGCTGGGCTCAGGGGCTGGGCTGGGCTGGGCTGGGCTGGGCTCAGGGGCTGGGCTAGGCTGGGCTGGGCTGGGCTCAGGGGCTGGGCTGGGCTCAGGTGTGCTGGGCTGGGTTCAGGGGCTGGGCTGGGTTCAAGGGCTGGGCTGGGCTCAGGGGCTGGGCTGGGTTCAAGGGCTGGGCTGGGCTCAGGGGCTGGGCTGGGCTCAAGGGCTGGGCTGGGCTGGGCTCAGGTGCTCCTGGCTGGGAATTTGGGGTGGACGAACATGAGACCGTGCAGGGCTCGTGTCTGGAAGCAGCTGTGCCCTGCCAGAGCCCCGGGCTGCCTGGGGTCACCCACAGCCAGGTGACCTGAGTGGCACCTCCCTGTGTCACCCTCTGCCATCCCCCCAGAGCTCCATCAGCAAACCCCCGCCTGCCGGGGATGAAGGGCTCCTGCTCCTCTTCCTGTCGAAGGCAGAGTGGGCAGGAGAAGCCTCCCAGCAGTGAATCCGGGGTTTGTGGCTGGAGGCAGCACATCCCTGCCCCGAGGGAGCGGAACCGCCCCGGCCGCGGGCGAGGCTGCAGCAGCCGCGGGTGCCGGGGCAAAGGTGGGTTTGGATTTTCCAGCCTGGTGCATTTGCCTTTAAATCCCAGCCAGCTGCCACATTAACTTGCGTGACTTCTTGTCTGTAACAGCACATAATGCAGCTCGAATGATGTAACTCACTGTGATGCCAGAATTTATAGGAGAAGACACTGCTTGCCGAGGTCAGGCTGGTATCTGATTTAAGCTGGCAGCAGGAGCAGCAGTGTTTCTGCAAAGCTACACCAGGGCTCTCCAGCAAATCACATTACTCTGAAAGACTTTGGCGGGCCCCTCATCCAGACAGCTCTTCAAACCCAGGGACATCAATTAGGCTGGAGTGCATCAAACCCACGCAGGGCGCTCCGGGAGCCGACTCACACTCGCTCCAAAAGCACTTTCAATCAGAGATATTTTTTGGGGTGGCTTTTTTATTTTTTTTTCTTCTTTCTTTTAAATGAGCAGAAGGATTCTAGATAAACTCGATAAGGGCTGGAATCAAAACAGGATCCTAGAGCCAAAAGTGGAGTGACAGCTACTCCGGGTAGTGAAATCGCTGACAGCTCCTGAGCAGACAGAGAGGAGCGCGATCAAACACGCGGGGCTGTCACCTCCATCCCATCCCCGCCACACAGACACGTCCCAGCAAGGGAGCAGTGCCAGGCGCTGAGAAATGCAGCCCAAGGAGCAGCCCTGGAAGGGTGTGGAGCTTGGGATGAGGGACTGGGGGGCCCGGGACTGTGTGAGGCTCAGGGCAGCCGGGCCAAGTCCGGCGCCAGATCGGTTCTGCTGCTGCGGGAGCGCTCCCGAGGTGCCAGAAAAGCCTCGCTGGGGAGGAAAAGATCCAAAAAGGCCCCTGAGTCGAGAGCAGTTCTTGACCAACACATGGGGAAATGAGGCAGTGAAAGAGGGCAAGCCCCGTGCTCAGAGCTGGACACGGCCCCGTCGTGGTTTCGCTCCGTTTATTTGGAGAATTGGTGTTGTGGTTTATTCAGAGTATTGTGTTACCTGTGGTTTATTCCACGTGTTGGTGTTACCTGTGGTTTATTTGGAGCTTTGGTGTTACCTGTGGTTTATTCAGAGTATTGGTGTTACCTGTGGTTTATTCAGAGAATTGGTGTTACCTATGGTTTATTCCAAGCACTGGTGTTACCTGTGTTTTATTCCATGTGCTGGTGTTACCTGTGGTTTATTTAGAGTGTTGGTGTTACCTGTGGTTTATTTGGAGCTTTGGTGTCACCTGTGGTTTATTCTGTGTATTGGTGTTTCCTGTGGTTTATTCCGTGTGTTGGTGTTACCTGTGGTTTATTCAGAGTGTTGGTGTTTCCTGTGGTTTATTTGGAGCTTTGGTGTTACCTGTGGTTTATTCTGTGTATTGGTGTTTCCTGTGGTTTATTCCGTGTGCTGGTGTTACCTGTGGTATATTCAGAGTGTTGGTGTTACCTGTGGTTTTCTTCACTTTAAAAATCCAGCTGCAGGTTACTTCCAGGCCAGGCTGGACTGGGCTTGGGGCAGCCTGGGTTAGTGGAGGGTGTCCCTGTCCTTGGGAGGGAGTGGAATGGGCTGAGCTGTAACGTCCCTCCCAACCCAACCCGTTCTGTGATTTCATGACTCTGCTTCCCAGGGCAAGCAGGAATTCAGGAAGGCAATGGATTCCGGAGTTTCAGCTCCTCTAATTCTCCAGGACCTTGTGGTCCTGGAGAATTAGAGGAGCTGAAACTGTGGTTTGAGCTCCAGTTGGTCTCTGGGATCAGCTCTGGAGGTTCTCGTGCTGCACCTGAGGCTCCATTTGCACAGTGTTACCTCCAAACAAGTGCTGGTTTTTAAGCAGTGGTTTAGGCCTCACCAAACAGCTTAAGATGATAATTCAGAGCAATAATGCACTCGGACATGAAATAAACTCACTGCTGGTGACATCAATAACGCACAGAATAATAAAACCTGCTGCTGCAGCCGGGAGCCCCTGGTCAGCCTGCACGTGCCAGCGGGGGCAGGAAGGGAGCCAGAAACCTGGGGAAGGTTTTCCAATCACTCCAGCCACCACCTCTAATTCTTCCCTTAAAGTACAAAATCATTCTTCCCCTGATCTCACTTGTGGTCAGGGCTGGGTAGGGGCCCATCACTCACGGCGGTGATTTGGTTCAGCAGGTGTTGCTGGGGCCATCGCTCATTCCGGGCTAATCTGCTGGCGGCTGTCAGGGGTTATGGAGTATTTATTGAGTTTGTGTCAGCTCCAGATGACCAATGGCCAGCAGCCGCTGGATGCCCGTTGACACTGATGGTATTGCTGAATTAAACCGGGTGATGTATACAGAACTTGCTTAGAGCTGGTAATGAAGCTGGGAACCATTTGAAACGCAACGCGGGGGCCCCCGGCGCTCGGGGCTGCGCTCTCCCCACCTTTTAAATAAAAAATTATTATTATTTTCTGTTAGCGCCAAAGGAGAAGCCATGAATCGAGCTCCCCCTGAAATATTTAGAGAGAAAAATAGAGTAACCCGATGGAAATGAAAATCGTCTTTGCATTCTGCAGATTTACTGCCTGCTAGTTGGGCAGTGACTGAGGAATTTCACAGCTGCTTTTTAGAAAAGGCACCACGGGGTAAGGAGAAGCAGAGAGGATGATGAACTGGTTATTGATTCTGCTCCAAGGATCCTTTAAAAGGTTTTGCTGAGCACCTTCAAATCTCACTGGCATGGGCTCAGCGCAGGGCAGGGTCTGGCTGTGCCTGGGCTGCCCTGCCGGGTCAGCTGCAGCCAGGGAGCTGCACCCCTGTCCCTGTGATCCCCAGCGGGACTGGGGCACCCAGTGCTCCCAGCATCCAGCCCTGGGTGTGGGTGGGAGGGGAGAGTCACCCCCAAAAGACCGGGGAGGCCATGCAGGACAAGCCTCCCTCTGGCAGGAGGCAGAGGTGGGAGCCAGGGCTGTGACCTGGCATTTGCTGACGGGCTGAGGATCAGGGGCAGGGAAGGTTTGGGATGGCCCCAAGGCCCCCAGCAGAGCCTAGAGCAGGTCTGGAGGATGTCTCTGAACAGCCCCGAGCAGCCCCAGCTGCAGGGATGGAGCCAGGCTCGGGCTGGTGGTCAGAGCAGGCTGCTGCTGCTTTGCTCTGCACAGAGCATCAGAGTGAATTTGGGGGGCAATCAGCCTGCGTGGAGCTGCCAGAGCCACGGGCCGGGCCCCACCATGCCAGAGCAGCAGCAATCAGAGCTGTGACCTCGGCAGGGCCGGGGTCGGGCTGCGGGAGTGATGGAGTGCCGGGGACACGGCTCTGGAGCTGCGATTTGAATACCTGTTTACATCTGGGATAATGGATGGGCACCCGCTGCCTCCGCGGCTGTAACTCACTCCGGGGACGCTGGGGCTGGGATGACACCATAAACCACGGCAGCAGAGAGCAGGAGCAGCTCGGCCCCGCCGTGATTTACCACCGGGGCTCGCTCCCTGCCCATCTCATCTCTTGGCTTTTATTGCAGGCGCTGCACGGAGGAATTATTATTGTAAAAATTTGGTTAAAGGGGCTCCGTAAACTCTCTTTGATCTGACGATTTCACCTCAAAATCCTCCCGTTCCTGCGGCTGGAGGAGAGTGTGTTTGGCACATAAATCTTCAGCAGGTGCAACTGCATCCAGGTGGGTGCTGCAATCGTGGGAGAGGATGCTCACTTTGGATTTCACCTCGGGGTGTGGGGGGGAGAAGCAGGGGACAGAGCTGAGTGACCTCAGCGTGGGTGGCCTGTGTCCCACAGAGCCAGCAGGGACCCTCCTGGGGACCCTGTCAGACCCAGCCTGGGCTCGTGTTTGCCCGACTCCCACAGCCAGGCTGTGCCTGCCTGTGCACCCCACCAGGGCAGAGAGGGGTCTGGGCTCTCCCATCAGCACCCAGCCTGCACTGCCAGGCCCTGAGCCCCCCAAAACCAGGGCTGGGGCTGCTGACACCTCAGTGACAAGTGGCAAGGGGGGCTGGCAGGGCTGGGGAGGGGCTGGGCTGCAGAGCTCGTTCTTCTGGCAGGGGGAGAGGTGCTGCTGGCTGCTCGGAGCTCCTGTTCCTCCTGATGAATAATCTCCCTGTGATCTCCTCTGAGAAGCCTGGCTCAGGATTAGGGCTGAAAGCTCGATTTGATTAAAAGAGTCAGGAGCAAATTAGGAGCCACTCGGTTCTTAGTCTTGCCACTTCTTATAACAGGGCCCCAGATGAAAGTATTTCAGTTGCTATTTGCTCCTCTTTAGCGTCTTTCTCCAAGGGGCTGCCAGGAGCTCTCCCAGCCCATGTCCCCGAGCTCAGCCTGCCCAGGTGGGCACAGGGACCCGGGCTCAGCCACCCTGTGCCTCAGACTGGCTCTGTGACCTTGCCTGGGCTCTGCCTCTCTGCTGCCTGTGCTCAACAGGAGATGATGTTTCTCGATTCCCTGCAGTGCAACATGAAATAAATCAAGTGGCTGCTGGAGATGCCTGGGAGCCCGTGCCCTCCCCAGGTTCAGCTGCACACCTGGGCCAGATAATCAGGAGCTTTATATAAATAAACAGCCCGTGCCTGCCTCCCAGCCCACAGCTCTCCCTTCCTTGCCCTGTGACCAGCACCCAGCCCTGCAGATCCTGATCTCCTGGGTGTGCTCCCCTTGCTGGAAAGCAGGAGGGGGCTCCTTCACCTGTGACTGATGGTGCACAGCACCTCACACAGGGATGATCCATAAACGCTGCACCCTCTGTGTCTGCGTGGCCAGGAAGGCAAAAAGCACTTTGGGAAGATCAATCACCCAAATTCATCACGGGAGGCACTGGCAGCCAGGTCCCTGCCCCTCCCCGGCTGAGAAAATGATGGTGCTGGGAGATTAAGGCTGGAGAAGAGCTTTGCTGTGTCTCCATAGCTTTCTGATGCTAAGATAGATTACCCAGAGAGCACTGACTGCTCCCTGCTTGTGCTAAACAAAGATAATGGCACTTGGAGTCACCTCCACCTAATGATGCAGCCACCAAATAAATTATCCTTCCTCCCTGCCCAGCACCGGAGCAGGGAGGGGGTTCGGGCACCCTGATGGCTGGGAGGGGGGAAGGAGGCTGTGGCTTGTGCCCTGCTCTCTTGGGATTGCCTAAAAAAAAACCCCAACAAGTTCCTAAACAGCTGAAAAAAAAAACCAAAAAAAAACCATTAAATGCTCCATCTACTCTCTATAAACAAGCAGTTAGAGAAATCCAGGCTGGAAAACACTTGGTGGAATAAGGTCAAGCTCCTCATATGAATCAAATTAGTGGCCGCTCAACGAACACCGCACAACGTTGGGCTGAGGGGAGCAGGGAAATGCTGCATTTTCAAGGTTATGCTTTTGTTTCCTGCTGGAGCTGCTCCCTGCCAGGGGACCTTGGCCCCTCCGAGTCACCCAGGGGGGCTGTTTGCTGTCCCCAAGCCAACAGCTGCCCCAGAGGGGACAGAGAGGATGCCAAGGTGCTGTGGGGAAAGGGAGATGGTGTTACAGACAAGAGTCAGCTCCCCCAGGCTTTCCCTGCTGTGGGAACGGCCCTTGGGAGGAGCAAGGAAATGGTGGGAGAGACTTCAACAGTCCCAGCACTCACCGAGGGACGGGGCTGAGGCTTGGGGGGCACCTGGGCTGCCAGCAAGGACTGGGGTGTTGGGGACAGCGTGGGGACAGCACAGGGACAGCATGGGGACAGCATGGGGACAGCTCCCTGTGATGCCCCTCCACAGCAGGGCTGTGCCCGCCAGTCCCAGGCTGCCTGAGCTCTGGGATCAGGGGATCTGGGATCTGCTCCCCCTGCCCTGCAGCTGTGCTCTGGGGCTGCCAGGGGGTCACACAGCCAGGGTGTCACACAGCCAGGGTGTCCCACAGCCAGGGTGTCACACAGCCAGGGTCACACAGCCAGGGTCACACAGCCAGGGTATCACACAGCCAGGGTGTCACACAGCCAGGGTCACACAGCCAGGGTCACAAGCCAGGGGGTCACACAGCCAGGGTCACACAGCCAGGGTCACACAGACAGGGGGTCACACAGCCAGGCTGTCCCTGCCCTCCCTCCCTGCCTGGTTCCCTGCAGCAGGGCCTGGTGTCGTTCCCTGCAGCAGCAGGAGATGGAGCGTTGCTCTGGATGCAGGGAGAGTTCCTGAGACTGAAGTGTTCAATTTTACTCCACCGAGCATCCAGTATAATCCATTGAAAGGGCACTGTCCTTCAGGCCTTTCAGCTGGGCTGACAGCTGCCCACTGATTAATTGACAGGTTAAAAAGATTGATTCCACATGTCAGAGCTGTAACCCTGCCAGAACAATGCCGCTGTCAATTGGGCTGTAAAACAGACGCTTACATTAACGGCCCTGACAGCAGCAGCACACCAACACATGCACCTGCCTTTATGGAGAGCCTGAGCACACAGCCGGGCGCAGATTAATCATCCTGAAAGCAGAGTTGGAGGATCAAACAAACGTTTCTGCGGCGCACGGGCGGCGCGGCGCTGCCTTGGCACCGAGTCCCGCTGCAGATGGTGCCTGGCGGGGGCGGCCGGGGCCACGGGCACCTCGGGGTGGGGCTGCCCGGGTGTTCTGCGCCTGAGCTGCTGCCTCGGCCCCGTGTGCCCCTCGGGCAGCCTTCTGCAGGCTCCGTGTGAGCCTTTGCACAGGGCAGGGCTGTGCTCAGCCTCCCGCGGGCACCTGGCCCCGCTGTCCCCTCCCAGGTGCCGCTCACCTGCGGGCGGATTCGGGCGCAGGGTGGTCCCCAGAGCCCCCGGGCTGGGAGGGTGCTCTGGGGTTACAACAGGGATGGCCCTGGGTGGGCACGGGGCAGCAAATCACTCCCCCCTTCCTCCCTCGCCGGCTTCCCTCATCAGCACCGTGTAACTCATTAATATCCCCGAGGCCCGGCTGCTCCCAGAGCCCCGCAGCTGCAGCTCACTGCGGTCACCGTTCATTCTCCTGCTGTCCTTTGGGGCCGGGCAAACGGCACCGTGGGACAGATTTACCCCGTCCCCGGGGTGTGACAGGAGCTGGGCAGCGCTGCAGCTGCGGCCGGCGGTTTCCAGCCCAACCTGGAGCATCTCCGGCTGGAAAGTGCTGACACCGGCCCGAGCTCCCCACCCAGCGTGCTGAGGAATGAAAAACCCTCTGCAATCTGCAGAGATAAGGAGAGGGTGAGTCACGAGTGAGCCGGGCTCTGCCAGAAGACGTTTCAAAGCTTTTATGGCGAGATTCAATACAGATATACAGAGATCAATTATCTTAAAAGCAGCAAGGAGGTTCAGCAAATATTTCCAGCTTTAAACAGGTTTATTTCCATCTGCACTTATCTGTGCTATTTAAACTCCATTGCTTGCAGTTAATCTTTTGTAATGCAGCATAAGAGGGCTTATTTACTTTCTAATGACATCAATTGGCCATAAATATTAGACATCTAAGGTTCGCTGGAGCTATAGGGACAGTTTTCCATTCCTACTTGACATTTGACTATTTGCAGTGCTTCCTTTCTGTTTGTTCTTGTGTGACTCACTTATCGGCTGTCATAGGCCCGCTTCGATTTATTTAAATGGAATGAATAAGTACATTAGGCAAAGCTGTCAGGAGGGGAGAGAATGGGAGCTCACGGGGATGAGTGATAAGTCAACAAGCTGCAAGGGAGATTCTCAGCAGAGCCGCACAAATCAAAGTGCTAAACGGGAGGAACAAAGACAGCGCGGTGGCGCGTTCTGGGAGGAGCGGAGCTGTGGATCTCGGGGCAGACAGGAGATTTTGTGTCCCCCTCATAATCTGTGGGACACGGTGGCACGTTCTGGGAGGAGCGGAGCTGTGGATCTCGGGGCAGACAGGAGATTTTGTGTCCCCCTCATAATCTGTGGGACACGGTGGCACGTTCTGGGAGGAGCGGAGCCGCGGGTCTGGGGGCAGACAGGAGATTTTATGTCCTCACCATCATCTGTGGGGCGCGGTGGGACGTTCTGGGATGAGTGGAGCTGCGGGGCTCGGGGCAGACAGGAGATTTTGTGTCCCCCTCATAACCTGTGGGACACGGTGGCACATTCTGGGAGGAGCGGAGCTGTGGATCTCGGGGCAGACAGGAGATTTTGTGTCCCCCCATAACCCGTGGGGCGCGGTGAGACGCCGGCTCCTGGCGGCGCATCCCGGGAGCCGGCGCTGCCCGCAGCCGCAGCCTGGGGCACTCCAGCAGCACCAAGAGCCGCGGGAGTTGTTAGAGGATCAAAGGCTCCAGACGATTATCTGCCATTGAGGTGGGAGCTGTGCAAACACCCAGATAGCTCAGGACTTGGGAAGATGATAGTTTTTCTTTTTAATTTCCTCGGTTGCGCAGTACTTAGCCGGACTAATTAATTGTGGAAAGCTCATCTCGCAGCCCTGCTGGAAGTGTTTGCCTCGAATATGCTCGTGATGATCTGCCAGGGGGAAGATACCCCGAGCCATTTTGTAGTTTTAGGTGATGGAAGTGACGTGCTTGGTGTGAGAGGGATAAAGCTGGCAGCCCCCTTTTCCAGGGGACTGCTGGGCCAGGCAGGTGCTGGTGCTGCAGCACACCTGGAAAGGACACGGGGGGACATCGTGGTCATTCTGCTCCTCCAGCACTGAACACCGGGTCTCATTTAATCACAGCACTTTGAAAGTGCCCCGCTCCTCTGAACCCGCACAAACCCAGCTGCAAAGCTGGATAGGAGAGGGATCCCTTCCTCCCACGTTTGAGAGGGATCCCCAGCTCCAGATCCTGAGCCTGGGCAGGGGCCCTGGGGAAGGGGCTGTGCCCTGGGGCCCCCCACCCAGCCCGGGCTGGCACAGAACCCCTCGAGCCAGGATGCCCGAACCCAGTGAGCCCCTGTGCCAGGCTCTGGGGGTCTGACCCCACACCACGGGGGTACCCCAGGGAAGGGCTGGGACAGCCCCACTCCTGCCCTTGCTGCAGGGTTCCTCCCCTCCAACAGCGTGCTTTAGGTTTTCACTCCTCATCTTTGAACCCCCCCAAACGCTCAATTGCCTGCACACAGTAAATCAGAGCTGACAGTGCTTGAATAGCAGCTGATTAAAATCATTTGTTTTCAAACTCAGCCAGCTGCACGCTCCTGCCTACACGACTTTTGTGGCATTCCCTGCATTGCTCTCCCTCTCTCTTCCTTTCTCTTAAAAGAGTTGCATCACATTTTTCTAATTCTTTGAAAATGAGCTCCTCTTCTCAGCCCTCTTCCCTTCCCCACCCCACCCCAGTCTCCGTTTCACAAGCCCAGCCTTGTTTATCTCCGGGACCGCTCGTGAGATCCCCGCTCCCTCCGCAGTGCCCAGGCCACATCTGCTTCGGGTTTGTTTGTGTTTGGTTGTTTTTCTCCCAAAAGAAACAGAGCCAGGGAGAGAAAAGCATTTGGACTCCTGATTGCCCGCGGCCTGCCTTGCACCCCCCGGGCCAGAGCGGGGCTGGGGCGGGCTGGGAATCGTTGAACGGAGCTGGGAGGCAGCGATGGCCGCGAGCGGGGCAGGAAAGGACCGGGATGCTCCAGCCGGGAGTCTGGCACAGGTGGCAACCCTTGGGTGGGTGCTGCGTGCCCGGGGGTTCAGGTGTGCCCAGAGGGCTCAGGTATGCCCAGGAGTTCAGGTGTGCCCAGGGGTTCAGGGGTGCTCAGGGGGTCCGGGGGCTCAGGTGTGCAGGGAGTTCAGGTGTGCCCAGAGGGCTCAGGTGTGCCCGGGTGGTTCAGGTGTGCCCAGGGGTTCAGGGGTGCTCAGGGGCTCAGGTGTGCCCAGGTACTCAGGGGTGCCCAGGGGTTCAGGTGTGCCCAGGGGCTGAGGTGTGCCCGGGGGGCTCAGGTGTGCCCAGGGGCTCAGGTGTGCCTGGGGGTTCAGGTGTGCCCAGGGGTTCAGGTGTGCCCAGGGGCTCAGGTGTGCCCGGGGGTTCAGGTGTGCCCAGGGGTTCAGGTGTGCCCAGGGGCTCAGGTGTGCCTGGGGGTTCAGGTATGCAGGGAGTTCAGGTGTTCCTGGGGGCTCAGGTGTGCCCAGGGACTCCAGGGGTTCAGGTGTTCAGGGAGTTCAGGTGTGCCCAGAGGGCTCAGGTGTGCCCGGGAGTTCAGGTGTGCAGGGAATTCAGGTGTGCCTGGGTGCTCAGGTGTGCTCAGGGGCTCAGGTGTGCCCAGAGGGCTCCAGTGTGCCCGGGGGCAGCACCAGGTGCAGGATGCACAGAGAAGGAAAAGCTCCGGGCCAGGCTTGGGGAGGCACCTCGGTGACACTGTGGGGACAGCTGGGCTGGCCCCAGAGCCCTGGGGGTGGCATCTCCGTCCCTCCCGGCGCAGGCTGGGTGCCGTGGCTGCTCTGCTCTGCTCTGCTCCTGCCTTCGGCCACCAGCCATCCCTGAAAAATGTGTCCTGGCTGCGAGTGCCATTCCCCAATCTCAGGCATCTGCAGCCATATGCGTCGAATTAAAAGCAAATGCAGAATATAAATCTCCTTGCCATTCCTGGGGAAGGTTTCGCATGACAACCACATTCCTGTGACACTTTCCATCTTCTGTTTTACCACACGCACCAACAGCTGTTTCCAAAACAAACCCTGAGTGATGAGCAGACAAAATCTTGGCTATTTGGACAAAGCTGGTGTTTGCAGCAGGGTCGTGCCTGAGTGGACGGAGATTCTGCAGGGCTGGGGCCTCCCCAGGCCTCTGCCAGCATTCCCTCCTCTTTTTTCCTCCTTTTCTCCACAAAAACGAGCCATGGAGCCATTTGGATGGCTCTGGAAAGGTGACCTACGGAATAGGCCCGACTGTACCTTAGGCTTCTCCAGGCTGAGAGACAGAAATTCGGGTCACTGCTTAATTAAGACTTCTGAAGGTTCCTTATTGCCATTGTCATTTCTGCTGTCCAGCCCCGGGCAGTGGGAACTGGGAAGCGCACAGCAAAGGAGCCGCCCAGCCCTCGATGCGTCTGCACTCCTAAATCACCCAGCCCCATCTGGAAGGAGAGTTTATCCTGATGGGTCTGGGCTTGGCAGCCCTCGGAGCAGCGTGTGTGCATCCCTCTCTGCTCCCGGGGCTCTCTGGCTGGGAATTGTCCTGCTCCACGGGGATCATCCCGCGGGGCTCTTCCCACCGATGCCACGGCCTCCCTGGAGCAGGATTTGCTCCCGGTGCCCAGAACTCCCACGTCCACCTTTCCCCACGAGTTCCGCAGTGCCTTCTGCTCTGGGAGGATGTTTACCTTCCCCAGCCGCCTTTTCCTTACGTTTAAACAGAAATGTTTCCTTTTCTAAACAGTTTACATTCCCGATTCCAGAGGTATCCCGCTTGCCAAAGCCACCAGGATTTGTCTCACTTTAAATGCATTTATATGCTAATGCGGACGGGCTCTCCAGCTCCCACACACCCCGCACAGCCGCCGAGAAATCAGTCCTTTCTGGCTGGATTTACAAACTACAACCATCAGACATCCTTCGGATTTATCTCCGTTCATCAAAGCCTCTCTTCCGCCCGCTGCAGGTGTGACGCGGCCGCTCCCGGTGATAAACCAGCCTCGCCGCCCTGGATTGTCTGTCCGGGCCTTGACAAATCGGTGCCACATTTGGAGGAGGAGGAGAGGGGAGGAAGGAAATGTAATTTGGAGGCTGCAGCTCTGTGTGTGGCTGGGCAGCATTTCTCCCCGGTTTATTGCCTTCGGGATCATCTCAGGCCCGCAGCCTGGGAGCGCTGCAGGCATCACCTGATTACAACCTGCAGAGGTACCCAGCGCTTCCCCAAGGTCAATCAGCCTCTCCCGGCGCTCTCGCTGTAATCGCTGCCATTTCCAGAGCCATTCCTGGCGGGAGAGACTCATCTCCATCCTCGGGGGTGATGCTCCCACCTTTCTGCGGGGGGGAGCAGCAGCCGCCTCTGCTGGGGAGCTCTGAGCTCCCCGGGACCCCCCCAGCCCACGAAGGCGAGGGGGCTTTTCCATGGATTCGGGGTTTTATCTCAGGTCCCGATCACCCGTTTTGTCCTGTTTCGTTCTCTTCTGGCCCCGTTCTCACACCTTTTACTGCTCCACACAGTTCCCAGCTCCTCGCTGCCGTCAGGAGAGCTGGAACCCCCCAGTCCCACACCACGCCAGACTGTGCTCAGAAACAGAGATAAAACTGCATGGAAAGGATGTACCTGGAAGGGCTGTCTCTGGAAAACTGATAAATCAACAGAAAAAAAAAAAAAAAAAAAAAAAAAGGTTTTGCTTTAACATCTAGGTTCTGTTTAACTTTCTGTCTGAAACTGTGACAACATTTTGCTTACAAGATCCCCAAATCTTTCATTTTGACTTCACTGTTCTGTGTTAAGGTCATAATGTAATTGATACCCGAGAAGAGGATTAATTATTGAGTTATAACACAGTTACAGGCACCGGTTTTCTGTCTAGATTTGGGACAAAACCTCAGAACTTCTCATACAATGGAAACTCCATTTTCCATCCAGCTGTAACAGTAACCCCAATGCACCGAGATTAATCTGGAGAGGAGGACAGAAAACATCCCATCACTCACGCATGAGATTTAAGGAACAATGTCATCCCCAAACCACCTTTCTTCCTTTCAAGTCCTCAAGCATGAAAACTGACACTGGAAGGGAGAAAATTTAGACTGGGAGCAGATGAGTTGGACAACTTGCCAAATCATCCAGGGCCCGCTCAAGTTCAGCCTTGTTCCTCTGGAAAATCGTGATGGAAAATTCATCTGAGTGCAGCTTCGCTGGGGTGGAGGGGGGAAGGGGCAAATTTAATTCCGAACTGCCCTCAAACGGATGCGGAATGTAAACTTTCGCTGCGTTTCTGTCAGACTTAATGGATTTCACTTATGGGAACTGTAATAAACAGCTCATTACAGAGTCAGCTGCGGGAGCCTTCTGAGCCCAACAGAGTCATTTGTTTTCCGAGGCAGATTCAGCCTAAAGGGGGTGGACAGGACAACCCGGTGTTTGAAGTGTCGGTCCCAAAGCTTGAGGGACTGGCAGGGCGGGGTTTGGGGTCTCCAGCAAAGGCTGCTGGAGGACACGGGCGCGGGGTGGAGGAGCTCCAGAGCCCGAGTGGCTGCAGCTCCGGTGGGGTGGTGGCGGCTGCTGGACACGGGGCAGGCAGTTCTCACACAACGGACTTCAAAGGAAGTGGTTGTCATTAAAACTGCCAGCTCCTGGGTCCTGCTATTGCCTCAAACCTGACCTCTTTTCTCTGCGTGTGAGGAACTTTCCATCCTTCACGCTCAGAGGGAAATTATGAGTCCCAGAAGCCAAAGAAAGCAAGGACAGAGAGACTCTTCTCCTTGTTTCCCAGGGTTTAAGGCACTGCCCGGTTTGGGGGAAGAGGGGGGGCTCCTGGAGAAGGGAGAAGGCTTTGCCCTCCTCGCTGGCCATGCCTGGCAGGAGAGGTTCAGCTGCTCTAAGTCAGGGTTAGAAAAGCAGGTGGGCAATGTTGGGACCTTCCCCAGTCCTCGAGAAGGAGCTGAGCCACAGCCCCACCGCGGCAGGGCAGCGTCCCCATCCCAGGACAGCAGAGCCACCGCGGCAGCTCTGAGGAACCTCTCGAAAGCCTGAATTTATAAGTCAATAAACATCTGCGTTGCTGAGGGCTTGGGATCCAAGTGCACCCTCCGGAGCAGATCTTCCTTCCCTGCCGCACATCTGGCGGGGGGCGGGAGGGGAGCGGCCCCGGCGGCTCCTCCGCAGCGCCATAAATCTGCTCCTCCGCCCCCGCAGCCAGCGGGCCGAGCCCTCCCCGGGCCCGGAGGAAGCCAGAGGACAGTGGTTTCAAACAGCGTGACTGTCAAAGTGCTCAGCACGCCATAAATCACGGCCAGCATCTTCCCTTTCATGTCTCTGCGGCCGGGGACTCGCAGACACTCCTTAAACGCTTCCATCCCCGCGGAGATGCTGCGCTGGCCGGGGCCCTGCGCCGCGGAGCAGCAGATAAATCACCGCGGCTGCAGGGGACAGGGCTGGCAGCGGCAGGGGGCTCGGCTTCTCCTGCCCTCGGGTCACTGCTGTGGCCTCTGGCAGGTAAAGCCACCTCTGGCAGGTAAAGCCACGGCTCAGCACAGCGGCACCGGCGTGTGCACACACCTGTGCTCAGGGCTCTGAGAGCATTTCTTGTCCTCCAAGGCAGGAAAAACCCACACGGCTTTGAGGAGCTGTAAAGGATCCCTGGGAGTGTCCAAGGCCAGGCTGGACAGGGCTTGGAGCAACCTGGGATGGAGAAAGTTGTCCCTGCCCACGGCAGGGGTGGTGCTGGATGAGCTTTAAGGTCCCTCCCAACCCAAAGCAGCCCGTGATTGACACCCAGGCCGCAGTGTGTGGTTGCTGGGCTTAAATACAAAATACATTGTTTTCTTTTCCTCCTTGTTGGCGTTTTAGATTCGGACAAACGGAGAGGAAACGCTGCACCCCATTTCACTGAAAGAAAAGGCAATTCCTGTGTCAGAGCTGAGGTTTCACCCACTCTCATTTGCTGCTGGCCCCTAACTCCTGTGGTGGGTTTTCAGCCACATCTAGAGATGGTAAAGGACATGTTGGGAGGGGTACAGAGGATTGTTTCTTCAGTTTTTCCTGTTAATAGTGCCAAGAAAAATAAAAATCCCTGTAAATTCAGTCTAGAAACAATCCTGGTTAAAAACCCTGCAACAGACCCCAAGACTTGTGTGTGCCATTGCAGTTGTTGTTGTTGTTGTGGACACTTTGAAATCTCTGTTTTCCTCGCTGGAAAAACGATCTCCACTGTGTGATGACCCCCAAAACTTTGCAGTTCTAGGAGATGACAGAAGAATTAAGAGCTTGGGGAAAAAATAATTACTGCGGTAAGACCAGATTAGCTGGTTTTTGAGTGTTATTCCTGAAGATGCTGTTGATGTTTGACCAGGTTTTTGTGGGCTTGTTTTTTGGGTTTTTTTTTTTGAGGTCAACCTCGTAAGTTCTCATCCCATAATTATTCTAACATTTGCTAAAGCAGTGAGTGTTATTAATCAAAGCTAACGAGGCAGTGGAACAGATACAGGTCACAGTGTGGTTCAGCCTTTCCATGGGCGTTTCTGGGGCCGTGTGCTGCTGGAGCCACTTTGAAGCGCTGAAGAGGAGAAACAAACCAAACTGCACCGAGGAGCCTCCACTCCTCTGATGGGAGCACATCCCTGGGCTGTCCTGGAGCAGAGGGGAGGCAGCAGCAGCCCAGGGAAGAGGTGCAGGACGTTTTCTCTCTCTGTGCTGGTTCTGTGCTGATCTAGAGCCGTGCCTGAGCCTGCAGCATTCCCTCCTTTCCTGAAGTACTTGGAGGAGCGATGCTCTGCTGCGAGACTCAAAGCAATTTTAAATATTAATTAAGTCTCTCAGCTCTGGTCTACAGTGGCTGGTTAGTATTTGAGTTAAAGAGCTAAAAACGAAGCGCCGCTGACAGCAGCAGCAGCAGCAGCAATGTGAGGTTGGTGCCGGGGCAGGAGCAGGGCCGGGATCGCGGGGTGTGCCCCGCACCAGGAGAGCTCCGGCAGCACCGCGGCTCCTGAGCTCCATCCCCGGCGTTCCCAGCTCCGTGGTGCGGGAGCTTCACCCAGATGGGGTTTCTGAGCTGCTGCTGCTGGCAGTTCCCGCAGAGCTTCCCGCGGGATGCTCGGCACAGCCGGGGCTGCAGCAGCGGCTCCCTGGGGCCGGGAGCTGAGCCCGCTAGCGGCAGGACAAAGGAAGGAGCCGAGAGCCAGAGGAAGGCAGGGCTGCGAGCTCCGAGCTCCTCCTCGCCGGCAGCAGCGCCCAGCTGGCTGCGTGTGAGCCGAGTCTGATGTTCGAGGGCTCTCTCGGGCGGAATATATTTCCCTTCTTTGTAGCTGGCTGTAACTCACCTCCCTGCAAAGCTCTCTGCCAATACAGCGTTTGCTGATGTATAGCTACAGCCATTTTCCCTGTTTCCCTTACTCTGTCTCCGTATAGAATAATATGCGATTAATTGATTTTCTGTCGCTCTTTTAGTACGGAAAATTAATTTTGGAGCAACCTTGTTTTCTCAGGGTATGAATTCTCTACATGCAGAGTAATTCCACTCCTACATTATTCATGAGAGAAAATAGTGATGGAGTGTGTAACTGAGGCAGCCCCAAGGCCACAAACTGATAGTCTGCGTTACTGATACAACAATATTCCACTGATGCTTCTAAATAATTCACGGCTACAACTCAATTTGGCACCAGGCACGGGGCTGGGGATGCGGCAGTGCGGGGGGAGCGGGGGCACCTTGGCAGGACACCCGGCTCCCCAGGGACAGCCCGGTGCCACCGGGCCCCAGGGACAGCGGGCGGAGAGGGGGGCGGTGCGGCCAGAGCTGCTGCTGGCCCCGGGGGGATTCCAGGGACCTGGAGTCACAGCAGGAGCAAAAGCCTGAGGGGAGCACGCAGGGACGCCTGGAGGGCCCAGCCGTGTTTCCTGCAGCTGCCGAGGCCTCTCCTGCTCCCACCCCAGGGCATCCCTGCCATGGCCCGAGGGGGCCAGCGTTGCTCCACTCCTCAGGGATGTGCCTGGAGCACTCCCTGGGCCGTGCTGATTTACTCAGGGAGTCCCTGCCGGGGGTGTTGCAGCATTTCTGTGTGGATGAAAGGGTTAACGGCGGCTGAGGGGCTCCGGGGGGCAGCGGCGCTGGGGCTGTGGGGCTGCACACGGGGTTAAGGGCCCGGGAGCACTCTCGGTGCGAGTGGAAAATGGCAGAGCCTTCCCTCCCTCCTCCCCTGCCTCTGGCGGCGATGGAGTGAGTGAGAGCCCTGTCCTGGCCCCGGCCTCCTCTCAGATTGATGACCTGCGAGGAGATGCCTCAGTCCCACGTGGGGATTTTTCCCCGCTGAACTGTGCCTGGCACCCTGCAGCCGTCTGTCACGGGCTGCAGATGGGAGGCAGCAGCAGCAGGACCTGCAGGGCCAAGACACACAGGTTCCCAGCCAGAGGGAGGGTGGGGGACCTGCTGGGGCGTGGTGTGCTTGTGTGGATTTTTTGGGGTTTTTTTTAATCGAAAATGATAAATCTGATTTCTTCAGGATATTGGAACAGCTGCAGCTGACCTGGCTGTTTATCTGACAGATCTTCAGGGTGTACGATAACAGCTCTTAGAGGATGGATGTGGTGTTAGAAACTGTCCTGGCACAGGACATGATTAATGGGATTCACGGAGATAAACATATGGGGAGGAGAGCTCAGGATCTGAGAAAATCCCATCCCTGGACTGGGAGGCTGTGGATGAGCTGGAGCTCTCACTGAGGTCGATGCTCCGGGTGCCAACCCCCCACCTCGGCCCCTCAGCCTCCCCAGCTGGGGCAGTGGGGGCTGCTCCAGGAGGCTGGGGATGGTTCCAGCACCCAGGATGTTTGTAGCTGCTGGTACAAATGTGCCCAGAGCTCTGCCAGCCTGAGGAGGCCGCGGTGCCTACAGCCCCAGGAGCTTCCCGGCTGGCACAGCCTGGCTCTGCTCCCGTGGGACAGGACAGGAGAGGGCAGGGCAGGGCAGGGCAGGGCAGGGCAGGGCAGGGCAGGAGAGGAGAGGAGAGGAGAGGAGAGGAGAGGAGAGGAGAGGAGAGGAGAGGAGAGGAGAGGAGAGGAGAGGAGAGGACAGTGCAGGACAGGGCAGGACAGGGCAGAGCACGGCAGGGCAGGGGTGCTGCTGCAGAAATGAAGCCCCCCAGGGCTCCTCCCTCATCCCCCTCCCCACAGCCCCCAACTACCTCAACATTAATTCTTTGCAGTGCTCCCCACACGAGCTTTCCTCAGCCAACCGCCCCCCTCACCCTCCTCAGGGAAAAACCGGTTTGGTAAAAGTTGAAAAATCAATCTCTGGTATATTAGCTGGCACGGGAACTCGCGAGGAATTCGGGAACCCGGCCCCGACACATCCATTTCCCTGTCTGTTGTGCTTTGATGTGGGTTGAAAGCTGCTCGGGCCCCCGCCCCCTCCTGGCTGTCCCCGTGGAGCTGTGGTTGTGTTCCCGGCCCGGGCCCGCTCCCGGCGTGTTCCAGGGCAGCTGGGATCCAGAAGCAGAGCCCTGCGATCCAGGAGCAGAGCCCTGCTGCCTGCGGGGTATCAGAGTGCACGGCTCTGCTGGGGAGCAGCGTGCCCAACGGGGAGAGCAAAAGGAATCCAAAAGCCTTAGTGCAGGAATTCTCACTGCGAGGGATGGATCAAATAAACGCTGAGATTAATTAATCACTAATGGCATGGACTAAAGGTGACCCTTCAGCATTTACACACTGAAGACAGCAGGGTCAGGATTGCAGAGCATTAATCTTACATTAGCACAACTCCATCCTTGCCAGGAGGGAGGCAGAAATCCCTTTGGTTCATGCAGAGGAAGCTGAAGCTTATTGCTTCCTGCCAGGTCCGTGGCTGCATTTTTATGAAACACCTGCAATGAAAAAAAAAAAAAAAAAAAAAAAGAAAAGAAAAAAGAACATAAACCTGAGAAAATGGAAGATCTGTCCCAGCAGAACACAGCAGCCGTGCCCAGCACCCGGGGCTGGGGCCTTGCTGCCCTGCCCAGCCTGGCCAGGTCGGGTCACTGGGCATTGATAACGATGGATCAATAACGAGGAGCAAGTGGGAAAAGGGATTCTGCAATCCTTCCTCCTCCCTGCCGGCGCTGGGGGTGTGTGCAGGGCTGGCGGTACAAGCCACCAGGGATGGGCTATAAAAGGTGCTTTCTTCCCCCTCCAAACTCTGCTCTGCAGCCTGCACCAGATGCAGCAGCAACAGCACAAGGCCTCTAACCTCTTTCCAAATGGTAATAAATCCCACAAGACCCCAGCACGCTTGTAATTTACAACTCTGCTAAAATGAACATTATTTCAAGCTAAGCGTATTCTCCGAGGTGCGGGAGGAATGTGGCAGCTTTCCTGCTGACAGCGGAGTTTCTCTTTTAAATGTCACGCATTCACTTTCATTACTTCCAAATAATTGCCCAGAAGATCGGGCGGCCGGGCGGGGCGGGAGCGTTCCCATCCCCCCAGGCAGGGCTGCGGGGCCCTGCGGGTGGGCACGGGGAGAGGGGACACCGCCCCTGCCCTCCCCAAACCAGCCTGGGCTCTGCCCTGGTGTCTGGGTTTGGAAGGACAGGTCTCTGCCAGGGAAAGCTGGAGATTCCCTTAGAATGGGGAATGTAAACCCCTCACCCCCACCAAATTATAATTTTGCAACCAAGGATTTTCAGGCAAAGATTTGGGAATAGGAATAACAGTTCTTTACTGGGAATATTAACAATACAAATGGAGTAGAAAACAAAACCACCCAACCAAACCAGCAAACAAACAAACAGCAATCCTGGAGAGCCCTGACAGAGTCAGAGCTACAACCTGACACCCTGTTGGTCAGGGGGTTGGGAGCAGCCCCAAAGTGAGTCCTCCTGGAGTGGCAGAGGTGGTTCTGGTGGGGCAGAGATGATCCTGTAGAACAAGGGTCCAGTGATGGTGAGAAGGGTCCAGGGGTGGTGAGAAGGGTCCAGGGATGGTGAGAAGGGTCCAGAGATGGTGAGAAGGGTCCAGTCTTCCTCCCAGAAATCAGGTGAAGCTGGATCCTTTCTGTCCCTGTGTCTCAGTTTTATCCAGGTAGGAATGATTGGCTCCCCGCACTGCCAGGGGGATGTGATCCATCTCACCATGGGATGATGGAATGTGGATGCACCGCTCTGGGGAGGGCACAGTCTGGGGAGGTGTTCATGGCCCAGGATCAGAAGGGTCAGGTCTCTCTCCCCTTGAGTTGCAAGAGATAAAGAAAAACTTTTCCTCAACTGCTTTTAACAGATGAAAGTAGAATACATATTTGGTTCCACAACCCAAGACACCTGGGGAGACAAATCCCTTGGGAGCCGGTGAGGCTGGGCAGGTTCTGCCTGCCCCAGAGAGCCAGGCAGGGCTGGGCTGGAAAAAAGTCACTTTTCCTTGTTTGAGAGCTTTTCTGGAGCAAAGGCCGGGCTGGATGGGGCTGGGCTGGTGGGAGGTGTCCCTGCCCGTGGCAGGAGCTTTGGAATGAGATGGTTCTCAAGGTCCCCTGCAGCCCAAACCATTCCCTGGCAATGCCAGGAGGTGAAACTCCCTTCTTGCAGCCTGGGGAGGGGTTTGCTGTGTGGGTGAGGGGTTTTGTGAACCACCTGGCCAGCCTGGGCTGATGGCTTCAGCTTGGGAATGGAAATAAGGGCAGAGCAGTCACAGCAGCCCTTCCTCCTGCAGCATCCCTCTGGAGAGGGGGAGTGAGGGGGTGACCCAGGGATCAGCCACAGACACACACACCCCCTCCTTCTCTGCTTCCTCCTCCTCCTCCTCCTCCTCCTGTCTCACACAGGCACCATCCCCAAAGGCCTGCACAGGCAGCCCCACGTTTGCAGAGCAGGGCCAAGACAAACTCCAGACCCTGCCTGCAAAAGCTCTGCGGCCTGTAATGAAAGCCCTGAAGGAAAACTGTAAATGTAGGAGCTGTTGGCAAAATTCAGAGCTGGCCTTGGGCTGGAAGGGCCTCTCCCACGGTGGGAGGTTTGATCCCTGTGCTTCAGGCTGCCTCCAGCAGCTGGAAAACGAGATCCTTTTCATCAGGACAGGGTTTGCTCCACCAGAAAGAGGGGGAAACAAAAAAAGCTGTAATGAGCTCCTGGATGGTGGGGAGAGGGGAGCAGCAGAACCAGGGCCACTGAATCGTTCTGTGACTCCCAGCCCAAGGCCTCTCATCTTTGAGGGCTCAGCTGATTCATAGAAAATGATGCTCTGCTTTGGGAAAGAGTTCCTGAGCGATGGTTTGGCCGGTGCCAGTGGCTGTGAGCAGTCCTGGGGTCTGGGAACCCACACAGGGTGTCACAGCCAGGGTACAGCTCCCTCCCACAGCCCCTCAGCTCCTGCCTCTGCTTGAAGGCTGGTTGCTTTTTACCAGAAAATAGATTTCTGTCGGAAAAAAAAAAACAAACCTGTACTTCTGCTAGAAAACAAGCTGCTTTGGATGAAAACACAAGATTTTAATTGGTGAAGCAAAATGTTTTGAGTTTCGCTGCTCTGGGTTTCTGCAGAGAGAGGGAGGGAAAGGAATTCCTCTGGTTTTAAGTTGCTTCTCTAAAACTTCAGAAATGCCTGTGGAGCGTTTCCAGGTTATGAGGAAACGCTGGTTTGTCTCCCTGAGAATCCAACCCTGCCCACCTTGGGATGCAGTTCGTGTGTTTAGCTGTGCTTCCCACTCCGGGCTGCGCTTCCCACCCCGTGCCCTGCCTCCCACCCCGTGCTGTGCTTCCCACTCCGGGCTGTGCTTCCCACCCCAGGCTGTGCTTCCCACCCCGTGCTGTGCTTCCCACCCCGTGCCCTGCTTCCCACCCCGTGCCCTGCTTCCCACCCCAGCCTGTGCTTCCTACCCCTGGCTGTGCTTCCCACCCCTGGCTGTGCTTCCCACCCCGTGCCCTGCTTCCCACCCCAGCCCGTGCTTCCCACCCCAGCCCGTGCTTCCCACCCCAGGCTGTGCCTCCCACCCCGGGCTGTGCTTCCCACTCCGTGCTGTGCTTCCCACCCCAGCCTGTGCTTCCCACCCCGTGCCCCTCTCCTGGGTGGGTGCCCCCGAGCTGGGGCTGGCAGTGGTCCTGTGCTGGGGGCGATGCCCCTGGGACTCTCCCACCCCTCCTTGTGCAGCCTTTGGGTTAAACCCAAACCATGGGAGGGGTTGGGACAGCCCCTCACTCCTGATCCGCTGCTGGCAGCGCAGGGGCAGATCTGAAACTCACCTGAGACACCCTGAGGGGGTGAGCAGGAGGCTGTTTGTGCCGCCCAGTGTGGCACTCCCAGAGCCCCCGAGAGCCCCTGGATGGGCACAAACAGAGCCCCAGAGTGGCACAAACTGAGCCCCTGGATGGGCCCAGAGCCCCTGGAGGGCACAAACAGAGCCCCAGAGGGGCACAAACTGAGCCCCTGGATGGGCACAAACAGAGCCCCTGGAGGGCAGAGAGCCCCTGGAGGGCACAAACAGAGCCCCAGAGTGGAACAAACTGAGCCCCTGGATGGGCCCAGAGCCCCTGGAGGGCACAAACAGAGCCCCAGAGGGGCACAAACTGAGCCCCTGAAGGGCACAAACAGAGCCCCTGGAGGGCCCAGAACCCCTGGAGGGCCCAGAACCCCTGGAAGGCACAAACTCAGCCCCTGGAAAGCACAAACTGAGCCCTTCCCTGGGCCCACCGTGGGGTTGTCACTGCTGACACAGCCTCACATGTCCCGGGGAGGGCACAAAGCCAACAGGGACAGGGCTGTGCTGCCACCTGCTCCCTGGTGGCACCTGGGGGCTCCAGGGAAGGGGGCAGGGAAGGCCAGGGCAGAGCAGCCCCTGCCAGGCGCTCGCCGTGCTCCGGTGCCTCGTGTCCCCTGCATAAACGCAATTTCCCTGAATGTCAGAGGGAAGCATTACAGATAACACACTGCGTGTGTCTCTGACCCAGTAAGTGCTGAAATCACAGATCTCATTATTCTGACATGATAGAATTTTTTCCCCCCCTCCCCGCTGCAACCCTGCTGCTGTTGTTTTCCAGACTGCAGACATAATTGCCGAAGGTGCAAAGCCTCCGCAGACAAATCCGTCTTGCCTGCTTCTCTAAATCCAGCAAAATGCCAGCTCCGTGTGTGCATAAGCAGCAGCCTCAGCTCCCAGCAGCACGGATTTCCACCGGTGCCAGCCCCAGGCAGCCTCATCACCCCTGGGGACGTGTGAGGCCGGGGCAGGGCAGGGACACCCCCAGGAGTGTCCCCAGGCTGGTGGTTTGGAGGTGTCAATGCCTGTGCCACTCTCACAGCTCAGTGGGGAGCCCTTGGAGGAGCAGCCCTGGGTGTTCACAGCTCAGGGATCCCAAACCAGCCTTGCTGGACTGGTTTGGACAGCAAGGGACCCTCTCTCTGTTCCAGCGGTCATTGGGCTTTTGGGCTCTGGAGAGATGAGGGACATGTGGGGACGTGTGGGGACGTGTGGGTGTTGTATCCCTCTGGGGATTGGTTTACCCCAAAAGGAACCCCAAAGCCTGTAACCATGTAAGTTTGACCCTACCTTCCCCCCTATCTCTGACCAGTTGGCTCAGTGCCAGCTTATCTGTGCTGGGACAGAGGGTCTGGATAAACCCAGGCTCTTCCTTGTTCACCCTCTTTGCCCCTGGAACTCCCTTCAAGAATAAAGCCTTGGAACACCCCGAGGTAAGGAGCCTCTTTAGGGTCTCTTTCCCTATCTCGAAGTCTTACTTGCACAAAGCTCCCCAGAATCTGAGCTAGCAGCCCGGCCAGGAGGGCAGAGGGAGGGAACACTTCAATATGGGGATGTGTGGAGACATATGGGGACATCCGGGGACGCAGAGGCCAGCAGTGAGGGGGCAGCCCCAGCCCCGGAGCAGCTGTCAGCTCTTCCCAGCCTGGACCCCCTCCTGCAGCTCCCCCCGCTGCCAGCGGCCCTGCAGGAACCTGCCCACCGAGGGCTGGGAGAGGCCACCCTTTGTTACAGCCAGTTTGGGTAAAAAGAAAGGAGATTCCCCCCCAATCTCTGCCTTTGAGATAATTGTTCTGTAATTCTCCTCCCAAGGGAACAGGTCTGTTTGTGCCTGGGTCTTGGAGAGAGGAAAGGGCTCTTCCTGCAGGTCAGGGGGAGGAGGAAGGAGCAGCCCCACCTCAGGGTCACTGTGGCCTCTCCAGGGACCATCCTGCCTGACATGGGGACATTTTCCCACTTCCATTTTCACCTTTCTCCTGTTTGCTCGCTGCCCCTCTTCCGCCGCATTCCTCAGCAAACGCCTTCTGACCAACTTCACAAAACCCGAAATGTTTGTGGTTGCAGCATCATCAGCTCAGCCATGGCGTGATGCAGTAATTAAGCAGGACCTTAAACGAAGGAGGGAGAGAGAGAGGGAGAGGTGCAGAGTTTGCCGACGAGGAGCAGAACCAGGACAAGGACAGGAGAGGCCCCTGGGCAGTGCCAGGCAGGTGCTGCAGGGCAGGAATGCCTTGGGGGGATGTGCCAGGTGTAAAGTCCTGGGAGCACCTGCACCCAGCAGGCAGAGCTCAGCAGATGGGAGAGGCAGCACAAGGGTGAACGCTCGCTCTCCTCAGCGTGCAGGGGGGTTGTGGTGCCTCTGTGCCGAGCTCTGACTTTGAATCTCTTTGGTGAGGGACATGCAGGGCACAGACATCACCAGGGTCCCCTTCTCCTGTCCCTGTCCCCCCCTTGCAGGCAGCCTGTGCCCCAGGAAAGCTCTGCTGGAGAGCTGCTCTGTGCAGGCTGCCCTGTTCCCCCACGCAGAGCAAACCTGGCAGCTGCATCAGCTGCTCCAGAGCCTTCCCCCCACGCAATAACCTCTCATTATTTTTTAATGTTGTTGTAACTTTATGGTTTAATCAGTATTTGCAATTTGTTAGTAGTCCAGGCTGCAATAAAATTGTTTTCCAGGTACTGAAACATCCTATCAAGGTTTGTAAAGCAGTGGTTCTTAGTTTATCACACTCATAAAAAGCACTGGCAACTTGACAGATATAATAACTTTTTTTATCAAGTGTCTAATTTGAGAGGAAATTAAGCCATACGTTACACGCCGATCCGAGCTGGAATTGGAAGGAGACCCAGCCACCCCTCTCCCCACCCCGCCAGGCTCCTCTCTCATCCCACCTCTCCTGCACAGGAAGGGCTGCTCCCAGCTGCTCTGCCTCTGCATTCACTCTGCAGTATCCTCAGCTCCGGGTGTATTTTTACAGGGCACTGCACACTTAATAAAAAATTATTTATGTGGCCTGCATTGATGTCACAGCAGTGAAACAATACCTTGCCTTTCCTGCAGCAGAGCCGTGATTTATACCAGTGCCTGGAAAAGCTTCCTCGAAATGCAGTGCAGATGCTCCAGGCCACTGTAACTGCCTCTATATCCAGTTTACTTCTGGGCCGGGATTTTTAAATCATGCAGGTGATTCTGGGGGCTCACATCCATCCATCCATCCATCCATCCATCCATCCATCCATCCATCCATCCCTCCATCCATCCATCCCAGGCTGCCTGGGGCTGGGGCTGCCCTGGCATGGGGAGAGCAGCTCCTTGAGCTTGGAATAATTGCTGTCTGTGCCGGAATTCTGGTCAGTCTGGCAGAATTCCCCCAGCCCTGCTGCCCAGAGGAGCCTTGGTGAGCTGAGTGGTCTTGGCTTTGTCCCTGCCCCTGAAGGCCTCTCCTTTGGGAGGCTCCTCGTGCTTCTGCCTGGGTTCTGATCCAGAATGTTCCCTGTCCCCCCCGGCTGCTCCCTGTGATGCCAGCCAAGGGGGAGAACCCAGGCTCTCCTCAGGCCCTCACTGAGGGAGTGAGTGGTATCAGTGGTGTTACTTTGGTGTTAGACTCCAGTGCTGATGTCTTGGGTTAGGGAACCAAAGATGTGTATTCTATTTCATCTGCTGAAAGCAGCTGGGGAGATGTTTTTTTTCTTTATCTCTTGTAACTCTGGGTGGAGAGAGGCAGGTGCCTTCTGATCCTGGGCCAGCTGATAAACCAGGTGGGGCAGTGTTTGTTATCTCTGTCACCCCTGTCCTCCCTCCAGGGGATATTTTCTGCTGATGGGCCATTCAGACACCCCTAAAAGCCACATCCCCAAAGCAGAACATCCACATTCCATCATCCCAGGGTGAGATGCTCCACCCAGTGTGGGGAGCCAACCATTCCCACCTGGATAAAACTGAGACACAGGAACACAGAAAGGATCCAGCTTCACCCGATTCCTGGAGGAAAACTGGACCCCTTCTCACCACCCCTGGACCCTTCTCACCATCTCTGGACCCTTCTCACCATCCCTGGACCCTTCTCACCACCCCTGGACCCTTCTCACCATCACTGGACCCTTGTTCTACAGGATCATCTCTGCCCCACCAGAACCACCTCTGCCACTCCAGGAGGACTCACTTTGGGGCTGCTCCCAACCCCCTGACCAACAGGGTGTCAGGTTGTAGCTCTGACTCTGTCAGGGTTCTCCAAAATTGTTTGTTTGTTTGCTGGTTTGGTTGGGTGGTTTTGTTTTCTACTCCATTTGTATTGTTAATATTCCCAGTAAAGAACTGTTATTCCTATTCCCAAATCTTTGCCTGAAAATCCTTGGTTGCAAAATTTTAATTTGGCGGGGGTGAGGGGTTTGCATTCCCCGTTCCAAGGGAAACTCCAGCTTTGCCTGGCAGAGACCTGTCCATCCAAACCAAGGCAGCTGATTTCCCTGCTGTTCCCACGAGTGGTCCCAAAATAAACAATTGAGCAGCAGGCACGGATGGCCCGGAGAGCGCTTCCTAAAAAACTCAGCTC
Source organism: Phylloscopus trochilus trochilus (assembly GCA_016584745.2). Classification (NCBI taxonomy): domain Eukaryota; kingdom Metazoa; phylum Chordata; class Aves; order Passeriformes; family Phylloscopidae; genus Phylloscopus; species Phylloscopus trochilus. The sequence continues at coordinate 1,216,526 of WQNJ02000031.1, read as the reverse complement.
TGGAAGCCGTGCCCAGGTGTGCCAGCTCTGCTGCACCAGAGCCCCTCACCCTGCGGGGCCTGAACCCTGCCTGGGGCCGGGCTGGGTTGGTGCTGCCAGCCTGGAGCCGCAGTCAGATGCCGCCCGCCAAGCCGCGCACTTTATTTGTTTAAATTTTCGTGCTCGCGAATGTCTGTGACACGGGAGACAGGTTTATGGAGAGAGGAAAAAAAAATGTTGACAAATGGCCCAGTAATCAACTGGAACATGCAATAAATCATTGGAGTGCCAATAACACTTCCAGGAGGAGTTGCGAAAGGTCATTACGATGCCACCATGTATCATGCAGCGCCAAACAAAGCAAACAGAACATGTTGGGAATAGGATTATGGGAGAAGCATCTGTCAGTTCTAATTAAGAATTAACTGTGGATCCTATATAAAAAAAGATGTGTGGTTTATTCCTATCTGCCTCCTTTTCCCACTTAGCTCTCCATTTTTTTCCCCTCTCCAAAATAAAACTCAATTACTCTAAAAAAAAAAAGAAAAAGAAAAAAAAAAAGGGCTCTCTGTCATTTAATCTATTCAACAGCAGGAAAAACAACCCGATGTGACAAAAGAGTGAAGGCTGGCGGGGAGGGACGGGGCTCTGCTGGCTCCTGAGCCGCCGTGGCGTGCGCTGTGCCCGGAGCTTTGATGAGATCCCACAAGTTCTGTGACGTGTCCGGAGCGGGCGGCGGCGCTGGCTGCGGGAGGCAGCGAAGGCACGAACCGGAGCAGCCCGGCCCCCCCGCGCCGGGCAGGGGGAAGTGGAGAGAGCTCGGAGGCCGAGACGCTGAAAAGCTTTTGGCTCCCGATGAAGGAAATGCGAACTGAATAAGTGACAGTGAAATAAAGCAGAGGAGGTACGGAGGGGAGAGCCAGGAGGGAGGAGTGCGGGGTAACCGGGAGCTGCGCCCTCGGAGGGGACGAGGGGGCCCTGAGCCCCTCATTGTCCAGCACATCCTCCCCCCACAGCAAGGGGTGCCCGGTGGCAGCCCCACACCCCCTCACAAATCCCTGGGATTTGTCCCCTCTGGCTGTTCCTCTGTGCTCCTGGCACTGGGGCTCACCCAAAGGTGACAGGAGGGACTGAGCCCATCACCTGCCCTGAGCCACCTGAGCAGCGTCCCCTCCCTCACTGCAGGGACCCTCCCTGTGCCTCCTAAATCCCCCCAGCACCTCCCTCCTTTCACCTTCCCCTCTCCTCCTCCAGCTCCCTCTCCTCTCTCCCATTAATCTGACTTGCATCCCATGGGCACCTGGCCCAGGGCTCCAGCTGAGCGGGCTCTGCAAGCACCACATTTTGCTTTCTTATTATTTTTTTCCCCTTTCTTGCTCTCTATATTTCCAGGCCTCATTTCTGCTTAAGTTTGCATTTCTTCTCTTTCTTTCCTTTTTTTTTTTTTTTTCCTTTTCCTTTCTGCTGACTGAGACAAGACCGTGTCCTACTTCAACATCCCAGGATTTGTTACAACTTCAAGGTGCAGGTTTATGGCCACAGTTGTC